>JAUPFV010000002.1:39713729-40913729 GCA_036936605.1 Limnanthes douglasii subsp. nivea
ATCAATTTGAAGGAAAAGGCAACAAGTCTTTCAAAAACCTTTAATCCATCTGAGCCATTCAATGTAATCCATTTGAAGGAAAAGGAAAAAAAGTGTTTAACTGTCTTTAATTCATCCGATCATGACCAAAACAATTTATTTTAAAAGGCAAAGGATAGTATATTTATTAAGATCCGGACACCTCATTAAAATCTCCCCGTGCCATTAGGGTAGGAAAGATTATTCCCCCAAATATTTACAACAAAGTAAATATTTACAAGATGAATTTATTTTAAGTATAACCTGAGATGCTCAACATTCCAAGGATGCTTCAACATGATGCCTTCTTTATCTAGAAGCTTGTACGTTCCTTGCTTGACTCTTTCATATACGATGCATGGTCCTTCCTAGTTCATAGCCAACTTTCCAAACTACTTCTCCTTAGTGCGCATGGAAACTTTTCTTAACACCTTATCTTCTACTTGAAAATCTCTTAGTTTTTTTACTTTAGACACAAACTTGTTCCTCATCAAGCCTTGGTAATGTGCAGTTCTTAAATGTGCTTTCACTCGTTTTTCTTCAATTTAATCCAACTGAGCCCTCATAGTTATCTCATTCTCTCTTTCAGAATAATTTTGTGCTCTAAAGGAAGGAAAAGTAGACTTTATAGGAGTGATCTATAGAAATTGAGACTCTTGTGTGGTTGTATGAGGAGTGGTTTGGTATTACCATAGTACTTTTGCAAGTAACTCGACCATTTCCCAGTTGCTCATTCTAATATCTTTTTAAACCAGAAAAAATTGTTTGATTTGCTACTTTAACTTGGCCATAGTCTTGAGGATGAAAAAGAGAAGAAAAACAGTGTTGCATTCCTCTTGATGTACAATATACATCCATTTCTTTGTTATCAAACTGAGGACCATTAAATATAGTGATACGCTTGGGAATACCAAATCAGCAACATATGTTGGAGAGAACAAACTTTATCACTATCTTAGATGTTGTTCCAGACAAAGGTGCAGCTTATACCCATTTTGAGAAGTAATTTATTGCCACAATTATGGTACGACAACCTCCATAAGCCATTAGAAGGAGTCCAACCAAATTAAGTCCCCATCTATCAAATGGTATAGGTTCCGATATTGATTCCATGAGGAATTTTGGCACATTTATTGCATTTTTATATCTTTGACAAGGATCACATTTTTTCACCAAATATTTTGTATATGCCATCATATTAAGCCAATATTATCCCGCTAACAAGACTCTTCTAGTCAAAACTTTATATCCCTAATGTGCTAAATCTTCTCCATCATGTAATTCAGATAGAATATTTTGATACTCATTAGATCCGAGGCAACGTAAGAAAGGTTGCTAAAAGATTTTTTTATAAAGAAGCCCCTTTAAGACTAGAAAACCATGAGTTTTATACTTTATTCTCTTTGCCAAAAGCTTGTCTAAAAGGTAGAACCCCATCAGTGATAAATTCTCGGATTTCATTTCTCCAATCCTTCGAAAGGGCACCACATATGTGCAGAATTTATCAAACCTCACCCTTATTTTATTTGGTTGCATTTATGGAATGATATTCTTGCATAAGGATCAAATGGTATACTTCAGAATATGCTATAGTGGCTAAAGAATCTGTCATGGCATTATCCGATCTGGGGATATACTCATATTCGATGCATTTAAAATCAATGGTGACTTCTTCTAGAACTTGTAGATATTTTATCAAACGATCTTTTCTGGTTTCACATTGTCCTTGAGCCTGATAAATGATTAGTTGCAAATCACTTATCAATCAGACTCTTATATCCCCACATATTTGGGCTAACCTTAAACCAACTATGGCCTCATTTTCAGACTCATTGTTGGATGCCTTAAAGCCAAAACATATAGCTTGGTACGTGGTATCACCATAAGGAGAGGTTAGGAAAATTCTAGCTCCACACCCCATTGTACTAGATCCACCATCAGTTCGGATCACCCAATCCTTCTTAAATTTACTGACTTGAGCTTCTCCACGAGGCCTTTTAGAAAAAAACTCATGTAAGAAGTCAGTCACGACTTGAGCTTTTATTGTAGTCTGAGATGCAAAATCAATATTATGATATCTAAGTTAAACTGACCATTTGGTCATTCTACCCGATATATCAGCCTTTTGTAGCACATTTTCGAGTGGAAAAGAAGTTCGAACTATGATAGGTAGTGCTTGAAAGTAAGGTCTCATCTTTCTTGTTTCTATCACCAATGCTAAAGCTAATTTTTTCAATTTGACATCAGATTTATTTTTTAGTGTTTCAAAGATGTTGTCAGAACATTTGAAACAGGGAAGAACCATTCTTACGAAGCTGCACCAGTGGGCCATAAATAAAAGGGTAACTTCTTTCCATAATTGTTTCACCCCGGGTAACATGGTGAGGGCACATTTATGGAGAACAAACTCAACCAGGGAACTCTCATGGAAAAATTACCAGTCCTCTCGGAGCTTTTGATATCTTTAAAAGGACTAAGGAAACTGATTGAAAGAATTATTTATCAGTGAAGAACAAGGCTCCTAGCCATCTTGACAAGATTAAAAAAAATAATGATCCATAACAAGAGTTCTCCGATGTGGGTAGTTTGAGGCCTCCAGATGAAATTGATGCTACTTTGTTGGATGTCGTTTTTGTTACTGTGGTGAGGCTAAAGAGCCATTAAACTCTGCAGTTGTTAAGAAGAAGAAGAAGAGGCAGAAGAGGAGCAAAGACGGTAGTGATAAGAGAGCAAGAGAAAAGAATAATATTACAATTGGTTCAGAAATCATACTCTGATCTGAAGTCCTTCCATCTAGTATTCCTACCAAAGTTCATTCTCAAGAAGAGGTATATGTTGATCCTTTTTCCCCGATGTTTCCAGCTACTGACCAACCTTCTAATGAAGGTGATGTTAATTTGGATGACATAGGAAATTTATGTTTTTGTGAATTTGATATAGAAGACTTTGATTAGTCTTTCCCCCAATCTACCACCATTGTGAATGTTGTGATACATGATGGTGAATCTTTTGAAGTGTCCAGTGAGCATGATACACTGGGCTGTAGTTTTTGGCTATGTAAGGTTAATTATCGAGTTGGAAAGACAGGTTAGGTCTCAAGCCAAATACATCGTTTCCATTAAAATTGAAAATCAAAGCCTAAAAGATTCCATCAAGGCTGAACAAAACAAGGTTGAGACTTTGGGCCAAGGGGAGAAAAAACTCAGCGATAATTTAGTGTTAGCTAAGTTTGATCATGAAAAGTTACAGGCTAGTTATACCAAATTACAGTTACTACTTCCAAAGAAATTAATTCCTTAAAGGAACAACTAACCAAGGATAAAGGTGTCATCAACCAATTATCCGAGGATTAAAAAAAATTATAAGATCTTTTTAAGGAGATGAACGATGAGATTGCTTCTCTAAAAGAGAAAAAAGCTCAAGACATAGCCGCTACAGTGGACATATATGCTGATAGTGTATTAAAATCTATGGATCAGAGAGAAGAATCCGTTAAATCGGATATGGTCATATTGCTCCATGAACGTTTCTCAATCGGTCTCTTGGGAAACTATAGAGGTTTTTACTATATCAAAAAATACCTTTTGATATTATAGCACAAAGTGATAAACATAATATTTCATCGGTTGAATCTGAATCTGATGATGAAAATGAGAAAGATTCATGTGATCATCAAGAAGAAAAAGGATAAGGCAAGGTTGAGAAGAAAACCGAGGGGATCGAGCCCTAAGGTTAACTATTTTTAGTGTGTTTGTGTTTTGAATCAAACTCATTGGAGCATGCAAGGAATTTTGTTGTTTTTGTAACAGAGTCTCTGGAAACCCTGTTTGTACAAGTCCTTGTGGTATATAAGGCATTTTTATAATATGGATCGGATATCTTTTATGATCATATCAATATTTTATGCCATCTTTACTTTTATTCATTTTATATTTTTCTATATTTTCTTTTATACTTCCATTAATATTTGATCTTACTTAAAGATAATAAAACTACAACAATATATTAAATCATATCAAGCCATTAAGAAGTATTTTCTTTAAATGCATTAAACCCTTAATCATGCTTGCATTTATTTGAGCCATCTAAAGGTAATCCATTTGAAGGCAATAAATCTTTAATAAGTCTTTAATCTATCTAATCCATTCAAAGGTAATCCATTTGAAGGAAATAAATATTTTATAATTCTTTAATCCATCTGAGCCATTTAAAGGTAATGCATTTGAAGGCAAAGGCAACATGTCTTTAATAGGCCTTTAATCCACTTGAGCCATTCAAAGATAATCCATTTGAAGGCAAATGAAACAAGTGTTTAATTGTCATTAATTCATCCGATCATAACCAAAAAAACTTCTTTAAAAAGGCAAATGATTATGTATTGATAGAGATCTGGACACCTCATTAAAACCTCTCCACACCACCAGGTTAGGAAATAGTATGACCCTGATATAAAATATTAAAGTAAAACAAAGTAAATATTTACAAGATGAATTTATTCTAAGTGTAACCTGAGATGCTCAGCATTCCAAAGATGCTTCAACATGTTACCTTCTTTATCTAAAATCTTGTACGTTCCTTGCTTGACTCTTTCATATACGATGTATGGTTCTTCCTAGTTCAGAGCTAGCTCTCTGAACTACTTCTCTTTAGTGTGTAGGAACACTTTTCTTAACACCTTATCTCCTACTCAAAAATTAAGTTATTTTTTACTTTAGACCCAAACTTGCTCCTCATCAAGCATGGTATTAAATATGATTTTACTCTTTTTTCCTCAACTAAATCCAACTGAGCCCTCATAACTATCTCATTCTCTCTTTCAGAATAATTTTGAACTCTAAAAGAAAGAAGAGTATCCCTCTATAGGTGTGATCGCATCCATCTAGTAAACTAGAGAAAATTAAGACTCTTATGTGGTTGTATGAGGAGTGGTTCGGTATGCCCATAGTATATCTTGCAAGTAACTCAGTCATTTCTCAATTGCTCTTTCTAAATTATATTTTAAGCCCGACAAAATTGTCCGATTTTCCACTTTAACTTGTCTATTGACTTCAGGATGAAAAAGAGAAGAAAAACAGTGTTGAATTCCTCTTGATGTACAATATACATTTATGTATTTGTTATTAAACTGAGGACCATTATATGTAGTGATGTTATTGGGAATACAAAATTGACAGCATATGTTGGAGAGAATAAACTTTATCACTGCCTTAGATGTTGTTCCAAATAAATGTGCAGCTTCTACCTATTTGGAGAAGTAATCTATTTCCAGAATTGTGGTACGAAAACCTCCAGAAGCCATTAGAAGGGGTCCAATCAAATCAAGTCCTCATCTATCAAAGGGTATAGGTTCAGATACTGATTCCATGGGGAATGTTCGTACTTGGATTGGATTTCAATATCTTTTACAAAGATCACATCTTTTCACTAAATCTTTAGTATATTCCATTATAGTAGGCCAATAATATCCTGTTAACAAGCCTCTTCTAGTCAAAACTTTATAACCACGATGTGCTGACCCTTCTCTATCATGTAATTCAGATAGAAAATTTTGAGACTTATTATATCCAAGGCAACGTAAGAAAGTTTACTGAATTTTGTTTATTATAAAGAAGCCGTCTTAAAACTAGAAAACCATGAGATTTATACTTTATTCTCTTGGCCAAAGGCTTGTCCGAAGGTAGAACTCCGTCAGTGATAAATTCTCGGATTTCATTTCTCTAATCCTTAGAAAGTACACCAGATATGTGTAAACTTTCTCCAACCTCACCATTCTTTCTTGTGGTTGTATCTTCCTCCTTAGGGATTTTTACCATCATATCATCAATGTAAACTTCTATATTCCTGCCGATTAGATTAGAAAATTCCTTATTCACCATTCATTGATAAGTAGCTTCAACATTTTTCAACCCAAATGGAATTATCTTATAACAACGGAGCCCCCCTATCGGTAATAAACATAGTGTGGTCTTGATCATTTATATTCATCTGTATTTGATTATAGAAAAAAAAACATCAATAAAAGACAACAACGTGTTCCCTCATGTAGAGTCTACTTGCTGATCTATCCACGACATTGGAAATGGATCTTTAGGGGAAGCTTTATTGAGATCTGTTAAGTCAATTCACATACGCCATTTTTCATTCGTTTTCTTAACTAAAACTGGGTTAGCTGTCCAAAGAGGGTATTGAGATTCTTTTATATACCCAATTTTTGTTAACTGATCTACTTCTTGAACAATCGCTTCATATTTTTCTCTGGAAAAAACTCTTATTTTCTGCACTACCAGCCGAGCATCGGATTTTAAAAACAGTTTGTGATTAATTATACGGGTTGGTACTCCGGTTATACCAAACTTTTACAAGACTTCTAGTCCAAGAATATATCTGATCTTACCAAGATCAGTCATATCAAACTCATACTTTATAGAATGTTTAAACTCAGTAAACATTAAGTTATCATTTCTAGTAAATATTAGATCATAAATATATAAACTAACAATAAGAACTTTACCTTTCCTGTAAGCTTTGATGAACAAAGTATGTTCATAGTCACATTTTCCAAAAACTTCCTTTATGATATATGTTTATATACGACTGTAGCAAGCATGATATGCTTGCTTGAGCCGATAGAGTGCATTACTTAACTTATAAAATTTGTACTCAATTCTTTTTCGCACATAACCAACATGCTGCTAGACATATATTTTTTTTTCATTCAGCTCACCATGTAAGAGTTTATATTTCACATCTAACTGATAAATGGACCACCATTTTTGAGCTACAAGTGAAACTACCAATCGAATTGTTTCCATACGTGCCACGTGTACAAAAACTTCAGTATAATCTGATGAGGGTAAAATATATTATGAGGGTAAAATTAGAAGATCCCTTGGTGATTTTATTTTTAATTTTTTTAGAAAGTAGTAAGAGAAAAAGGTGCTTGTATTTAATATCTTCGGAAAAAGGTCAATCTATTTACTTCTGTTGGTTAGGGTATTTATACTTTTTTCTAGGATCCATGGCTCGTTCGGGTCGTATATTATATTTGGGTCAATCATATGAGCCCTTAAGCCCAAGAATCAAAGTGCTAGGCACACATCGGAGTTATTGGTCTACTTAAGTTACTGTTCAATCATTGACTTTAGTTCATCCTCTCCGAAATTCCTATTCGGATAAAATCAAAATTACTATAGTACTCATCCAACGATATCTGATCCGATCATAATGTACCCCATACTGTTATGTGTAATCCTTCACCACAAGTCCAGCTTTGTGCTTTTCTACTTCTATTTTGTATAAATTTAGGCTTGTAAACCCACTTCACTCTAAGTTTTTCCTCCCTTAGCTAAATCCATCAATTCTCATTTGCCATTTTTTTCGGATCGCTTCCATTTCTACACCCATAATTGTTCTTCATATCTCACTTTTAACAACTTTTTCAAAGTAAATTGGATCAGCAGCTGCAAATATAGAAAGTTGGACCTCATACTCTCCCTCATAAAGGCATTCTCATGTCTCATAATTGCTAATCCAAAAGGTGGTCTTTAATTTCTTGTTGCATTAGAATTGGAAGGGTTGTGTCTATTTTGAATTAATAAATGAGAGACGGTAATGGCAGCATTAGATTCAGCAGCTGCAACAGTAGCATTATTTTCTTATGTGTATTCTTCTATATCACCATCAAAATTTGAGTCACTTTCTCTTTCATTCACAATTTCTTTTTCCCCATCATCGCCCCAGTCCATATCACACATGATGGCTGCTTCATACTTCTTATCACAATCCTAATTATTGTCTTCTTCAAATACAACATCCCTACTCATTATGATCTTTTTTGAAATTGGGTCATAGAGATTGTAAGGCTTTGATTATTCACTAACTACCATCAATACATAACTAAAACTCTTATCATCAAGCTTTGTTCTTTTACTGTTAAGGACATGAACATGTGAATGCATAAAAAAACTCTAAAGTAGTCAGCTGAAGGTTTGAGTTTACCCCAAGCTTTTTCTAGAGTTTTGTTTTGTACTGTAAATGTTGGACTTTAATTCAAAACATGCACGATCCAATTTACATCTCCAGGCCAAAAAAATTTGGGAAATGTTTTCACCGATAGCATACTATGAACCATTATAATAATGTATTTGTTTTTCCGTTCCACAAATCCATTATGTTATGGTGTGTATGAAGCTATTAACTATCATTGTATTCCATGAACATCACAAAACTTTCCATATTTATGAGATGTGAACTCACCTCATCGATTTGTACATAAACTTCTAAGAAATAAACAAGTTTTCTTCTCAACATGAATCTTAAAATTTTTGAAAATAGAAAGAGATTTTGATTTATCTACCAAACGATAAACCCATGTTTCATGATGTTTGATATTGGATTAATCGGTCCACAAATATTTGCATGCACTAACTGTAGAATTTTAGCAGCTCGCCAATTTTTTTTTTTGGAATTGAATACCTGTGTTGTTTTCGCACGAGACAATCTTTGCATAGTTTAGAGAAAGGCTACAATTATGGTGATCCATTCATCATTTTCTTTTGTGAAAGAGTCTTTAAACCTTGAAAATTCAAGTGGTCATATTGACAATGCCAAATGTGCATAATATCTTTTGTAATTGTGTTTAAACAAGTAGATGAAATCAGCTGAGATAAAGGATGCAACATAAACATCCGATTTGAGACATTTTGGTATCTATAACAAAACTTTATGGGAATGAAACACCTTACACTTGCCATATTGGAACAAAATTGTAAGCTATTTTCTTGTAATTTTCCAATACTTAGAAAATTATTCTTCAACTCAGGGGCATAAAAGACTTATGTGATAATCTGCGTCATTTCATTCATTTGCAGCCTTACATTATATTTTTATAATACAGACATGCTTATGTTATTCCCAAGTTCAACTCAATCTCAAAAGATGCCATCAAAACCTGAAAAAATAAACCTTTTTCCCCACATATGATTCCTGCATACATAGTCAAGAAATCGCATATCTTCTTGACTAGTTTTGTTTAGATTCACATACGCAATCAACAATATCTTTTCTTGATTCAGTGCATAGTTAGTCCTTGTCTATGGGTGTGGACATTCCAATGCAAAATGTCATAGCTTGTGACTCATAAAGTGATCGCCATGAGTAACTTTCAAAGCTCGTTATTTTTCTAACACATGAGAGTCCACACGTTGTTAATGGACAAGAAGACTACTCTACAATTCATCTATGGTTAAAGTGTCTAAATCTTTAGACTCTTCAATGGAACACACAACATAATCAAATTTGAAATTTATAGATCATAAAATATTTTCAACAGTGGTATTTCATGTATCCTCACCTTTGAGTTTCATTTTTTTGATATTGACAAGAGTGCGAGAGAAATATTTGTTCATAGTTTCTCCCGACTTCATATGAAGAATTTCGAATTCCTTTATCAAAGCTTGCAAATTCTCACGCCTCACTCGTGCGGTGCCCTGATATTTCTACTCCATAGTATCTCGTATCCTTCTTAGTTTTTTTGTTTGAAATTGTCTCTAGGATAGAACGATCCAATGCCTGAAATATGCTTTCTCTGTGTATCTGTAAGAATAATACCTTCAATTGCTGTAGGAACTCCATTCTCCACAAGTTCACAATGCTTCTTGCAACGCAAGAAGTTTTCCTTAAGCATTGCCTAGTGATCATAGTAGCCATCAAATTTCGGAACAAATGGACAAATAAGCTCTCTATCATTATTGTTCAGATAGAACACACGTAGAAGGCTATTGCTTTAAAAAAAAATAAGCTTCTACGAATAACAACTTAATTCATTGAATAACAAACTTGACTAACATATAATCTTAGTCAACAAATAGAAAAATAACTGAATAAACATAAAAAATAATATCTTAAAAACTCGAACAACCACTAAATAAATAAAATAAACATAAAAGATAAATTACCCCATCAAAAACTCAAAATATAAAAAATCAACGACCAATAAGAGAAGAAGTAAATTAGAGGTCCTTTTTTTTTCCGTCTAATTATAAGTCATTTTCCTTTCGCTAAAATCTCTTCTCGGTTCGTAGTCTTCTTCTCTCCATGCCTTTCTTTCACGAAGCCTTTAAACTAACTCGCTCGTTCTCGAATCAGTGCTCAATTAATCAAAATCGAGTATCTTCCTCACATAACTAGATTCCCAGCCCCTCCAAGCTCGAATCCTTCCAGAACCACGTGGAGAAAATAATCTCTGGATTTTTGGAGACTAGAGATAACCTTGCTGTAATCTATGAGCTATACTCAACTGGAACCTCGATCGACAGGGAACCATAATGGAGAAAGAGGGACCTAACTGGGAAGGTTAGCTTAAATGGGCATTGCTCAAGCCGATGGAACTAGATCTTCTCGCCAGTTAAGGTACCAAAGCTGTTAAATTCTAATTCCATAATAAATAAAGCTATTGAATCGTATTCATTTTGGATGGGTGTTTTGTCTATTCAAGTTTATAAGATTGCTCTGTACAGTTGATAATATGGATAGAGGTCTAGATCGGCTGATGGTGTCTGCTGCAGTTTTGCGACGTGTAGGTGCTACTGTCCTGGCTGGGCTGTTGATAAAACTTGGCATGGTTTTTTTTTTTTTTTTTTTTTTCGGCTGTAGTGAATCAGGTTTCCTGGGCAATTAAGCATGTTATTGGTGTAGATTGGTGCGTGGGCCAGTCAACTTTACGTCATGTGTTGACAAGGATGACGTATTGTGTGATTGCTAAAGTCTTGTAGAGATCACAATCTTCTTTGCTGCAGTTCGTACTTTACTAGTGTCCTCACAGGCTTGTTCCTAAATTTCTTCATGATTTCAAAAGCCTCAGGTGGCATTGTTGTAGAGAAAACACCAACAGAGATATTTTGAGTCAGCAGTTTGAAGATATCAGATATATGCAGTATTTATCCTGGATATTATAAGCTTGTGTATACACTCAAGGATGGGGTTGGATATCATGTTTGTGGAAGCTGATTGCTTTGGAGGATTTGCTGCATAAGAAAAAGTTGACTAGTAAGGGTCCCATGCCTTTCTTAATTTTCTTAAGCAGCTAAGAGTTGGTTTTGAATTTTGTATTCATCTCTTTCAGGTCTTATATTGCAAGGACAACTACTGCTAGCAATAGATATAATTTCGCCCCATAATGATTCTTTTTTTACATTACTTTTCTTTCCGCTGCAAGTTCCATATTGTGCTTGTATCTTATTCTTAATCTCATGTCAGGGACTCTACAAAAACTAGTCATGTTCATCGAGCATGAACGTGATAATCTTTCTCCAGTCTCTTTTTTTTTAATCTCTTCCATTGTCGACTTAGACTTTATTCATTCATTCCCCTGTTTTGGATAGGCATAACACTGAAAGATGTACTCTAAATCTAGGCTCTGATTAGGCTATATCCTGCAACTAGTATACACAATTTAAACGGACGAGGTAAACTTATACCAAAATTTAACAAAAGGATACGTAGCAGGTAATACGACGGCCAAAATATGAGGTGGATATATAAAAGATCAGGATGATGAGCAATATAAGATGAGGGCCGAATGAGACTGAAGGCCAAGATAAAATGAGGGAATTAAAAGATAAGGTGATAACATACAAACCAAAAATGAAAAACGACATAAGACGAGGATCATGGAGCATACGAACCAACCAAAAGACAAAACCGATGCGCAAGAAATGAAAACAATGAGCAATACCAAACGAAGCTCATAACAAGGACATAAGACGAGCATACAAAACATTCGAACGAAATGAAAGCAATGGGCAATACGAAACGAAGCTCATAACAAGGACGAGCATACAAAACATTCAAACACATATCGTGGTATATAAGTTACCAAAAAACATTGTTGTGTAATTATTACAACATATGACCAGCATTTATGGCCTTTTAACACATTCAAGCGTGTATAATGAATAAATATTAATGGAAGAGAAAAAATCCTACATAAACGTTAGAAATTATAATAGAACACTCATTGGAAAGGGTAATCAAAATTTAAAGAGAAAAAATTATTATATAAAATTTTAGTTTTTTTTGTATCGTTTGTAAAAAATCTTTCTTGCATTTAAGAATCTGGGTATAAACAAACTAATGGTGATAGCAAGATTCAGAATCGAAAGGAAAAATTCAGAAAACTCTCCAAGTCAAGGCAATGCAATAACTGCTTCAATGGTCTAGCAAGCCCTCATTTAATGAAAGAAACTTAGGTCTAAAACTAGCATTTGAGTGAGCTAACGGCAATGCGAACCATGCTAGGGTAGGGGTCTCAAGCAGTCAAGATAGAGATAGAGAAACCGATCATAGCAGCGTCGGAGTCCTATATAGGGTTAATCAAGCCCAATGTGGTTCGATGGATGCAAAAATCATGTGCCCACCAATCATGCTAGTGAATGTGTTGATGGAAAATCATTTTCAAGTGATTTAACCAAGATAATAAACTAAAATGTAGCAAAAAAATGTTTAATATCTTTTTCGTATTGAAATGTGTGATTAGATTCCAAATGATGATTTTGGTCTATATTTATCGAATTTACATAAGATATTCTACCCATCATTAAATTACGTGTACCCAATCATCAATTTAAATGTGTCATTATGTTATTACCGTCTAAGAAAATTTCTTGATAACCTATTAGATGTTGACATATGTAAATACGGTTATAACCGTCGAAAAATCGTACAACGTGCTCGTCTCAATTCTTCATACAACCCTAATCATAACTCTTAATGTGACATTCGTTATTATTTTGATTGTATCCCTCGTCATAATTATGAATTCATCCCTCGTCATAACTCTAAATTTGATTATTGTCATGATCATGAATATTAGCCTCGGCATATGACCTCGTTATATCTCTAAATATGACCATCGCCTTGCTACACCTTATGCTCTCTTCATAATTCATATAAGTTTGATGACCTTGCCTATTACCTGCACCTTATTCCTTTATGACCATTACTTACCTCGTATTATACTAAGAATATATTCTACCTGTGGAATATAACCTTATCAGGACTCCTTTTTCTCCTTAAAGAAAAGTGTTTTGAATTAAATTTTTAAAAGACTAAAAATAAAATTAGACGAGTTAACAAAGATTCAAATAATATTAGTGTGCTAACCAACTTAGCGCGTGCCTAGCTATTTCGACATGATTCAAAAATTCTGCCATAATGTCAATCATAAATTCTCGCTCAGTCCTAACACATTTATGTTTTCTCACTACTAATCTGAAGTAGATTTTATATTAATCTAATGGTCTAAATATTTCAATAACTAATCGTTCACCTTTTCATTCATAAATAATCCATTTTGTCGAATTATTACTCTTCGTCAACCTCTTCTCTCTCGAACCTTCATCAGAATTCCAAAACTCAGGGTTTCAATTCTCTCTTGAACATGTATATAATATATCTAATATATTCTTCATATATCTATCTTTTTTACTCTACAAGTTTTAATACATCAATATTTTATCCTCATAACTATTGAAAGAAAGAAAAAAACTATTGAAATTTCATAGCCAAAGCACAAGAAATCTAATATTATTCCAACTTTATTTTCATGAATTTTCTTGACAGCCCTCTTTTTTGTCTAAGATATATTTTGATGGTACTAAAATCAAGTACACCAATAAAAAACCTTCCCCAAAAGATACCCCTCAAAAAACCATGTAGACCTAGATCCTGACGAACTTCCAAAGGACGTGGTAGAATACCAAAATTTCTTACAAGAATTTTTCAGTAAGCAAACCAAACCTTATAAATATATGTATGAAAAAGACCATCAATATTTTTTGTTTGAGTATGGTATCCTTTACTATAGAGAAACTTCTCTTCCTGAAATTGGCGACTTACCTCATCATACTGAAAAAGATGAGATACCAGTCCATCCTTATTTCGCTGATTTCTTTAAACAAGTTTGAATCTGTCATACTCAACTAACAGTTAATGGATGGTGTGTGCTACTTAGCGTATTACTGAGTCCAAAATTTTTAAAGAAATATGTACCTCTTCAATTTTTCTTTTCTAGTGTCAAAATAAAGAAACTTCGAGAAATTTCTTTCTAGTGTCAAAATCAAGAAACTCTGAGACATTCCTTTCTATTATTTAACCTTAAAAGACTCAACCCAAATTATTCATCCACCCTCTTGTATTCATGACGGAAAATATGTTTTATCAATGTAACCAGAATTTTAGAGTCTATAAATTATATTGATGAGTTCGGTCAGATGGGGAGAAGGTGGATGCAAACACATAAGATAAGATCCAGTCAACTTAATTTATCATCTATTTTATGACTTTAGTTTTTCTAACATACTCCTTCAACTTCTTAATTGTTTTGCAGACCCATACAAAGTTCTCAAAACTTTCAACAAGTTTTTTCACAATGACAAACCCTTAAAGATTCTATCTGCTGCTTGATAGTTCCAGAAATATTTAGACCATGATCTAACTACCATATAAGATTGTAACATAGTATGGAGAGAGAAAATAGGATTCTAGAGAGAGAAAGTGGTAAAAAGTAGTTAATAATAAATGTTCACCACGCCCCATAAATGGAATCTTCATTTATATAGCAACGAGTGTGGACCCTTAACCACATGAGTGCCCCATTTTATCCCACTTTTACCTTTATTTAATCTAATTCTACCTATATAATTATTATTTACAAGATAACTACTTTATTTTTCTTAATATATCATTCTTATGACAAACAATTATTATACTCTCAAAATACCTTTATACTTTGCCGACTGGAATAGGTTCTGACTATATTGTCTGTTATCATTACTGATCATCCAATCTATCAATTCGGTGTCCATTATTTTTTCATGCTGAAAAATTCTATCCAAGATGGAGTTTGGTCTCTACTAGAAATAACAATGAATACCGACGATAAACAATGATTCAAAAAACTGTGTAATCAATTATAACTGTAAGATCTCTCATTATAATCTGACAGCGAGTACAAATTCATAAGCAGCAACAAAGTGAAATAGGTGTTTCAAAGATGAAAATGATAAAAAAAATTAAATACACCAATATTGTCAATGTTTTGTCATGTAAAATTTCCCCCAAATTAGAAAATTTACACAATTGCTCCAAATCCTACCCCCAAGAATGACAAACCCAACAAAATTGTTTCAATTACTTCATCTCGTCAAGAATATGACAATCTTGAAGATAATGAAGACATAGTTCTATTTTTTACAATGATTCCCTTGTTGAAAAGGAAAAAAAAAGCAACCAAGAACACCACAAACATTAATTTGGAACGCACCAACTCTTCCAATACGCCTTTTAAGAAAATCATTACGAAGGGTCTCATCAATAAAAATGTTGATAAGAATCTACCTCCTCCCACAAATCCTACCCCTAAGAATAACGAACCCAACAAAATTGTTTCAATTACTTCATCTTGTCAAGAATATGATAATCTTAAAGATAATGAAGATATAGTTCCATTTTTTAAATTCCACATTCCACCATCCAATTGAGTGGCCAAATTATGGACATGTATATTCCTTGATGAAGTAGAGGGTGCAGTCATAGTATCCCCTCCAAATATAGTTAGTGACTCAAAAATATTAATCAGACCAGAAACCGTTTTGGTTTTGTCTGTTATCACCCCCACCTGATTTCAAATTGGATATGGATCAAGATACTCAGAGTCTATATCGAATCTTTCAATAATTACAATTTCACCTTTTTGTGTAGATGTACCAGGATTGTTCGAAGAACCAGTCTGGGGAGTATTGGTTTGCGCATTATCTGATCTGCTTCCATCTTGCTTTTTGATGTAGGCCCCCAACTTTCCCATTTCAATGAGGTTCGGGACCTCCTGCTTCAAGGTTATACAATCATGAGTATCATGGCCTATGTCGTTGTGGTATTGGCAGAAACGGGTGCTCCGGTTTTCTCTGGGAGACTGCAATGTTGCTGGCTTTCTAAAATGTACCTCATTCTTAGTCTTGTCATTAGATTGTAGCCACACTCTCTCCCAACTCAGTAAACCACTCCGGCTGAAACCGGGGACCCCTTTTATTTCTGACATGTTGGCTCTGAGTTTGGTTAGACTGATTCTGTCTTGACGGGTTGGACCCTTGTCCAGTCTCTTTTGCCCTGTAATCGGATTGATTAGTAGGTGGAGGAGTTGTTGTTGTTGTAGTAAACCTCACTTGGTGGTGTACTCTGGTTTTCTTGGTCTCTTCTACATTGATTTGCTTTCCCACTTGATTCAACAAACCACCTCAGGTCATAGCCTTCTTCCGAGTTACCGAATCGGCTAGATTACCTGGATTTAAACCTTGTCTGAGGGAAGCAAATGCAACTTGTTCAAAGAAATCTGCTAGCCTATTTTTTTATGTTCACAAAATGATTGTTGTACTCCTTTAAGGACTCATTCGGCTCCTGAGCGCAATGAATAATGGTGTCTCTATTACTCTTTAGTTCCTTACTTCCAATGAATTTCCTCTTGAAGGCAACTCAGAATGTATCACAAGTTCTTATAGACCCCTATGGGAGACTGTTGTACCACTTGAGGGTGCTTCCTATGAAAGTTTGGGAGAAGACCCTACACAATAGCTTGTCATCGTCGTCAAAATTCATCATGAAGTTCATGAACTGCTCCAGATGGTTGTCTGGATCTCGACTCCCGTCGTATTTTTCCATCGTGGAGCTATCAAACCTCTTCGGAAGGTGTCTGGAGAGTATTTTTGCAGACAAAGGTGATTACCTCCAATTTTTGCTACGGCTAAAAACAGTAACTTCATTAGGGGTTGCAAAAATACCTGGTTCAGACTGAAAAGTAAAGGGATCAATCAGCAACTAATCAATATGTTGATTGGCTGACCCCTTACCCTTGTCATGGTGCTTCTTAAGCCTGTCATGCCTATCCATTTTCCTTGAATGTTTTTTAGTAAGCCTCGTTTTATTTTTTGATCTTCCTTTATCATTTCTTGAAGATAATGATTCTTCAAGCTTTGTCTCATTTGATGAGCTGCTGGAGGACTCAGATGCAGAACTCTCAACAGGTTTAGATCGGTGTGTCTTCGTGGAACTGAGATGGGTTTTCAAAGACTGCTCGTTTTCTCCAGGAATGTCAGTGTGGTGAAATACTGACGCTCCGTATGTTTCCTTAACTCTTTTTTCTGCTTGTTTTATTGCTCTCGGCGCCTCTACTTCAGTTCTCAACTGGTCTTGCTCCTCGATATTATACTTCTTGTATTCCCTTGCAACTTACACCTCAGGATGTGGAATATTCTGCCCCTTCAGATCCATCCGAAAAACTTTTCTTGTTGGTTTTGAATTGTGAAATTCAGGCACCATCGTGCTCCCACGGTGGTCGTTAATTTGGTGTGGTTTATCTTTGTCTAAGGGTAATTTTGTAAAGTGTTTTGGATGTTTTGAAGAATTTAATGTTAAGAGTAGAAAGTAATGAGATAATTAAGTTGTGTGCTAGCAGTAAATTTTAATTAGCCTCATTAATGAAAATGGTTGGGCGTATTTATACTTAATTATTGACCCATGGGCTTATCAGGTCTGATAGGGAAGTCGGATCAAGTTTAAGGACCCATTAGTAATTTGGTGTGAAGTGACCAGCATCTAGCTTAGTCACCATTTATTACGTTTTTCTTGTTCGGTTTTTTATAATAGTGGTTATGGTCTGAACTTCCCACTGAATTAAGCCAAGACTCATCAGCTAAAATATATGATCTCATCATCGTCAACTTTCTTGCTGTCCTAACATGGCTCAATACAATAGCATGAGCGCATTTGGTGTCCTTAAGAGGTAATTTGAGATCTAATTAGAGTTTGAGTTTAATATTAAGCATCTTTTTTCAAATTACATTTTTCAACACTTTTTTATTTACACTTATTATCATTTTTAAAGAGTATTCACAATTTAGTAACATTTTCCTACATGATGATGACTCGTCACTATATTTATCTAAAATAAAATTTCCAACCTAAAGACAATGTTATTGATTCTAGAAAAAAAAAATAGATTTGGTACACTTTCAAAGTGGATTTCACAATTTGAATATGGCGTATGAAAAAAAAATTAAAAAAATATTGGTAACTTTGTTGCTAGCATTCAGGTTGAGAAGATTGGCATTCTTTCTTAATATAAGAAACTACTCAATCAAACTTTAAAATTAGTGAAAATGTACTTCTTTGAACACTCTAAACACCGACCTAATTTTTCTAAACACTACTTTGTTTAACCAAAATTAAAGTATTGTAGAAACTTTCTTGATATAGTCTATTTTCCTTTTCTTTTGTTACTAGTTTTTTTTTTCTAAAAGAAATATGGAAGCAATGTTGCAATGGAAAATTCAAACCTCGTCTTTCTTGATAATGACAACGAGAACCGGGATACTGAACAAAATAGACATGGTAAATCCTTGAAAAACCGATTCGTTGCTCAATTACCTTCTCACCTTGCTCGCTTGTTTCATCGTTGCACTATTTTATCAATATTTGGAAGATCTCCTAATCAGATTTAAAGCCCTTGTCTCATCTAAACTGTTCACCGCCGCCACAGTCCCCTTCCTCCCTAGACCGGGTGAAAGCTCCATCAAATCGGCTGCCGAAATCGCCACCGTGGTGCTTTTCGGTATAAACACGGCTATAGGATACAAGATGATGCTCGACGTTATGACGTTCAACGGTGGCGTTTTCATGGCGATCGTTTTGGGGCTAACTGTTGGATAATCGGTGTTTCAGTCTGCTGATGAGAATGTTGGCGATAATGTTTGTGCCTGTGCTTGATTTCGCAGCGGTTTGTTCTTACATACTTGTTGTTTGTACGCTACTTTGTATGTGTTATCTTTTAGAATGTTCGATACCTTCGAAATTATAAGACATAATAAATTACTGAATCTTCTATTTTGTGCAAAGTTAAGGACACCGAATCTAGAAAAGAGTTTTCATATATTTTTCATGTCCTATTTAATTCTGCTCATGATTGAAAGAGAAGATAAAAATGTTGACATTGTTTTTTTTTATTTTTCGGAGGGAACCCGCAGCTGCTACTCATAGTGCAATGAGTGCGCACAGGGTAAACCCTCAGTCTAACGCGATAGCCTGCAAACCAACGCCAGAAGGTAAACCACACAAGGTGACAGGCTCAGCCGAGAAAGCGTATGTAGAGGGACTCGAACTCATGACCTTTTGATCATAAGAATGTCATACTCAACCAACTCAGCAAAATGTTGACATTGTTGTTAATAGGTGAAGCTGTTTAAGTTTAAGTGTTAACAAAACTGCCATTTATTGACACATATAACTATTGACACATATAACGTAGTGACTTCTTTAGTGACAAGTGACCAACCCCCCTTTATCTATGTTCATTATTGTTATACCATTTCTATTTTGTTCACTATCCCGGTTTTCATTTTGCGTGGTCATTATGATGAAAGACGAGATTTGAATTTGTCAATTTCTTCCGTCTATCTTTTAGAAAAAAGAAACGAAAAACAGAAGGAAAGAAAAACAGATCATAGCAAATTTTGATATATTCTGTTTTGAAAAAAAAAATAAAAAAAATTAAATTCAAAGGGTAAAAGTGGAATGAAAAGTCGAGGTACTATCTATTAAACAAAAACCATTTAAATACGGTGACACGTGGCAGCACCAGGACAAAAACCACTCGCGTGGACTAAAATTATAGATTTTTTTTATAGTCAAGGGATCCTCACCCGTGATGTTTTTGTCGAGGGACTAAATGGCAGAAAACATGATAGTCGAGGGACGAATCAGCGATTTAAGCCGATTTATATGTCTATTAGCTTGAAGATAATAAGGGGTTGAAGAGTGATGTTCAATTCTGTATACTTTGCAAACACATGATCAAACTTTCATATCCATAATAAGCGGCACCAATGTAACAATTAGCCTTGTATAAATTTTCTATAAAAAAACAATATCGTTAATAATCGTATGCTTAGCCATTCTAATTCTTAATGGATATGCCTCGAATTTATCCTCTCAAAGTATCTTATCTCTACAAGATAACAAATACTTCTCCAATCACTAGCCATTTCAACCGTCAAAACCTCAACTTCTCGACACCTCTTATTCAATAGATGATCTTTCAAGAACAATAACTAGCGGATTACCCTCGTCATTGTAATCTTAGCTAAAAAAATTGCAACTAAGTTATCAAGATGAGACACATTCTCAAATTCCACCTTTTCAAATGTATTTTCTCACTCCTTTAAAACTTCTAAATAACTCATCATATATACCATTAGCTTGACTTATTATTAACTTTGAATTTGATCTTATCCGAATGATTTTTGCTCCACAAATATGAACTAAACTTAAACCTCATAAAACAACCGCATACTCGGAACCATTATTGGTAACATCAAACCCAAATTTTATCGATTGCTTACTTTTCTTACCAAATAACATTATTATAATGATTCCTCCTCCACTTCCATCAATAACCAATGCTCTATTTACTTTGATTATTCATTCAAAATATATTGCCACATCATATTACGCACATTCATCATTATTCATTCTTTCACTAGAAATTGACCTATTGAATCTACTAAAGATTGTGCTTTGATTCTTCTACATGGCTCATACATAATTCTATACTCCCCTAATTCCACAAATCACCGTGTGAGTCTTCCTGAAACATCTTACTTCTACAGCACACTTTTTAAGGAAAATACGTTCGTAAAATGATAGTATGACTTTAGAAGTAAGCTTTTATATTTCTTGCATCTACCATCACACTTAAATCCAATTTCTCTAAATTCAAATATGTTTATTCATCATCAATTAAACTTTTACTCACTAAGTAGAACTGGTTTTGCACTTTATTAACTTCTCTTATCAAAACAAGAACTTACCTCGTACTGGGGCTGTCAAGATCTCTGTTAAAGTCAAATATTTCTTTTAAACATGAAATGCTTCATCACACTCTTTATTTTAACAAACATTATTAGCTATGTTAAGGATTTATAAAGTAGATGACTATTGTAAGAAGATTTACAAATAAATCACGATAAAGCTACATAACACTACTTTAATTTGGGTGGGTCAGCCTTGATTCTATTCTTACAGAAAACATGTTTGACAAATTTCCCACTTCAAAATCTAAAAGAACACTTCAAATTATTCAAATTAATATTAAAGTTTCTTAAATTCTCAAAAGTTTCAAATAGAACATCAACTTTCCAATCCTCGATATTACATTTAACAATTATATCATCAATGTACGCTTATATAATTTTCCCCAACTGTTTCTCAAAAATTCGATTAACTAGCGTTTGATAAGTCCATCCAGCATTCTTCAAACCAAAATGCATTAGCTTATAACAATACAAACCAGTCTCTATTTGAAACGTAGTACATTATTCATTATTCAGATATATATAAAAAAAATTGATGGCATATCAAATATGCGTCCATAAATGATTGGAATTCATGACCGACAAT
Source organism: Limnanthes douglasii subsp. nivea (assembly GCA_036936605.1). Taxonomy (NCBI): domain Eukaryota; kingdom Viridiplantae; phylum Streptophyta; class Magnoliopsida; order Brassicales; family Limnanthaceae; genus Limnanthes; species Limnanthes douglasii. Next base: position 39,735,252 of record JAUPFV010000002.1, read on the forward strand.
TGCATCACCAGTTGATCAGTTCGGAGAAGAAGAAAAGCATATTTAGGACATGCCTTATTAAGATTTGTAAACTCCATACACAACCTCTATTGTCCATTTTTTAAAATTAAAACCGGATTAAATATCCATGTTAGATACTTTGATTCTCTTATGTGATCAGGCCTCGACAATGTTTCCACTTTCGTGACTCTACATTTTCTTGAGAAAAAACCCTTCTCTTATGATGAACCGGTATTATGAGTAAAAATTTATGAAATCTTCTACAGTTTGTGCCTTGATGGTTCAAAAATGCTTATAAATAATTTCATACTCCCCCAATTTCACCGACTCTCGGTGAGTCTTCCCAAAACATCTGAATTCTGCAACAAACTTCTTAATGGAAAAGATGTTCATAAAATGATAGTATGACTTTGAGAATAACCCTCATTTTTTGTATCTACCATCACACTTAAAGCCAACTTCTCTAAATTCAAATATATTTATTCAATACCAATTAAAATTTTACTCACATAGTAGACCGGGTTTTGCAATTTATCAACTTCTCTAATCAAAACAAGAACTTACGGTATGACTAGACACCAAAATATAATGGTATAAAACTTCACCTCATACCGGGCTTGAAAAACGCTATGGTAAAGTCAAATATTCCCTTAGAGCATGAAATGCTTCACCGCACTCTGCATTGTAATCTTAGCTAAAAAATATAAAATTGAGCTATCAAGATGAGACACCTTCTCAAATTCCACCTTTTCAAATTTATTTTCCCACTCCTTTAAAACTTCTAAATAACTCATCATATATATCATTAGCTTGCTTTATTATTAATTTCGAATTTGATTTTATCCTAATGATTTTTGCTCCAAAAATATGAACTAAACTTAAACCTCATAAAACAACCGCATACTCGGAACCATTATTGGTAACATCAAACCCAAATGTTATTGATTGCTTACTTTTCTTACCAAATAACACTATTATAATGATTCCTCCTCCACCTCCATCAATAACCAATGCTCTATTTACTTTGATTATTCATTCAAAATATCTTGCCACGTCATATTACGCACATTCATCATTATTCATTCTTTCACTAGTAAATTGACTTATGGAATCTACTAAAGATTGTGCCTTAATTTCTCAACAACGCTCATACATAATTCTATACTCCCCTAATTCCACCAATCACCGTGTGAGTCTTCCTGAAACATCTTACTTCTACAGCACACTTTTTTAAGGAAAATACGTTCGCAAAATGATAGTATGACTTTAGAAGTAAGCTTTTATATTTCTTGCATCTACCATCACACTTAAATCCAATTTCTCTAAATTCAAATATGTTTATTCATCATCAATTAAACTTTTACTCACTAAGTAGAACTGATTTTGCACTTTATTAACTTCTCTTATCAAAACAAGAACTTACCGCATGACTAGACATAAAAAGATAAAGGTATAAAAGTTTACCTCGTACTAGGGCTGTCAAGATCTCTGTTAAAGTCATATATTTATTTTAAACATGAAATTCTTCATCACACTCTTTATTTTAACAAACATTCTTAGTTATTTTAAGGATTTATAGCATTAAATGACTATTATAAGAAGATTTACAAATAAATCACGATAAAGCTACTTAACACTACTTTAATTTGGGTGGGTCAGCCTTTATTCTATTCTTACAGACAACATGTTTGACAAATTTCCCACTTCAAAATCTAAAAGAACACTTCAAATTATTCAAATTACTATTAAAGTTTTTTAAATTCTCAAAAGTTTCAAATAGAACATCAACTTGTCAATCATCAATATCATATTTAAAATTATATCATCAATGTACGCTTATATAATTTTTCCCCAACTGTTTCTCAAAATTTTTATTAACTAGCGTTTGATAAGTCCATCCACCATTCTTCAAACCAAAATGCATTAGCTTATAACAATAAAAACCAGTCTCTATTTGAAACGTAGTACAATTGCATATCGAATATGCGTCCATAAATGACTGGAATTCATGACCGACAATTGCATCACCAGTTGATCGGTTTGGAGAAGAAGAAAAGCATATTTGGGACATGCTCTATTAAGATCTGTAAACTCCATACACAACCTCTATTGTCCATTTTTTAAAATTAAAACCAGATTAAATATCCATGTTAGATACTTTGATTCTCTTATTTGATCGGGCCTCGACAATGTTTCCACTTTCGTGACTCCATATTTTCTTGAGAAAAAACCCTTCTCTTCTGATGAACCGGTATTATGAGTAAAAATTTATGAACTCTTCTACCGTTTGTGCCTTGATGATTCAAAAATTCTTATAAATAATTTCATACTCCCTTAATTTCACCGACCACTCTGTGAGTCTTCCCAAAACATCTGAATTCTGCAGCAAACTTCTTAATGCAAAAGATGTTCATAAAATGATAGTATGACTTTGACAATAAGCCCTCTTTTTTTGTATCTACCATCACACTTAAAGCCAACTTCTCTAAATTCAAATATATTTATTCAATACCAATTAAAATTTTACTCACATAGTAGACCGGGTTTTGCAATTTATCAACTTCTCTAATCAAAACAAGAACTTACGGTATGACTAGACACCAAAATATAATGGTATAAAACTTCACCTCATACCGGGCTTGAAAAACGCTATGGTTGATCAATTCGAGGAATAGGAAAAACATATTTATGACATGTTTTATTAAGATTAGTAAACTTCATACATAGCCTCCATTGAACTTTTTTTTCTTAATCAAAACCAGATTAAATATCCATGTTAGATACTTTGATTCTCTTATGTAACCAGGCCTCAACAATGTTTCCACTGCATTGACGATAACCTCTACATTTTCTTGAGAAACAACTCTTCTCTTCGGATGAAACGGTATTAATCTTATATCAACTGCCAATTCATGAAAAATAACCGATAAACTCACACTCGTAACATTATTTACATTCCAAGCAAACATATCCAAGTTATCTCTCAGCAAATTCACAAGTTTATTTTTAAAACTTTGACTTAATTGACTTCCAATATTAACCAAGTTACTAGTCAACAACTCTTCTTCAACCATATTTTCTAAATATTAATCACATTACGCATCCTCTCTAGGATCGTCATCCTCATTTTCCAACTCATCACCTCCACTCGGTTGAAGACCCTTTAATTGTTATGGGGCCAAATTTCAAGGATCGAAAGCGATTGCGTAACAATCTCTCGTTGTTTTTTACTTAATTTAATAACTCTAATAAAATTTATGACTAGATACTCAAGAAACTGCTGAAACCAAAAAGTAGTAGCCTTTATTTATACAGCCATGACCGACCCATAATTGCATTAAAATGTCTTGGAACAACACTTACCATAAACAAGGTCTCACGGTCTTTTCGATATTATCATACAAAATAATAACTTAAAGCTCTTTCTCAATTAGCAGATTTACCTTCACAACTAACAAATTGCATGTATGGCGGCTTGTACGGAGGCACCCAAGTTATATTATCATAAACTGTCTTGGATATAATGTTAGCAAAACTAGCATTATCAATCAGAACATGAGTAACCATAACACATGAAATATTCAAATTAATGATTAATGTATCCTCATGAGGAGTGACGACCCTCCCAAATCATCATTGGTAAAAAATAAATCAGTGACTGGCTATCTATAACAATGGTATGACTATTCTTCAATTAAAGGAACATCCAAATCCTTCTTATGATTTTTCTTCTAGAACTTGAGCTCATTCTACACAGATTATCACCACATGAAATAGTATGTGATGGAGGTATATAGTCGAAACAGAATCAACGGCTGCAAGAGCACAATAAGAGAAACAAAACAGTAGATATAAACCCTAACCTTAGGTTATAGAGAAAAAAGAGACTAAGAAATACATCTCAAATTTAATTCATTAAAGTCTGACGACAAAGTAGGGTTTTAAAGCATTTTATAGAATTGCTCGGAACCCTACATAAAAATTATTGAATGTTCTTAGCATAATAAAATAATGCATAACCCAATTTTGGCCGACACCTATATTTTCTTAGATAAATGAGATCCTAAACTATGGATTCTTGGGCCTGAACTTCATTACTTGACTTTGCCTTGTGATGCATCCAAAATTTGTTGGCCTTCTTGACGCGTTCGATTTGAGTGGTCATAATGCCTAATTTTGATACTCGAGTCTCAAATAATACATGTTTCCATTTGTCTAAAATGGAAATTTAGTTGTGGGAATGTGCTACTACATCAGTATGTAACCATTATTTCCTCTTACCATCTCTATTTTCTTCCAACTCCTTATCATGACGTGACTTATTTCTTTTAACAAATTCAATTAAATCACGGTTATCTATTAACCTTTGGACCTCATCTCACAATTAAAAACAATTATTAGTTAATTGTCGTGAACATTATGATATGCACAAAACAACTCTTTTAGATCGTCCATTAGTTGGAGCCAACATTTGACGAGGTGGTCTGAGATTTGTTTTTTAATTCATATTCTAAAAAATAATAGTAATATTTCTTGGTTAAAAGAGTATATCTTCGAGTTAGATTATCATAATATGAAAACCTCATTTTATTCAAAGGAACTTTCACGAAATCATCACACTTTACTTCTTCGATTTTTTTCCTATTTAACACTAAAGCTTTTGAATCTTGAAATTTCAGATAACCAAAATCTTTACTTTTTTATTCTTCAAACTTAATAAACTTATCCGACCTTGACAAAATGTCTCATATTGTATCCAAAGAGACTGTGACAAGATCCTTGTATAGTTCTTCCAAAATCAAACCTTTTTGGAATGCAGCAACAACAATATTTTCCTTACACGTCATTAGAGCATTCATTCCATGCAAAAGTCTTTGAACATAAATTTCCAGTGTTTCACCCTTCCTCTGATAAAAATTCATAGAATTGTCTTCCTTTTTATAAGCTCTATTACCAATAAAACAATTTCTAAAAATATGTGAGAGTCTCTCAAATTTTTTAATTATCTCTTTCGGAAAATAATTAAACCAATTTAATTCATTTCCTTTAAATATCATTGAAAAATATCTATATAGCAAGATATCATCCGCGCTAAATCTCATCATCATAAATTTGAATTTCTCCAAATGATGCTTAAGATCTCCCGAACCATCATAAGTTTACATGTGATATAAATTAATAAAAATTAGAAGTTTTCATTCAAGAATTTTAAGGAGGGAAGAAGATTCATGGAGCATGTAATCCACCATTTGGCCTTTTTTTATACAATGCTACTTTATTTTGTTTAATCGTTTTTTATTCAACATTACTCCATTGGCCTTCACAATCAAGAATATTCAACTTTCTTTTTCTTTGATTATTATCTTAATCCTCGTACAACTGCATTTCTTCTTCTGTATCCTCACACCAAACTATTACGTATCTTTTTTTAACTCTTTCGGTGTAAGCTACATTAGAACCTTTCTTACTTAATCTATGCTTATCTATACCCTTTGATGTAATTTTTTCAGTCAAAACTTGCAACGTTTTTGCCAAATTTTCATATATTTATCTAGCTTCATGATCTCTTTGAACTTGTAAACAATTAAATTTAAGATGTTGTTGCTTCCACTGCTCGATCTGAGCTTCCAAAATTTGAAAACCAGAATTAGTCGTGTGTATACCTTGAGTTGTGAGATTTTATCCCTGGAGAACAACGGAAACAAAACCTTGAGCATAAATTGTCACATCACCAGAACCATGTGAACCACCTCACCATTAGCAACAGACGCCACACCAATTGATTGATTAGGATCTAATACTATTATCTTATGAGTTCTTTGTTCCAATATTGTTATAATCCAAGTATAAATATTATACCTAAAAATTGATTTCCAAACACTAAAATTTCTTCATCACCATGTAAATTGAAAGCGATTCACGCATTAGAAACTAGAGTGTCTTCAATTGAATGAATTATTAGAGAAGTTCTTTCAATTCCATAGCACATTATCATTATTTGTAAATTAGAAAACTATAAAAATTTAAAAAGAAAAAATTTCCCACATACGACATCAAATTTGTTAAGTATAAACCCTTTTCAAGTGAATTACCAAATATAATGACCTAAAGTCGAGAGATAAAATAAAGATGCTTAATATATATTTATTATTAGAACGTGTGATCAATCCCAAAATGAAGAATTTGGTCCCTATTTATAGAATTTACATAAGATATTCTAGCAATCACTAAATTACACGTGTGCTCAGTCACTAATTTACATGTGTTATTCTGTTATAACCATCTAACAAACTTTTTTAATAACATTTTATATGATGACTCGTGTAAATGCGGTTATAATAGTCTAACAAACTTTCCACGTGCTCGTTTTGATTCTTCATACAAACCTCTTTATAAATTTGAATGTGGACCTCATCATAACTTTGAATGTGACCATCATCATAGCTTTGATTGTATTCTTCTTCATAACTCTAAATTTCACTTTCGTCATGATCCTGAATATGAGCCTCCGTATATGGCCCTAGTTATATCTCTCAATATGACCCTCGTCTTGCTCCACTTTATTCCCTCACCCTAATTCATATAACATTGAAGAACCTACCTATTACCTACATCTTATTCATTTATTAGATTTACTTAGCTTATCTCAATAAGGAACATATTCCAATTGTTGAATATAACTATATCCGTAAGGATAAAATATTCTATGAGGCCAAGGTATATCGACTAAACTGTCTACTGTCATTTGTTTAGAAATTTAAATCAAAAAACTGAAGCGGGAGTAATCAAACGAAATTAAAATGTAAGATGAAAGATACCATGAGGCCAAAATAAAGATGGAAAAGATAACTGAGGCACTATAATTATTGAAAGATAAAGTTTTATCTTTAATTAATAAAACAAAAACTGGACAAAGAGATTCGTAAAGAGAACTACACGTAGAGAGAAATATATAAGGTTGAAGAGGACGAGTATGAGGGTGAGAGTAGGGACAAAAAGCATAAAAATTGAAACCCAAAAAATGTTGAGTATTAGGATCAGTCTAGTAACGAGGTCTCTAAGAGGAACAAGGAAAATAATAAGTTCAAATATAATTGTTAAAGATCAAATATTTTAGCTTATTTACTCTAGAACTCTCATTTCGTAAGGAAAATCCTTCAAGGTAAGTTACCCTGCAGATTCGATCATTACTGAATGGATACTTAAGACGACTCGAGAGACCCGGAACACCACAATAGGAAAAGTACAAATATATGATGATGAAGTTCAACCCATAAGATGTTTTACTCTATAGAGTCTTCTCCATTACTGAAAACAGATACGCTCTCGACTGGTTCAACATCTTGTCAAAATGGACGATATGGGATTTCGAAGACTTGTAGAGTGCTTTCAGGAAGTGGTTTTGGGAAATAAAAAGCATAAGAATGAAGGTTCTTCTATTATGAATATGTGTGAAAACCTTGCCTACATGCAACGAGGGTTCGATATAGAGACTCATATACAACGACCTTGTTACATCGTGGAAAGATCAGACTAGTTTATAAGATTTTAGGACACTAAAAAAGGAGGATCTACTTATCGAAACATCAAAAATCAAAAAGCATCAAAACTGGATACAAGGATAAATGATGAGGCCAGACGCGAAGAGCCTGCCCGATCTCTTGCAAGCAAGTCACGGGTCTCATATCAAAATAATCTAACATGAAGTTTCACACCCTTGACTAATAATATTGTCGTCATATATGATAAAGCCAAATGGAGAAAAATATACCATCCCCCTCGTCACATCCTGGCTCCAAGCAATAAAATATCTCGTAAGTACATTTGCGTGTGCCATATCGATTATGACCATTCGGTTATCGGTTGTTGGCAACTATGGGAATAGGTTGAGAGGTTAATCAATAATAATGAGCCTGTTTGATTCATCAAACGTAAGGAAGGAGAACTCTACAAAAAGAATAATAATACCAAAGAGCGAGTGGCTGAGGAACCGGATCAAAGACGAATCAACAAGGGCAAACAATAGTGGCTACATATTATTTTCGGCGAAGACTCACTATCTGTCGCTAAACTTCAAGAAAAAATATATTTAGAGGTGTCACTTGGTGGATGAGTCCTTATACAATCGTTATAGGAAGTCGATAGCTTACAAGGTGTTTAAAAGTGATGATTTGAGGGGTATTGCCACCCCTCACAAAGATGTTTTGATTATTAATTTGGATATAGTCAGGGTCATTTTCACCTCATTTTAATAGAAAATTGCAGCCCGTCCAACGTTATCTTCAAGATCAGTTACGAAAGAATAAATGTGGTACCCCCATATAAACCAACTGTTAGACAATTAGTCAGCTATAAAGGCAATTCGTGTAAGTGTGTTGGTGAATTTAAACTCTCAATGATTGTTGGTTACGGAATTACAAATAAAATTGTAATATTCTTTATGATTTTCGATGCAACCGACTTGGATAATGCGATTTTCACACGACCTTGGTTACACAAGATCGAGCCGCAATATTTTCTTTTCCACAATGTCAGAAGTACCTAGTTGAAAACCTAGTTAGAATAGTTAGAGGCAATCAAGGGACCTCAAGAATTTGTTAAGCAATCTCTTTAAATCGCACAAAACTAACCTAAGAGATTTTAACAAATGTGCGGGGTCGTACCTTAATGGGAACAATCAAATTGGAACTTTGGTGGACAATCCCATAGACGATAGCATGTATGGCCTCTCGGGAAGAATAGTTCAAGAGATGTTAGCTAGCAGGAAGGTAGTTTGAATTGGAAGTCAATTGGACATAAGTTTTAAGTAGAGATTTGTGAGTTATTCTGGAAAAACTCATATGTTTTTTTGTAGAGTGCTAATAATGTATAAAGGTTTCGTTCGTATGTCATCTGCCACAAGATACTGATTGATACAAGGCTTAGACCGGTTCATCAAAAGCGGAGGGGTTGTTCTTCATAAAAAATTGAATTCATATATAAAGAGGTCTAAAAGCAGCTTAAACTTGGACATATTCGAGAAGCGAGATACCCAACATGGATGACCAACCCCGTACGGGTAAAAATAAAGAATGAACAATGGTGAATGTGCATAGCTTTTGGCGACATCAACAAGCCTTGTCCCAAATATATTTTTTCCATGCCCCGAATTGATTAGTTGGCAAACACAATTTTGGGTAATGAGTTTTTGTCATTTATGGACACCTGCTGGCAATATAACCAGATTATAGTGCACGTCCATTACAAAGAACACACTACTTTCGGACATAACAAAATTTGTATTGCTATAAAGTTATGTATTTTGGTTTGAAAACATATACGATCAACCTACGAAAGGTTCGTCAATCAAATATTTAATAAACAACTATACAAATATATAGAAATGTATATCGACAATATGATAATAATTCACAATATTTTTTACATAGATTATAATTCACAATATTTAAAATCGATCTATTATTTTAGATATCATTATATCTTTTAATTTGAATATAAGATTTTGATTTTATAATATGATTACAACTTTTTCCCACAACAAATCAGTTGAAATAGTAGATTTTCTGTAAATTTTCAAAAAAATAACAAATCAAATAAGAGCTTGAATTCGTCACACAAGCCAAAACCAAATAGTGAAAAATATGAGGTTGTTTATAACTCCTTTTCGCTGAGATTCTCTTGCACGTATCGTTTTCTTAAGAATACTAAAGCATTATTTAAGTGGATGACGTATAATAATTTCCAAGTAAAATCTATAGTTTAATTGAATGTCTAACTTTGGGCCTATATATTTTAGTTTAATTTTCTACGAAGAGGTTAAAGAAGTACTTGCCCGAAAGACTGATTCTTCAATCGGCCGGTAAGAGCGGTTTCGAAGAGTATATCATCTACGTATTTTAATGTTGAATTTTTACCGTTCATTTTTACCGTTCATTTTTACCATTTGCAGTTCGATTTTTGAATTTTGAGAATCAGGATTAGAAAGTTTAAAATTTTCACCTTTTTAAATTTTTTAGCTTCATAGTTAGTATAAAGATCTTAAAATATATTAAGAAATCACATTTCATGTTTTTTAATGTTGTTGTTGGTTTACTTTTGTAGTAGTTAAATATTGTTGTCTCGCATCTATCATCATGTATAAACACTTGTCTCGCATCTATCGCTATTATTGGTTAATAGGTTTTTAGAGTTATTGTTAGTTATTAGTTTTCCGATTTTTAGCTTTCTCGTGTCTCGCTTTGCAAGGGACGAGATGCATATTACTCATTTGTAAGTAGTCCCTCATTACTTTTCAGGAATCATCTATGTAAATAGTCATTCATTACGCATTGTAAGTAGTCCCTCATTACACATGGCCTTGCATTAATCATCTTTTTATGGTCTCACATATTTTATCCTTTCCTAGCTTTGCATTACTTTTATTTTCAATCATGGTCTATCATTTGGTGTACTATCACGCATTTATTATGTATTGTATTGTCATGCATCTATCATATGGTGTATTTTCCCGTATATACTATGTGATATGGTATCACAAATCTACAATAGCATGTAATGTCTCGCGTATCCAATGTGGTATAGTATCCTACATCTACCATGTGGTGTCTTTTCTTGCATCCACTACGTGATATATTATTCTGCATCTATCATATGACGTAATGTCTTCGATCTCTAATATGATTCAATTTACACAAATCTCACAAATTCTTACAAAACACAAAAAAAAACTTATTTTTTTAGATCATAAGGAGAATGGAAATGATTCTAATGATGTAGATGAAACAACAAATGCATTCATTTTTCAAGAGCATGCAAGTAAAATATCAACCATACAGACTTAAAAAAATGCACATCAAAGGAAATTAAATCAAAGAATATTGTACGACTAATGAAATCTTCTAAATATGCAACATAATCTGGTCACAAAAATAGAATATGGTATTGAGAAAACTCGTTGCTAGTTCATAGAGGAAAAATTCAGTATCTCATACTCTTAGAAATCCAAAGACACATGAAAATTTGGTAAATAATAAATCTTCAAATAATATAACTCACACAAACTACAATTTTAATGTAGAGAATAGACAACTAAAAAGGTTATTATACAAACAAAATGTAATAATTTTCTATTGATCATCTTTTTGTGGTCTCTCATCTATCATGATCTATTGGCTTCATATCTGACATGATTTCTTAGCCTTCCTTTGGATGGTGTCACATATATATTTATTTTCATGGTGTCATATATATTATATTTGTATTATTTTACATTTATCACCATTATAAATCTTCGTATGAATCATCATTGCATGACCTTGCATGTATCATTATTTCCTTGCATCTCATGCATTACATTTTCTCACATTATTGTATGGTGTATCATCAATCATCTTTGTCTGACCTTCCATGAATCACCATTGCTTGGCCTCGTATGTATCAGCATTGTCTGCCTTGCATGTATCATCTTGTCCCAAATCTATCATCGTTGCGTAGCTCCGCATTTATCATCATTGTTTTGTCCCATATCTATCATCATTTTATGGTCCTAAATTTATCATTTTTTGTATTTTCCTTTTCTAGTTTCTAATATTTAGTTCATTTATTTTACAGAGGATTAATATAAAACCCCATAGTAATCGATTTTATGTCAAGCCAAAATTTTGAGTTAATAATAATGGAAGAAATAGATTAATAGGTAATTTCTCATAAAAATCTTAAAAGTAAGATTACAAAACTAAAATGGCCACTTACAAAAAAAGGGCATGTCATTTTATAATTGGGGAAATATATAGAGAAAGGGAAAGAAAAAGATGAAACAGATAGAGAGGTGGAACTTGAAAACATACTTCAATTGCTTCTATTGACACTAAACATAAAGGTGGAAAAACATATCAAAAGATATCTGAAATATATACAAATAAAAAACGAACACATGAAAATATGGAAGAATCATCTAATAAAAAAATATGTATTAAGGGCTCTCTTACTAAAATGGTACATGATAATACCAATATGCAACAACCTCATGATCAACAAATGTCTATTCACGACTCTCTTTCTAATCAAATGGAAAATGAGGACCCTCCAAATATAGAGGTGATCCAAGAGAAATAAATGATAAATCAAATGCAATGGTATGCACACGTCCATATATTTTACACGCGGTTAGTATAGTCAACAAGTACATGGAATACTGTATAAAGAACAAGGTCAACACAAACCAATCCAAAAACTTCTTTAAGGTTTTTGTTTAGCTAGAGTAAATTATGTATGTCAAAGGCTAAGAGCAGCATGCTACGTAAGAAAAACGTTCAAGTCTCAGCGCAACCAGGAGAAACCTATTAATGTTGATGTGGAGAATGTTAAAAACTAGGAAAATCCTATTGATATCATGTGGAGAATGTTTATCTCAAGAGTGTTGATATGAAGAATGTTATTGTGGAGGATGTTTTTTTGGATAAAAAGGTGATTTAGATTCTTCAATCTTGATAAAATATTGTATAAACACATATATTGGTGTAATTTTTTGTACATATATATGTATTTGTATTTTTCAGACATGTGTATCTTGTAATATTTTGGTCTCGCATAACGGAGTCTCTCTAGAAATAATATCTCATGATATAGTCTGTATAAAGTTTAAAATTTCGAGTCTCGTGTGACATGATCCTATATTTTTCATATTTTTACAATTGTCACTATCTCGCATTTTATTCTTTTGCTTGGTTTTATAAAATATTTATTTTTTGGTCTTGAATTAATAATATATAAAAATATTTACAAGAACCCACCACTGTACACCAAGTCTTAAAAAAACTAATAATCATCAAGAACTAGAAGAAAATGATGAATTGAATTATGTTGTGAAGGAGGAGGTGATCCGGATAGAAAAAGATAAAAAAAACTAATAAAGTAAGTGAATTATCTTTGCTCTCGTTTCTCATCTATTTACTTGTTTCTCATCTTTCATCCTCTATGGTCTGCCATTTATCATCATATACTATATCACATGGTTCATTCTTGCCTAAAAGCACATGGATCATCAGTGTATGACCTCACATGGATCATCTTTTCTTTGCCTCATATGGATCATATTTCTCTGACCTGACATGAATTTTTGCCTAGCCTCACATGGATCATATTTTCCTGGACTCGCATGGATCATATTTTCCTTACTTTGCATGGATCATCTTTGCCTGACCTTCCATGGATCAACTTTGGTTGGTCTTGCATATATCAGTTTTGTCTGGTCTCGTATGAAACACCTTTTTCTGGCCTCATATAGATTATCTTTGTTAGTGTCACATGGATCATCTTGTTTCTCATCTCCTCTATATTCATGTATCGCACCTATCACATTTTATCTTTCTACATTTACTACCATATTAGTTTCACATTTTCCAGAATAAATTGGAAGAAGGGCCTTCATTTTTACTATTTTTGGGTCCTACTCAATTTATAATACATGGACCAATTGACTTTAAATTTAAGAAAAAATAGTGGGCATTTGAAAATACAGTAATCAAAATAATTGAACTCGAGAAATACTACAGATTGAACTGATTCAAAAATGAGAAAAGCAACAATATCTGATAGTATGGTTAGTTACAAACTTAGCATGTTATATTTCTGTTACTAATATGATGAAGATATAAAGTTAAGACAATATCAACTATAATTTAAAATTTATTTAGAATTTATTTGTATGCTTGGTTTCCCATTATCCAATTAACTTATTATTAGTTCCACTTTTGGAATTACATAGGTAATTGACGATTATATATATTGGTAACTTTCATAAACAAATTTTAAAGTACCTAATGTTGGTTTTGAAGGAATTATGAATGAAGTTTTTCTACAATAATCAAGTTTTGGACGTGCAATGGTAAAAATCATTGATTTTTACAAACATGTATAGATTAATAATAATAAATACTTATAAAATGTATTTATTTCAATGTACCACATGATATATGACAATTAGTATTTACAACTTTTGTTGACGATAAATTGCGTGGCCACAAAGAAGGTTACATTTGGATCTTGAGGTATACTTTCTCGTTGGAAATTATTAGTATTAGACATCAATCACGAACAAATAATAAATTTAAATTTGTTGGCACCAAAATACGCAAAAGGTGTAAATTAAACATAAAAACTACAGAATTGTTTTTGTAAGCATTACATAGTTAAAATTCTATAGTAAGTTTTGTAATGAATATATCTCCCGTGAATTATTTTTATACGTGGTATCACATAATTTTGGTTATTCGGTATTTTACATGTAATATATTGTCCCGCGTCTATTTTGTCATATATTTTCTCGCAAGTTATATTTTGTCCCGCGTCTCTCATCTAATATATTTGTCCCGCATGTTATGTAATATCTCACATATCTTTGTGAGTCTGTATATTGGTTAAACTTTTAACTAACGGACTGAATACGTCTATAGTAAGAATAATTTGTCTAGAAGACCTAAAATAAAATTACTGTATCCTAGAAAAATCCCTCAATAAAAAAGAGAACATTGCATAATGGTTTGGAACTATGCTAAAACTTATAATAAAATAGGAAAACTTGAAACAAACAAACCTCATTATATTGCAACATTGATGAGAGAAAATATGTTTTACTTTTTCTTAATGATAAAAGCACTAACGAATTCTCGTGAAGTTTGTATGTAGCATTTTTTAATGATACAAATCCTTATATATAGTTGGTTAATGTTGTAAACACAATCAGAGTTGTATGTTTGTTGTAATGATCCTCAATAATGTTAGCACAATCATATATTTATATATGTTGTAATGTTACTTAATGATGTACTTGATTATGAATTAGTCTTCTACAGTGTATTATATATTGGTCTAGCATCTATCACAACCCATGAACATGTCTAGCATCTATCATCACCCATAAACTGGTCTTGCATCTTATCACCTTATACGATGTTATTATGTGTATTTTTTAATTTTATTTTTTGTTAATTTTAATTTATAATTTCTCTTCAATTTTTACTTTCTGAATTGTTCTTTATTTTCTACGTTCGAATAGTTTTCCATTTCGAATTTTTGAATGTATTGGTCTGGCATATAAATTCTTTATCTAATTAGTTATAAAGTGTTTTGTATCATATAATATATGATAGTCTGGCATCTATCATCATCTATATACTTGGTTATGAATTTGTATGCTACAATAAACTATTATATATTGGTCTCGAATCTTCACGCCACATCATTTTATTATGAACTACTCTCACATCTATCACCACCCATATACTTGGTTATGAATTGGTCTGCAAAATGAATTATATACTGATCTTGCATCTATCATAAGACTGTTATGAAGACGTCTCGCGTCTATCATCACCCTTGTACTTGTCCCGCATCTATCATTCAGATGGTTATGTTTTGTCTCGCATTGAGCATGCAATTGGTTATGCCTTATGTCACAACTTTTGTTGGTTTCGCATTTCAATATATATATATATATATGTAAAATACTAATAAAAAACGTTAATGTTATAAAAAATCAAATTACGGAATCCTTAATAACTGAAATTATCAAAATTACATTGAGTTTACAAAACTTTTAGACATGATCATATATTATGATAAAATTTCAAACAACGACTATACTTTATCTTTCGTGTACTTATTTCTCTTCTAAATGAAATATGTTTCTTATTAAGTCTTTCAACTCCCTTTTTTCAAAATTGGAGAAAGTATATCAGAAGAATTTGTTTAAGTAGATACTTGACCAAAAGTAGTAAATGCAAGTATGACATATGAATATGCTGCATTATAAGAGCTTATGAAATAACATGACTCAAAATATTTAATAGGATTTTCATTAATACAAAATATGGCTACCAAAACAAGAGAGTACGGGAAACACTCAAGTTTCCATGCACCACAAAAAAAATAGATCCATTAAGATCAATAATGAACATGATCACAAAAAACTTCATATAAAATAGGTGTAGATGAATGAACTATCCATCTACGATTTTTATCACATAACTAAACTTCATTTCAAATTCACGACATGTAAATCATCTTATTTTTAAATGGTGTGGATGTACCACTCAAAGAATACTTCAAATTTTTTATAAGATGAAACTACGTTATGCATTATAGAAATTTGGAAACAAACCAGTAACATCACTAACAATACCTAAATAGTGATGGCTAATAAATATGATTTGAAGATCCAACAAATAGAGCTTCAACATCTTCAGAAACCATAACCAGTTTTTACACTCTTCTGCCCCAGCAAAACCAAATGCAACAGGAAAGATATTTGCAAAACGTTATTAAAAATATAATATAAATCACACTGTTATTAATAAATCTTGTATGATATTAGTCTTGCATCTATCATATGGATGTCTCACATCTATCATATGTTTATGAGAAGTTTTGATATTTGTTATACATGGTCTTACATCTATTATATTGGTTATACATGGTCGTGCATCTATCATATTGGTTATATATTGGTTATGCATGATATCCATCTATCATGTCAGTTACTAGTCACACGTCTATCGTATTGGTTAAGACTAAACTCACATTCATTGTATTGGTTATGTTTAGTCTCGAACATTTTATCATATTGATTATGCATTGTCTCACATTTATCATATTCGTTATGACTAAACTTGCATCTATCATATTTGTTATACCAAGTCTTGCATCTATCATATTGGTCATACAGTCTCACATCTATCATCTTTATTATGCATAACCTCGCATCTATCACATGTTTTATCTCACATTTTACATATTACATAATAAAATAACATGTTTTACAATTAAAAACCATAAAGGATAAAACTCACGACTGTTACCGTCTTTAGCTATTGCAGATAGCAATACCCCTCTATATTTCCCCATAAAAAAGTTTCATCAATAAATAAAAGTGGACGAAAAGAATGGAAACCATGGAGACAAGAATCAAATGCTATGAAACAACACTTAAAGATATTGGTTTATGAAGTATACTCTAGTAAGTAGTCACTGGTACTATAAAACAATTTCAATGTTTTGAATTAATTCTTAAGTAGTTTATACAAAGTAGAAATATCACCATAAATATCAGTCTTAGGTTTCTCTAAAGTAATCTATGAAAAATGATACACAATATCTAAACCGTAATCATTTTTTTACAAATAATTTTACGCTGTGGTTGTAACAATAATGTTGGTCATAATACAATCGTGTATCTCACTAATAATCAAATCCGATGATAAATATTTTCTACTTTCTTTGCAAAAAATAATCACACAAGTGTGAGGTTTACATACTTCTCAACTACCATAAAACCATTAGACTTGTTAATTTTCTCATAAAGTCTACAAGGGTAACTTTTGAATCATTTTTTCTTGCAATGAATAGTTATTTTTTACTTTAGTATTATGAAAATATTTGAGATTAAAAACTTCATGTAAAGAAAACTTACTAATAGCTAATCTTAAACCTATTGCAAATTCTTCAAAAACTTGTCCAACACCACAATTCCATCAACCCAACCAACAGTAGCAAGTTTTTTGTTCTTATGACCAATAAAATTTATAGCATAACTATTTTCCCCACAAATAAAATCCTAATTTGAAGCTTCAAATAAACTTTGAGTAGTTTCTCTAACATTTTTATCAACAACTACATCAATTTATATATCAATAATAGCAGTTGAAACCTCCAAAGTATAAAAAATTGTTAACAAAGATACCAAATCACCATCACAATCTAATATAATATTCTTGAGGTCACCAAAACAATATCTTAATCTGAAAATTTACTCTGAACCAACACATCATATTTACTTAAAATAAATTTGAGAATATTTAAAAGTCTTTAAACATACCAAGATCACGGATTGTAAGTTAACCATTTAGTTTAAAAATATTGAGTTAACTTTTAGACATCGTATACCTGTATTTGATAATTCAAAAAGTAAAAATAAATGTGTCTCGCATCTATTATAAAAATAAAAAAAGTCTCGCATGTGAAAATTAACAAGGTTTAGAGTTTATAATTGAAAAATACAAAAAATCTTACGCGTGAGGATTAACACAGTCTCGCATCTATCATTGAAAAATATATAAGTCTTGCATATAGGAATTAACAAGGTCTTGTAATATTCAGTTACTATAGCAAAGTCACATGTTGTCCTATCTTCTTGCAACTGCGATTACAAACACAAGTTATGGACTTTATGTTATTTATTTTAGTGTAATTGGATCGACTAGTCGACCAATTTAATCATGATATATTATCAAACAAGTCGTAGAGTGCGGAGTGCACGCTTGTTAGATTATATCATGATTAGCGGGGTCAAGCTGACAGGTGAGCTTGGAAAAAATTTATTTTGGTTAAATCGGCTATTGTTGCAAGTCAACAGAATTTCGAAATTGAAAATTTGACCGTTTTATTCAAATTTTAAATTTCAGCCGTTTTATTACAAAACCAGTTTAGAGACCCTAACTTCCAAACTGTTTTTTTGGTTGGTCGAATTTATAAATATGGGTTCTGTTGAAAAGGATATCATATCATTTTCATCCTCTCTGTTCAAAATATATATATCTCTGATTTTATCCAATTGAAATTTTTGGAGAACCCCAAAAATATTTCAATAAGAAATTGTTTACAAGACTTCAGAGATTATCCAGAAACGAAACACTATATTCTACACTTTATCTTCATAGCGAAGCTCATCTAAAATACAGATTTCAAACCTTACATTTACATAAACCAACAAAATCGAATAAAATATACATAAAACCATAAAACCAATCTAAATCAAATGTTTATATCTACATTTTACTGAGTAAAAATACAAAAAATCGAATAAAATATAATTCAAAACTTAAGTTTATAAAAAATAACTACAAATAGAATTATAAGATGAAATCGAGTCTATATTAACGATGAAATTAAATAAATAGCGATAAAGAAATCGACATAAATGAAGAAATAGACTAGAAAACAAAAAAAACAAATTTCAAACGGAAGATGAATCATTACATTACTTGCATCGACCGTAGAGAGAGAAAGTACCATCGTTTTTTTAAACGAACAAAATTATATCCACGAATGATATTTAAAAAAACAGCTAGGTTGGTCTCGCATCTCGTATCATCAAGTAGTATATGTCTTACATCTCTCCATTTCATCATACATTATCTCTTATATCTCCATTTAATCATGCATTGTCTATCCACTTTATCATTCATCGTTTCTTTATTTTCATCATGCTTGGTCTCTTTAATTTCAATCATACCCGATCTCTCCACTTCCATCATGCCCGATCTCAAATATCTTCATTCCATTATGTCTTGTATGTCCATTTTACCATACCTTGCCTTAAATCTCTTCGTTTCATCATTCATGGTCTCTCCATTTTATCATGTCTTTTTTGCATCTCTCAATTTCATCATGTCTGGTATTTCTACTTGATTATGTATGGTCTGTCCATTTCACCATGCCTTATCTCGCATCTCTCCATTTCATCATATTTGGTCGCTCTACTTAATCATGCATAGTCTTTCCACTTCACCATACAAGTCTTTCCACTTCATCATGCTTGGTCTCACATCTCGCCATGTCATCATGCATGGTCTCTCAACTTCATCATGTCTTGTCTCTCAATTTCATCATGTCCGCTCTCTCCATTTTCATCATTGTCTCTTCACTTTCATCATGCACGGTCTCTCTATTTTATCATGGTTTTTATCGTATCTCTCTATTTCATTATGACTGGTCTCTCAACTTCATCATACATATTATTTTATCAATTAATTTTATCATGTCTTGTCTCGCATCTCCCAATTTTATCATGCCCGCTCTCTTTCTTTCATCATGCATGGTCTCTTCACTTCAGCATGCTTGGTCTCTCTACTTCATCATGCATGGGCTCTCTATTTCATCACGTCTAGTCTCCCTATTTTATCATGACAACTCTCTTCACGTCATCATGCATGTTCTCACCACTTCCATCATGCATGGTCTCTCCATTTCAACATGCATTGTCTCTCATCTCTTAACTTCATCATGCATTGTCTCATATATCTCTATTTCATCATGTATGGTCTCTCAACTTCATTGTATCTCGTTTCTCCACTTCATCATATCTGGTCTTTCCATTTCATCATGCATGGTCTCTCAACTTTATCATGACTATTCTCTCCACTTCATCGTGTCCGGTTTCTTTACTTCATCATGCATTATCTCTCCATCTCATCTTGTCTGGTCTCTCTATTTTGTCATGCATGATCTATGAACTTCATCATGCATAATCTCTCCACTTCATCATGCATTGTCTCGCGTCTCCTCATTTCATCATGTCTCGTCTCGCACCTCTCCAGTACATTATACATTGTCTCACATCTCTCTATTAAATCATGTTAAACCAGTGCAAAATGAAGTGCAAAATGCGAGACCGTACAAACTTAATGTGAGATGAAGGTTATTGGTCTGGCGGAAAAAGAAGCAACAAAAATTCAAAAAATAATATAAATGAATCCAGTTTTGTTTATTTTAGAAAAACAATATTCTTTAAAAAAAGTTATTTCCAAATTACAATTTAAGAATACGAACTTAAAAAAAGTTACATGATTAGAAATAAAACAATTTTTTAGGATATTATGAAAATACAAAAATATTAGATTGGAATCACTAAATTTATTATTGATAATCTATTATTCATAGTTTGAAAATCAAGACAGTAAAAGTTTTAAGTTGTACAATACCATTTTTTTAACCATAAAATATAAATAAAATTTAGAATAAAATTTAGAGTATTAATACACAAATCCAATATAGGTTTCATATATTTTCAAACAGATATTAAGAATAAAATTTAGAGTATTAATACACAAATCCAATATAGGTTTCATATATTTTCAAACAGATATTAAGTTGATTATATTTCTTATCTGAGTCAAAATGACGGTTTTAGTAAAACCATACGGGGTTGAATGGAACTATACCTTTAACGACTATAGCGCAAACTTTACGAGACTATTCATACCGTTTTTATTTTTTCACCCCGACTTTTGAACCAACAAAAATAGAACCGACCAACCTCTTACTCCGTCCATTTTTATTAGCCCCTAATCTATTATATATTTGTATTTTCATGTCTAGAAGATAAACTTAGGACCATATGCTACTCTAAGTAGCTCAAACAACACTATTTAGTGGCGGATCTAGGATTTGAAGTAAGGGGGCTAAAATTCTAGTCGAATTTTATTTCTAACATTACTATCAGAATTTGCTATAAGTTGGCGTAGTCCCGGATCACTCACTATATATTCATTCAAATGAAATCTTACACTATCATCATTAGGTCTTGATATAGAGGCAATCGGATTAGGATGAATCATATTATTATTACTCGAGCTACTTTAAGAACCAACACTATTTCTTGGTTTTATTACACATATATATATATATATATATATATAACAATAAATCTTAATGTATCTTAATATATTATTTTTAAAAGATATATAAAATAAAATAGAATATAACAAAACCAAATTTAATATCTTATAAAGATATTTTAAAATTTACATAAAAGTAAATAAAATTTGTTATAAAACATATTTTTAACACATTGATGAAAATATTAATATATTATTTTTAAAAGATACTTAAAAAAATAAAATATAACAAAATCATTTAATATATAAAAGATATTTCAAGGAATATCATTTAAAATAAAATCGTGAACCGTTTAGATATAAAATTTGGGATGCAAGGCATATAATTTTGGAATTTGATGCAAAGCAAGATTGTGATAAGATGTTTCAAAGGGCTGTATGGACTATAGGAACTGTGGTGATGAGGCTTTTAAAATGGTCTGGAGACTTTTCAAAAGAAAGTGTTGTTGCTCCAGTCTGGATAAGGTTGGAGATGCAGGAAGAATTGTTTGATGAAAGTATTATAAGATCGATCACAGCTATGTTAGGAGCGACGTTAATGGTTAAAATCCCTAAAGAAAATAGATTGTTTTCATCGTGTACGGCTCTTGTGGAGTTAGATGTTACTGCCAAACTGCATTCAAATGTTTGGATTGGCTTCGGGGATAATTTTGGATACTGGGTTAAAATAACATCTGTAAATCTTCCGTTTTATTGTAATAAATGTTTTCACCTTGGTCATAGTGATGATGAGTGCAAGAAAATGAGTAAAGATCTGGAAGTTGAAGAGGCTGTTAGGATCAGGAAAGTGAAGTTTGTGATAACTACACAGTCGGTTAATCAAGACAAATGGAAGGCTAAAGTTGTAGAGTTGGAAGGTTTTAAAACTCCTGAACAAGATGAAATAATTGAGGCTATTCAAACCTTGGATTTGGGAATGACAGATAATAATGGTTACGAGAACATGGTATCTGAAGATGATAAGTCACCCAAGGAAGTATTGAGAAGTCTTCAGCACTCTCCTGGCAAGAAATGGGTATCTAACTCTCCAGAAGTTTTTAGAGAAAGAAGTCGAGAAGGTCTGATCAGTCTTGATGGAAGGAATAATGCAAAGAAAATGATGAGTGAAATAAGGGTGGCAGAAGGGGAAGATACAATTCAAATGGAGCATATTAATATAAACCAGCAAAAGGAAATGGAGAAACAAAGTGGTGAAATGATTAATGAGGAAGAGGAGATAGAGCAAAAGGATAGCTACAATACTCAAGATAAGAATGATGGAAAAGAAGAATCTAGCTTCAAAGAAATCTTTGATAAAAAGATAAAAATAGCTAAAGGAAAGACTAAGACAATGAGTAAGATCATTAAAGCATTGCAGTTCAATAGTTCAAGTAAATTAAAATCCTCTAACTCTCTTAATGATTAATATTATAAATTGGAACATTCGTGGAATAAAAGATAAAGCTTATGTTCGTAGGCTAAAGTTTCTTGCTAAAAAAATAAAGCTAAAATTATTGTTATTCAAGAGCCCCTTGTGAAAGCTTATAACATTAGTTGTATTGCTGCTAAGCTTGGTTTTGAAATTTTTTCTTCTAATATAACTAATAAAATTTGGATATTTTGGCATTCTGATATTTCTGTTACCATTCTAAATGATATCAATCAGTGTTTAAATTTGAAAGTTAGTTTGGTTAATGATAATCAGCATGTTATGATGTCTGTTGTTTATGCTAAGTGTCAAAGGGTTAATAGAATTAATCTTTTGAACTTTCTTAAAAGCATTGCCAATACTGAGTTAAGTTGGTTGATTTGTGGTGACTTTAATGCTGTTTGTTCTATTGATGATCAAATTGGTTGTAGTACATTCTGCATGAATAGCACTAATGATTTTAATGACATGATTTCTTGTTGTAATGTGGATGATGCTGGTTATATTGGCTCGAAGTTTACATGGTCTAATGGTTCCAAATGGAAGAGATTGGATCGTGTCTTCACTAATACTAACTGGTCTAATAATTTTAATGTTACTAAGGTTTATCATCTTGCTAGAACTGGCTCCGATCATATGCCTATGATTATTTCATTCTCTAATAACTCTACTAGAGGTAAGGCTAGTTTTAAGTTTCAGGAAATGTGGTTTATGGAGGAGTCATTTCTTCCTTTTGTTGAAGCCAGCTGGAATCGTGAAATGGTTGGTGATCCTTTGTTAATTCTTTGGAACAAGCTTAAAAGATTGAAGAATGGTTTGAAAATATGGAACAAGGATACTATTGGCAATATCTTTAGTAAAGTTCAAAGCTTGGAGGATGAAGTTGTTCACAAAGAGCTTAATCACCAATCTCTTAAGACTACTGAGTCCAAATGTGATCTTGCTAAAGCCAATGCATTGTTAATTAAGGCTCATAGGATAGAAGATATTTATTGGAAGCAGCAATGCTACTATAATTGGTTGATTGATGGTGATAAAAACACAAAATTCTATCATAGCTTTGTTCAAAAGAAGAGAAAAAAACAGTATAAAAGGTATAAAAAATGGTGAGGTATGGCTCTCTAACTCTAAAGATATTGGAGCTTCTGCTGTTGATTTCTTTCATCATGCTCTAATTGATAATCCTTCTTATATTAATGATGATAGTGTTAGAAATATGAATGATGTTTTGTTTAATTGCATTCCTAATTTGGTTTCTTCTGAGGATAATAGAATGTTACTTAATAAAACTGATGAAAGTGAAATTTGGAGTATTATCAAGCTCATGAAGCCTTCTAGTGCCCCTAGTGTGGATGGTTTTACTGTAAGTTTCTTTAAATATTGTTGGCATATTATTAAACCTGATATGGTTTATGCTATGAATGACTTTCTTATTGGTAAGAATATCCCTAGAGGTATCTTTTCTACTGGTATTTTCCTAATTATAAAAATGACTAATCCTACTTGTTGGAAAGATTATAGACCGATCAGTTTGTGCTCTCTGCTAAATAGAATCATGTCTAAGCTAATAGTTAATAGGCTGGCTAGGATCTTACCTAATATTATCTGTCCTAATCAAGGTGGTTTTGTTCCCGGTAAGAATATTCATGATAACATTTTGATTTGTAAGGAGTTAATATATAATCTAAATGGAAAGGTTAAGCATAACAATATGTTGATTCAACTTGATATGTCTAAGGCTTTCGACAAGCTTGCTCATTGTTTTGTTTTCAAGATTCTGGAAAAGTTTGGTTTCTCTTCAAGGTTTATTTGTATTATAAAGAAAATGATCACTGCTGTTAATGTTTCTTTGCTTATTAATGGTGAAGTTTTTGGTTTTTTTAAAACTACTAAAGGCCTGCGTTAAGGTGACCCTATATCTCCTTATCTATTCATTATTGCTGAGGAGCTGTTCATTAGAGGTATCAACTATCTTGTTCATAATAATAGAGATATGAAATATAGATGTAGAAGCAGTATTAGTATTAATACTCTTGCGTTTGCTGATGATATGTTATTATTTTCAAATTGCAAATAGAGTTCTATTGACAAGCTTTGTATCTTTCTTGACAAGTATCAGGCTCTTACAGGTCAGGTTGTTAATAAAGATAAGACTAAAGTCTTATTAGCTAAATGTATTAATCCTAATAAGATTGATATTGTTTCTAGTCATTCTGGTTTTTCTTCTAGCTACTTGCCTACAGATTACCTCGGTGTCACAATCAATACTACTAATAGAATCAGCAACTACAATAAGCTTGTTTGCAAGGTCAGTAGCAAGATAAATGAATGGAATGATACATGTCTTTATTTTGCTGGCAGACTTACATTAGTCAAGTCTGTTCTTTCGAATATGATTCTGTATTGGATGCAGACTAATGTGCTTCATAAAGGTATTGTTTATAAGCTTGAAATCATTTTGAATAGATTCGTTTGGGGCTCTAATCAAACTGATAAGAAAGTGCATTGGTGTAAGTGGGGCAAGTTATGTAAAACTTATAGTGAATGAGGGCTTAATGTTAGGAATATGGAGGATGTTCAAAATGTTATTTCTATAAATTTATGGGCTGCTTTTAGGAAGAATAATTCTTTCTGGTCTAGCATTATGCATAGCATATATTGTCCTAATCATCACCCTTTACAAATTAGTCCTTTTAAGTATGGTTCTTTGGTCTGGAAGAGAATGATTTCTGTTAGAGAGAATGCTGAAAAATATATCAGATGGAATTTAGGTAATGGTCATGTAGACTTTTGGTTAGATACTTGGATTAGTTCTGAGCCTATTCTTTCTCTTAACAGTAATTATAACAATTTATGGTTTAGTTCTGAAAATGTTAGAAAATACTGGAATAATAACTCTTGGGATTTAGATTCTATATGTGACATTATAAGTCCTGATATTATTACTTGCATTAATCAATTAGCTATAGATGATAATAAATCTGATTTAATGATATGGAGTCTATCTAAGAATGGAAACTATAACTTAAAGGATACATGGGAGGGTACTAGGACTAAGCATCTTACTGATTCTGTCTTTCAAAGGATTTGGAATGTTTTAAATCCTAGTAAAAGCTCATTTATGCATTGGAAGATTCTTAATAGTTACATTGCTGTAGATTCTGTTGTTCAAAATAGAGGTATTTTTCTGGCTTCTAAATGCCAGTTTTGTGAAAACTGTGAGTCTATTAGCCATCTGTTTGTAACTTGTAAGTTTGCTTGGTCGATCTGGATTCATTACGCTGTTATCTTTAAAATATACATGACAAAGCAGAAGAGCATTAAGTATATTACCAGACTGTGGCAAGGGGCTAAGACTGCTAAAACTCAGGTCAGAAGTATTCTTCCCTCTCTAATATTTCATAGTATTTGGAAAGCTAGGAATTTGCTCAAGAACAAAGGTATTAAAACTTCAATTAATGCTACAGTAAATCAAATCAACTCTATAATTCTTACACTAGACATGAGGAAAGTCATTAACAAAGCTCAATGGTTGGTCTGTCCTAAGGCTGCTATTAATATTGGTTGTAATAATCAGTTTAAGCCTGTTAATAGGCCTTCTCATATTAGTTGGCTTCTGCCTCCTTCTGGTAGGCTTAAAATGAATACTGATGCTTCGTGTTTGAGTAATGCTGAAGCCAGTGGTTCTGTTATAATAAGAGATAGTTATGGCAACCTGATTAAAGGTCAAAGCTTTCTTTATGGTAAATCTACTCCTTTATATGCTGAGATTCGTGCTATGTTAGATGGATTACTTATATGCAAAGTTAATAATTGGACTTCGGTTGATATTGAATCTGATTCATTAACAGCTATTAATTGGATAAATAACAAAAATAGTAATGTATACTGGTATGTTAAGCCAATTATTGATTGTATTCTCAATCTTATTCATCACAATATGTCTGTTACACATATATTTCGCGAGCAAAATCATGCGGCAGATTGGTTATCTCATTATACATTGAAAAATAAATCTGTTTACAATATTTCTCCTAGTTCAATTCCTAATGTTCTTAAGGCTATCATGATTTTAGAAGCTCTTGGGCTTGGTTATATTACTGTTTGATGAAATACCTGTTTTCGTTCTTCTTTTAATCCTGAATTGCAAGCTGATGAATGGTATTATTCGTTTGAGGAATCTGGAGTTGATTCTGCTGGAGTCTTGCTCGCTGGTTGTGGAGAGGGCTAGTGAATGTGATGATGTAATCCTGCTTGCTGTTCGCTGGAGTTGATTTGGTGAACTTGAAGTTTGATTATGTTGTAATCCTGTTTGCTGGTTGGGGAGGAGTTTCCTTCTGATTCTGGAGTGGTTCTTCAGTTGATTCGTTGTAATCCTGTTTCTGCTTGAGGAGGAGACTAGTGTGCTAGGTCTGCTAGTTTAGGTTTTAAGGTGTTTAAGTTTGTGGATGGTGGAGATTGAAGTTAAATAGATCTGAATAGATGCTTAAAGAAGATAGGTTTTTTAAATTAGGGTTTCGTTTAGTGAATTGGGGCTTTTAGCGCTTTTCTACTTTGTAATTTTAATTTCTCGTCTTTGTAAACCGTTCTTTATTAATAATAAGTATTTCATCTTAAAAAAAAAGATATTTCAAAAGATAAATGTATAAAATATATTTTTGAAAAATGGATGGAAATAAATTCAATTTTTTATATAAAAAATATTTTTTAAATACATATAGATAAAATCAAAATTTATGTAAAATTTATATAAAATTAAAATCAAATTTATATTAAACATAATTTGTAATATAAATATATAAGTTTATTTTAAAGTAACTAACAAATATTTCCTAAGTATTGATGGTTTTAAGATCAAAATAAAATTTCAAAAGAAAACAAAAAAATATACATACCTTGAAAAAATAAATTGGTGAAACTCTTTCGGATCGTGTTCTTCATTTCGGAATATAGTCTCATTCATAAGCAGCAACTCATTATCTTTTTCTAAATCAAAGTAAGAGATAAAACATAATTAATTAGAAGAATTAAACGAATATAAAATCAAAACAAATTATGGCAAAAAAAAATTGATAATACTTACAAAATCAATCGAGTTCTAATATTATAGAGATTAAGATGCTTGAGACTACATCCAACAATTTATAAATATCAACTTAAAATTTTCTTTTAAAATATTCAAGATTTCTAACTTAAATTATTCCTTAAAAACAGCTATAATAATTTCCACTTGAGACTGGAAGTTGATGACAGACAGGAGGTGAAGAATGAGTTTTTTCTCTTTCAAGAAACTCATTCTTGGTAATCAAGCTATCTCTTTCTTCTACTAATCTCTCATTCTTTGCCATGAATTCCACTTCCAAGCAACTGTCAATTGAAGAGTATCCAGCTCTTCATGGTGATAATGGTAACTCGCAAAACAAGATGTCTTATGCTGATATTGTCAAGCCATCTCCAAGATCAGATATCAAACCTAAGTTTTGCAAAGAAGCTGCTGATCACTACACAATTCGGTACACAAAAGATGTCAAAGATCTTCTGGCTTCTCAATCTTCAACTACGATTATTGGAAAGTTTACTGATGGAATACCCAAAAAGTCTGTATTAGATGGTTTCCTTCAAAGCTTCAAGTTTCAGGGCAGTTACAAGTATACAACCCATGATTCAAGACATGTATTCATTCAGTTTATTGTGAAGAGGATGTTAGTAAAATATGGTCGAAGAACTATTGGAGAATTGATGAAAATATAATGCGAATCTTGCGATGGGAACCAGACTTTGATAAAAGATTTGAAAGCCCAAGAGTGCTAGTATGTATACGCTTTGAAAGAATTCCAGAGTTCATGTATAACGAAACTGTTATATATGATTTGGCTTCAGAAATTGGCTCTACGTACAAAGTTATTATCCCTGATAACAAAGCTACTATGAATGCATGTTTTGCTCATGTGGAAGTTGACGTTTCGAAGAGGCTGAAATACAAATCTTGGGCTGGTTTGGTTCCAACGATGGTTGTTGGATTAATATAAGTTATAAGAATGTGGCACCATACTGTAATGTCTGTTACCATATAGGTCATAAAGATGAGGAATGTAAAAAGGTTGATAAGAAGAAACAGCAAGTTAAAGAATCTGAAAAGGCTGAAAAGATTGGGAAACAAGAAGAAAGTGCTAACAACAAGTATGAGTCAAAAAATGAAGTTAATGAGCTTGCTGTTAGTAATTATTCGCATCGGAAACAAATTATGTCTCAAGAGGGTTCAAGTAACATTCAACCTTTTAGTAAAGTTTATAGAAGGAAATTGAAATCGGTTATAACAAGAAAAGATAAAGATCTGGATCCAAACGTGTGCAATGGTAGTGGTCAAAAAATTAATACTGTTGAAAGCAACATGGAGGTCATTGAAGCATTACATAGGATAGACCAGGATTTTGCTCAGAGTAACTTGAATTAAGAAGAAAACAAAACGTTCACAGACTGTGCTAACATTGGTGGCAGTTGTGAGGTTTCTCCTACAAACTAGGCTTACAATAGTGATTTTGGCTCAATTATATGCAGTAAATTACAATCTGAAATGAAAAGAAAAAGACCAAAGAAGCTTACTATCAATTCTCTACTCAAGAAGGGAGAAAAATCTACACAAAATCTCTATCAGATGATGATAAAGTTAATTAACTAGAATGCTAGAGGATTGAACAATAAGACTACTTTAAGAAGGCTCCTTTCCATTGTTAAAGAGAATAGGTCTAAAATTCTGTCTAGTCAAGAGCACATGGCTGATGTGAGTAAATTGGCTGATGTTTCTGTTGTTCTTGGTTTCAAGAACTTTGCTTCTAATTGTTCTAACAAAGTCTGGATCTTTTGGGATGAAGATGTTGATATGAATGTTATTGTGGACCATGAACAACTGCTTCACATGTTTGTGGATTATCCTGACTGTAATACTAAGTTCAACTTTACTGCTATTTATGCTAAAAGTAATCGTATGCTTTGATTAGATCTTTGGGATCAGTTGAAAGCTATTGCCACTAATGAGCTCCCTTGGATTATAACTGGGGATTTCAATAATGTCACTTGTTCTGAGGATTAGGTTGGCTGTTCAACCTTTGACCATAATGGTTCTTGTGATTTTAATGATGCTATCATGCATTGTAAGCTCGAAGATGTTGGTTATATTGGCTCAAGATATACTTGGAATAGGGGCACCCGTTGGAAGAGATTGGACAGAACCTTAGCAAATAATATGTGGATCAATAATTTCAATAAAACTCAGGTGTTTCACATGGTCAGAACTTGTTCTGGCCATGCTCTTTTTTTAATTCAGTCTAGCTCGACATCTAATAATGATAATTTTAAGAAGAGCTTTAAGTTTATCAATGCTTGGTCTAATGATGATAGCTTTATTAGTACTGTGAGACAGAGTTGGAATATGGCTTACAAAGGGAATGATGGGCAGGTCTTCTGGTTCAAGTTAAGGAGATTAAAGAGTTGCTTAAAAAGGTGGAATATCAATACGTTTGGTAATATCTTCAAGAAGGTTAAAGATATTACTGAGATGGTAAAAAAAATGGAGACTCTTCATCTTGAAAACAACAGCAATGACTCTAGAGCTGCTCTCTCTAAAGCTAATAGCTTGTATATCAAAGCTCTTAGAAATGAGGAAAGTTTTTGACACCAGAAATGTTACAATGTTTGGCTTCGTGATGGAGATTGAAATACAAAGCTTTACCATGCTTATGTTAAAAGAAAAGGAGAAGAAACAACATCAAGGGGATTAAGGATAATGGAGTCTGGATTGATAACCCTATTGAGCTTGCCAATTCTGCTGAGTCTTTCTTTAAAACTATTCTTTCTACTAATTCATTCAATAATATAGATGAAGAAACTCTTTTATTGCAGGATGATATCTTTTCTAATATCCCCAGTCTGGTTAAAGAGGAGGATAATATCTCCATCACTAGATAAACCAGTAGAGATGAAGTGTGAAGTGTTATTTCTAAGATGAAAAATGACAGTGCACCTGGGCTCGATGTTTTTAATATATTCTTCTTTAAAACTTGTTGGTCTATAATCTGTAATGATCTCTGTAATGCTTTCAACTTCTATCTTTCAGGCAATAGCTTTCCTGATTGAGTCTTTGCTACGGGCATCTTCCTGATTCCAAAAACATCTAATCCTATTGCTTGGAGCAATTATAGACCAATAAGTCTGTGTACAATGTTTAACAGGATTTTTTCTAACCTAATTAACTCTCGTTTAGCTAATATTATGCCTAACATTGTCTCTAATATGCAGTGAGCTTTTGTTAAAGGAAGAATCATACACGAAAATATCTTAATCACTAAAGAAATGATCCATGACATTGACAGGAAACCTAAAGCTGGAAATGTTATCATTGATCTTGACATGACTAAGGCTTTTGACAAGCTTTCTCATGCCTTTATTCTGAAAGTCTTATCATGTTTTGGTTTCTCTGAAAATTTCATTACATTAATCAAAAACATGATTACAAACATCCATATTTCTGTTCTTATTAATGGCCAAGTTAATGGTTATTTTAAGTAGATGAAGGGGCTTATGCAAGGAGACTCTTTGTCTCCTAGCCTTTTTATCCTAGCAGAGGATGTATTACTCAGAGGGATATACAACCTTTTCAACAACAACAAAAAGCCTCTAATATGCTGCTAGATCAAGTTTCTTGGTGCCCTGTCTTGACTTTGCAGACGACGTCCTTATCTTCACGAACTATAAGCCCTCCTCTATTTCAATCCTGAGCAATCTTCTTGACAAATATCAGCTCATCTCTGGACAGGCTGTAAACAAATAAAAAACCAAGTTGATCATATCCAAAAAAAAGCTAATCAAGTAAACACAAGCAACATTAAGATCAACACTGGCTACATCACAGACTATCTGCCTTTCAATTACTTGGGTATCACGATAGCTCGAAACAACAGAGGGAAATATTTTTCTAGACTCCTTGATAAAATTCAGGATAAAATTAGTGATTGGGACTTAAATAATCTATCTTTTGGGGGCAGATTAACTTTAATAACCAATGTGTTAATGCCTATTGTATACTACTTGATGCATAACACTGCTCTCCCTAATAATATTATCAAAAAAATTGAATCTTACTTTAACAAGTTTTTGTGGAGATCTAATTACCAAGTTAAAGCTATCCACTGGTCTTCTTGGAACCATCTTTGCAAGCCTTTTTATGAGGGAGGGCTAAAAACTAAAAGCCTAGATGAAATTCAACTAACATTCTCTTATAAGTTGTGGTTTCTTTTCATGAAGGGTAACAGCTTATGGTCCTCTTTGATGCAAAAAGTTTACTGCTCTAACACCCATGCCATTAAGGCTCCCTGTAAGCCTACTGATTCGAATGTCTGGAAAAGGCTTTCTATCATCAAAAGGGTTGTTGAGAAATATATCAAATGGAAGCTTGGTCAAGGTCATATGGATTTCTGGCTAGAGGACTGACATGACAAGCCTCCATTGATAAGTGATTCTAACTCTCAAAACTGGTTTCTTAATGCTAGAGTAAACACATTTCAGAAATGCAATAATTGGGCTCTTAATTGTCTTCAAAACATTGTGCCAAATGACAGAATCAGACATATATCTAAGTATAGAATTGATCCTGATAAAACTGATCAAATCATTTGGACTCTTTCAAAAAACCAGGCTTTTGATACTAAATGCACTTGGGAAACTCTAAGGAAGTCTTTTACTAAGTCTGGCCTTTATTCTAAGATCTGGAGCTCCTCTATTCCTAGAAAATTTTCTTTTTTTGTGTTGGAAGATCCTGAAAGGTTAATGATATCATTCAAATGGTTTCAAAGTGCCAATTCTGCAACAGCTGCAAAGATAAAGATCACCTCTTTGTCAGTTGTTGCTTTGTTTGGCAGCTATGGAACTATTTCAGCTGCCTGTTCAAGATTAAGACTGGTAGACATATGACTTTCTCTCATGTTCTTCGTACCTGGTTTTGGTTTTCTAAAAGCAAAAGACACATAACTCATATTGTCCCTCAAGTCATTTGCTGGGTCATTTGGAGGAACAGAAATTGGGCTAAATTTTCTGGTCATTCTAACTCTATCAATCAAGCTATTAATAGAATCACCTTCATCATCAAAAGCATGGATATTGCAAATATGTTTTCATACAAACTATGGACAAACACTAATAATGCTGGTATCTCTCTTGGATGTAGTT
Source organism: Limnanthes douglasii subsp. nivea (assembly GCA_036936605.1). Taxonomy (NCBI): domain Eukaryota; kingdom Viridiplantae; phylum Streptophyta; class Magnoliopsida; order Brassicales; family Limnanthaceae; genus Limnanthes; species Limnanthes douglasii. Next base: position 39,768,333 of record JAUPFV010000002.1, read on the forward strand.
CTGCTATAAACAACAAGAAAGCTCCTACTTACCTCAGATGGATGGCTCCAAACCCAGGGAGTGAAGCTGAACGCCGATGGCTCGTGTAACAAGCATGGAGAAACTATTACTGGAATCCTGGTTAGAAACTCTGATGGCGACATTCTGATGGGCTCTAGGTCGCTTTTAGGAAAGCTGAATCCTCTCTTTGCTGAGCTGAGTGCTTTAACAGAAGGATTGATTACCTGCAAGAAGCAAAATTGGACGAATGCCGACGTTGAATCTGACAGTTTGATACTGATAAATCTTCTTGCGTATAGAAACGAAGCTTGGTACCTGAAGACTTCGTTAGACATTTGTAGATCCTTGATTAACCCTAATATGTCGATCAAACATATCTCGAGGTTGCAAAATCAGTGTTCTGATTGGATTGCCAAAAGTGTTCTCAGTTCGAAGAAAAGTACCCGATTCTTCAATCCTCCGAATGAGCTACGAAGTATAGCCCTTCTCGAAAGTCTTGGGCTTGGCTATGTTATTTGAATTGGTGATGAAGACGAAGCCATTGATTTTCTTGAAGCTCTGTTTCAATTTGAAACTGAGTCTGTCAAATGTGTCATTGATTTGTTCTTTGGTCCCTATTTTTATTCATTGTTCAATTTTCGCCCTAACTTTTGTATTATTTTCAATTAAGTAATAAAAAGTTATTAGTTGCTTAAAAAAAATTCCCCTTAAGACTTTTAATCTAAAAAGTTTCTTAAAAAAAGTCAAACATACTAATTTTTAAATTAAATTTTTTCTAAATATTCCTAAAAAACAATTATTATCTTAAATTTTTACTTTAATATTATTTAAATAATTATTACCTTAAAAAAATTATATTTTAGGTAAGTTTAATATTATATAAATAATTTTTACCTTAAAACATTATTACCTTAAAATTAGGCCCTTTATAATACTTACAATGTAAAGTATTCTTAAGGTAATAATTTTTACCTAATCGGAAAATTAGGTAATAATAGTGACGGATTAGGTAAAAAATTATTACCTTAAAATTATTACCATATAGCGTCACTATACATGTTTCAAAATTAGGTGACCGAATTATAATAGTTAGTAAATGTGAAGGATCGGAAAATAAAATACTATGCTTTATATAAACGGAGGCATTCCATTGTAAGTTGCAACCAACACAAACCATAAAAAAAAGCTCCATTTGAGCAAACATGGTTTCAACTTCTTTGGTTTCAACTTCTTTGGCTTTAAATTCTATGCAGCTCAAATATCAGACACCCACTAGAAGCCCTATGCAGCTCAAATATCAGACACCAACTAGAAGTCCATTCACATGGAGACAGAAAAATACCGTCTGCTTGATAAAAGCCTCCATCGCCGGGAAACCAGCCACCACAGTGCAGCAACACGAATCCGACCAGGTTAAACTTCCGATCCGCGAGATTCCTGGTACTTACGGAGCTCCGTTTTTTGGTCCCATGAAGGATCGGTTGGATTATTTTTATGACCAAGGAAGAGACGAGTTCTTCAAATCCAGAGCTCAAAAGTACAAATCCACTGTGTTTAGAGCCAACATGCCACCAGGATCGTTTATCGCCGAAAACCCAAACGTCATCGTTTTGCTTGACGGGAAGAGTTTTCCGGTGTTGTTCGATGTTGATAAAGTTGAGAAGAAAAACCTCTTCACCGGAACCTACATGCCGTCGCTGGAGCTCACTGGCGGCTACCGGATTTTATCGTATTTGGATCCGGCTGAGCCGGGCCACGCAAAGCTGAAAGAGCTTATTTTCTTCCTTCTCAAATCATGCCGGAATCGAGTAATACCTGAGTTTAGTTCGAGTTATAGCGAGCTGTTTGATAAGCTTGAGGTCGAGCTCGGCTCCAAAGGGGAAGCCGATTTCAGTGCAGCCGCCGATCAAGCCGCGTTTAACTTTTTAGCTCGAGCTATGTTAGGCTCCAATCCAGCTGACACAAAGTTAGGAGATTCCGGGCCGGGTCTGATAGCGAAATGGTTGTTGCTTCAGCTCCATCCACTTCTTTCTCTTGGTCTCCCGAAGTGTCTAGAAGATCCGTTGCTCCACACTTTTCGTCTCCCTGCGTCGCTAGTGAAAGCCGATTACCGAAAACTCTACGATTTCTTCTACGAATCGGCCGGTACGGTACTTGACGAGGCCGTAAAATTGGGAATTTCGAGAGAAGAGGCGTGTCACAATATCCTCTTCGCTATTTGTTTCAATACTTATGGAGGTTTAAAGATCTTATTCCCAAACATGTTGAAGTTAATCGGATCCGCCGGCGCCGGACTCCACACTCAGCTCGCACGCGAGATCAGGTCGGCGATCAAATCCGCCGGCGGGAACGTCACGATGGCTGCGATGGAGAACATGCCATTAACGACATCAGTGGTTTACGAGTCACTACGGATCGAACCGCCGGTTCCGCTTCAGTACGGGAAGGCGAAGCGAGATATGGTGGTTGAAAGCCACGACGCGGCGTTTAAGGTCAAAGAAGGGGAGATGCTTTTCGGTTACCAGCCGTTTGCCACTAGAGATCCAAAGATCTTTGATCGGGCCGAGGAGTTCGTTGCCGACAGATTCATCGGAGAAGAGGGAGAGAGACTGTTGAAACACGTGGTGTGGTCGAACGGCCCCGAGACGGAAGCGCCAACGGTAGCGAACAAGCAGTGCGCTGGGAAGGATTTTGTTGGGTTGGTGGCGAGACTTTTCGTGATCGAACTTTTCCGGCGGTATGACTCGTTTGAGATCGAGGTCGGGAAAGCTGCAATTGGTACCAACATTAAAGTAAGCTCGTTAAAGAGGGCCAGCTTTTGATTATTTGATCGAACTAGTGGAGAATTATTTTATTTTAGTGAAGTGGCTTCCATATGTTTCTTGTGCCTCAATATATATAAATATATATATATGGGTGAGCTCCATCAATTTTTTTTTTATTTTCCCTATAAATAAAAAAAACTTCACTTTGTTATATTTTCTTCATAAAGGAAATAACATATATTTTTTTTTATTACCATACCCTAGCCACTATAAAGACGGTCTCCTCTTTAAGATTTCTCTTATAATCTTGAAAAACAACAAACCATAATCAACTACTCGATTTTTCTATTAATCTTGACAAAAAACGGTAGTCTCTCTCGAATTCGTTTAAGGTAGAAATCATTCATTATTTTAAAAAACAACAACACTTAAAATGCACTATTTTTTATTAAAAAAAATGAAATACACATAATTTCGAGATGCCGTCTCAGAATCAGGTGTTTTTTCTTAAAAAAAACACATTATTTCTAGCTGCTATCTCGGAATTAGTTGTTTTCCACTAAAACCTGCACAAATCGGAATTTTCGAAAATATGTTTTTTTAACGGAGATTCTCAAGTTACATGAATGTAAAACTAAAAAACAAGATTAAATTATCTTGTTGGTTGATTGGGTGATGTTCTCCGGTGTTAAATCTCTAGGTTGGGTATCTTCCTCTTCCACGAGTAATCTTTAAGAAATTTGAAGTTTTTTTTTTGTTTTTAAGGTTTAATTTTAGAAGCTAAATTATATATGTTGGATTTAATTTGGCTAAATCATGTGTTTGTTGATATAAGGGTTTCATAATGGTTAATGACATCAAGTTATAAATTAGAAGGTAAAATGAGGACAAGATAGTAAAAGTAAGTGATAAGTCTTTGTTTTCATTTTGAAATATGGAGGAAATAAAAAATGTGATGGAGGAAATAACTTCACCCTATATATATTAGTACTATTAGTTTTTTTTGTATTAGTTGGGTCACCCGGAACTAGGGATTAGCATGGAGGAGTTGATGTCGCCGGAGACAGGAGATGATGAAATGTTGCCGGAGATGGAGCTCGAATCGCCGGAGAAGAAGTTGAAGTTGCTGGAAAAGGTAAAGTTGAGACTGTTTTCACCACGCACCATCGGTTGAAGTTGCTGGAAAAGGTAAAGTTGAGACTGTTTTCACCACGCACCATCGGTTCCGGGCCTTGGAACCGATGGTGCGTAACATGATGGAGGCCGGTTTTGGGTATTGGAACCGGCCGTGCATGACCTACACACTGCCGGTTCCAGGCCACAGAACTAGTGGTACACTCGTCGTGTACGGCCGGTTCTAAGGCCCTGAACCGGTGGTGCGTGCTAATTTTGAAAAAAAAAGAAAAGGTTTTTTTACCCCTTTTATTGTACCTAATTGCGCGTTGTGTTTTGTTATTGTATAACAGGGGATGAATGTCGCCCATGGGTCTGACGAAACTTTCGCTACCGACTACAGTCATTTCTTCTCCACCACTGAGTTCTATACACAAGAAGCGTTAATTAAGTGGGTGACAAAGACCGGAAAACGCCATGGTTTGGTTATCAACCTAAGTCGGCGCGATAAAGTACAGAGTAGAAAAATTCTAGGTTATATTTCCAGTGTGAAAGGTCGGGAAAGTATGTTCCAAGAGTAGCCGAGAAAGACCGTAAACGAAAGTCGACATGAACAAAAAAGATTGGATACCATTTGAGCTTCTCGGGTTAATGGTGGAACCAGATCAATGGAAGTTAAAAATGAAATATGGGATTCACAACCACGAGAGTTCAAAACAGTTAGACGGTCATTCTTTCGCAGCCCGTTCGAATGATGAAGAGATGGAATATGTTGAACGAGCGACCTATATTGGAACAAACCCTAGAGATATATTGAATGGTGTTAAAAAGCTAAATGAAGATAATTTTTCTTATATGCACACTACATACAATGCACGACTGAAAATCAGGATTTTCAATAAGACGGGTAGGTCACAACTGCAATTCTTGTTGGGAGAGCTTAAGACACATAATTATTATGAATGGCATAAATTTGGTGAAGACGATGGACAGGTCATTACAGATATATTTTTTGCCCATCCAGTTAGTGTTGAATTTTTGCGGATGTTTCCAACAGTGTTGATCATGGATAGTATGTATAAAGTCATAAGATATGGTATGCCGTTGTTTGAGATAGTGGGTGTGACGTGTACTTGTTTGACGTACTGTGCAGCTTTTTCTTTCATGTCTGGTAATAATTTAAACAACTTCGAATGGGTTTTAGAGTGTTTGAAGTCGTTGATTGTCGTTCACGGGATCGAAGAACCCGTGTCATTTTGACCGATAGAGATTTAGCGTTGATAAACGCCATAGAAGTGGTTTTCCCAGAGACAACGCATATGTTATGTCGTTGGCACATAAACCAAAACGTTCAGGGGCAAACAGGGATGTATTTCCCTGAGAAAATTGATCATTTGAAGTTTGTTTCTGCTTGGAAGAAGATTGCGTATGCAACATCAGAGATTGAATTCGATCACGCCCGACAAGACATGTTATTGGAGTATAAAGACTATCCTCTTGCAATTGAATACACTAAAAAATCGTGGCTTGATAAATACATAGACAAATTCGTTGTTTGGAAGACGAACAAGAACTTGCGTTTGGGACATTGCACGACTAACCGCGTCGAGAGTGCTCATTCAAACTCAAAGTGTTACCAACATACAAGAAAATTAAACTTTGAGTTATTTTGAGGGAGGGTGCATTCACTAGTTGAAATCCAACATGCTGTCATTAGGTCTTTGTTTGAGAAGAGTCGTTACATAGCGCTACATAAGTTCGCCGACAAACTATTTGACAAAATTTGACGCAAGATTTCTCACATGGCGTTAGAACTATTTTTTGACGAAGTAGAGAAGACTGAAGATAGCAAGAAAATTGCTATCGAAGATGGGTAAGATGTTAAACACGATACAGGCGATGACGTTTGCATATACGCGATAAAATCTACCCATGGTATACCTTGCTACCACCAGATCTGCGAGTGGCATAAAAACGGAAAAGTTGCATCGTTAGAAATGTTTCACAGCCACTAGACAAGGTTATAAATACAGCCTCTTACATACCCTACGACGATGGAAATTCTCAAAGATGATTTAAAAAAAACTAGTAATCGATGTTATGGAGACAAAAGACGAAAGCCATATAAAACATATTTACAAGAAATAGTTTGAAATTGTTTATCCTGAAATATCCTCCTTGCTAGAGCCATTAGAGAAGCAGAAACACTGCGGCCGTCCGCAGATTAAACGAAAACTTGTTCTCGATAAATCATCCACTAAACGAGACAAATGCAAATGGGAACATGTGGATGATGCTGATAAGGCCAACCTTGACTCAGTGATGAACTCTTTATAAGTACCAAAAGTTAAAACCCGTAAAATTGTTGCTAGTGAAAATACGATTTGTGCAGATGTGCCTAAAGTTCCTCGTACTTGTAGTTCTTCCATTGTCTCGCTTGCTACCAATATTGTAAAATCATCTGTTGCCGGAGGAAAAGAACTGATATACGATCTGAAAGGTTTTTTGCGTTGGTTTCAGACTCACTTCAAGATATAACAAGATATATAACGATAAAGAAGAGTACTTGAAGGTTGCAGAAAGTATAAACTACTACGATACTCGAACATCCACCAAATATTGGATTTCAATGCCGGAGATGGGCATTGCGATTGCGACCAAGTTCGAATGCATGGTTCATTTGTGTCACTCTTGGGATCTCATAACTGCAGCCAAACGTTTCTACCTTTGTGCGGTGAACCACCCATGATATCTAAAAGACGTGAAATTGGGTTTGGATTCGTTGATACTAATCACTTCGTCAATCTAAGTCATTTTGAATAATAGTTTTGATATTAAGTACGACTGTATTAAACAATATTTAGTTCTAATTCTTGTTTGATTTAACAGCTAGCAATCAAGCCTCTATGTCCTTCTACACATATACATCCTACGTGGTATGCGTTGAAGAGTGAAGAGGCTACAACTTGGGAGCTACCAATAGTTGGTATCTACAAAACATATGCGGAGCTGGAAGGTAGAAAGCCAGTTTGTTCATTCCCAAAAGTAACTGATATTGATGACTTTGTTTAGTCGGTTTATGTTATTTGGTCGGTTGTATGTTATTAGCACTTTATTTACTTTTTTGTTATAACGTTTTGTACTTCATTTCTTAGTTGTTTGTGCTTTGGTACCTTGTTTTAATATTGAAGATAAATCAGAATATTTTCCAACTTATAGCATTAAGCAACTTGTCATGTTATAAGTTAAAATTAAACATTAAAATAAACAACAATAACTTGACAAAACAGGGGTACATAACTTGAGATTAAACAAATCTTTAGTCAAAATCGCATCCTCCATTGTTGTTGATGATATGCAGTGTTTCGTCCTTCATGGAGATTTGAGACTGAACATATTCCATCATTTATATAGATAAATAGTCCATGACTTTTAAACCAAATGATTCGGATGCCTCATTCCTAACGTTTGGTGGCTCGTTGAACACCAAAAACACTGGTCCACTAGTTATACACTTGTACCTAGTGGTTGCGTCCTCACAACTACGAGATGGAGACATGTGTGCACACGTAGACATGCCGCCGTAAATGAAATACATCATACACAAAACATCATCAAAAAACTCATCGGTATCATCGTCCGGCCTAGTAAAGTTCACGTGTTTTGCAGCTTTGAGTAGATGAGCGCCGTCAAACACACTCCACTCCATAAAAAAAACAAATGAGGAAGATTGCAAGAAGAAATTTGTGTGTTTGATATATCCAACTTAGACCTTCTTATATAGAAAATTAGAATATTAGTTTGGCGGGAATTATAGAGTGGGAAATTGTTTTAGCGGGAATTAGAAGGCGAGAAGAAATTGATGAATAAACTGCGCACCATGGGTAAAACCTACTGTGTACCTATGGTGCACAGTTGGGTGTACCGATGGTGCCTAGTCTATGTCACCATAGGTACTATACCTTGTGGACCGATGGTGTATAGATGGTGTATCATCGGTGCATAAAGTGAGGCACCATCAGTACATATGACTCTGTACCGATGGTGCCAATCATCGGCCGATACATGGTGTGCCGGTCGGTGCATTATACCATCGGTACATAGGGCATATACCATCGGTACAAACCCCATGTACCTATGGTATAATGCACCATAGGTACGCCTTACGTTGTACCTATGGTGCACACCCAGCTGTACCATAGGTACATAGTAGTGTGCACCATAGGTGCTCATGACTGCGTACCAATGGTGCACTGGGACTTCTATTTTATTTTGGTTTTTAGTCATTTGTTTTGTTTTTGGTTTTTAGTGAGCCATTGTAAAAAAACCTGTTAGAACGTTTGATTTTACGTTTTTGTGAAGAAGCTTGTGTCCCGGTGTTAAGATTTCATGTTTACAAATCATCGAGTAAAATTTGCAAGCGGATTGAACGAGTAATATTAAGCATACAATTGATTGTTGTTTCAGTACTTATAATTGGTTATTTGAATTAGATGTTCATTGCTCAAGTATGTATAATTTGGGTGAATTTATAACTGAAAGGAATAAGTAAATATAAAGATTAAAAGAAAATACTAACATTCATAACGGAAGAAAAGACTATCAACCATAGTACTAACGTAAAATAAATCGTCCAAATCGATAAAAAACATATACATGAAGAAGGAAAACGATAGATCATAGCATAGCTAAAACAAGTCCAATAGTGAGGACAAATAACCAAAGAGAGAAGAGCTGAAACATTTGATCTTTCCACTTAAGCGCACTCTCTAAATCTCGACGTATATGCAATGTAACAACTGACTAAACAACCTCTAACAATCTATCGTCTATGGTGCGTGGGAGTGGACTGATAGTATGCCAACCATACTGAACTAAGTACCTCCAGTATGTGTTAGTTGCGGACTGTCGATACGTATCGACGGTAATAGTCAACCAATCCTCTAGAAGTAAATGTTGACGCTAATCTAGCCATGCACTCTCATGCCATGTGTATCTAGCCAAACCTCCCTTCTTGTAACCCGGTTTGAGTACAAGTGGGAGTTCGGGTTCATCTTGAACCCGTCCAAACTGACGCATAACACGATCGAGCATGTAACTTAAACCGTGCTCATCATCCACAAAGGATAAGAGATTGTGCAGATCTCCTACACGGGACACTGAACCTTGATCTCCTCGTATGGCTCGAAAACAACCTGTTCGAAATATAGTAAAACTGTGAATACATAATAAAAATATGACTTAGTATAAATATGTTACTTACTAATAAATATAAATACTTACATATTTCTCATTCGGATCCGAAATGAGAGTATGAACAACTGATTTGGGGCGGATGTTTTGCCCAACAATCCTCTTCGGTAGCCACTTGACAATCCTCGGTTGCCTCGCTATATGGTCCACATTCTTGCAGGCTCTAAACGCGGGAAAATGGTAGTAAATATAGCAGTCTAGCATGACAAGAAATCTGTAAAGGTTATGTTTCGATGCTTTCGAAGCATCACCCAAACCACGGAACATAAATGCCAATGCACTCGTACCCCACGCAATGTCCCATAAACCAGAGTCCACATTCTCCAATCCGTATAAGTATTCAGCCTTGACACCTTTCTGACTAGTATACACAAAAATAGTGCAACCAAATAAGAACATCAGGTATGCTCGTGATACCTAGCGGATAATGTCGGAATCAGTCTGCTCAATGTAGCGACCCCTGGTGAACCTCTCTCGTAACAATTTTATCTTGAAGCCAAGTCCTCTAGTGGACTGTATCTCAGCACAAACCTCTTCTACACTCAACCCCAACATACTAGCATAGTAGCTGTAACCCTCATCACGCGGAACCGTGCCTACATCCCAGGTCCGACCAACTACAGGGAGACCTGTAATGCAGCTGACATCATCCAGAGTAATGGTCATCTCTTCGAATGAGAAATGAAACGTGTTAGTATCCTGTTTCCAATGCTCAACAAAATCCTCATCAAGTACTGAATGCGTGAAGTATTGAGGCAAATGAGCTATCAGAGGACAGAAAGGAGTCTGTGCCAAGTGCCGCTGCAGCTCCGGCTGAGCACTGAGGTCCCACATACGAAGCATATTATAATGTACTTGTATGCCTAGCAAAGTACGAGCCTGTAAATAAAAAACTAAGTAAGACGTAAATCAAAGTAAAACATAGGATACCATATAATAATTTGATACTTACCTGCCCAATGAAGACATGGTATGCCTTATGTTTCTTGTAGTCAAGAAAGAAGGGTATCTTGTTGCATTTCAGAAATGCAAACGTCTTATGCTACTCTTCAGTGTGTATGGCATCGATATGCTCCTCGTCAATCGTATCCTGCTCGGGGTCCCAAGTAGCATCCACCCTCTCACTAACAGGTGGTGGATATGGAGTAGTATATGCATGTGGTGGTGAACCGGTAGCGGGTGGTGGTGATCGGTGTACATGTGATGTCTCTCGGCGTGAGAAGCCTCCACCTCTAGTGTCGTCAACTATTTTTTCAATAGCTCTCTCCTTCATTTTCCCATGTTTTATTCGGCGTGAAGAATGATCAGATCTGTCCTCTCCTCCTCCTTCTCCTCCCTTAGACTTCTAGTCTCAGGGTCCTCCAATGATGCTCGTCCGCGCTTAGCTTCACAGACCCTTTCATCCTTGACGGCCCGTACCGTCTTCAATGTATTCTCTGGGTATGTCACCCTCGATCCTGGGGGAACCGTCCTTGACCGAGGCAGGGGTTGAGGCGCAACAAAATCAGACCTGAAATAATTACAAAATACAAACAAAGTTAATATTATCATACAACATATGATACAATCCATAAACTCAAAAACAATCTACAAACTAAACATAAACCTACATATAACCTCCATATAATGTACATTTCATTTAAAAAAATTAAAATCATTTAAAAATGTTTGAAAAAATTGATTTTCCCTTAAAAAAGCAATTTTTTTAGGATATGCACCTATATTACTGCTTGGCGCACACCACCGGTGCGCCATCGGCCATTTTCCTGCCGGCAATCGGGCTGGAAAATGCCCCCCTAATCCTACCCTAAATTCTAAATTCAAACCTAAAATCTACCCTAAACCTAAATTCAAACCTAAATCTACCGTAAATTTAATTCTAACAAAAACCTAACTAAATTCAATCCTAAATATATAACTTAGAAATTAAAATTAGGGAAACTTATATAGTTGGTGGTGAGTTTTTGTTATTCACCATTGAAGAGTTTTAAGATGGTCCAGGGGTGATTATGCGATACGAGGATTACTTAGAGGCAATTCAGCGATACAGAAATATCTTAGTATCAATTTTAGAGAGAGAAAGTAAAGATTATTAGGTTAATTAGAGAGAGAAAGTCTCATATCATTCATCTCGGGATTTGTGAAGCGTGTGTGGTCCTTTTATAGTATAATTGCGGACCCCACACGCTTTAACTTTGGTTAATTACATCTTTTAGTCCCTATATTTTACTTTCTTCCTATTCTGGCTATCTCTTTATGTAGTTTGTACAATTCAGTCCTCACACAGTTTTCTCTGTGCTATTTTCCCCTATCACACTTTTCCTGTGCTATTTTCTCCTATCACACTTTTCCTGTGCTATTTTCTCCTGTCAAGTTTCTTCTTCACACTTTTCTCCTTGTCTTTTATTCTTCCTTATCAACCATGACGAAGGAGGAGAAGGGGAGGAAGAGGTGGAGGTGTGGTGGTTCGCCGGTAAAAGCTAGAGAGAGGTGGGAGGTTTTGAGAGAAGAGAGTATTAGAGTTGTAGAGAGAAGTGAGAGGAGTGAGAGAAGTGAGATAATGTTGTAGGAAAAAAATGGTGGATAGGTGTTAGTAAAAAAACAATGGCTTATATATCCTTAAAAGGGTATTTTTGTCAAAAATTGGGTATACGTATACCACATTTGGGTAAACTCAAAATTGAGTATATTCAAACCACATTCGGGTATATATAGCTTGACCCAAACAAAAATGGACATGAACCAAAATTTATAGGATTGGGTTATCAAAGTTGATCAAGAATTTATTCAGATTAAATATCTATAAATATTATTTTAATGAAATTAGCTTATCATTGTTTATAATTTCATATTTTTTACTTAATAAACAAAAACAAATTACACAGTGTTTTTTTCCCATTTTAGTTAAATGTTATCACAGTTTTTTTATTAAATTTTGGTACCGTTTATGAGAACCGACGATTATTTATTTTTTGTTGTCATGTTTAGTGAATTTCTAATGGTGTTAACTAGGTTACAAATTTAACGGTAGATCCCGTGAGTCCATCATAGAAAAAAAGGACAAGGTAACCTGACATATATTCATAAGCTCGCAATCGGACGACCAATAACCAAACCTTCTTTAAGGAGAATTGATCCCAAGATCTTATAGAATGGTGAGTATAAGTTATACCAATCTCAAGTCAATGCTGGCGGTACCACTGGCAGGGTGACACATAAGGACAATCATCTTAATTTAGGTATGTCATCTACCCCATCTAATGTTCAGGTTTTAGAATCTCAGATTAAAAAGATCAAGTAAGGAAAGCAATGGCAGCTTATGTGTTGCATGAGTCCATTCGTCAAAGGATTCTTGGAGGAAAAACTCCTTCAGATATTTGACCTCAAAAGATGGACTCGTACGATGGATCTGGAGACCCAGAAAATCATCTAGAATAACTCAGGGATATGAAGATAGTTTGCAACCCCAATCACATTTGATGTATATGGCTATTTCTCTATAACTTTCAAAGGAAAAGCCTTTGATTGGTCAACAGTCTTCCCAATGGGTCAATTAGAGATTTTGAGGGGCTCTGGGTAGCCTTCATAAACCATTTTGTTATAAAAAAAAATCACAAACGGGAGGGTGATTCGATCATGAATATGTACAGGTGAAAGAGAGAATTTATAATAATTACCTACAAAGTTTCATCTTCAAAATGAAATTCTTGTTAACTTGTGAAGAAATCATGGTCATTGTTGCTTTCAAAAGAGCACTGGATTGCGAGGGCCATTTCTTCATATATCTTTAGTCAAGGAAATGGAAGACATCATAGTCAGGTTTGATCAATTTATCAAGGTTCATGAGTCGAATGAGGGGGACCGTATACACCTCTTTTAACAGAAGGCCCATGAGCCCAAACCTAGCTATTACCACGCGATAGTAGGACGACCATGGATCCGCAAGCTTGAAGCAATATCCTTCTCATTCAGACAATGAGTGAAATACCCAGTCGAAAACCTAGTGGGTATTATCAAGGGAAGCCAAAGAACAACGAGAATTTGTTACGCTATAACCCTCGACCCTACTAGACCGATCCAATAGAAATTAATTGGCCCATTGGGCGGGGATCGCCATCAACAAATCGATGCCACCCATTTAGAAGTTGATGATGCCAGAGAAGATGACCAAGAAGAAAAACTCTTAGAAAAAGATGTCAACGTACCACTAGTAGAGGGAAAAGTAGTTTGTAAGGAAACAAACTCGACCCTTTACTCAAATATAAACGGATGAATCTGTTTCAAAAGAACGGAGATGTGTTTACTTATGATAAAGTCACTAAATTTGACCTAAGGGTCATGTGCTATTAACTAACCATTGATAAAAATATCGACCAGTGAGGTAGAAAAGAGGAAACCTCTCCCTAGAGAATTCATAACCAATTTTCAGGGAAGTTGACAAACTCATCAAGCTGGGCCACATTCAGAAAATGCAGTACTCAACCTGGATTGCCAATCCTGTTCTAATCAAGAAGAAGAACAACGAATGACGTATGTTTGTGGACTTTATAGACCTCAATTGAGCTTGTGTGAAATGTGTTTTCCTTCTCCTTAGAATTGATTGATTGGTGGATGCTTATCCTAGGTATAACCAAATTCGGATGAACCTTGCAAAAAAATAACACAATACGTTCCAAACCGAGTGGGGCCTTTATTATTATAAGCTAATGCCATTCAGATTTAAAATAGAGGGTTGGTGTATTAACGAATAGTTAATCAAATATTCAAAAAACACATCAGTCAGACTATGGAGTGTTACATCAACGACATAATCTTCAAAAGTGACACCGATGCAAAACAACTCGAAGTGTTAGAAGAAATATTTAAGAACCATATGCAAGTATAATCTCAAACTTAATCCACCAAAATGATTTTTTAGTGTATGTAGTGGAAAATGTTTAGACTTTATAGTTAGTAAGAAAGGAATCAAGGCCGACCCAAATCAGTTAAAAGCAACATCGATGCTTCATCTCTGAATTATTGGACAATAGTTAGCCTTTTTCTAAAATTTTGAAGAGAGCCAAAATATTTGCTTGGACAAACGAATACAATGCTTATTTCCATGCATTAAAGAATTATTTTATTTCACATGAGGTATTATCAACAATGGAACCTGGTGAGCCACTCTACCTTTATTTATAAGTTTCAAATTATTAGGTGAGTGAAGTCTTGGTGATGGAGATAAAAAAAGCGCAAAAACTGGTATATTATGTCAACAAAGGCTTGGTAGATGTCAAAACTGAATACCTCAAATTTGAAAAGCTAACACTCAGCCTGGTAGTAGCAACCAGAAAAATACGATCGTACTTCCAGAGCCACACCATTATCTTATGCACATCATTTTCACCGAGGAGTGTACTCGAAAAACTGGATATCTTGGGTAACCATACGAGGTGGTCGGTCGAACTTGGAGAATACAAAATCATATATAGGCCGTGTATAATAAAATATGGGCAAGCGATGGATGACTTTATCAATGAGTCTGTAGCATGCAGAGTCCATGATAAGACTATAAACCAAATAGATGGGGAGCAACACCTCGATTGGATATCTGAGACCGATGTGGCCTCAAACATTATAGGTGGAGCTGCGTGTATCATTTTGAAAACACAATTTTAGAGAGGAAATTTGGCAAGCAATCAAGTTCAGCTTCAACCTACAAAATAACACAGCAGAATAAGAATTCTTCATAAATTGTTTAAAGTTAGCCCATATTTGTGAAGCTAAAACCCTACGCGTCCAGTCCGATTCCGAGCTGGTCATCAGTCAGGTTAAAGGGTTATATGAAGCCAAACAAGAAAGCACATAAGGATACCTCATAGTATTAAGAGAATGGGATTAAAAATCTTCACACAGAGAGTACGAGAACATACCTTTCTCCGATAACTCCACTGTAGACTCACTCGCAAAAGAAGTCATCCATAATGAAAACCCTATGATCCTCAATAAAGAGAGTCCAATGGTACTAGAAAGCGCACACATACATGAGGCCCACACGATCAAAACAATAACTAACTTGAGATACAAATATGTTTCTTACTTACAAAACCAAAGTCTTCATTGTGATAAAGGAAAGACAAGGTGCCTTCAAGTTTGCGCGGCTAAATACAAACTCTTTGATAACATTTTGTACAAGAAAAGTGCTACACTGTGGTTATTATGTTGCATCAAAAAGGAAGAAACTAAACTCATACTAACTGGGATGATACTAATTGGTTTGCTCAGTATGTGTCAATAATATGAAAAATTAGATCATTTTCCATATTCTAACTCTCGCGCATCCTCGTGACAGATAACAGACCATAATTTTAAAACATCTTATGGCAGCCTTTTGCAACAGATATAGGATAAATCCATATTATTCAAAATCTTATTACACAAGCTAACAAACAAGTTGAGATAGCCAATTAGACAATTCTGGAAGGGATACAAAAAAACTAGACAGTTCCAAAGGCAAATGGTCGAATAAACTAGTTGCGATATTATGGGCCTCCATGACTACCCCACGACCGGCTACCGGGGAAACACCCTTCTCTTTCGTGTATGGGATCAAAGATGTAGTGACATTAGAGATTTTTATACAAACAAATCAGATAATAAATTACTTTAAAGATCTCAATGAGGAAGAACAATGGTTATGCATAAATCTAATCTAGGATTGACGAGATCAAGTGAGGGTTAGATCGGAGCATTATAAGAGCTTGATGAGAAGCATGTTCAATTCCAAAATGAAGCCTCGAAACTTCCAAGTGGTTGAATTCGTCATGAAAAAAGATCTTCCATCGAAAACAGGACAAAAATGATGTTAAGTAGCCCTAGATTATGATAGACCATACAAAATAATATCCAAAGGACACCAGGATGGCCGTATAGATTGGAAGCCATGAATGGAAATTCAATGAAATATCCTAGGAATATTAATCATTTGAAAATATAACAGCATGCCATGTCATAACGGTTGTGCATTCTTTTTCCTTTTTAGTGAAGCTTAAGGATTTTTTAACGAGACACATTGTAAGCCAAAAACTTAATGAAATGTTCCATTACCAAAGTTTCATTCGTTCTTATATATCTTACATTGATTGAATAAATTATTGACACTATATAAAGTTTAGAGAATTAGCAATTAATACAGACTCTCTCGAAAAAAGGAATCAACATTAGAGTACGCAGGGGTCGACCAATGATGTAAACAAGCAAAAGGGTTAAAAGTAACCACACCATCAAGACTATGCAATGAGCCATACTGAAACCTGACTCACAAAGTTAAAAAAAGCAAAATGGTTGTTTAAACTAAACCTATAAAGCCACACGATTGGCCACAGTGTGCCCGAGCGACAATGCTCAGCTAAAGCAAAGTTGATTACATGCCAAGTTTTCCAAACTACACAGTAAGCCATACTGAGCTTGGGCTTACAAATCCTAACATGCAAATTAGCTAATACACTAAGCCAAGTAGGGTACGCAAGAGGCTGAACTGGGCCTAACAATGAAATAAATGAAATAGCTGACATATCCCCCCCCTCCCCTCCGTCCCATTGCACTAAAGAAGCTACTCAACTACAAACACAAATATTATATAAAAAAGGTCAAGAATTTGAATTCAATGCAAAGTAACGTGTTAGCAGTGCAACAAAAATACAAGTCCAAAAATTAAACCATAGTTCAAAAGCTATAAAACGAAAACTAGATTGTTATACAAAAAGAAAGGGTTACATCTACTCAATAGTGGCATCCTTATCAGTGGTATCATCTCCCTTTTTAGTGGGAATTCGACCTTCCTATACAATATTACCTTTATCCACCTTAATATCAACCAAAGCATCTTTCATTTCAACCTCCTTGACAACATCACCTTCTGCCCCTACATCCTTATTACCATCTTCTTCGCCCTCTTTTTCACCCTCTTTTCCTCCGCGTCATCCGACTCCCAGGATCGTTCATTCTCTCGCACCCATTCATTTAGTTTTCCCAATTCCGGGTTACGGTTCATTTTCCAAACCTCTACATGGTGTCCTTACATACCCTTTCAAAGAGACCTTGAGATACTCCTAGAGTATCTTCTTCATCAACAGTACAAGCTTTGCCGCACGATCTGACATTCCTTTTTAGCATCCTCCATTTTCATTCTCATTCGGCTAATTTATGCATTGACATCAATATTTTCTAATTAGAGGGCACAAGACGTGATAGTAGAATCATTTTTCTTATTCAACACTGAAGTATTTTTCTCAATTAGCTATGTCGATCGCTTCACCAAAATATCTTATGCCTCGTCAGCTCACTATTTTGAGTAATTAATGGTATGTTCAACCATAACAAATTTTCATTCTACAAATTTAGATAATCCCTCTCATCACTAAACAAAAATGATACCTCCTCGATCACAAACTCTTCTTCAATAATCTTCTCAAAATGAAGCTTCAATGATGCATAAGCCCATTTGTACCGTACCAATTCCAAATCAATAGTCTTACCGGATCCGAACACCAAGGTTTTGGGTTTAAATTCTGTTATGGCCTTGGTATCAACAGGAGTCATCCTACTACAGGCTAACAATATTGAGTTGTGATGACCCTGCCAAAAAAATATAACAAAAAATGAGGATAAGTGCACATTTAAAACTTAGGGCTTTTTGTAAAACAAACGCTAGTATGAAACTTACCTCCACAACCAACTCCAGATGACATTGTATAATATCAGGCATGGACAAGTTATTATAATAAGTCAATTCTGGGAAATGTTTCAGCTAGTGATACATCAAAAGAGAGGGTATCAACATATTAATTACAATAGAGCACTCATCACCTCCAAACATTGAAGGATTCTCAATGGATCAATGTTAGGCCTCTCAGCCACATTTAAGTTTCCTCCCTATCTTTCAGGAGTCTCGCTCTCTTTCCTACCATCGATCAGAACACTAGTATAACAATAATTTAGTTGATCAACCATTAGATTTTTACCGGAGGAATCCTCAGCCACGGTACACCCCTGACCAGAGGTGATTGTACTATCACTAACTGCAAGGGATTTGTTTGACGAAAACCTTCAACATCATTTATCGACGAATGGTCCTCTGACACAGGGAGATACGTAAAACTTACAACCATGACCAATTTATCCTTAGCAGATTCCGCACAAGCATCACACACCATGTTGTTTGCCAACGGGAACATCATTATTTTTTAAGAACTTATTCTTTTTTGTGGCCTCACGGTTGTGAACATGATGAGGACAATTCTACCCCGCTTTACCATCACCCCTCCTTGAGTGTGATAATATGATAAAATCACTAGACTTCATTTGATTTGACAAACTTAAAGTCCCTCTATCATCTGTGGGACATACATTTTCCACCGCTTGAACCATCTTATTCTTCCTCTTTACTTTGGGTTAAACAAGATTAGTATCCCGAAAACTCTCCTTTTAGTAGTACCCTATAGAAGGGAAACCTCTTCACCATCTTTACCAACTCAAATCATTTGGAGCTCCAGCCTAATATCTACAAATTTCATCCTTATAATCACTCCAACAATATGCCACCCACTCGGTCAACAGTAACCATTTCCCTGTTATAGTTATTGTTACTTTTCCATCTATTGACATTTTTATCTCCCACACAGGACATAAACCCACTAACAGAAAATTCATAGGGGTAAACATGAGAGCATATTTAGTATACCAAGCCGAATAAGCTGCAGTTATTAGTCTCTCTAAAGGATTAATCTATAATTCCCCATAAATCTACTCCATAATTTTTTACGCTTCCCTAAATTTTTACCCTCAAACGAAACCATAAATATTAGAGAATGATAGTTAAAAGACCATTAGCAAAAAAAAACCACACAAATTCCCAGCATACATGTCTTCATCCATCTCTGCTTTAACTAGAGATTATTCTCCCTGATGGGATGCTCCCAGTTATTGGAAACGAAAATAAACAAGTACTTCATATATTTGTTTGAATCCGCAAGATTATAAATCTTATTGCCGCTATGCATTGATATAAATTAGTATGGGGTGTACCAGAAGACTTGTAAATATTCACACTCGGTAGATTGTCGTCCCAACAAACTAGGATATCCAATATCTTTGAGCTAACTACTATGCTCTATATCAACCACCAATTGTTGGTGGTACGTTAAGTCGGTTATATTATAATATAAATAAATAAAAGCGTAGTCCCCAATCAAATAGGGTAGCATAAAAATCATGTTTCACCCTCCTGAGGAGTATGAGGATGTTCACCCTACTCGGGTACCCTAGTCTCATCATAATCAGGAAGGCTGCTCTCTATCCTAAACATATGATGCCCCTTTACATTCAAGTATGTATAATAATAGGTTAGATGGCTAAAAAATACATCCATGAATTTTTTTATCTTCCACCTTATCCTCTGGTGGAAGGCTGGGAGTGGCATCACTCGATAACTTCTTCTTATTTTCAACTCTCTTGCAAGGTATTTTGATTGTTAAGTAGATAATTCATTAGCAAAAATTTGAAAACCCATATCAAAAGAGCTTAGGCTTCGCTGACAAAGGGTATTGGGTATCTCATAGTCACCACATCAAGCTAAGCCCACAACTTTTATCCGCAAAATGAAACGAAAAAAAAGAAAAAAGAATACACCAATTCAAGATGATGTGGTCCAAAATAATAAACACGAGGCGGTCCACGCCCAAGAAGATTGAGAGGAAGTGCAAGTTGAAAAAAAGGTGTAAGATCAAGAAGATGTGGTTCATATTAAGTTGGATATTGATGATATCAAACATGATACACCACAGAAATAAGATATAGTCAAGAAAAGAGTGAATGTATAAAACCAAGACATGGATAAGGATTTGAAGGATAAACCATAGTTTATAAACTATGAGGTATACATGATGTATAACAAAAGAAGGTGTATGTTCGAAACATCGAGAAGAAACATAAGGTGAATGACGCACAAATTCTATAAAAAAGATTTATTTTTATAAATAAATTAATTGTATACTCTTGAGACCTTATATTTAATTTATTTTTTCTTTATTAGCAATTAGACTTCCTTTTGTATTTGTGTAAGCCTTCACGAATCTAACCTCATTCTCTTATTCATTTTTAATTCACACTTTATTAAAATCTTCTTCATTCATGATTTGTAATTCCTTCTCTTCTACATTAGTGATTCATATTTATGTTTCTTTTCTATTCTTTATTTGGATATTGTAATGGTATATGATGAGGTCAGTAATATCAACATCGAGATCAGTAAGCAAGATGTGAATAAAATGAGAATCTAATGACAGAAGACCGAAGTCAAGTCAAGGGTCATCAACTTTGTTTCAAGAAAATATACAAGTTACTAAACGAAACTATTATAGCCCCCGAGCAGAGGCTTCTAAAATAACATCAGCGATCTTTCTACAAAGAACAACCGAGCTGACGCTAAACAAAAACAAACAAAGAGAACATGATCAAGGCTGATGCTATCAATAAAATAACCAATCAAAAGGCGTCAATTAGTCTGAGCTCGATCAAAGAAGTATCGAGCTAAGGTGATCAGAAAACTGTGCATAAACCATTGCGAAGTATGAGCAAGACCAGAAGCCTTTACCGAGTAGAAGCCTTTACCAAGCAGAATCATTTTCCAATCAGAAGCCTTTAACAGTCATATATAAATCGACGGGCCTGGTCCAATGTGGGTATTTTCATAATCAGTTAAGAAAAAGGTTATAATGGAGTTAAAGCCCATAATTGGTCAATCCATGAACGCACTAAAGACTAGAGTAATGGCCACTATCTTAGGGAAATTACCATTAATAACGGTCTACATGCAATAATAATGAAATCACAACATAAATGATTGACTGTAACCATTATGTTATAGTATAAATAGTGTTAAATATTATGTACAAATGATCTATCTTTTCGAATAAATGAAAATCACTACTTTGACAGATATTTGTTGGATTTCCCTTTAACAAATTTGGCGTTGTCTATGGGAACTCTGAAAAAATACACGTTTGTATTAGGAACCAATAATAGTGAGAAGATCCAGGATTGAAAGAGAACCTTCCGAGAGACATACCGTTATGGAAAACCAGACTCTGGTGCTGAAACAAGTTGTTAGACCAACCATACTTGGCTACCCCTTAAATCCGTCCCTAGGGGAGACCTGCTTTGCTCTCGTTTATGGTATAGAAGCACTGGTGCCAGCAGAAATTATTGTACCAAGCCATCAGATCACTAATTACTCTGAAGACTCGAATGACAAAGACCAATTTTGTTAGTGTTAATCTAATTGAAGAAATACGAGATCAAGCACACATCCAAGCTGAACACTACAAGAGCCTAATGAAGGGACACTTCAAGTCCAAGCTACGACCCCGCAGCCTTCAAGTTGGAGACCTCTTCATGAAGGAATTATTTTAATGAGCTGGTGATCAAGCATCTGACAAGTTAGCACCCACTTGACAAGTTAGCCTATCGACTCGGTGACCAAGAAGGCTTTGCCCTCAATAATTCTTGGAATATTAGTCATCTTAAGTTATATCACCAAGCCATTTAATGAATTGATGCACTTTTTTTTGTTCTGATAGCGTATGGAGTTTTTTTAATGAGGCATCATACTATTTTCTCCTTTAAATGAAATTTTATTTATTTCGCCACTTGGATGTGTTTGTGTTTTTTTTCCTTACAACGACGCGAGCGGGTTACTAACTATGCCTACGGGTTGCGCAATGGGGCCATACTGTGCTATAATTAGACAAAATTTTAAATAAAAACATGAACGGGCTAATTGGCCACGCATACTAAGGCTACGCAAGGGGCCATACTGTACCAAATACCCTATCACGGTATTATTATGCGAACCACTCCAAGCCCACTGGGTTACGCAATAGGCTGAACTGGTTTCTCCGACAAATTCAGCCGGAGAAAACTATTACTTCCTTTGCTACGCAATGAGGCATACTGAGCTCGATCTTGTAAGGAAATGTTAACTAACAAATATAAGTATAACAAACACATTTACTCCCTTTAAATGCAAAAATTAAATACGGAAATAATTCATCAAAATTACATCATACAAAGAGAAATAGTTTTACAGATCATTCATAAATAAGTCTTTTACACACATACACTTTAAGTACACTCTCCACATCAGGAAATGCAGTAAACTCCACAACGATAACATTGTTTGGCACATCTGTAGCCTACACCATCATCGCATTGGAATCAACCCTTTGGAACATCTCCATCCTACATCTTTACTTCCTCTTGAAAGGGCATCAACTTTTCGTACGCTCACAATACCATATTTGGATTCAAGGCCAACAAATCTGCCACAATTTTTTGTTGGTCTCTCTGAATCATACCCATGGCAACCTCCATAACTTGACGTTCTCTCTCCTCCAAATCAAGCTTCGATTTTTTCAGTAAGTCTACCCGTTGCCGCTCTTTCTCGCTCTGGCCACTTCCAAGGTCAGTCCAACTATTTCGTCTCCCTGCTCATCAACTCCGTTGTCTTGCACTACATTATGTGCAAGTAATTGTGAAATTTGGGCTATCAAAGTATAATCTTTCTTCTCTTACTCATTATTTTGAGAAGACAACATAGCTATATTGCTCACCACCTCCATATTATGCTTGTGAATCGCATCCCATTGGTATGCAGTACCCATGAGTTGTTTTTTCAAATCTTTATTCTCCCCACAGCCTTATCAAAACTCTGTTTCACCGGCCCATATTTTGTCTTAAATCGGGCCACCTCTATAGTCAACCGACGCACGGAGCAAAAAATAGTAGGTCTGGTTTATACTTTTCCATTATAGAGCAATCCACCAGTGATATTCGTTGATATGCCATGGAAAAAGAATTGTGATGCATCTGTTCAAGTCAAACACCGGTACGAGTTACTATTCAAAGCCTAATAATATTCTATTCTCATCTAAACAATTACACTCATTCACTAAAAACATTGAGCATATAAATAAATAGAGTTGTTCACAAAATGAATTAGCATATTGAATCCAAAAACATGATCAAGAACAAATCTAGAGAAAAATGATATATGGATGTATTCAATTTTAAAGTAGATTATATATTAATAAGGATATAAATTTTTATTAATTTGGAACCAAGTGTTAACTGATTGATTCATAAAAAGGAAAACATAAAAATATCAGTCATGCATTTTGTTTTATTCATCATAAATAGACAAAATCAATAATAGTTTCAGATTTTTTAAGCCATGTTTTAAAATATACGGACTAAAATCTTTAGGGATACTATAAAAACACTAGATAATAAATACTAGTTGATAAGAATATTTATAATGTGACAATAATATCATTTTTGATACTCAATAAAACATTCAATAGTATTCCAAATATAAAATTTGAGATTGAGAAAATAAAAAATATTCTATATCTTTTGGGAGTCGAGAGTATGAAGTTACTCATATTGGGACAATTTCAAACATTACCTAAATTTTCTAGGTTTTGGAAAGGTATGTAAGTAATCCAAAATCAACCATTAGTAAGGTAAGTGGTTTCTGAAAATGTTTGCTAACTAGTAGTCTAGATCTCACTATGATATTAAAACCAAAGACAACGTGACAATAATTTTTTTGGATGAGACGTTTTATATTTATATTTTACATCTTCGAAAGATATTTAATATCATATTTATTAGTTTAAATAGACAACAAATGACGAAAGAAATATTAAAAAATTAAAATGTTAGTTATACTTTGAATAGAAACCTTTGTCCAACTATCTCAAAAAGTTTATTAGTTTGCATGTATTCATCATATATTTATTTGTCGAGTAGTTGGTAAAGTCTTATTATGAGAAGATGAGTTTGATTAAGATGTTTGGCTTGACTTTATGATATATGATTATTACTCGTAGGACCTCCCAACTTATTGTTTTACT
Organism: Limnanthes douglasii subsp. nivea; assembly: GCA_036936605.1. Taxonomy (NCBI): domain Eukaryota; kingdom Viridiplantae; phylum Streptophyta; class Magnoliopsida; order Brassicales; family Limnanthaceae; genus Limnanthes; species Limnanthes douglasii. Next base: position 39,792,418 of record JAUPFV010000002.1, read on the forward strand.
GTATGCTCATGTTGTGTGTGTCATATGTGCTGCATATGAGGACCCAACATTTATTTTACCATATCTCAACAAATAGAGAAATATATACACACATTTGAATCTTATGCATTGTTATTTCGGTAAATTTTATATTTTTTTCTTTGTTAGGTTGGGTATAACTTCAATTTTGTTGATCGAGCCTCCGTGAATATATTAGCAACCTGCAAAGGTCATAAAATATATGGAAGCGAGATGGTGCCGATCTGAAGATGATTCCAAGTAAAGTGACAATATATTTCAGTGTGTTTGGTCCTCTTAGGAAAAACATAATTCTTTGTTATCTGCAGGACCCTTTTGTTAACAAGAAGCCATGAGAACTAAACAACTATTGAATAACTATTTTTATTTCAAATAATTATTATCTATTGAATAATATAACAAATTATAAAACCAAAAAAATATAGATTTTATATTTATATTTATTTTTATTTTTATATTTGAAATCCGAACAAATATTAGTTTTTATTTATAAAATAAATAAATAAACTCCAATAATTAACAAATATGAGTAAAATCATATATATACAAATTGAATGAAAACTTATAAGTAATATTTAATAGATAAAATAGGTTTAAACAAACAAAGAAAATTATATGAACAAATAAGCCGACGTGCTTTAGATTTTCTATTGTCGGCGAATCATATAAAAATAATAATATTTTTCTTAGGGAATTGTGTAAAAACAATATCTCAATATATTAAACATTGATTTTTTATTTGTTTTTAAAAATAAAACAATAGGAGTATATATTTTTAAAAGAGGAAACTACTCATAAATACCTAGTCAACTGTCAAATACCAAAATGGTACCCACTTTTAGATTAGTTCCATAAAATATCTAAAGCCACATTTTGGACAAAAATACCCTCTAGGGTATAAAAGGGGATTTTTGGTTGAAACCCACTTTTTTCACATTCTAATCTGACTTTTGGGTTCCAATTCCCTCCACTTTCACATTTTTAAATTTGAGGAGAGAGAAACACAAAAACGAGAGCGAACCCAAAAGACAATTTTGAACCGAAACGAAACTTCTACGACTGAACCGTCTTCTATAACCGTTCCGGCCACCCAAACCCGTCAACGATACCGAACGTTCCGGCCACTGTAACTGCATCGACAGCACCATCGTCCGCCTCCGTCTCCGTCAAATAGGTACATTTTTTGTCGCCGTCTTCCCTACTCTCTGTGTTTGTCACCGTAACTAACCAGTGAGCATTAGGCTAGATTTTATAGACGTCGCCGGAGTCCTAAACGTCGATACAGTTAGGTATTGAACATTTATCCTTACTCCGACGAGATTTTGTCGTTTCTTTTAACGTACTGATTTAGTGTTAATCGTTGGTGTTGAAATCTAGTTGTAGGACGTAGTGTTCGTCGACCGTAAGTAGTTAGACATGGTTGTCGACCGTAAGTAGTACTGATTTAGTTGTTATTACTGTCGATAGTGTCGTCCGACAACATTGACGGCAACTGTTTAGAGGCTGTGTTGCCTGAAATCGCAATGTGTAGCATCGTCTAGCAACATACATGATTTTCACACCGGAGAAGGTGCCAGAGGGGACATTAATATTGATGGTGTCGACATCTCAGAGCTTCAAGGGATTGGTCGTCACATGGTTGAAGACTTTGCCAATGATGATTTTGCTGGACCCTACCTCCCCCAAGCTCTTCGAGCATTGTCACTTTTAATGGTCGGTCATTTTTTGTTTCAAATGAGAGAGACACTGTCACCCACTCCCTACTGAGCAATATCCAACCAGTGCTTACCTTGGAAAAGCAAGTGCGCAATCAGTCAGCCATCATCAATACCCTCAATTCTGACAAAGAGAAACTGTCTAGTGACCTTCTTAGTGCCAACCAAAATACCGAGGCATTGAGGAAAGAGAATGAGGAGGTGAAGAAACGTCAGGAGGACTTGGTCAACAGGTTGGCCACTTCGGAGGGAGTTATCAAAGAACTCCAATTGAAGAAATCTGATATGGAAAGAGACCTATTTTCTTCAAAAGAGGAGGTGAAGGCCAAAGATAGCACCATTCAGGCCTTAACAAATGACAAGATCTCTCTTGAAAACAGTGTGTCCAAGGCTGAGCAAGAAAATGCTGACTTGTTAAGGGAGCAAGAGAAAATAATCCACGCTAGGATTGATGCTTATACTAATGAGGTGATAGATTCTCAGGAGGCAAGGTATGCTGAAGTCAAGTCAGATATGGTCCTGCTCTTCCATGAAAAATTTCCGAAGAGGACATTGGGAGATTTATGGCGATTCGTGGAGTACGAAGACCTTCCCCACCATAACATGGTTGATGGTGATAAGTATAACTACTCCAGTGGCTGGGATGACACCACTGATGGAGAGGAAAATACTGGGGAGAGTCCGGATGACGACCCAAAGAAGAAGAAGCCAAGTGAGGCTGAGCCATCTACAAAAACTCAGTCTTAAAGTATTAATTATCTTTTTAATTTTCTGTGATTGAACCAAAGTCCTTGGATGGCCAAGGCATTTTTTGTAACCATGTCCGGTTCTTTTCCGGATAAACCTTTCTTGTTTTGACAATTCAAAGTCCTTCGATGGCCAAGGCATTTCGTATGTTTTAATGAGTAGTTTCATTTTGCACAACTTTTGCATTGTTTCATAGTTTTTCAACTTTGGTGGCTAATGTTTAAACAACTCTTAGTTATTTCACAAGTATTTTAAAGTGAGAGTGTTTAAATTCTCCGATGACAAATGTTTAAGTAGTCATCATTCCTCCAATTTAATCTGGTGTTTAGTAAAAAATTTCAACGAAAACTATTAACTGAAACACTCTAAATCTTTTAAGAAGGCATCATATTTCATAAAAAAGACTGGACACCTCATTAAAACCTCCCCGAGCCACCAGTGAGGAAAGAGTATGCCCCCAAATATTTACATGAATTTTTAAACAAGTAAATATTTACATAGTTTTTATTCTAAGTACAAACGAAGGTGCTCAATGTTCCAGGGGTGATTCAAAATCCTTCCATCTTTATCTTGGATCCGGTATGTCCCAGGCTTAAGCTTTTCACTGACTACATAGGGTCCTTCCCAAGTTGGAGCTAACTTACCGAACTACTTCTCTTTAGTATGTAGGAAAAAGTTTCTCAATACCTTATCCTCTGGTTAAAAATCCCTTCTCTTAACTTTAGAAGCAAACCCGCTTCTTATCAAACCTTGATAGTGTGTGGATCTAAGGTGAGCCTTAACTCTTCTTTCTTCTATTAAGTCAAGCTGGCCTCTGACTGCCACTTCGTTAGTGTGTTCGGAAAAACTATGAACTCGAAATGAAGGGAGAGGAGATTCTATGGGAGCTTTGGCATCCATCCCATATACTAAAGCAAAGGGAGACTCTTGTGTTGCAGCCCCGAGAGTAGTCCAGTAAGCCCACAAGACTTCTTGCAAATAACTTGGCCATTTTCCAGCAGCCCCTTCTAAGTTCTTCAGACCGGAAATTATTGTCCTGTTAGCCACTTCAACTTGACCGTTTTCTTGTGGGTAGAAAGGAGAAGAGAAGCAGTGTTGTATGCCTCTAGAGGCACAGAAATCCTCCACTTCCTTGTTGTCGAATTGTGGCCCAATGTCTGTTGTTTTCTTCTGTGGAACTCCAAATCTGCAACAAATGTTAAACAGAATGAATTTGATAACAGCTTTCGAGGTAGTTCCTGCCAATGGGGATGCTTCGATCCACTTTGAAAAGTAATCAATGACAATAATTATAGTTCTACACCCCCGTATGCCATGTGTAGAGGTCCCACTAAATCCAGCCCCCATCGAGCAAAAGGTATTGGCTCAGAAATTGACTCCAAAGAGACAGCTGGGGTATGAATTTCATTACCATATCGTTGGCATGGATCACACTTTTGAACCAACTCCTTGGCATCTTGCATTATGGAGGGCCAATAGTACCCAACTAACAAAACTCTTATTATTAGAGCCATGAATCCACAATGTGCTGATCCCTCACCATCTGTAATTCGGAGAGCACTATTTGAGACTCATCGACCCCCAAACATCGCGAGAGGGGTTTACTATAAGATTTTTTATAAAGAATATCTCTTAGGATGACAAAACCACGAGCCTTGTACTTTACTTTCCTTGCTACTGCTTTTTCTGAAGGCAAGATGCCATCTAAGAGATATTCAAGGAGAGGAAATCTCCAATCTTGAGGCTGTTTTATCTGTATATTCAAACTTTCTTCTTTCTTATCCGGATTGACTTGAATGGATGGGCATTTTTGCACATGTATCCAAGGGTAGGACTCAGAGTAGGCTATGGTTTCCAAGGAGTCTGCTAGTGTATTTTCTGTTCGGGGTATGTGCTCATAAGTGACGCTTTTGAAATTGAGTGCCACTTCTTTGAGGATGAACAAATATTTAATCAGCTGTTCTTTTTTAGCTTTGGATTGACTTTGTGCATGATGGATAAGAAGTTGGGAGTCGCTCATTAACCTGACTCTTTTGGCTCCACAAATGAGAGCCAACTTTAAACCAGCTATAGCAGCCTCATATTCGAATTAATTATTGGAAGCCCTGAAGGCAAAGCATATAGCCTGGTACATTCTGTCACTGTACGAAGAGGTTAAACATATCCCAACACCACAACCCATGGTGTTTGATCCACCGTCAGTCTGGATGACCCATACTTTTTTATCTTTTACTCCCGTTGCTTGTTTAGTATCTCCATCTGAGTGAAATTCAACTAAGAAATCAGCCATAGCTTGGGCTTTGACTGCTGTTCGAGGGGAAAAATCAATATCGTAGTCTCCTAGTTCCACTGACCACTTGGTCATTCTACTTTAAATGTCGGCCTTTTGGAGAACGTTTTTCAAGGGAAAAGACGTCCGAACAATAATAGGATGGGCCTGAAAATAGGGTCTCATCTTCCTAGCAGCAATCACCAGGGTTAGTGCTAATTTTTCAAGTTTTAAATAGCGTTTTTTCTGTATCTATCAAGCTCTTGCTGATGTAATACACCGGTCGAGGATAATTATCTACTTCCCTTACCAACACTGCACTTATGGCACATCAGAGACTACCAAATATATGAAGAAAGTCTATCCATCAATGGGTTTAAACAAAGTCTTGGGGGAAGACAAGTTCTTTTTAATCTTATCGAAGGCCTCATTACACTGTGGGGACCAATTAAAATCTTTCGCACCTTTCAGAGTTTGAAAAAATGGGGCGCACCTGTCCGAAGACCTTGAAATAAATCGGTTTAGTGCAGCCAGCCTTCCGGTCAATCTTTGTACCTCTTTAATATTCAGAGGAGGCTCCATTTGTAGTAAAGCATTAAGTTGGTCCGGATCAGGCTGTATCCCTTTCTCACCTATCACATACCCCAAAAAATTTCCAGACTGCACTCCAAAGACACATTTTTCTGGGTTTGATTTTAAATTTACTTTTACTAAGTTAGCAAAAGTTTCTTGGAGATCTGCCAAGTGTAGCTCTTCATTCGCACTTTTCACCATCATGTCATCGATGTAAACTTCCATGTTTCTTCCAATTTGATCAGCAAAAGCCTTGTTCACCAATCTCTGATAAGTAGCCCCAACATTTTTTAGCCCAAATGGCATCACCTTGTAACAATGGAGGCCCATATCAGTAACAAATGTAGTATGTTCTTGATCCTTCGGATTTTGCTTGAATCTGATTATACCCGGAGAAGGCATCCATAAAGGACAACAGCTTATTTCCAGATGTGGAGTCCACCAACTGATCAATTCGGGGGACCGTGTATAAATCCTTTGGGCAAGCCCTGTTAAGATCTGTGAAATCGATGCACATACGCCATTTACCAATTTTCTTTTTTACCAAGACCGGGTTGGCTGTCCATAAAGAGTATTGAGATTCCTTTATGTGCCTCATTTTAGTAAGCCGGTCAACCTCTTGAACTATGACATCAGCCTTTTCCTTAGAAAAGGCTCTTCTTTTTTGTACCACAGGTGCTACATCCCTTGGGATGGACAATTGGTGCGATATAATATCTGCTGGTACTCCGGTAACATCAGCATTGCACCAAGCAAAAACATTATGATGGTCTTTCAAGAATTCTAACATTTTACCTTTTAATTCCGATGTAATCTTGGACCCTATCTTCACACTTTTTTCTTCAGCCAGAGAGTGAGTTTCAACTTCTTCAATTGGTATTAAAACACCAGGGGTCTCTCTGGGGCCATCAATTTCACCCTCTCCCTCAGAGGGACCCTCAAACTGCTATTCCTCATTGATCCGAACTGCCCCCAACATTCGAGGAGCCAGTGCTGTTGCATAACACTCTCTTGCTACCTTTTGGCTGCTCCGGACAACTCCCACTTGTCCTTACACAGCATGCATCCTGGATAGCCAAGATCTCCCCAGAATATCATTATAACAAGTGGGACAATCCACCACAATAAATAGTATTCTAACCATCTTTTTAAAAGGACCTTTGCCCAATAAAACCTCCTCGAATTCTCCGATCACATCTGCTGAGCTTCCCGTGAAACCCACAATTGACCTGTTCGAACGTTGAATTACTGCCAGATTTTTCATCTTTTTATAGGAAGTTAAAAAGAGAATATTGGCAGAACTTCCGGTGTCCACCAAAATTCGTCTTATGTCATTGTCCCCGATGGATGCTCCTATGACAACAGCATCTTCACGAGGACCAGAAATATTCCTCAAGTCATCCGCCTCGAAAACAATAAAGGAAAATGGAACATGTGATTGATAGGAAGTCACGCCTCCTTCCAGTTGGGTAGCTAAAGTATGAACGTGCCTCTTTCTCGAAGAAGCAGTTGGTGCTGTCATGGTGTCTCCTCCGAATATTGTAAGTGACTCATAAAAGTTAATAAGTCCGGACACCGTCTTGCAATGTTCTGTGATAACACCCACTTTATTCCGGGTTGGATCAGGATCTAAATATTATGATTCTACATCGAATATTTCAATTATGACCATAACCCCATCCGGAGCCGACGTGCCCGTATTGTTTGGACCAGCCCGATGAGCGTTATCAAGCCTATTTCCACCCCTTCTTTTAACATACGCCCCCAACTTTCCTCTTTCAATCAAATTCTGGACTTCTTGTTTCAACGTAATACAATCCTCAGTGGTATGGCCAGTATCATTGTGATACTGGCAGAAACAATTATTGCGGCTCTCCCTAGGAGATTGTAATGCATCCAGCCTTCTTTAGTGTACTTCGTCTTTTGTTTTGTCATAGATAGTGGCTACGCTTTCTTTCAACTCAGCAAACCACTCCGGTTGAACCCAAGGCCCTCACTTATTCCTAGATTGCTGACTCTGAGCTGGCGCAGCTGGATGAGACTGAGCTTTGACTCTGTTATGACCCTGTCCGGTTTCCTTGGCTTTGTTCCCGGACTGGTTTTGGTTTGGCATAGCTGGAGCAGATCTCACTTGCCTGTGCACCTTAGTTTTCTTTGTTTTATCTACATTAATCTTTTTACCGACCTTATTCAGCAAACCTCCCCACGTCATGGCTTTCTTCCTGGTTACTGAATCAGCCAAGTTTTTGGGGTTCAAGCCCTGTCTTAGAGAAGCTATTGATACTTGTTCAAAGTAATCAGCCAATCCATTCTTGGTATTTACAAAATGACTTATGTATTCTTTTAAAGATTTGTTTGGTTCTTGGGCACAATGGATAATTGTGTCTCCATTGCCCTTTACCTCCTTACTTCCAACAAACTGTCTCCGAAAGGCCACCCAAAAAGTGTCAAAATTTCTGATGCAGCCCTGTGGCAAACTGTTGTACCACTTCAGAGCACTCCCCATAAATGATTGGGAGAATGCTCTACAAAGTAAATTGTCGTCATCATGAAATTTTTGAATTGTTCGAATTGGTTATCCGGGTCTTTACTGCCATCATATTTTTCCATTTTTGTACTGTCAAACCTCTTAGGAAGGTTTCCGGACAATATCTTGGAGGACAATGGAGATTGTCTCCAATTCCGGCCACGACTGAAAACGGTATCTTCATTAGGAGTTGCGAAGATACCTAGCTCATCATGGAAGGAAAAAGGATCCATTAAAAATCGATCTACGTGTCTCCGGCTATGACTGTGAGACGATTTTTTGCTTAGATGTCTCTTTAACCTTCCATGCCTATCCCTTTTCTTGAGTACTTTTTGACCAATTTTTGTTTCTTTTTAGAACAGCCTTCCTCACTGCTGGATGACAAGGATTCTTCAAAACTATCTTCATTTGAAGAGCTACTAGAAGACTCTGAGTCTGAATCAGAGATCTCCACCGGTTTAGACCGGTGAGACTTTTTTGAGCTAGCATGAGTCTTTTTTGCACTCACATGGGTTTTTGATGGCTTAGACTTTTCTTTTGCGCCCATCTCTGCCATCTTGACAACCCTCAGAGCTATTTCAGCTTTTAACCTATCTCGCTCATCGATAGTAAATTCATCATTTTCTCCCACCACTTCAGCCAAAGCTGGTGGTACTTCGTGCACGTCGGAATTCATCCGAACTGATTTTTCTTGATGGTGTCGTTAATTTTTGGTTGAGGGTAATTTTTTCCAGAGTTTTGTGGTATTACAAAGGTATTTAATGTTTGGATAGATTGTAGTGAGAGACTTAAGCTGTCTGGTTGTCTTAAATGTTCATTACCCTCATTAATGAGAGTGGTTGGGTGTTTATACCCTTAATTGTGGGCCACATGGGCTTTCAGGTTAACTTATGAACTCGGGTCGAGTTTAATGGCCCATTAATCATTAAGCAAGTAGGTAATTAGCTTAGTCATGAAGTGATTTAAGTTTGAATACATTTAGTCATGTTCGGATGGTTCAACGGGTGGCTTTTGTCTGAATTTCCCCTGTCCGGTTCCCTTAGTGAGTGGTGAGAAAAACCGGACTCATCACCTAATATTTGGTATGGATATATTTCTTTATATATATATGAACTTATAAATTACTATAAAACATCGTTTGCAAATTATTATATATAGATCAGTGCAATCAAACACTTATACTACGGAAAAAAAATATTATTTTAAATTGGATGGATGTTAGCTACTTCTCAAAGATAGTTCCAAATGGTTCAACTATTGTAAAATTCAAGAAGAGAAAAAAATATAAAATATGAGAGATCAAATTTGAATTTAGAAGAATGATGCACAATTAATCTAGAAAGTCCTTATGCAATACAAGATTTGGTGTATCTTGACACTGATTCACCATCTAATGAATATTTGATAAAATTTGGAACGACCTCCACCAACCCCAAGAAGAAAAGAAATAAAACATATGTGTGAAAGCATAAATAATAATGATGCACTGAGTTTATATGTCGAAGAATTTAGTTGTGTGAGAAAAGAAAAAAATAAATTGCAGAAAAGAAAAATCAAAATGATGCGTCAAAGAGAAAAACTTAGAACCCAAGTAAAACTAAAACAAAAAAAAGAGAATATAAGCCAAACTAGAGAGGAACCATATAAAAATTACAACAAAACAAGATGAAGAAAAAATTCGAAGGAAAAAAAAAAGATCATGATGATGAATATAAATTCTATTCCAATGGAAGAGGGAAGAAGTTGGATAATCAGGAAGCAAAAATTGTATTTGGCATCAATTTTTTAAAAATCGTACAAGGCATACTCCTTGAGTCGCGCCTTGAATCAGTTCGGTCATAAACCAAACCGAGGCGTACGCTTTCAATCACACAGGTGAGGCGTGCGCCTTTTTATTTATTGGGTACGCCTGAAGGCGATCGCCTCGAGGCAGTAAAGACGTACGCCTCGACAATAACAGTAATTATTTTAAAAAAGAGTAATACATGACGTTTCGAATTCCCAAACTTTTAACTATCTGTATATGTAATCTGTCTATAAATGCAAAGTACTTTTTTCTTTCTTTAATCTCTCCTAAACTCTACATTTTCTCCAAAATTTTGCGAAGATCTTAAAATATTTCAGTCTGTAAGTTAGTAAGTAACTGTTTTGCATGCTAATAACCATATAATATAACTGTAGTTTTCATTTGCAGTTTCTCTAACGTAATATAGATTAATAATAGATGGGTCACTGTTCTGCACCCAACCCTTGAATTTATTTTTGACGTTATATCTTAATTAGTTATGGTTTATTTGTTTTTTTAGTAATATTTTAATTGGTTTACGCCTTTTACGCCTCGAGGCTTACGCCTCAAGGCACCGTTCCGCCTTTTAGGAGCCTACCGCCTTGAGGCGCCGTTTCGAATTTTTGAACATTGTTTGACATCTTTAATGAAAGATATGTTAAAGTTTAAACATTTTAGTTTATATTTATTTCTATTCCAAGTCTTTATGAGTATTAACTCTCACCAAAAGATTTTTATTGAGTTTGACCAATACTTTAGGAATTATGTGTAAAGCCTATTTAAATGCGTCTCTTTTATCAATTCATTAACGCAGAAAATTCACTCTCTCTCTCTCAATTTTATTCTCTAGCTAACACTATTATTAGAGCCAATTTTGTTTTTTTTAAAAAACCAATTTATTTATTTTCAAAAAGAAAAAGCCATATGTTTTCAAAAAAGAAAAAGGCAATTTTTTCAAAAAAATAAAGTCATTTTTTTCAATATAGAAAAAACCAATTTTTTTAGAGAAAAAAATCGAAAATTTTCTTTCAAAAAAAGAAAAAGAAAAATAAACTTGATGTTTTCCGAAAGTTTTGTACAATCATCGATTCCACGATTTGATGGGAACTATGATCATTGGAGCATACTCATTGATAATTTCTTGAGGTTGAAAGAATATTGAACGATTATTGTTTATGGAGTAGGAGAACCAACAGAAGGTGTTGTGTTGATGGATGTCGAGAAGACAAAGTTCGAAGCAAGAAAGCTAAAAGATATGAAGGTAAAAAATTATCTTTTTCAGGCAATGTCTCGGCCTACCTTGGAAACAATTCTTAGCAAAGAAAATTCCAATGATATTTCGGACTTTATGAAGAAACAATATCAAGGCTCTGCTAGAGTGAAGCGTGCACAACTTTAAGCTTTGAGAATAGATTTTGAGACTCTACAAATGAAGAATGGAGAATCTGTTACCCGCTATTGTGTTAGGACTATGGAGATCAGCAACAAAATGTTATTTCATGGTGAGAAGATGAAAGATATTACCATTATGGAGAAAATAATGTGTTCCATGGAACTAAAATTTGATTATGTCGTGTGTTCAATTGATGAATCAAAAGACATAGATACATTCTCTCTTGATGAACTACAAAGCTCATTGCTAGTCCATGAACGAAAGATGAACCGCAGTTCAACTTCAGAGAAGCAAGCATTGATGGCTTCTGTCGATACTAATTTTTCGGACTTTAGACAAAAAGGTAGAGGTAGATGGAGAAGATTGCATGGAAATAGAGATGGAAACATATATTCTACAACCAATAGTGATATTTTTTCAGGTAGAGGCAGAGGACAAAATCAACATTTTGACAAATCCAAGGTAGAGTGTTTTAGATGTCATAAATTTGGTCATTATCGTTCTGAATGTTATACTAAGTTGCCTAATGACAATTAAAATCAAGAACAAACAAATTTTTTTGAAAATAAAGAAGTAGAAACTCTTTTGATGACTCTTCAAGCTAATCAAAAATCTCAGCCTGATGTTTGGTATGGGGATACGGGCTTTAATAATGTGAGGCCTTTTGGGAGTGCACCAAAACCAAAGTTGTGCGTCTGTAGGCCCAAAGCGGATAATATCACATTAGTTAGTTGGTGAGAAATGTAAATTCTATCATGGTATCAAGACCGTGGTTTCAACTTTCGCTGCGTTTTAAGCGATGTGATGGGTGTATCAAGGCATAATTCATTTTGTGGACCAAACTTAAGGGAGAATGTTAAGAGTAAACTTGGTAATTTATCCCACGTAGCTTAGACGAAAAAAATGTAGAATTCATAAGTGAATGAAAAATCACAACTAATGTGAGGCCTTTTGGAAGTGGGCCCAAAACGGATAATATCACACTAGTGTGAAGATCATATTATTCTTACTTACGTACAATATCGAAATATACAGACCCAATATTCCCTACAAATGGTGTCAGAAGACCCGGCCTAGATGGAATACGATCTGGTGGGTGACGTGGGTGAAATTCTCATATGCCGAACATGCTACCAGAACCCTGGAGCCAGACTCAAGGTGAATGATCTTCTATATGGATGAAGCACCTAATGACTCATCAAGCGAGTGGCTTGATAAAAAAGCGGTGCAATGTCATTTATAGATAGAGTGCATGATAACTCTTCAAGCAGGTAGTTTGATCAAGGAATGAGACAATGTCATATGCTAGTGAGTAGATAGATCTGCCATAAAGCTCTAGAGGTTAGGCATCTATCCTCCTGACTAAAGTAGGCAGATGGAAGTAAATTGAGAAGATGCTAGAGTGGTATTTTATTCGAGAGGAGGATTATCCGGTGCGACCAAAGTCTCATACCCCACATCGGTTATACATAGGAAGGAATATCAGTATATAAGTAAAGAATATATCTCCATTGATATGAGACCTTTTGGGAGTGAATCAAAGAGCAAATACGTGCGGGTCTGCAGACCCAAAGCGGACAATATCACATTAGTTTGTGAGAGACATAAATTCTAACAAGATAATCAAGATGACTTTAGTGAAAGTGTAGTTTAGTTCTAAATTGTTTTTCTTTATGTTTTTAGTGTCGTTTGAATTATCTTGTTATTTTTTTATTAATGGTTGGAATTATGTTGTTTATTTATATTATTGATAGTTAAAATTTTAGAAATTTGAAGATTTTTTTCAAAGCTCATTAATCCAAATAGCTTAAGTATTTGAGTTAAACATAGTTTATTATTAACGATAGAGATAAATTAAAATATAGGTTTATATATGGCGGTTGTTAGCCCTAAAAATCAAAACAGTTGGAGTTATGTTTTTGGGCGTGATGGTAAAAAATGAAGGGAAGATAAAACTATAATTTGTTTTTCAGTAATTTCATTTCCCTCAACTTTTTTAAAAAGAAAGACTGACATCAAACAACAAAAATGCATGGTTTCCAGCATCACATGAAAATACAGGTTTTATAATTTTCTTTTGTGCCATGTAGCAGTGTTTTATAATTTTCGCACATTAAAAACTAGCTTTAGTGAAATTGAATAGTAAAAAAATACCAAGATATAATGGACCACGTGTATAAAAAGTTTATTGTCGAACGATGATATAAATTTTTAAACCTCGATCGAGCCTAGATACATAATTTTTGTTGGTATCGGTTTTATTTAACCTTTTCCCAATTAAGTTTTTTATATATTCATTTATTTTAAATCACAATTTCTTATATAGGTTGGAATCTTGATGGTTACGTGCAATAATATGTTTTAAGGGATTCCGCTACTTACTGAAAAGTTCGCAGCGATTAGTTACGTGCAATAATATGTTTAAAGCCTAAGACAAAATACACCCTATGCATCCCATTTGAGATACATACAAAACTAGTCATCACATCAGTTCTTCACCTACCAAAATGCCTATGACCATCAAAAAATATTAAGCATCGAATAGCAGTTAAGCACAATTCACAAAAAACTGACTACCTTGTCAATGCTTCTTCATTCCATCGAATGCTACTATGTCATGCTCTTGAGTCTTGAGCTTCTTCATTGCATCCAATGCTACTTTGGCATGTTCTTGAATCAATCCGACCTTTTTGACATTCAATTCCATTTCTTCCATCTCTAGTTTCATCCATTTTTCATCAATCTCTTTTGCCTTCTCATTTCCATATTCATATTCATATTCAGTCCTCTTCTCCAGCCAGAATCTCTGTACGAATGCAGTTAATTCATTGCTGGATTGTTTCATCACCTCTAGCGACTTGCGTAGATGCCTTATGCGTCTTAATCTTTTTGGATTCCGGTTTGGATTCGTTGTCTATCGGGCGTTTGGCGCTAGATCCGGAGAGTAGCTTCTTCGAGACCGGTTTGGGAGGGTTGATTGGCTTAATACTGGTAAAACTATTCGAATTTCACGTCATCTTTTTTATGCTAATAAAACCATCTTACTAATATAAAAAAACCAACTAACAAAATAACTTAATTTATGATGATATTTGAGTTTTTATGTTTAATTCAAGCATTTTTATGTTTAATTGTATTTGATTGTTTCAAAATAATTATTTATTATTTAATTAATAATATCGGCATCGCCGAGCGTCGCACATCGCTTCAAACTATACATTAGAGATTGAGAAAACAGTAAGCCTCATTCAGAAAAAAGAAGGGTATATCCTGACGATATGTAAGAGTACATGTAAATCTACTCTTTCATCTATTTGTTACTCCTTATTCATTACATCATGTGTATGTAAATTCTAATTCGGAAAATTTTCTGCAGTGATCCATAAATCTTAGCGACAATACCTGAAGCATCCATGAGAAAATAGACCAAAGAAAATTGAGCAAAAGAATTCCATAAGTGCTTTAATCCAGTGAATGTGGTCCTGAGCCTGATTGTCCAACTAAGAAAAAACCTAAAAAGAATGCTCCACAAACCGAGACAGGTTTAAAAATGGTTGAGGTAGTATTGCTTCATTTTTTATATTTTGGAAGTATCTTGTACATGGAAGTTACTTTCTTTTATTATGTAATCATTTTCTGTATTCCTCTTTCATTTATGATTTTTTATTATATCAATTTATTAGCGATAGAATTAATATATTTCTTTAGATAACATACCAAAATTATGAATATTTCATTTGATAAGAGAAGAATCATGCAACTAGAAGTTATCAATAAATTAAGGGCACAATTCGACATAAATAAAGTCTTTGAGGAGTAATTGATAGTTATTTAATACAAACGGACCATTTTATAACAAACAATAAACCCAAGGAGGAGACCATAATTAGCAACTTGTTTAGGCATGTGGTACCCTACAAATTTACTATAAATATGCACCATCTCTTTTGGGAAAAGATGATTGAATAATGATTAGAGAATTATTACTTGTGACTTTCTCTTTCGAGAATGTGATGCTTTTCTCTCTAAGCTCATATATAACAATAAACATAACAAATTTGGTCCTCCAAACACTGTTTTACTCATAAATTCACGTGTAACGTTTAGTATAATCAGTAGTTCGCGATTCGCAATATGAGTAAAATATGATTTGTAATTCGTATTTTAAATTTTATGTTAGATTCTTGTTTCGTGTTTGATATAAATAGTAGTTTGTAATTCACATTTCAACTATTTTATAGTGTTTCCAAACTTACCATTGTTATCATATTTAGCTATGGCAGACAATAATACTCTTTTATGTTTTCCGTAGAACAAAATTTCATCAATGAATAAATGTGAACGAAAAGAGTGGAATATTTGGATAGAAGACCCAAATGCAACAAGATATTGTTTGAAGCAATTAAATTTGAGAGTACAGTCAAGGGAGTAGTCACTCATTATATAACCTCTTTAGTGATTCGAAATTACATTTAACTAGATTTGGTAAACTAGAACTATAGTCATAAACAACTTTATTAGGTATCTCCACAACAATCTATGATAGTCGATACTAGATATTTAAACCATAATCCTTGTTTACAAACGATTATACGCTTTTGACTATCATATCATTATTCAATCTAATGCACTCTTGCATTTCTTTAGAATTCAAATCTTATGTTAAATATTTTTTTTACTTTTTTTGCTAAAACAAGTCATACAACTATCGTATCTAACATAATTTTTTATGATTATGAAGCCGATGAAGATGTCAAGGGATTCATAAAGTATTCATGGACATTCCTTTGATATTTTATTCCCACAAGACACAATTATTTTTAATATATTAATATAAAAAATACTTAAAAATAAACCATTTGCTACAACATAACAACATAAAACCAATCTTAAAGATGTAACCCTTCCTCAAAAACTTATCCTATACCTTTTTTTCCACATCTAACAAATTATTACTGACATCGTATATGGGTCGAGAACAGTTGTATGCCTCACGAACGAGTGTTGTGCTTACTGCTTGGTCAGATACAAGCCACGTAGATGAATAATTTTTTGCTCAGGGCTGGTTTAGTCAATACGGTAAGACAAGAGAGATATTGGTGTTCAGTTGAACTCTTTGGCATGTCTCAATACTTGAAAAAATGGGCAGATTTATTTGATGAACAAGATATAAACCTGTTTAGTGCTGCCAAATGCCCTTCCTAGATCTATACTTTCTTCATAGTCTTGGGTGGAGCCATCGTATTCAAAGCGTCTATCCCTTTTTTCTAATTATATAAACCAATGATTTTCCGGATCGGACTTCGAACGTGCATTTATCCGGATTTAGGTTCAGATTTATCTTTTTCAAATTACCAAACGTCTCTTCAAGATCTGCAAAATGGTCATTATCACTGATGCTTTTGACTCATATGTCATTGATGTATACTTTGACGTTACGTATGATATGCCCCTCAAACGCTTTGTTTACCAGTCTCTGATAAGTGGTTATGCTATTCTTCAGGAAAAAGGTCATAAATTTATAACAATTCAAGCCTCTCCATGTTATAAAGAAGTGTTACCCTGATATTTAGGGTTCAACTAGATCTGGTTATACCTCACATAGGTATCCATGAATACAAATAGTTTTTTTTGTTGACATGGAATCCACAAATTGATCAATTCGAGGAATAAAGAACAAATTCTCAAGACATGGTTTGTTAAGATTGGTAAAGACCACACACATTCTCCACTTACCGTTTTTATTTTTTACCAGTATGAGGTTAGTTGTCCATAAATGGTACTAGGATTCACGAATGTGCCTCACTTTTGACAATCTATCTACCTTGACAATGATAACCTCAAGATTTTTGTGAGAGAAAGACTATCATTTCTGAATAACTGGTCAAATGTTTCTTCGAATCGCAAAACTGTGATAAATTACACTATTAGGGAACTCTCGTCACATCCTCCGCGCACAAGGGGAACATATGTAATTTTTCAGACAAAAAGAAAATCAATTTCACTCGAACCTCTAGAGATAAGTTTGTTCTAATTTTCAATATATTTCCGCTAGGGAAAGTGTGTCTCTCATAATTCTCATCATAAACCAAGGATCCGATGGCCTCCCATGGACCGTTCACAGTTTCAGACCCCAAAGTCGGCCACGTTAATTGTTAATCCCTATTGGGCTCAATCACTTTACTGGGTTTCAAAGCTAAAGTTGTTTGGTAACATTATGTGGATATTTTTTAGTTATTTCGCACCGTTCCTACATTATTACCCACCACGTACTTCAAACTTTGGTGGACCGTTGATGCCACGACATGCATCAGGGATAACCAAAATATGCCAAAAATTGCATATTGCGAGGTCAGAGTGTTCATAATGATGAAGGGCACTAATACCTCTTTTTTAAAGGGCCCCTGACCCAATCCTATCACTCCTTCGAATTATCCTACCATTTATGTGGTCGTCCCGGTAAAACCCACGATTGTCCTCTTGGATTGGAGAATGACTGAAAGGCTCTTAAACTTCTCATAGGCCGTCATAAAAATTATGTTGGCTGAACTGCGAGTTCCCATTAATACTCTTCGGACTTAGTCTCCGACAATCTCTGCCATAATTACCACTGTATCTTCATAGGACCCAAAAATTTCCCACGTATCGTCATCATAATATCAGGGACATAATCATGTAAGATGAGTCAAAGCCCCCGCTTCTAGCTGCGTGGCTAAGCTTACAATAAGCCGTTTGCGGAAAACGTTCGTCACCCCTGCCATGGTATCACCACAAAATATAGTTAGTGATTCAAAATTTTTACATAAACTGATAACCTTTCCTCTAGGATCGAGAACTATTTACTCTACAACGTCGAAAGAGTGTGATTTCCAAAATAACTAGTGTACTTTTTTGCTTTGGAGCTATCACAACTTCTCTTCCTCCGGTATTCTACTAGGATTGTTTTTTGACAAACATTGTTAGTTTCCTATTCTCTATCAACACTTGTATTTTTTTAATGCAATGTAATCCTTAGTATCATGTCCTATATCGTCGTGATATTACCACGATTTTCCCAGGGGACTTGAATAGGGAAAGGCTTTCGAACATGAACACCATTCATGTCTTTTTCAAAAATAATTGACACACACTCAATCAACTCGGCATTTTTATCGATTGTAATTGAAGAATTGATATGGGAGCCTGCTGGTATACCAAACCAAAGATTTCAAATTTTGCAGCAGCTGGACCGTAAGTTTTGATGCATGAGGTTCCTCAATCAAAACCCTCTTTCTGACCTGAGCTAAAAGTGCCCCAAATGTGAAAGCTTACTTCTTGGTGATATTTTCCTTCATGATCCCGAGAAATAACCCCAACCGAGAACCTGTTAAATCCATAGTTTCTTCACAATAGTAAAAATCAGTTTAGCCTCAACGAAGGGTCCGATGTAGTACCTCTAACTTTCCCCGTCCCTCTTTTAATAATTGATGATTGTATCCATATTGTCCCAAAAAATCTTACTCACTATGAATTGTTGCCTGAACATGGCCCAAAACATATCAAAAAAATTATGCAACTCGGCGGCAAACGGTTATACCACTTTGAGGCTCCCATCAAAACAATTTATCATCATTATCGAAATTAATCAGAAAGTTCTTGAACATCTCCAAGTGATTATTCGTGTCTTTTTCCCATCGTAATTTTTCTAATCGGGACATGTCAAAGCATTTTGTTAAATTTCTAGAAAAAATATCATCGAAAAGAGGAGACGACGTCCAATTACATCCGGTCCAAAACGTACTGCCCCCAAGTCCTTAGCAGGGGTCGCGTACAAAACTTCCTGAAATAGGTTAGCAAATTGTGTGCCCACCTTATAGCCAAGCCTATGACTGCCCAAGGGTAACTAAACGTAGGAAACTACATGCTCTCTTCTATTAACGGTAATTATTTTATCTTTATCGACTGGATCAGGGGTTCTCTTATCCATACTGGTCATTTTCTTCTTCAAATGTTTCAATTGGTGAGACATACGATGTCGATTTCCTTTATTCCTTAAATTCATATTTCTCTTTTTACAACGTTAGTATTCTCGGTCTGGGGACGAAGACTCATCCAAACCGTAAACTGATTAACCGCTAGACTCGGAATCATATCATAGTTTGGTTTTTATCTCTTTTCTCAAAGAATAACGATCTTGATAGCCCTCTTCGTCTCGAACCTAAATCCGATGTCCTTTTTCATCTTGATCATGGGCCTGATTTATTTTTCTTCCTTATCCATATTAGGCAATCGATCTCTTCTAATTTCTGACCCGAGTCATCTTTCAACCAGGGCTGATTCTTTTTCACCGTTCAACTTCGCAATATCATCCAAAAGTTTATACATGGTCATTATCAAAGTTTATCGTTTGCTTCGTCCTCAGGCATATTGATGGCCATCGTAATGTTGCTCTTCAATTGGTTATACTTAAAGTCATCGGTCCTTAGATTAGGATATGATGCTGACCAATGATGGTTCCAAAAATATTCGGACCTGATTCTGTAACGAGAAAATCCTAGAACAGTGTCTTGTAGAGAGAAACACATGATATAGAGAGAAAGTTAGTAACAATAGTTATTTAATATGTAATGTTCACCTTATATAGTAAATATAGTAGGCCGAAGACTCACATGGATCACCCATTTTAGTATATTCTACCTCTTATTTATCCTATCCCTTGAATCTACCGACCCACTTGGGTTCTGATAATTTACGCCCTTATGAGTATTAGCATCATTTTTTGGATAATAAAAGGAGAATAAGTTTGGTTATTTGTATATATGGTATTTAACCTTAATATAATAGGTTTTCATCACAATCGCTGATCAATATTGTTTTTTTTACGATTTAAATATTAAAAGTCTATATTTTTCAAATCGTAGTTCGGAAAAATATCAAAAAGTAAAATTGGTTTTATATTTGATGAAACACATTATATCAATAAATGATATTTTTTTGCGAGACCAGTTAAGCTTTAATTTGTAATTTCTTGAATTCTTGTTTCATAAGTTGCATTTACCCATGTTCACAACTTACACTTAGGAAAAATAATCAAATCCAACCATTGATTCGTAATTCGCAGTTCGTTTAACCTTTGTTCTGCAATCCTCATTTACCCGTGTTCGTAATTCACGCTTAGGAAAAAAAAATCTAAATTTAACCTTTGATTTGCAATTGACATTTCCTTGTCGTCTTTACCCGTTTTCTTAATTTGAAAATAAGCAAAACAAATACACTCTTGCTTCACTTTTATGATTTATGATTCATAAATTTTAAAATCTTTGTCCGCATCTAGCAAGTGAGAATTATGAGTTAAGTCTTAACTGATATGATGGAAAAAAGAGTTAAAAAAAATTCAAAAAATATTGTTCATGGATCTAGTTTTTTTCGTCTTTAAAAAACAAAAATGATAATGTTTTTAAATATATTGTTTGAACTATAGTTTGAGAGATACAATTTTTAAAATATGTTAATAAAAAATGTTTTTATAGTTACCAGAGGTATTGGAGGTATTATAAAAATATGTGTATTAGGTGGTAATCGACAACTATGTAAGGATACTAAGTGCTACAGTTTTATTTTTTGTAGTACAAGAAATATTTGGATATGAATTGATAATATTATTATTTTTTAAGTCGTAAGAAAGAGAAAAATATGTTTTCTTTTAGATATTGTATGGTGCATTGCCGAGTTTTAAAGAGCTTAAAAAGTTAGTTATTGGTTTAATAATATTTTAAAAATATGAGAACAAACTTATATTAGATCTAATTATCATTATGTTCTTTTTAGCTAAGTTTCTCATCAACATATAACGACAACATAGTATGCTTTTCTATATGTATTTTCTTATTCAATAGACACACTTGTCATAACATCTTCTCACATAATTGATTGATTTCATAGATGAGTTAAATATCTTGTTCCACTATCTGGACGACTGTTTTAGCCCATGTAGAGGCCTCTTCAACAAATACACATAACCTTACTCACTTTCTGCAAATCTTTAAGTATGTCTTATATAGATGACACCCCTTTAGTTCTCCATATAGGAAGAAAACAATAACATCCATCCTATATAATTGAAGATATATATATATATATATAACAATATCATAACCCTTATAAAGGTTTGTTTCATAACCGGTGAGATTTGTTAAAATCAACATTCTTCTATTATATAAAGCCCTTAGCCACCAATCTAAATTTGTGTCTCGATAGATTGAATATACATTTCCATCTAATAAGATTCTAACCTTTTGGTTTCTTCACATTAATTAAAGTGTCATTCATTTTCATAGAATTCTTTCCTCGTGGCTTTTTTTTATTTCAGTCTATTACTACTCTTCATAGAATCATGATAACTCTCGGGTTCAAAATAATATTCATGTATTTCAACTATAGTAAATAATACATAATGTTAGGCTTATAGGTCTCTGCATCATATCCATCACCAACTAATAATTGTCAAATTTTTAATGTTAATCTCCAGTCGAAACATTCAAAAAATCAAATTCTCCGTCAAGCCGGAACCCATGCAATGTTTAAACTTCTTGTACAAGAGACGAACCTATACCAAGTATGAAACCAAATTTGGCATAAGAATCGTCACATTCATTATCTTGTTTAGACTTCATCTTAACCGCATCTCTGGTCTGGGTATCAGTAGGGGTAGTTTTTACCTTCTTGAATAATGATATTTCATCTTCATTGAATACCACATCCTTGGTAATTAAATATTTATGGCTCCCACAATCCAGACACTACAACTTATACCCTTTTACGCCTTCTAGATATCCAAGAAACATACACTAAAATTTGCTAACCTTAGATTGGCTTCCGAACCTTAGCACCATCAGTAAGTAGCGTCGAATCACTATTGTCGAGCTGGTGGTTTTGCTCAATGGGAAATGGTGTGTTCTTGCTGCCAAGTAAACCTATCTCTAAAATAATGCCCATAGTATATTTATGTTGGCAAAGAAAGATACCCGTAGCAGTCTGTGCTACTTCAACTCTAAAAAACTATTTGAGATGACCTAAATCCTTCTTATGAAAGCAGGTGTTGAAGTATTTTTTTAAACTCCACCAATACACCAGGGTCATTCCCAGAAAGAATAAGATAATTGACGTACACCAAAACATGCGTACGAGAACGACTCATGGAATAAGAGAATAAATAATAATCTGAATAGGACGGAAGAAAACCGTACCTCTTCAGTGCAACCACTAACTTCGCAAACCAACACTGAGGTGCCTGTTTCAGGCCATACAACGATTTGCAAAGGCGACAAACTTTTCCTTCGCGTCCTCTTTCAAAACCTGGAGGAATTTTTATGTAAACCTCCTAATCCAGATCACCATGCAAAAAAGGAATTATGTACATCCATCTGATGTAACTTCCAATTCTGAGTGGCTGCAACCGCCAAGAAAAGACATCCATTAACCATCTTGGCAACAGGGGTAAAGGTGTTTGTAAAATCAACCCCTTCTACTTGGATATTACCAAACATGACCAAACGATCTTTGAGGCACTATACTATCATATAAGCATGATATTTAATTTTATAAATCCATTGACTCCTTAAATTTTTCTTCCCACGAGGTAGATGCGCCATGGTCCAAGTGTGATTATCATTTAGTTCCTGAATTTCTTGTCGCATTTCCTTTCTCCAACTAGTGTGCCACATAGCGTCTCGGAATGACTTAGGCTCATCCTTATAGGTAATTGATGCAATAAAAGAGCGATGTACCAACGAGAAATAAGAACTTCTTATATAATGAGTGAGAAGATAAGGTATACCGTGATCAGGAGATGGACTAGAACCGGGAGCAGGAGGAGCAAATTGCATTGAACATACTACTGTAGTCATCACAAAATCCTTCAAACGAGTAGAAAGAATTTTACTCCGTTTTACCACGTCCAAGATCTAGAAGAAATGCATAGAGTATCTGAGACACCACTGCCACCAGCCGAAGGTGGAGATTGTGCATCACCAACCTCGACAACCTCCACGAGTGGTGCTACCACAGGGACATCACCATGTTGTGACTCCCCTTCTTCAATCGACGAGGCCTTCTCAACTTCTTTTCAAAACTACAGAGCAGTAATAAGAGGTGTAGTGAACCCAGTCTCAGGACAAACCAACTCAAAGAGCATAGTAACATATACAAATGGAAATATATGTTAAAAATAATTCACATCACGGGAAATAAAATAATCTTGACTCTCTAAATCATATATTTTCCAGTCTTTCTTACCATACGGGTAGCCCACAAAAACACACCGATGACTATGAATCAAAAACTTGTCACCCTTAGACCTCTAATCATGTACATAGCACACGAACCCAAACACACAAAGCTCAGAGAAAATAAGAGGCATACCAAAAAGCATCACAAATGGAGTTTTGGAACCCAATAAATGAGAAAGAGTTCTATTAATCAAATACTCGGCAATCAAAATACACTCCCCCTAAAATTTATCAGGCAAGTTACCCTGAGACCTGAGAGGACGGTCAACAATCAAAATATGTCTATGTTGTCGTTCGACCCTACCATTATTCTGAGAAGTACCCACACATGAAGATTGAAAAAAATACGCAACTCTTCAAAAATATGGTGCATAGAGAAAAATTTAGTGCCATTGTCATTGCGCACTATCTTAACAACTCAATTAATTTGTTTAGTAGCCATTGCGAGAAAATATAAACATATTGAAGTTAATTCTGTTTTCTCAGCCAACAAATAAGTCCATACAGCATGAGAGTAATCGTCAACAATAGTGAGAAAATATCATGCATTACAGGAGGATAAATTATGATAACGACCCCATAAATCACAATGAATTAATTCAAACCAAGCAGTCGCTTTAGAATCATTGACAAAAAAACACGCATGAATCTGTTTAGCACAAAAACAAACATCACACAGGTGAACTACACTCTTATCACGAGTGCTAGAAATAAATGGTAAAGATTGAACTAACTTAGCTGAATGATGTCCCAACCTACAGTGCGACAACTTAGAATCACTATCAATCGCTGCAGCACTACAAACTTTGGTTTTTTCAATACCGCTGAAGTAGTACATTCTACCTCTCTGCTCACCTATTCTAATCACAATCCTTGATCGTCGGTCCTGAATAACACAACAAAACTTAACACAACAAACAATACAGTCAAAATCATCAGTCAAGTCGGATGTTGAAAACAGATTACAGGTAAGTTTGAGAACCAAAATATGTCTATGTTTCCGTTCGAGCCTACCATTCTGTTGAGGAGTACCCACACATGAAGATTGAAAAAAATACCCCTCATCAAAAACATGGCACACATAGAAAAATTCAGTGCCATTGTCACTGTGCATTGTCTTAACAACTCCATTAATTTGTTTCTTAGCCATTGCGAGAAAATGTAAAAACATTGAAGTTACTTATGTTTTCTCAGCCAAACAATAACTCCATACAACATGAGAGTAATCATCAATAATAGTGAGAAAATATCACGTACCACAGGAGGACAAATTATGATAAGAACCCCATAAATCACAATGAATTAATTCAAACCAAACAGTCGCTTTATAATCACTGACAGAAAAACACGCACGAATCTGTTTAGCGTAAAAACAAACATCACACGGGTGAGTTACACTCCATCACCAGTGCTAAAAATAAAAGGTAAAGATTGAACTAACATCGCTGAAAGATGTCCCAACCGACAGTGCCACAAATTAGCAACACTATCAACCGCTGTAGTACTACAAACTTTGTTTTTTTTAACACCGCTGAAGTAGCACATTTCACCTCTCCACTCACTTAGTCCAATCATAATCCTTGATCGTCGGTCTTGAATAATACAACCAAACTTAAAATATTAAACAATACAGTCAAGATCATCAGTCAAGTGGGATACTGAAAACAGATTACAGGTTAGTTTGGGAACCAAATATATATTATGCAAAGACAAGTGACAAGACAAGATCACACTACCAGAATGTGAAGCAGTAACTTGAGAGCCATCAGGAGGAGATACTACACAGGCTGGCATAACAGTAACATTTTGCAATAGAGAGATCTTACTTGTCATATGATTAGAAGCCCCAGTATCAATAATCCCAGGTATACCAAACAAATCACTACTCAGAAGCTTGGAAAGATAAGAAATTTTTTCTGCTGAAATAAGGGAAAGAACTGCTACAACTGACTCGAAAGACGAGAAGCATCGTCACTAGATAACTCGGTAATAGCTGAAGCTGACGGACCTACGATGGTTGTCCCTGCGGTTGTGTTGCGCGGCCTTGGAGTGTCAACGCCATCTGGTGGTCCGCACGGACCTCCCTCACCACGGTCGTAAGGTGGTGTAGCGCCCAGAAGTTTCACCCAGCTTGCAGGATACCCATGTTTGGCGTAGCAATTGGATTCTTCATGACCAATTTTGTGACAATAAGTACAAAAACGCTAAGAATAACGTGGGGCAAGCAAAGAAGTAGCTCGAGAAGTAGAATGAACCACAAATGCCATCAACGGCCTTTGAAAAACTACGAGAAACACGTCGGTGATTAGAATACAAATAATATTACACGGATAATACGTCGGCGCAAAAGGAACAAGACCGGAAATACGTCGGTTTTGAGATAACAAAGGTCGGAAACACATTGATTGGTGAAGACAATACCAGAAATACGTTAGCACAAATGGAAAAAGACTGAATATACGTCGGTCTCGAGAGAACAAAGTTTGGATAAATGTCGACTGATGAAGAATATACCAGAAACACTTTGACGCAAGGGGAAAATTTTGGAGGCTAGGGTTTTGGAGGCTATGGCTCTGATACCATGTTGAGAGAATTGTGAATGTGTTATATGTATGGAAAAATTAACAGTAGGATCTGAAGATGTTGAGCAGGAAAATATCATTCAGTGAATAATCCAGAAGCACAAAAAAACATTTGAAACGTTGATTAAATGTTTCTCTCATATCTTCACCCTTTCAATACATAAACATAATCACCTCAATCATACATCAGCGAATAATATTATTTTTGATACTCAATCAAACATTTAATAATATTCCATGATAAAATTTGAGATTGAGAAAATATAAAATATTCTATATATCTTTTTTGATTCGAGAGTATGATGTACACTCATATTAGGACAATGTCAAACATTTACTTTAATTTTCTGGGTTTTTGGAATGTATGTAAGTAATCCACGGATGAACCATTAATAAGGTAAGTAGTTTTATGAAACTTTTATAGCTAGTAGTCTAGATCTCACTAAAATATTAAAACCAAAGACAACATAAAAAAAATTAGATTAGACATTTTATATTTATGATTAACATCTTTGAAATTCATCTAATCTTACATTGATTGATTTAAATAGACAATAAATGACGAATAAAGTATAAATAAAATTAAAATGTTAAATATACTTCAAATGTAAAACTTTGTCAAACTATCTCAACGAGTATATTAGCTTAGTATTGTATTATATGCACATGGTATGTGCACATGTTATATATGTCATATGGGTTGTGTATAAGGACCCAACATTTTATTACCATATTTTAACCAATAGAGCAATATATACACATATAAATATTGAATCTTGTGCATTTTTATTTAGTAAAGTTTGCATTTGTTAATTGTTGTTGATTTGTAGAACACTTGCTCGATTTAACTTGAATTTTGCGAAAATTCAATTGTTGAAAAATATATGACATATTTTTATGTGTTGGACTGTGTATTTTATGAACTTAAGGTCTATAGTTCAATAAAGATTCGATCAAAACTCGAATTTTGTAGAACTCTCTACAAAACTACGTATTTGATTTGTTACATGTTTGGTGTGACTTGATGTTCCAATATCACCAATAAAAACAATTATAAAAATATTATCCCTGCAACAGTTACTGTATGTATCGGTACACTATGATCTAAGTATCGTTAAAAGTAACTTTTCCGACATAAAATAATATAGTTTTGTTTTTGTATTTATATGTTTTGGGTCCTAAAATTGATATTTAATATATATATATACACCATAGTAAACAAATCATTCAAAACACAAATTTGCTAGAAAAATATAACAAAAACCTAAAACCAAAAGGATTATGTAGATATTGATTTTATGTTTACAAACTAAACTAATAAAAAAACTTGTACTAATAAAAACAAATAAGCTAATACTTTTAAATTTGATTTTTTTAAATAAATAATTAAAACTAATAAATTTTAATATTTTATATTATTATTACATAAACAATCAATTATTTTTTATTAACTAACCATAATTGGGTAAAATAATTTTTCGGTTCATGAATCTAAATTAATTAATATAAATTTCATTTTAATGTCAATTTGTTTTATTTTTAAAAAATTAATTTTTGGATTAAAAAAATCTCACTTTTTGAATATATAATATTTGTATATTAGTTTTTTATTCAATTAAAACTTATTTGATTATCCAACAAACGACAAACATCTATTCCTCATGAAAATCAAATATTTTATGCATATGCGAATAGAAAATATAGCAGTACATCAATTTTTTAACCGATAAATACCCATTCATTTAATAAAATATCAATTATACAATACATGATAAAAAAATAATTATTATATAATCTTTTATTAAATTTGAATCAAGGATCATTTATTTAAATATGAAATAAGTAGTACATGATTTTTACACTATAAATAAGTGAGAGCCTTAACTTGATTACCGGAAAAAAAAAACATTGATATACTAACAATTGCAAATAGTGAAAGATGGAGGCGAAAAGATTATCAATAATCTTTCTAATGATAACATTGGTTGCTTTTGTTACATCTCAAACTACTCCAGCTAATTGTATAAAAGATATACATAGTATTCCCGGTTGCTTTGAAGCTATTACACATATTAAAAATGGACACTTTAAAAAACTCGAAAAAACTTGCTGCAAAGTTCTAAAAGGGGTTACCGGTGACTGCAAAGTGAACGTGTTGTCAGTTAATTTTTGCGCTAAACTTATTATTCGCGTAATTTGTTCTATTGTTTAGATATAGTTCCTTAATTTTATGGGACACTTATATATTTATATTCATTATAATAAAAATCCAATTTCAATTTTGTCTCATATGTTTCTTTTCGATTAGAGCTATTTTGTTCCGTAATTTTTTCTATTCTAATCTAATTACAACTATTTTATCTGATGAAAGAATTGGGTTTCCTATATATATATATACGGTTCAAATCATTTTTATTATCATAAAAAATGATTGTATTCAACAAAATTTTCATAAAATCGATTAGACCTATTACAAAATGAAAGTCAAACACACTTTAAATATGATTTAAAAATATAGAGACTCAAAGCTATAAAGGTACTATAGTACAAACTAGATAATAAGTACCCCTTGATAACTATTTTTATTAAGTACCAATATTTTATTATCATATTATCATCTAAAC
Organism: Limnanthes douglasii subsp. nivea; assembly: GCA_036936605.1. NCBI lineage: Eukaryota > Viridiplantae > Streptophyta > Magnoliopsida > Brassicales > Limnanthaceae > Limnanthes > Limnanthes douglasii. Next base: position 39,820,918 of record JAUPFV010000002.1, read on the forward strand.
AATTAGACTCATTCACTAAAAAGATTGAGCATATTATAAATAGAGTTGTTCACAAAATGAATTATCATATTGAATCCAAAAATATGATAAAAACAAATCTAAAAAAAACAATATAGGGATGTATTCAATTTAATATTAATAAGGATATCAATTTTTATTAATTTGAACTAATGGTGAACTCATTCCGTGAAAAAGTTAAAAATAAGAATAAAAATATCAATCATAGATTATGTTTTGTTCATCGTAAAGAAACAAAACCAATAATATTTTTTCATCTTGTTTAAGTTATGTTTTGAAAAATACGGACTAAAAGCTTTAGGGGTATCATAGAATACACTAGATAATAAATACCAATTGATAACTGTATTTATAATGTGACAATAATATTATTTTTGATACTCCATCGAACATTCAATAATATTCCATGATAAAATTTGAGATTGAGAAAATATAAAATATCATATATCTTTTGGGAGTCGAGAGTATGATGTACACTCATATTGGGACAAGGTCAAAAATTACCTTAATTTTCCGGGTTTTGGGAATGTGTGTAAGTTTTCCGGGTTTTGGGAATGTGTGTAAGTAATCCACGATAAACCGTTAGTAAGATAAGTAGTTTTCTGAAAATTTTGTAGCTAGTAGTCTAGATCCAACTAAAATATTAAAACAAAAAACAACATGAAAATAAAAAATTTAGATTAGACAATTTATATTTATGATTAACACCTTTGAAATACATCTAATTTTACATTGATTGATTTAAATAGACAACAAATGACGAAGAAAGTATCAAAAAATTAAAATGTTAATTATACTTCGAATGGAAAACTTTGTCAAACTATCTCAACGAGTTTAGTAGTTTAGTGTTCTACTATATGCACATTTTGTGTGTGTCATATGGGCTGCGTATAAGGACCCAACACTTTATTACCCTATCTTAACCAATAGAGCAATATATACACATATAAATATTGAATCTTGTGCATTTTTATTTGGTAAAGTTTACATTTGTTCATTGTTGTTGATTTGTAGAAAACTTGCTGGATTTAACTTCAATCTTGCGAAACTTCGGTTGTTGGAAAATGCATGGCATATTTTTATGTGTTGGACTATGTATTTTACGAACTTAAGGTCTATAGTTCAATAAAGATTCGATCAAAACTCGAATTTTGTGGAATCTCTACAAAACTACGCATTTGATTTGTTACATGTTTGGTGACTTGATGTTCCAATATCACCAATAAAAACAATTATAAAAATATTATCCCTCCAACAGTTATTGTAATAATACTCCATGTATCAGTACCCTATGATCTGAGTATCGTTAAAATTAACTCTTCCGACATAAAATAATATAGTTTGTTTTTGTATTTATATGTTTTGGGTCTTAAAATTGATATTTAATATATATATATATATATATATATATATATATATATATATATATATACCATAGTAAACAAATCATTCAAAACACAAATCCGCTAGAAAAATATAACGAAAAGGTAAAACCAAAAATATTATGTAGATATTAATTTTATGTTTACAAACCAAACTAATAAAAAAAACTTTTACTAATAAAACAAAATAAGCTAATACTTTTAAATTTGAGTTTTTAAAACAAATAATTAAAACTAATAAATTTTAATATTTTTTATTATTATTACATGAACAATTAATTTATTTTTTATTAACTAAACATAATTAGGTAAAATAATTTTTATTTTAAATTAATTTTGGATTTGAAAAATCTCCCTTTTTGAATATATCACGTGTATAAATTAGTTTATTATTTAAATAAAACTTATTTTATTCTCCAACAAACGCATATTCAGATTATTTTATGCACATGTCAATAGCAAATATAGCAATACATCAATGTTTTAATCGATAAACATCCATGCATTTAATAAAATATCAAATTTATAATATATCAATAAAAAATAATTGTTATCAAATCTTTTATTATCTTTGGATCAAAGCTCATTTATTTAAATATCAAATAAATAGTACATGTTTTTTACACTATCAATACGTGAGAGCCTTAACTTGATTACCAGAGAAACAAAACCATTGATATAGTAACACTAGCAAACTATTCCAAAGAGTGAAAGATTGAGTCGAAAGGATTATCAATAATCTTTCTAATGCTAACATTGGTTGATTTTGTTGCATCTCAACTCACTCCAGCTAATTGTATAAAAGATATAAAAAGTATTCCCGGTTGCTTTGAAGCTATTACACATATTAAAAATGGACACTTTCAAAAAATCAAAAAGACTTGTGCAAAGTTCTAAAGGGGGCTACCAGTGACTTCAAAGTGAACGTGTTACCCGTTAATGTTTTCGTTAAACTTATGATTCGCGTAATTTGTGCTATTGTTTAGATATAGTTCCTTAATTTTATGGGACACTTCTATACCTATATTTATTATAATAAAAATCCAATTTCAGTTTCGTCTCATATGTTTCTTTTCGATTAGAGCTATTTGTTTCCTAATTTTGTCTATTCCAATCTAATTACAACTATTTTATGTAATGAAAAAATTGATTTCCCAATAATATATATATATATATATGGTTCAAATCATTTTTATTATCATCTAAAATGATTGTATTCAACAAAATGGACACTTTCATAACATGGATCAGACCTATTAACAAAATAAAAGTCAAACACACTTTAAATATATTTTAAAAATATAGAGACTCAAATATTTAAAGGTACTATAGTACAAACTAGATAATAAGCACCAATTGATAACTATTTTTATTAAGTAACAATATTTTATTATCATCTAAACAATTAGACTCATTCACTAAAAGGATTGAACATATCAATAAATAAAGTTGTTCGCAAAATGAATTATCATATCGAATCCAAAAATACGATAAAAACAAATATAAAAAACCAATATATGGATTTTTTTTTAATTTAATATTAATAAAGATATCAATTTTTATTAATTTGAATCAATGGTGAACTGATTCTGTGAAAAAAGTAAAAATAAAAATAAAAATTATCAATCATGGATTTTGCAAAATACGAACTAAAAGCTTTAGGGGAACTATAGAATACACAAGATAATAAATACCAATTGATAACTATATTTATAATGTGACACTAATATTATTTTTGATACTCAATCGAACATTCAATAATATTTCATGATAAAATTTGAGGGTTACCTTGTGCGGTTTACCGTCTTGCGTTGGTTTGCAGGCTATTGCGTCCGATTGAGGGTTTACCCTGTGCGCACTCATTACACTCTAAGTATCAGCTGCGGGTTCCCTCCGGAAAAAAAAGGTAATACTTTTGAGTTTGATTTTTTTAAACAAATAATTAAAAATAATAAATTTTAATATTTATTATTATTATTATTATTATTATTATTACATGAACAATTAAATAATTATGTATTAAGTAACCATAATTAGGTAAAATAATTTTTCGTTTGATGAATCTAAATTAATTAATATAAATTTCATTTTAATGTCAATTTGTTTTATTTTTTAAAACTTAATTTTGGATTAAAAAAACTCACTTTTTGAATATATAACAACTCTAAATTAGTTTTTATTCAATTAAAACTTATTTGATTCTCCAACAAACACCTATTCCTTAGTCAAATCGAATATTTTACGCATATGCCAATAGAAAATATAAATGTACATCAATTTTTAACGGATAAATACCCATGCATTTAATAAAATATAAAATATAAAATATATGAATAAAATAATGATTATCTAATCTTTTGATTTCTTTGGATCAACGCTTATTTATTTAAATATCAAATAAGTAATACATGACTTTTATATTATAAATAAGTGAGAGCATTAATTTAACTACTGTACAAACAAAACAAGTGATATATTAATATTAGTAAACAATTACCAATAGTGAGAAATGGTGTCGAAATGATTATCAATAATCTTTATAAAGCTAATATTGGTTGCTCTTGTTACATCTCAAGCCACTCCAGTTAATTATCTAAAAGATACACGAAGTATTAAGATTTGTTTTGTTCATCATAAAGAGACAAAATCAATAATATTTTCAATTTTTTAAGCTATATTTTGAAATATACAAACTAAAATATTTAGGAATACTTTGGAAACACTTGATAATAAATACGAGTTGATAAGAATATTATAATGTGACAATAAAATCATTTTTGATACTCAATAAAACATTTGATAGTATTCCAAAGATAAAATTTGAGATTAAGAAAATAAAAGAGATTATATATATTTTGGGAGGCAAGAGTATGAAGTTACTCATATTAGGACAAGGTCAAACATTACCTAAATTATCCAGGTTTTGGGAAGGGATGTAAGTAATCCACGGAATAACCATTAGCAAGGTAAGTAGTTTCTGAAAAGTTTGCTAGCTAGTAGTCTAGTTCTCACTAAGATATTAAAACTGACAACGTGAAAATACAAAATTTGGATGAGACGTTTTATATTTATATTTTACATCTTCGAAAAATATCTAATCTCACATTTATTAATTTAAATAGACAACAAATTACGAAAGAAATAAAAACAAATTAAAATGTTAGTTATACTTCAAATGGAAAGCTTTGTCCAACTATCTTAAAAAGTTTATTAGTTTGCATGTATCCATCATATATTTATTTTTTGAGTAATTGGTAAAGTCTCATTATGAGAAGATGAGTTTGTCTAAGATGTTTGGCTTGACTTTATGATATATGATTATTACTCGTAGGACCTCGCAACTTATTCTTGTACTATATGTTCATGGTGTGTGTGTTATATGGGCTGCATATAAGGACGAACATTTTATTACCATATCTCAACAAATAGAGCAATACACATACACATTTTGAATCATATGCATTGTTATTTTGGTATATTATCTAGAGATAACATCTTGTTTCTTGCTTTTCCATGAGATTAATGAATCTCTTAGGAAAATACATAAACCAATAGTATATTTTTGGTCATGAATACCACTATTCCAATCAGCATTGCTATAGGAACGTAGTTCAAGTAAAAAAGTAGAATAAAACAAAGATCTCTAGAACTGAGTGACATGAAGATATTTAAATATTTGAAGAACCAATTCGAAATGGACAAATGTAAGAGCAGTAACAAACTGACTAGCCACATGAACAGTATAAGCTATATATGTCATAGTAATTGTAAGATAAACCAAGCTCTCTACAAGAGTTTGATATAGAGTTGGATCTGACAAAGGAACATCACTAGTGGGAGAATATTGAGCATTGGTTTCAATAGGGGTATCTACCGTTCTATTATCATAAAGTTGTGCTTACTCAAATAAATCAGGTGTATATTTTGTCGAATAGAGAATATAACATTTTGGAGAGTGATCCACCTTAATACCTAAGAAATAACATAATAGTCCCAAGTCTTTCATCGCAAAACGCTGAGCCAAATAACATTTGAGTGCCTTAATATCATCAATATCATTACTTGTAATCATCATATTATCTATATATAGAGATAACATAATTAGTTCTAAACTCATACATCTGATAAATAAGGTTGAATCATGATTAATAGCAAGGAAACCAAGTGAAGGAATAACCATATATAAAATTTTCAAACCAAGCACGAGGAGTGTGTTTGAGACCATATAAAGCTTTTCAAAGTCGAGAAACTTCACTTGGTTGGTTAGCAACACCTGGAGGAGTTATGTAAACCTCCTCATGAAGATCACCATTCAAAAATGAATTTTTGACATCTAGTTAGAAGATCTTCCACTGGGAAACAAATGCAACCCCAATAAGAGTATGATATGTCGTCATTTTTGCCACTAGGGAAAATGTCTCATCATAATCCATAACATACTTCTGTAAATACCATTTTGCTACAAGATGAGCCTTATATCTTCTAACAGACCTATCATACTTTGATTTAATTTTAAAAATCGATCGAGAGCCGATTATATGATTACCAGATAAAGGTTTAACTATATCTTATGTATGAGTCTGGTAAAGAGCATTAAATTATTCGATTATTGCATTTTGCCGACAAGGGTCACAAATAAATTCTTTAAATGACTGAGGTTCATATAAATTATGTATGTTTGCTACAAAAGAAGTGAAAATAACTGCGTAAGAAGAATACAACAAGTCTGGTAGTTTGGTAGACTTACTTGTACGAGTAGATCTTCTGAGGCCTATAGTTGTTGGTTCACCAAAAGAAGGAGATGACTCAAGCATGAGGACGAATGATAAAACATGTATATTTAAATACTCGTAAAGAAGAATAATCTGGGGGTTGTCTGTATACATTTTGAAAGGAAGACACCCTTGAATTATGTGCAATGGGAATTCGATTAATCACATATTCAGCAGTATGAATTTCTTCTCCCCAAAAAGTAGTAGGAACTTCAACAGATAAAAGCAAAGAACGAAAAGTCTAAAAAAGGTCACAATATTTTATTTCTACAACACCGTCTTGCTGAGGGGTGTCACTGCAAGAAGACTGATTTGTGGTACCATCAGATGCAAGTAACTAAGTAATATTATTGGATGTATATTCACCCACTCAGTCACACCTGAAGTATTATATTACAGCGAAGTATTGAGTCTTAACAAGTGGCCGAAATTCTCTATAAATTCCAAGGAAGTCTAATCTCTGTTTCATAATATAAACCTAAGTATATCAAAGTATAAATCTTTAAAATACATAGTAGGACGAAACTTGTTTTGTGGAGACATGAGCCCCAAATATCTGAATGAATTAAATCAAAAAGAGAAATTGAATAAAATACACTTTTATTAAATGGTAAATCCAAAAATGTGGCCAGTTTACTTTTACTACAATTAGAAATATTACAAGTGTTTTACTGGCCTAAAACACCTGGAGACTAAAACTTTTAGACGCGATACAAAGACATGTCCCAAACAAGAATGCTAGAGAATCGGATGACGACGAAATCAAACGAAAAGAAGACAAATCAACACTAGAAGCTACAATATTAATTACTTTAACTTTATCGAAGACATAGAGCTATCCTAATCTACGACCTGTCCAAATCACTTTTTGAGTACATTGATTATGTATAACACAAACAAAATAAGAATAAAAGGCAAAATGACTAGATTTACATAACTGACTAATCGAAACAAGATTTAAAGTAAGATTTGGAGCATAATAGACATCAGGAAGTGATATATGAGAACTAAAAATAAACCCAACACCCTATACTAACATTGATGTATCACTAGCAGACAAGATTAATACTGGTGAAACATGAGACAAAAAATAAAAGTATGATATGTAGGGAGACATATGACGAGATGCGCCAGAATCTAAAATCCACAAAAAAGAAGGAATACCTAAAGTGGAAGACATAGACAGACATGTGTGAGATATTGACATAAACATGACAGCAAGACTGGAAATAAGAAACTATTTAAAAGATTCCAGAATATGGGGATCAAATGCAGAAGGTGGTGTGTTGCTATCAATATCTCATAATGATATAGCAGCAATAAACTGTGAGGGTAAATGGAGGACAATTTTTTATGAATAGTACGTATATGTTGCTTAAACGATTATTACAGAAAATAATATTTTTAAGAGGGTCGTTGCTGAGATGGTTGCTGTTGTTTTCCTCTCAGTATTAGGAATTTTGATTTCTAATGATTCTTGCTTTGACAAAAAATGTACTCATCAAATGCAATTGTTGCTCTACTCGGTGTAAATATAGACTCATTTGAAGCAGAAGATCATTGGTTTGGTACAACAAATACACAAAGAAACTTGGTTTTTTTATCCCTTTTCAATATTAATTTTTAGTCGTGTTTCTTGAGAAATGAGTTCATGGACAACTGAATCGACTGTGGGAAGAGGGGATCAGTGAAACAATCCTTCAAAATCGGAGCATATAACCATACAAAACTGTACCAATCTATTCTCTTCTCTTCGAGCAATATAATCTTGCATGCTTTCAATTCTGCAGACTCTGTAAAAGAGAATTGATCCCATAATTAGACATAACAACATAAAAATGCGATGTAATCAAGTCATTTTACTGTAAAGAATAAATTTCGAATTCTAAATTGTACTGCCTAGCAAAATTAGACTGCGTAAATGATCCTAAACCTCTTTGGCAGTGTCATATTTGGTCAAATGAGTACCAATTGACTAGGTTACATAATTTTTAATCCAAATGATTATCTTCGCATTATCAGTCTCTCATGTGTCAAGAAATGTAACATAGTTCTCACTGCTATGTGTATTAGAAGGTTTAAGCTTTGTACCAGAAACATATCCCCACATATGTTTTCTATGAATAATTGTTTTATTCATGACATAGTTCCAGTAAGAGTAGCTTTCCATTGGGCTAAGTACCAATCGATTGCATATAGTCGATCTTCTCTGTCATTCTTTAAAAAAACGAATCTCAAAACGAAAAACAAGCAAAAAAAAATTGAAGCCAAACAAAAGTAGATCTAAAATTTCTAAACATATCTAATACCAATACGCAATCCAAATTAACAAAAGCACGTCAAAATTTCCAAAACAATCCAATACCAATACACAATCTAAACTTTTTGAACATATCCAAAATTATAAACAAATTCAATACCAATACAAAATCCAATACCAATACGAAACCGAAAAAACAATATGCACTCCAAACAACGAATCCAAATCAAATACCTAGTATAAAGAAAATAGAAATAATTAAATTGAAATCAAATACGTAGCAGAGAGTGAATCCAAATAACGAATCAAAATCAAATACCTAGTAGAAATCATATCCAAACAGCAAATCAAAATCGAATACCTAACAGAAAGTAGACCCAAACAACGAATCGAAATCGAATACATAGTATAAAGCAGATCAATATCGAATATATAGCAGAAAACATATCCAAACAACGAATCGAAATCAAATAGCTAGCAGAAAGTAGATCTAATCAATGAATCGAAATCGAATACAGGGGATTCTTCAATCAGATTAGTCCAGGCTCTGATACCACATTAACTAAAGAACAACCAAAGAGAAGATATAAAATGATTAGAGTTTTTTTATTTAGAAAGTATAAAATTACCTAGAGCATATGCTCATATTTATAGATAAGATAAAAAAGGTTAATGGGCTTCAGACTTATATCTCTAGCAAAAATAATATTAAAAAAAATTATATTTAGAAATATTTGGTCTTAAAATTAATATTTAAAATATATACTATAGTAAACAAATCATACAAAACTCGAATCTTTTAAAAAAAGTATAACGGAAAGTAAACAAAAAATATTATGTAATGATATTTATGCTCACAAACCAAACCTATAAAAGAAATCATACTAATAATAAATAACCTAGCACTCTTAAAATTGATTTTTTTAATAATTAAAAGTAATAAAATAAAATATTTTTTATTAATAGTAAATAAATTATTAGTTTTTTTAACTAACCCTATTAGATATTATATATGTAATATATGGTTTTTAAAATAAAAATAAGTAAGAGTTCTAATTTTATTACCACACAAACAAAACAATTGATATACTAATATACAAATAAAAAAAAGATGATGTTAGAAGTGACAAACATGGAGGACCTGTGATGTTTTTATCCATTTTATAATGCTAACATTGGTTGTCTTATCACGTCTTAAACCACTCTAATTAGTTTTCTAATTAATATATATATATATATATATATATATATATATATATATATATATATATATATATATATATATATATATATATATATAATAGAGCTTTGAAGCTATTGCACATAAAAATGGACACTTCGACGAAATCAAATAAACTTATTAGAAAAGTTCTAAAAACATTACCAATGACTGTAAAATTAGCATTGATTTTTTCGTTAAACTTTTTATTTACGTAATTTGTGCTATTGTATAGACATAGTTCTTTAATGTTATAAATTTTTTATTATTATATCTCAATTAGCCATTTTAAAACTATTTTTTATTCCAAATAACTATTATCTATTAAATAATATAACAAATTATAAAACAAAAAAAAATATAGTTTTTATATTTATATTTATATTTATTTTTAATTATATATTTGAAATCCCAACAAATATTAGTTTTTATTTATAAAATAAATAAATAAATAAACTACAACGATTAACAAAAATCAGTAAAATCAAATATACAAATTGAAAGAAAATTTATGAGTAATATTTAATAGATAAAAAAAGGCTTAAATAAACAAAGAAAATAATATGAACAAATAAGCCCACGTGATTTAAGTTTTGCTATCATTACTGGTTAAAGAATCATATAAAAACATTAATATTTTTTTAGGGAATTGTGTAAAAACAATCTCTCAATATATTAAACATCAATTTTTTTTTTTATTTGTTTAAAAAAATAAAACTATAGGAGTATATATTTTTAGAGAAATTGCATCTATAATACCCACTCAACTATTCAATTGTTATATCCAAAGTTTGATCAATTATCACTTAATACCTAACTCAACTATCTAATGGTCACTTAATACCTAACATTATTTTAATACCCTAACTATCCTTAACCCACTATATAAGCAGAATTTTCTGTTTTCTTTTTTACTTTTCTAGCTTTTAAAGATTTAAATTTGTAACCCGCTCTAACCACCTAACCCTACGAACCACCATGAAGCACGACTGAAAGCACAATTTTCTGGTGATCAGAGCGGTAGAAGGTCTGTTTATTTCTATAAGTTCTGTATAAAACCAATCTAACCATTGTTTTCTACGTACAGGAACTGATCATGCATTATTCGACATTGTTGGAATCTATTATTTTTTAATAATCGTGTTGCTTTAAGGTAATCGTGATTAATTACTGATTTTGAAGTTATTTGTTGGATTACTGAGTTAGAATAGGTGTTATTCTACTGTTTTTGTTCTTAGTAAATCTTGTTTGAGCTTTTCTCTGGTTTTTTTGTTTTTGTTCCAGTGATTTGTGCTTATTTTGTTAATGTTTGTCATTAATCCTTGTTTATAAGTTATATACTCATTTTTAGTGTATGAGATTTTGATTTCGAATGTGAAACATGTATAGACTATGAGTTTTAGTTGTCTAGGCATTCCTGACATAAGATGTAAATTGTTTTATGATCTAACATAGAAGATACGAATTGTGTGATGTATCTAATGAGGAAGATGCTAATTTTGTTACCGATTCGCATGGTTTCATGTCAATTGGATGCATCTCTCAGGATATCCTGCGAATTGTGTTTATAAGAGTAGCAAACAACTCTCAGGGAATCCAAGAGTTGCAAACAACTATCAGGAAATCCAAGAGTTTCAAACAACTTTCAGGAAATTCAAGAGTTGAGAACAACTCTGAGGTACAATTGCGAATCGTTTACATTTTGGATATTCTGAGAGTACTACTTGATTTGCAAACAACTCTCACGAGAGGATGCAAATTGGTCAATTGTAGACTAAAACAATACACAATTCGCAGCTTATAGTTATACACAAACCGCAAGATACGATGCGAGTTTCTCAATGCAGTAATTGATAACTTGTATTGTTTTTTTGGGATTAATAACTAATAGCTTGTTCAGTGCAGGATAAGGTATGTCTAAATCACGAGTTTTTATTTTTTAAACATGGTCACCAAACCACAATTGTGCCTTTCACGTAGTTTGAATGCTTTGAAAGTATCCAAGACTATGTGGAGAACACATGGGAGGAGCTTGTCACAGGTGACTACCTAATTACCTACTCCTGCGGGGATCACAATAATTGTTTCTTTAATAACCAGAAAGATTTTTTTGGGTTGGTTTTATATCTTGATTTGGAGCATTTAAAACGGGTTAGTTTTCTCATAGAACAACACGTCTTCGATAAAGGTTCTGGTGATAAATGTTCTGGTGTTAAAGGTTCTAGTGCTAAAGTTTCTGGTGATAAGTGTTCTGGTGAAAAGCATTCTGGTGATAAGTGTAAAGAGTGTAATATACGTTTAGGAGAACCATCTCTTAATCAACTACTTAGCGGGAGAGTAGTAACAGTTTAGTTAATTCTCATCAGAGAAAAAAACAACTAGTTACTGCTTGTTGGGCTGATGCTATTACAGGAGTGAGTCAATCTTTTGAAGAAACTGTTGCAGGTCTCAGGTTATCTTTGTGCAAGTTTGATTTAGAGCATGGTTTTGCTTTCAAATACTTGCACAACAAAACAACCAAGATCACTGCTTATTGTGAAAATTAGTTCACAAGCGGATGCAAATGAAGACTTTATGCATCTATTGATTCCAGCACCGACTTGATGACGATCAAGAAGTATGTTCAGCACCATACTTGTAGTCCCGTTTTCTCCCAGAAGCATAAGCGGCATAGGCATTTGACATCGGATTTGATTACGGAGGAAATTCAAGATTCTCTTCGGACTTGCCATTCGTTGACAGCCAAAACCATACAATCGATTGTCAAACAAAATTACGGTTTTGATATCTCTTACCGTTTGTCATAGAATGCTTTAGAGAAGGCAAGGAAGGGAGTTTTTGGAGATAATACAATTTCTCTTAGTTTACTAAGTGGGTACTTCAAGTGATTGAAGAGCCGTAATATTACTACAGACTACCGGTTGGAGTTATCAGCTGGAAACCGCTTCAAGCTTTGTTTTGTAGCATTCGGTTCAACCCTTCAGGGTTTCCATTCATGCCGTCCAATGTTGTTTGTTGATGGAACCCACTTATATGGCAAGTATAAGAGTACCTTTCTTACTGTCGTAGCAAAGGACGACAACAACTGTTAGTTTCATTTAACTATTTAATCTGAATGATTATGATGTTTTGTTGGAAATTTGTAAATAATTCACATCCTATAGTTGCACAAAACTCTCATGGAATCCTGATATTTCTATAAAAATCTCATGAGAGGATACGAATTGGATGGTAACTTGATTTGCAGACAACTCTCAGGGGAGGATGCCAATTAGGCTAGTGTAGACATAAAACTGTAACAATTCGCAGCCTATGGTTGTACTCAATTGACAGTCTATATTTGAAAACAACTCTCAGGAAAGCATGTGAATTGTTTACATTTTTACATGCTTGAGTTCTATTGTATTGTTCATTTGAGGTGCCTCTTTCCAAGATTATTCCGTGTTGCTCTTGGTATAGTTATCATTAAAGATTGTGACAATTGGATGTCGTTTTTGGGGTGTTTGAAACCATATTTGTTAGAGCGCCAAATCAAATTTATTTCAGACCGTCATTCTTGTATTGTTAATGCTGTTTTGTCTTATATCCAAACTCCTATCATGTGTACTGCTATTTCCCCATCTCATGCAAAATTGGAACATACTAACAGAGATTATAAAAAGGGGTGCTGAATTTCTTCTATCGTCTTGCTTATGCTCCCAATCGAGAGCTTTTTAAGGATATGATAATATATTTTCTATGTGAAGGTGGTGACAGAATGGGTGATTTTCTTGCTAATTTACCCCCGGAAAAGTATGCGCAGGCTTATGTTAAAGGGAAATGATACGGCTGTATGACTTGTACTGCGGCGGAATCTTTTAACAATCATATCAAAAAATATTACGGCCTACCCATTGTTGAGTTTATTGACTGGACTAGAATCTTGCTTATCCCTCAAGTTTCATGAAGATACGAAGAGGGGTTAAGCTGGAGTACTAATTTGGTCCCCAAGTATGAGAAGAAGCTAAAGCAGAATGTTGACATGTGTTGAACTTGGGTAGTACGTAAGTCATCTACCGCCATGTTCGAAGTCTTTTCAAATCCTGCGGCTATTGTTAATCTGTTGGATTTTAAATTTTCTTGCGGATCATGGCAACAAGAGTGTTTTCCATGTCCTCACGCTTTAGCGGCAATACAGTATACCGACCAAGATCCCTTTACTGTAATAGAGCCCTTCTTTACGGTTAAGAATTACATGGAAAGTTACTCTTTAAGAAAACCAGCTATAACCGATTTCGAGGAAGGGTCTAGTGCTAACGATCCTTCATTTGTTGAAATTCTTCCTCCGAACATTAAAAGACGCTCCAGAAGGCCTAAGAAAAAGTGAATCCCATCTAGAGGAGAAACCTCAACCAAGCAGTTGAGGTGTGGCCGTTGTTCAGAATCAGGCCATAACAGGAGGACTTGTGATGTTCTAGTTTAAAGAAAATTCTTGTTGTGAATAATTCTCGCTGGCCACATTGATTTGTAATACTGTTATTATTGTGGACAACGAACTAAACATTTTTACAGTTATTTGTTCATTTACACTTTTTTTTTTGTATTACAGTAAAAAATGCTATGTGTTGGATTTGCATGCAATTTGCATTCACTGTTGAGAATTGTGTGCAATATCTCGATATCATATTGCAAACATCTCTCAGGTTTTCATGCGAGTTGTGTGAAACTTCACCAGAATGCAGATTTTTTGCATCTCAGCCTACTAAGAATTGTTTGGTAAACAAATTCAAAAGTGTTTCAAAAAACGCTCAGTATATGCTGCGAATTGTATGAAACTCTAATGTATTTCATTTTCAAACAAATATCAGGACTTTTAGTTGTTTACGAATCACATGATATGTTGCGCATTTTATTTTCAAACAAATATCAAGACTTTTAGTTGCTTACAAATCTCATGATATGTTGTGAATTGTATGGAACTCCTAAGTATTGCATTTTCAAACAAATATCAAGACTTTTAGTTGCTTACGAAGCGCATGATATGCTGCAAATTGTATTTTCAAACAAATATCAGGACTTTTAGTTGCTTACAAATCTCATGATATGCTGCGAATTATATGGAACTCCAAAGTATTATAATTCTTAGGTATGCATGCGAATTGTGTGTATAGGAATAATATTGCTAAACAGCATCTCAGGTTAGGATGCGAGTTGTTTGTAATTTCCAGTAGGATGCGAATTGTGTGCATCTTTGTTAATATTTGCAAATAACGCGCATGGTCTCCTGAGATTTGTTTGCAACTACTAATAGGGTGCGAATTGTGGGCATCGTTTCACGTTCACACATATTATAACATATTCACATATTATTGAAAGTTTATACAAAAAACGGAGTACAAAAAAGAATTTTATGCTTCATGCACTAACAAGTTTCAAACAATCACTACAACCTTTCAGTGTTTGTTAGTTGCATTCCACAAACAAAAACAGACATTATCAGTCATCACTAGAAGATTCTTCACCATTTTCTCCTCTTCATGTTGATCATCATTCTTTCCATTATGCTCTTCCTCCTCGTTATCTACATCGATTATGCTTAAAATTTTGGTCCTTGATGGACCAACATCGTCCTCCCTCTTCCGTTTCTTATTTGGAACCTCTGCTGGCTGAGGTGCAGCAACCAGGGGAACCACTCCAACTGGTTCAGAGTCAGCAGGAAAGTAGTCCTCCATATCAAAATCCATGACAGAGGCTGGGCTGTTTGGTGGTGTCGCCCGAGTGATTAAGTCTGAGATCCAGTTGGTGGTTATGGATGACCAAAAGTCACCTAGAGAACCAGAGGTGGTGGTGGTGGAAAATGACATGATGTTTGGAATTTGAAGAGAACCAGAGGTGTTTTAAAAATATAGAGTTTGTTTTTAAATTAGCCTCTGGTTACTAGTGTTATTTATAGGCATGGAGGGAGTCTGAGCTTATGAGGTGGTGCGGTTATATTAATAATTACATAGCCTCCTTGTCCGATCAACAATAATGGGATGTGGTGATTAGATTGCTTTGTGCGTGGTCAATGCACTTAACGTTTACCAAGGAAGACGTCATAGCTTGTTCGTATTCTTCAACAATAATTTTGAATTATTAAATATATATCAGGATAAGATGCGAACTATTTAGTGGTAGTTTCCTAGCCTGTATTTGTTGTTATGGTACTTTTATCAGCATATATTAGGTTAACATGCGAATTGTTTAATAAGAATCATGTCTTTCTAAATATACCAGGGAATGATGGGAATTGTTCAAATACCAATTGTTCTTTATATATCAGCTTAGCATGTGAACTATTTAATAAGAATCTTATCTTTATATATATATATACCATGAATTGATAGGAATTGTTCAAATACCAAATGTTCTTTAATGTTAGTTCAAAAAATCTCATACATTGCACATTTCTAAAACAAAAAAACTCTATATACACAAAAAATTACAAGGAATATATGTACAAAAAAATCATAATGTCATACAGAAAAACTATATTACTTCCAGTACAAGTTGGTGTCATCATCATTTAGGAAAAAATAAAACATTTCCAATCTAAAGTCGGAAACCATATCTCTATGGTAAGTCTCGTGCACACATCCTCGTTGGATAATATCTCTAGCGTATTGACAGACGAAAATACCACAATCAAGGGTGCCAAGTTTTTGTTGCGCAATTTTTCTGTTATTTCTCACCTTCCACCTTGTCTTTGTAGTAGGTAGGTATTCTTTATCCAGTAAATACTTAATCTGGTTATAATAATTCGTGTCAGAAATCAGCACAAATATTTATATTGTGGATGTCAAACAATTCGCAGCTTTATATTGAGAATTTTTTGGCAAACCAGTCCAAAAGCTTTTCAAACAACTCTTAGGATATGTTGCGAATTATATGAAACACCAACGCATTGCATTTTCAAACAAATCTCAGGAATTTTAGTTGCAAACAATTCTCAGGACAACATGGGAATTATTTGCATTTAAATACAACTGACTTAGGCACAGTTTGGATGATATCCCGAGCATTATTTTTAAAATGTGTTTAACAGTAATTGTAGCAGTTAGGAGTTTTACTAGCTGTGTTGGTGTCTTTGTTGTGTGGTCCGTCGCTTTGAATTTAAGAAGTAGTGGGTTGTAGTTTGTTTCTGTCCTGGCATCTATATCAATGATGAGCAACGTCCAATGGTTTACTTGGTCCTTCTTCTTGTTGCATATTGGAATGAGGATGAGGTTGTACTTTTTAGGCGCTTTGCTAAAAACTTTGTCGACTAAATTTGTTACTTCCGACCGTAATTCCATATTATGCTGCATTCAAGCAAGAGTACGTTACAACGAGAACATGCGAGGAACTTTGAAATTTACCGTAGCTAAACTTACCGTAGGCATGCCCGAAATCACTACGCAATCATATTTCAATCCTGCAACAGCTTTGTATGGAACTTTGAATATACTTCTGCGAACATCTTGCGAATCCAAGCATCTACAACCTATGAAATGAGTTGTTTATTTACGTCAAATATATGAGACTTGTTTGACACATTCAAGATAGTTGGTTGACAATTCGATACCTTTACGTCCAGCTCCAGTTCGAAAGGTAGCGCCATCACATCAGTCATTTGCACACTAATTCAGTAGGAAACTTTGGACGATGGTAAATTCCTTACTACTGGATCGATGGAGTCATCACTGGCTTTAATAATCTGTATTTTGTGGTATTCACCGACATCGATACGTTCAGTTGTTTTTGTTTTCTATGGCCAACCAGTGAATGTTACTTTTGGCGGTGGACGTTCTGTTATAATTATCTCTTCATCTTCCTCTGCCTCTGGATGCTGTGTTGGTGTCAGTAGATTAAAAGTAGGCTCCTCTATCTTTTTACTTGACTTGAGCTTATAAAATAACAAAAATTAAAAGAGAGAGTGTGCCAGGCATAATAATATTAACTTCTCCGAACAAGTCACATGATAACATGCAAATTCTTTGGGTTCCAATTGAATATAATACACGACAACTATCAGGATATCATAGGAATTGTTCGAGTTTCCAATAAAATAGAACGTTGCACAATTCGTAGGTTATCCTGATATTTGTTTATAAATCATAAAATACATCCACACAAGTCTCATGATATGCTGCAAAATTATTTAAAATAGCCTTTATAACACGGTCAGCGACAACCAATGCCATTGACTGGTTTGGTATAATCTCTGGATGGTGTCGGAAAAAATCATTTATGTTATCCTCTGATATACTCTCCAAAGATCATTGTATTACGCCATCGAACTCAACATTATCAATTTCATTTGAAAATGTCTGTGAAAATTATGTGTAAATACCATATATAGAAGCATCAGGTAAACATACTGTGTTATCGTTCGACTCTGGAGCTTGCGGTTGATTCAGTACTGGTATTATAATTTGACCTTGTCTTAGCAATTCTGACTTTACGTAGGCCACTGTTGGTTTTTGATTTACATCTTCATCTCGGTTTTGGTCTTCGAGCGATGCTTCTCCCTGACTAAGTAGTTCCAGCTTCTCATAGGGATTGGCAGATTCTGACTCTCTCGGAGCCACGTCTTGTGTTAGCCTTTTTCTTTTTGCCAACGTTGTGTTGCTGTTGTTCTTCTTCTTGATTCTGTTGTTCTTGTTCTTCTTGTGTGTGTTGTTGTTCTTATTGTTGTTGTTGTTGTTGTTCTTATTGCTGATGTTGTTGTCTGTCGGCCTACTGTTTCATACAAAATTCAAAATAAAAAGGTGGAGGGGTTAAGCATACTGCAATCTGAGTTGCAAACAAGTCGCATGCTAACTTGAGAGTTGTTTGAGATCAGAATATCAAATAAATCGCATGCTAACCTGAGAGTTGTTTGAGATCAAAATATAAAAAAAACTCGCATGCTAACCTGTGATCTGTGTGATACCCAGATCAATATAATATATAACAAGTCTCAATATATCCTGAGAATTGTTTGGACAGTACTACACAATAGTCCTGAGATTTGTTTGGAAAGTTATCCTAATGCGAGTTGTTTGAATATGTATACAACGATAAAACCCCTGACTGTTTTAAATACATACACTGATTTTTTTTTCAATATGTATACAGAAATAAACATTATTAGAGAAATAATTTCATCACAACAATATATTAATATATTTGAATCTTAGTTTAATTTCGATCCACTTACATCTTCACGGCTATCTGCGTTTGTACATCCAGATTCTTCCGCTGCCACTTCCTTCTCACGAGATTCTACTTCCTTAGCTCTGTTTTTTGGCAGCCTACCTCCTCTACTATGTGAAGTACGAGCTGTCGGTCATTCGCAAGAGACTCGTGTCTTTATTTCTCTTTTGGAGGACTCAGAACTATCGCTGCCTCTTGTGTAAGAGGAGACTTGTCTGTATGTCTCTACGTGGTGTCCGTCTCTGTGGATACCAACAACTCTTCCTGTATTTTACCAGATGGTACCGACACGGGTGAATGGTTCCCATCATCATCCTTCTCTTTTGGCAGTACTTCATCATGCTTTTCAGCATCCTGCATTTGCCCGTCCTGATTCGGGTCCTTATCTTGAATTTCAACTGGCACAGATTTCTCAAATTCAGTAGACGTCGCTTCAGATGGCAATGCTGGTAGTCCAGGTCCCTTCTCAATTGCAGGGCTTCCAATCTGGAAAATTGGCTGAGAGAGAGAATTACGGAGTTGTTGTCCTTCAAGCTCCGCTATCTTCAATTTTAATTCTTCAAACTGAAAAAGTAATAGCATACGTATTAAAACATATTAGTGATAGTGATTAAAACGATTAAATCTACGTTTATGTAAGGCTCAATTTCATACTTACTTATTCGCCTGTTTTTCTATCTTCCTCTGGTACTTGTTGTTATCGGTGTACATCTTCAAACGCTTCGATTCCTTTATAGTTCCAGACTTCTTTTGAGTAGTCGTTCTGCCTTTGAGGACAAAATTACCGATTGTGTCACTCATACTAGTGGTACCCTCGTCCTCGGGCTCGTGCTGGGATGTGCCGATCGGCGTTGGTGGAATCACTGGCTGGGGGACTGTTTGTGGTTGGGGTCTGACTGATATCACTTGATTGGATTCTTTTTGTTTCTATGATGCCCGATTCCTTGGTTTTGGGGCTGTGCGTTTCTTCCTTTTCTTTGGTCTTTCTTCTGGTGAAATCGATTCAGCATCTGCATCTCCACTACCTATTGCTCCTCCAAATGCTTCGCTTTCATCCTCAGTAAGATATAGTGGACCTTCCAAAACCTACCAAGGGAGGAACATGAAAGTAAATAGTTGCACGTGGTTTGTTTGGAAAATATCAAGATAGAGACTAATTATTTTTTGCAAACAGTTCGCATGATATCCTGATAGTTGTTTGGAACTTTATAGCTTGGAGTTGCAAACAACTCGCAGGATACCATGCAAATTGTTTGCAACTATATCACCTATTAGGTTTATAACATCTCTTAGGTTTCCCTGAACATTGTTTGCAAATTATAAGCTGTGAATTGTTTGATACCTTAATTTAATTGAAATCCCAAACAAAACTCAGGATATGGTGTTAATTATTTGATACCCCACCCAATTCAATACCTATATAGATCATACATTATCATCTTTCAGATTGGATAATCTAACAAACAGTGACACGTTAGATCATTGGCACTCTAATCCCAACCATTTGAAAAACATTGAAATCAAGGTCCGCTTTACTACCTCTAGCCCAATTGTTGAGTGATCCATCATGAAGGGTTGCATCGAGACAAGTATTATCATCAAGATGCTTTATATATAACTAATATTTATACTGAATAAATCAATATTATAATTAGAAGGGCGACGCAGCCGACGACTCTATCAGATTTTTCGATTGCTAAGCAACTCCTGATAGACTTGAGAAGCTTGAACACTATTGATCTGGACCAGTCGTAATCATTTATTTTGCTGAGGTCACTCCAACCCAGGATATCTCCAGATATGGAGTAGAATAGGGTTGAGTACAAAAATAGTATCAACAACCGTGCAACATCTTCCAACTCATTAGAAACTAGAGTGCCTTCAATTGGACGAATTATTAGAGAAGTTCTTTCAATTCTATGACACATCATCAATATTTGTAAATTAGAAAACTATAAAAATTTGAAAAGAAAAAATTTCCCACATACGACATCAAATTTGTTAAGTATAAATCCTTTTCAAGTGAATTACCAAAGATAATGACCTAAAGTTGAGAGATAAAATAAAGATGCTTAATATATTTTTCTTATTAAAATGTGTGATCAATCCCAAAATGAAGAATTTGGTCCCTATTTATAGAATTTACATAAGATATTCTAGCAATCACTAAATTACACGTGTGCTCAGTCACTAATTTACATGTGTTATTCTGTTATAACCATCTAACAAACTTTTTTGATAACCTTTTATATGATGACTCGTGTAAATGCGGTTATAATCGTCTAACAAACTTTCCACGTGCTCGTTTTGATTCTTCATACAAACCTCTTTATAAATCTGAATGTGGACCTCATCATAACTTTGAATGTGACCATCATCATAGCTTTGATTGTATTCTTCTTCATAACTCTAAATTTCACTTTCGTCATGATCCTGAATATGAGCCTCCGCATATAGCCCTAGTTATATCTCTCAATATGACCCTCGTCTTGCTCCACTTTATTCCCCCACCCTAATTCATATAACATTGAAGAACCTACCTATTACTTACATCTTATTCATTTATTAGATTTACTTAGCTTATCTCAATAAGGAACATATTCCAATTGTTGAATATAACTTTATCAGTAAGGATAAAATATTCTATGAGGCCAAGGTATATCGACTAAACTGTCTACTGTCATTTGTTTAGAAATTTAAATCGAAAAACTGAAGCGGGAGTAATCAAACGAAATTAAACAGTAAGATGAAAGAGGCCATGAGGCCAAAATAAAGATGGAAAAGATAACTAAGGCACTATAATTATTGAAAGATAAAGTTTTATCAGAAATTAATAAAAAAAAAACTGGATTAAAAGATTCGTAAAGAGAACTACACGTAGAGAGAAATATATAAGGTTGAAAAGGACGAGTATGAGGGTGAGAGTAGGGACAAAAAGCATAAAAAGTTAAAACCTAACAAATGTTGAGTATTAGGATTAGTTTAGTAACGAGGTCCCTAAGAGGAACAAGGAAAATAATAAGTTCAAATATAATGGTTAAAGATCAAATATTTTAGCTTATTTACTCTAGGACTCTCATTTTGTAAGGAAAATCCTTCAAGTTAAGTTACCCTACAGATTCGATCATTACCGAATGGATACTTACGACGACTCGAGAGACCCGGAACACCACATTAGGAAAAGTACAAATATATGATGATGGAGTTCAACCCATAAGATATTCTACTCTGTAGAGTCTTCTCCATTACTGAAAACAGATACGCTCTTGACTGGTTCAACATCTTGTTGAAAGGAACAATATGGGATTTCGAAGACTTGTGGAGTGCTTCCAGGAAGTGGTTTTGGGAAATAAAAAGCATAAGAAGGAAGGTTCTTTTATTATGAATATGTTACCTTGCCTATATGCAACGAGGGTTCGATATAAAGACTCATATACAACAGCCTTGTTACATCGTGGAAAGATCAGACTAGTTTATAAGGTTTTAGGACACTAAGAAAGGAGGATCTACTTATCGAAAACATCAAAAATCAAAAGCATCGAAACTGGATACAAGGATAAATGATGAAGCCAGACGCGAAGAGCCCGCCCGATCTCGTGCAAGCAAGTCACGGGTCTCAAATCAAAATAATCTAACATGAAGGTTCACACCCTTGACTAATAATATCGTCGTCATATATGATAAAGCCAAATGGAGAAAAATATACCATCCCCCTCGTCACATGTTGGCTCCAAGCAATAAAATATCTCGTAAGTACATTTGCGTGTGCCATATCGATTATGACCATTCGGTTATCGGTTGTTGGCAACTATGGGAATAGATTGAGAGGTTAATCAATAATAATGAGCCCGTTTGATTCATCAAATGTAAGGAAGGAGAACTCTACAAAAAGAATAATAATACCAAGGAGCGAGTGGCTGAGGGACCAGATCAAAGACGAATCAACAAGGGCAAACAATAGTGGCTACATATCATTTTCGGCGGAGACTCACTATCTGTCGTTAAACTTCAAGAAAAAATATATTTAGAGGTGTCACTTGGTGGATGAGTCCTTATACTATCGGTATAGGAAGTCGATAGCTTACAAGGTGTTTAAAAGTGATTATTTGAGGGGTATTGCCACCCTTCACAAAGATGTTTTGATTATTAATTTGGATATAGTTAGGGTCATTTTCACCTCATTTTAATAGAAAATTGCAGTCCGTCCAACGTTATCTTCAATATCAGTTACGAAAGAATAAATGTGGTACCCCCATATAAACCGACTGGTAGACAATTAGTCAGCTATGAAGGCAATTCGTGTAAGCGTGTTGGTGAATTTGAACTCTCAATGATTGTTGGTTACGGAATTACAAATAAAACTGTAATATTCTTTATGATTTTCGATGCAACCGACTTGGATAATGCGATTTTCACACGACCTTGGTTACACAAGATCGAGCCGCAATATTTTATTTTCCACAATGTCGGAAGTACCTAGTTGAAAACCTAGTTAGAATAGTTAGAGGCAATCAAGGGACCTCAAGAAGTTGTTAAGCAATCTCTTTAAATCGCACGAAACTAGCCTAAGAGATTTTAACAAACGTGCGGGGTCGTACCTTAATGGGAACAATCAAATTGGAACTTTGGTGGACAATCCCAGAGACGAGAGCATGTATGGCCTCTCGGGAAGCATAGTTCAGGAGATGTTAGCTAGCAGGAAGGTAGTTTGAATTAGAAGCCAATTGGACATACGTTTTAAGTAAAGATTTGTGAATTATTCTGGAAGAACTCATATGTTTTTTTGTAGAGTGCTAATAATGTATAAAGGTTCAGTTCGTATGTCATCTGCCACAAGATACCGATTGATACAAGGCTTAGACCGGTTCATCAAAAGCGGAGGGGTTGTTCTTCATAAAAAATTGAATTCATATATAAAGAGGTCGAAAAGCAGCTTAAACTTGGACATATTTGAGAAGCGAGATACCCAACATGGATGACCAACCACGTACGGGTAAAAATAAAGAATGAACAATGGTGAATGTGCATAGCTTTTAGCGACATCAACAAGCCTTGTCCCAAATACACTTTTTCCATGCCCCGAATTGATTAGTTGGCAGACACAACTTTGGGTAGTGAGTTTTTGTCCTTTATGGACACCTACTGGCAATATAAACAGCTTATAGTGCACGTCCATTACAAAGAACACACTACTTTCGGACATAACAAAGTTTGTATTGCTATAAAGTTATGTATTTTGCTTTGAACACATATACGATCAACCTACGAGAGGTCCGTCAATCAAATATTTAATAAACAACTATACAAATATATGGAAATGTATATCGACAATATGATAATAATTCACAATATTTTTTACATAGATTATAATTTATATCGTAATTCACAATATTTAAAATCGATCTATTATTTTGGATATCATTATATCTTTTAATTTGAATATAAGATTTTGATTTTAAAATATCATTACAACTTTTTCCCACACCAAATCAATTAAAATAGTAGATTTTCTGTAAATTTTCAAAAAATTACAAATCAAATAAGAGCTTGAATTCGTCACACAAGCCAAAATAGTGAAAAATATGAGGTTGTTTATAACTCCTTTTCGCTGAGACTCTCTTGCATGTATCGTTTTCTTAAGAATACTAAAGCATTATTTAAGTGGACGACGTATAATAATTTCCAAGTAAAATCTATAGTTTAATTGAATGTCTAACTTTAGGCCTATATATTTTAGTTTAATTTTCTACGAAGAGGTTAAAGAAGCACTTGCCCGAAAGACTGATTCTTCAATCGGTAAGACCGGTTTCGAAGAGTATATCATGACGTATTTTAAACTTTAAACAAGAGTCTAGTATAATAATAAAGAAGGGCACGACTAAAACGAGACTTTTTATCTTTATGGTGAGATTTTTATTTCTGATTTTTTCTGTAAATTTGAAATTACCAAAATACCCCCACATATAAAAACCATCATTTTTTCCAACTACCCATTTTCTTCTTCTCCTCCTCTCTTTCCCTACCACATCTCTCTCTAAAATTCCAAAAAAAACACAAAATTTAACAATTTCAAACTCCCACTCAAACATTTAATAAACCTTAATTATTAAAAGTTCAAACCCAACTACTCCAATCATGGATTTAAGTGACTATTACGACGATTGGAGCTGCAACGTTGATGATTTCCTTTCGGAGGAGGAGGAGCCGCTTACTGACCATATGGAGAGTGTCTTTGAGGTGAAAATTTAGTTTTTTATGCACATAACAAATATTCGCACGAATTCGTGATTTGAAATGTTCAATTCCACGCATGAACATGCGAGGAAGATGACCAATCTTCGCATGTTCATGCGTAGATTTTAGAAAATCTACGCATGAACATGTGAAAATTTAGCAACATCTTCGCATGATCATGCAGAGATTTTGCACAAATATTTGATGAATGTGCGAAGATTTACGGAAATCTTGGCACAAACATGCGAAGATTGTGCATAATCTTTGCATGATCATGCGAAGATTGTGCAAAATCTTCGCATGATCATGCGGAGATTTGACCTGTCATGGTTTTATATGCCTGTTTTTTGTTGAATATTGCGTTTTTCTTCATTATTTGAAGTGTAAATACATGTTTACAATCGATGGAGTTATTTGTGCTGTGATTTTGTGTTATTTAAATGATTGTTGTTCGTGTAGGAACCGGCGGAAGCACCATGTTTTATGGCGGATTATAGCCAAATTTTTACGACGGATAATTTCTACAGGAAGGCGGAATTGATCGAATGGGTTGATAAAGTGAGCAAGAGTATAGTATTTATTGTTGTGGTTGATAAAGATGACGATGGTAGTAAAAACGATAAAACCCCGCGGTTATATTTCAAGTGCGAGAGGCACGGTGTTTACAAGCCGAGGCCGAAACCAGGGATTTTGAAGAAGCGACGATATTGTTCATCCAAAAAATGCAGATGTTCGTTCATGCTTAGGGGCAATCCGGTGTTAGAAGTACCCGGTTATTGGAAATTGGTAATTATAAATGGAAAACACAACCACCAACCCTTCTTGCATTTGGATGGTCATTCACGGGCCGCGAGGTTAAAAGCGGAAGAGGAGGAGTATGTTTATAAACTGACAACAATCGGTTCTCTGCCAAGAGATATATACCGTGGATTGAAGTTAAGAGATCCGGAAAATGTATCTAGTATGCGTATCATCTACAACATGCGGCACAAGCACCAATTGGTTGATAAAGCGGGCAAATCCCAAATGCAATACTTGTTCGGTAAGTTAAAGGAGCACGAGTACTATGTTTGGGAGCGCACAAACAAAGAACCCGACGAGATCCTAGAATTATTTTCCGCACATCCCACGAGCATCGATTTTTTGCGCACTTTTCCTCAAGTGCTTATAATGGATAGCACGTACAAGACTACAAGGTATAAAATTCATTTGCTAGAAATACTTGGCCAAACTTCGATGAAAAAGACCTTTTGTATAGCTTTTGTTTTTATGAGCTCGGAGAAAGAAGAGAACTACACGTGGGCAATGAGCGTTCTAAGGAGAGTGATGGTGAACAACATGTGCGCATTACCAAATATTATCATCACGGATAGGGAGTTGGCTTTAATGAACGTTATAGATGAGGTATTTCCGGATGCAATTCATATGTTATGCACTTGGCATATAAATAGGAACATTAGCTCATACTCTAAAAATGTTTTGCTCAAAGCGGACATAGGGGAGGAGTTCTTAGAATTTTATGTCGCGGTTCAACATTCGGCGACGATCGAAGAGTATAACAAAAACCTCGTCGACTTGCACCAAGCCTACGCATATTGTCCTAAGGTTCTTGAGTACGTGATGAAACAATGGATAGACCCTTACAGATACAAATTCCTTAATGTCTACACTAACAAAATTAAACATTTGGGCAACCACACTAGCAACCGGTGAGTTATATTATCATATATATACATTACTATATTTAATTAGTTGTTAAACTTGTAACTAATCTAAGTTTATGGTTTAGGGCGGAGAGTGCTCACTCTAGTCTAAAACGGGAAATCGGCACAAGCCTATGCACGTTTGAGCAATTTTGGGATAAAGTTCATGCGTTGCTTCGCATTCAACACTCTACCATCTTCGAAACGTTCGAACGAAGTTTGTGTAGTCTGAGACAAGCATCTAGGGGAGCTATCTTTAGCGACATCAAAGGTAAACTTTCATGTACGGCCATTCAAATATTAGAGGAAACTATTAAAAATGCCGGGGATTTGTGGTTCACTCCCGCAAAGTGTGGTTGTGTAATTAGGACAACACACAATTTACCTTGTGCGTGTGAGTGTGCTATGATCGCGAGAGAAGGTAGGTCGATTCGAAAGAGTGAATGTGATGTTTATTGGAGTACTTTAGCGATCAAGCCTAGGGAAAACGTTGGTACCGAAGATGAGCTTACAAGAAAGCTATCCTTAATTTATGGTACCATACACGGTTACGGTCCACAAGTGCAAGATCACATAATAAATAGGATGATGCCAATCCTAAATCCCGCTAGAAGCCATGTTTTGGAATCTAAGGAACCGGTTGTCACGAAAGGTCGGAAAAAAGCCGGTCCCGACAAGTCAACTAAGCGGAACCCATGCGAGTGGGAATACGATATTTTAGGTGCTAGTACTCCCTGCACGATAGGTAGCACGGCCGCGTCGGCGGTTAAGTCATTTTTAGTACCCAAATCCAAGTCCAAATCTAAAGTGCCACCAAAAAAGGAGAAAGCGTCTTGATCTAGAAAATCGAATAAAATAAAAAGATTGAGCGCCTACGAGAGTTGTTTTCCCGAGTACTTGCACAACTACATAACTAGCGTTGAAGACGTTGCTCCGGACGGTAATTGTGGATTTAAGGCAGTAGCTTTGACGATTAAAGACAATGCAGACTCATCGGAGGCAGTGAGAAAGGATTTGATGTATGAACTTTCAAGTCAACGTGATCTTTGGGAAAGGGTTTTTGATGGTGCACAACGTGTTGATAATCTATTGCGGAGATTGGATTGTTTCAAAATGTACGAGAGCGGAAGTAGGCACTGGATGACATTACCCGAATTTGGGTTGGTGATAGCCACTCGGTATCAATGTATAGTGTACCATGTCTCTCTCAAACTACCATTCACGTATCTTCCTTTGCGTGGTGTGCCTCCAAGATCATATCCTATTGTCGAAGTTGGAATTGGTTTCGTACACGGTAATCATTTTGTGAAAGTAAGTAAACTAGTACATTCTTCATACTTAGTTTTCATTTTATCAAAAATTCCGCTACGTATTTAATGTTTCCATATTATGGAAATTTAAAGATTGTATCAGATGGACCGTTGCCAGATATATACCCAAGCTGGTTTGCGTTCCGCACTACGGATGACGTTACAAATTGGGCCATACCAATAGGCGAACGTCTCAACAAGTATCACCAAAATAAACCAGCACGACCTCCAACATTACACGATGGGGATGATCAGTTCTATGTTTGTCCGGGGATGCATAATGCGATGTTGTATTTTTATTATTTTGTGTTGCTTGTTTTTTTAAGACTACTATTGTTTTGCGACTACTATTGTTTTGGTTGACATTAATTAAGACTTTTATTTATGTATGATGTGTATTATGTTTTACGTAAATTATGTTTTGAAGGTTGGTATAATTATTTATGTTTTCAAATTGAACGAAAACCCTTTTTTTTTAAACATGACCGTTTTTTGCACTCGCGAGTGTGTGCATGTACATATCCACGCATATGAGTGCGTCTAATTGTACATGCATAGGCGTGCGAGTGCCAAAAAAAAAACGAGTTTAAGGGTACTTATAAAAAAAAATCTTGCGCTTAGTGTTGGTAATTTTTATAAAACATAATTTTAACAACATTTGAGGTGGAAAATCTAAAAAAAATAAAAAAAATTGGACTTCAACTAAAACTCATGGCAAATGGGTACCTATTAAGGCCTTTATTTGGCAAAATTTTTTTGGACTTGCACACAAAATCAAGGCGTAAGGGCTAACCAATCAAAAACTAAAACAACAAATACGAGCATTAGTTTAAACAAACCAACAACAAGTTCAACATTAACTTAACCAAACAATCAACAAGAAATGATATGACACTTGCCAAACATATACTGCCAAACAATCAACACGGGAAATGTTTTAGGGGTCTCGTTATAGCGAGACACCTAATAATAGAGGTTCGGCTATAATGAGACCCCTACTATTGCATGTCTACCGAAATTGACTCGTCCCCTATAAAATATGACAAAAATCAAGAAATGATATGACACTTGCCAAAACCAATAGCATTCAACAAAAATATAAAACTCGTTAACGTTTACATATGGAGTTTACAACGGACGAAGACTACCACATGCTTCAAGCTGTGAAGATTGCCCGCCAGATACTGGGGGAAGATACCAGCGACCAGTTTTTCGAGCGTGTCCTATGTACGATGTAGATAAACTACGGGCATTTTGGTACAGGAGGTATCGTTGCGCGTACTCGTGACCAGATCAAACGCAGATACATTTTTTGCAAGCCAATACAACATTTGTGTTTCTTGCCATCGTTAATTAGGAAAAAAGCAGCTACCGTCTGGAACTTGAGCTTGATAGACTGCATCACGAGGGATATGGTAGCATTTCTAGAGGATAGGATTATTGCAAGGGATGGAGTGGATGATGTGGAATACAAACTTAGATAAGACTAAGCCTTCCACTGATGTTATTTTCTTAGCGGTTGTTATTTGTACTTGGGATTTTTCTTTCCATTTGTTGTTTGAAGTTTTTATTTTCTTAGTTGTTGCTATTTGAAGTTGTGATTGAATGGATGTAAACTTTGGATGTTTTATGTTTGGATGTTCATCTTAAAAACAAAAAAACTTAAACATCTTAATATGTCGATTGCATTAAAACATTACGCTTTAATCAAAAGCATTGCATAATTAGAAATACATAAGAAAATAACTTAAAACAAATGATAGATAAGTTAACCCTGAGTTAGCATTGCACACTTAGTTTTATGGAGACGGGTAGTTCATTCCATACTCAAAGTGTTTCTCGAATGAATATTCCTCTTCCTCACTACTTCCTTCAGGAGTTGAGTTAGTATCAACAGCGCTGGCTATTGCGTCGGCTATTTCTTGCTCCATTTGCTGCATCGCATGTGACACCATCTCCTGCGTAATTGAACTTTGGAATCCCATGTTGAATACATTTCAGACTTTGCTTCGGACTTTGTAAGCCAATGACTCAATCTGTATAGTCAATGTTTTAAGATAAGCTAACCTATCGAACACTTCTTCGCGTCCGCGTGGTCGGGGCATTAAACATCCTGCACACGATGCCTCTCTACCGTGGTTAAAGAACATTCTGCACAAAACCGCATCGATGAAACCAGGAATCTCCTCTTGCATCGTACCTCTGACGAAGTCGAATGCGCTTAGGAGGTTTGCATCTTCGTGCACGTTCCAGCTTGAATCACCCATTGTTATTGATAAGGAAAAGTATTCTTTAGGGACTAAAGTGATAAATGCTGTAATTATAGGATTAAATTAGACTTTAGGAGGAATCTAGGGGTTAAGTTGTAAATTTAACAATATGTAACCGTTTTCTCTAACTAACTCACCTGCCCTATTTAAAGAGGCTGAGAGAGTTATTTTGACCTATGAAATATTCAGAGGTACTTTTCACTACTTGAATTTTCCACTGTAAACTCTCTGTTCTGAATTCACTTGTGACAACTTTAATTCACACCAAATTGGCGCTAGAAAGAGGGGGAAGAGGATACCTTGATCAACAGATCAAAAATCGACGTTCGAGTTCTCGTTTTTAAAGGTTTTTCGTTCGAATTTTCATATTTCGTTTGATTTTTCGCTATTTGAAGATGAATCCGGAGGAAGGTGACAATCCATCCGTTCGCAAGGCGATGGAAACGCTGAAATCTGATCTGCAAGAGGCAGGTAATTTTGTTCCAATTCAACCTGTTCAATTTGATTTTGAGGGAAAAATGAATGAAATGATTAGGAAGGTGGCTGAGCTTGACGAATTGGTAAAAAAGAAGGGAGATAATAATGATGGTGCTAGGATTAGATCTAAGATTGCTGGGGGTGATCGGAATGATCATTCGGATCAGTCGATGGACGATGGCGATGATCATTATGAGCAGCGCAAAGCACGTTTTGAGCAGAAAAAAGAATATAGCGGGATAAAGAGGAAAGAAAAATTACAAAGGCGATTGTATGAAAACTCTAGTGATGAAGAGGACTTCGAAGATTCCGAGTCCGATGAGACGCCGAGGTACGAACGCTCTCGAGGCCATTCAGGAAGAGCAGAGCGTGAGCTCCGACCAGCTAAGATGTACAGGGAAGGAAGAAAAAAGAAAGAAAGGCGAGTATACTCACCTCGAAAATACTCGCCTCGGAGGTGTTCACCTCGGAAATATGAGGGCGAGACCAGTTTATATGCAACTGTGGGAATGAGAAATGAGGACCAGTATGTCCAGGGGGTTGACTGGAGGGACTCACCATTGGTAAGGGAGATCAGATCTGTGCCATTACCAAGGCGGTTTGATATTTCTAAAGTTGAAAAGTTCGATGGGACTCAAGATCCCGATGATCACATAGAACAATTTAAAAACTACATGACTAATTTTGAAGATGATGATAGATTGGTGTGTAGAGCTTTTTCTCAAACGTTTAAGGGAACTGCGCTAAAATGGTTTAATAAGATTCCTAAGGAATCAATTGCAAATTTTAGAAGTTTCTACACCGCTTTTCGCAGACAATTTGTGGGAAGCAAGGAGATGAGAGCCAATGGGGACACGATAATACAGTGCAAGCAGGCTGTGGGAGAGAAGTTGAAGGATTATACCAAGAGGTTTGTGTCAACAAAGGCTGAGCTAGATGACTGTGAGGAAAGTGTGGCTATGGCAGCGTTCAGGCAGGGGCTGTTGCCTGGGGATTTAGCCGATGAGACAACGAGGCGCAGGGCGCTAACTTTTGGAGCTCTTATGGCTCAGGTTGAGGACCAGATTAAGGTCGAAGAATCGATGAGGGTTCGAGGAGGTGCTAGTACTGTTCAAAAAGGGAGTGGACAATCTAACGTCTCAAATAACAATACCTCGCGTCCGAAGAACAATCAAAATGTTTCTAACCGAGGAGCCTCGAACTCGTATCAAGGGGGATATAATCAACATAATTCTAACAACCAGCAGCAGTATAGATCCAGGTCGAATGTGTGGGTGAGGCCGGATTACTATGCAGATTTAACTGAGAGTGTGGCTTCAATATATGAAAAAACAAGAGGAACAGTCAATTTTAGAAAGCCACCAGCTATCAACAAGCCAAGGGAGGAGCGCAATAATAAATTTTGTAGGTATCATGAGGATGTCGGCCATGATACAAATGATTGCATTGCTCTGAAGAAGGAGATGCAAGTTCTGATCGAAAATGGAAAGCTGCTAGAGTATGTCAGGAAGAATGCCAAAACAACAGTTCCTAAAGGAGGTAATCCCAGTTCCAAGCAGGAAACTGCGTTAATGATTTTAGATGTTGCAGGTGAGGCAGATGGTTTCGATGTAGCCTCGGAATATGTCGAACCAGACCCCAGCCGACTTTTGTTAATGTCGATAGATGAGCCGATGCGTCAGGGACGTGTTCGAGATCTGTGTGCCTTTTTTGAATCATTAACCATATTTGGAGGGGATTCGATGACCAACAACACCAATAATTCGAGGAAGAGGCATATAGTAAATTTAACACGACAAATTGAGGGAGGTGCATCGGCACATCTAAGCAGCAGAAAGGATGTGCCCTTTATAATATTCGATGGAGATGATTTGAGGGGCATTACTGGGCCACATGAGGATGCGGTGGTCATTGGAGCAGAAGTATGTGGGGTGGAGATTCGACGCGTGCTGATCGACACAGGAAGTTCTGCTAATGTGCTTTTTAAGTCAACGTATGATAGGTTGACTGCACCACCTCGAATAGAAAAATCAGAGAGGACTATCATTGGGTTTACCGGTGCATCAGCAATTGTAATAGGTGAATTCGAAGGTGAAATTTCCTTGGGAAAAGGGCCTTTCAAGAAGAAAGTACAGGTACTTTTTGTGGTGGTGGATTGTCCATCAAGTTACAACGCTATTCTTGGGAGGTCATGGTTGGCCAAAATGTACGCTGTAGTTTCTACAGTTCATCAGTGTCTGAAGTATGTGGTCGAGGACAGAGTTGGCGTAGTCCGAAGTGACCAAAAGGTGGCAAGAGAATGTTATGCTGCTGCATTTAGGTTACATGGTAAAAGTTCTGATGATCTCATGGAGAGTTAGCAGTTTGGGGGGTTGTCTTGTAGTGAAACGGACGAGGGAATTGATGATCCGAGGTCAACCCCGAGTTCTATAGTGGTCAATGAAGAAATAGAGGAATTTACTTTTAATAATGGCAGGGTACTTCGAATTGGCACTCTGTTATCTTTGTCGATGCGGGAAAAGTTGTTGAATTTTTTGTCTGAAAATTTGGATGTGTTTGCCTGGAGATCTGAAGATGTAGTAGGGGTCCCAAGCAATATCATATGTCATAGCCTAGCGGTTGATCCGAAGGTCAAACCAATTATCCAAAAAAGAAGGGCTTTTTCATTGGAGAAATCTGAGGCCATAGTTGCCGAAGTGGATCGGTTATACAAGATGGGGCATATTAGGGAGGCCAATTATCCGAGGTGGACGGCTAATCCGGTGGTAGTAAAAAAGAAAAATGGAAAATGGCGAATGTGTGTGGACTTCACAGATTTGAATAGAGCCTGTCCAAAAGATCCTTTTCCAGTGCCTCGAATAGATCAGTTAGTGGATTCCACTTCGGGAAATAAAATTTTGACTTTCATGGATGCGTTTTCGGGGTATAATCAAATTCGAATGAATCCGGATGATGAAGAAAGCACAACTTTTATTACTGATAGAGGTTTGCATTGCTATAAAGTAATGCCATTTGGATTGAAGAATGCTGGATCAACGTATCAGAGGCTGATGAATAAGGCGTTTGCTTCGCAGATTGGGAGAAATATTGAGGTGTACATCGATGACATGCTTGTTAAAAGCAAAGGTGATGATGAACATATTGATGATTTAGAAGAAACGTTTTTGAATCTTAGAGCCATTCAATTGAAGTTGAATCCAGAAAAATGCACATTTGGAGTCCGATCTGGCAAGTTTTTGGGGTATATGATTAGTGAGAGAGGAATCGAGGTGGATCCAGAACAGTTGAAGGCCCTGATATCGATGTCGTCGCCTCGGAATATCAAAGAAGTACAAATGTTAACAGGAAGGTTGGCAGCTCTGAACAGATTCATTTCTCGTTTTTCAGATAAGTGCTTGCCTTTTTTCCAGGTGTTGCGTAAACCCAATAATTTCGAGTGGACTTCGGATTGTGAAGAAGCCTTTCTGAAGATCAAAAATCTTTTATCCTCTCCTGAAATATTATCGAAGCCTCGAAAGGGTGAACAGTTGTTTTTGTATATAGCAGTATCGGATTATGCAGTAAGTGCAGTTTTGATCAGCGAGGATACAAAAATTTCGAAGCCTGTTTACTATGTCAGCAAAAGTTTGGTTGATGCTGAGAAACGTTATTTGAAGCTCGAAAAATTGGCACTGTGTATAGTAGTGGCAGCAAGAAAGATGCGCCCTTACTTCCAGGCACATACGATTGTAGTTCGAACTTCATATCCATTAAAGAATGTTTTACAAAAACCAGACATTTCAGGAAGGATGACAAAGTGGTCTGTGGAATTGGGAGATTTCGATGTGCTATTTTCTCCTCGGACAGCTATCAAAGCTCAAGCTTTAGCAGATTTTTTGGTGGAGTTTCACTCGAGCAGATCCGAGGAGAAAGATGCAGAAAAGGTGAATGAGAATCCGACGTGGACAATTCGAACTGATGGGGGATCCAGTAGTAAAGGGTCAAGTGCAGGAGTGGAATTGGTGGCACCAGCAGGGGAATTTATGTTTCAAGCTATAAAATTTGGCTTTCATGCTTCAAATAACGAAGCTGAATATGAGGCTGTGCTAGCAGGGTTGCGGTTAGCGAAGATTTGTGGAGCAATGTTTGTGCGCTTGGAAACAGATTCACAGTTGGTAGTTAACCATGTCAAAGGGGTATCAGAAGCTAAAAAGGAGCGTTTGGTTTTGTACCTACAAGAACTTCGGGGGATGATGGCGCAGTTTGAAAATGTCGAAGTGGAGCATATTCGAAGAGGAAACAATACTATGGCTGATTCTTTGGCAACGATGGCTTATTCAGAAGAATATCCATGGATTGTAACTCAACCATCGCCTTCGATTAGATCGAATTCTGAGCAATGTGAAGTTGTTGATGAGGTGGTAAATAATCCGACGTGCGCTCGAGGAGATTGGAGGTTTGACTTGTTAAATTTTATTTTAAATGGAATATTACCTATGGATAAACACTTGCTCAAGAAAATAAAGTACAAATCCCTTGGCTATGTGGTACTGGATGGGGTGCTGTACAAAAGGTCTGCTTCAAAACCTTTACTACGATGTTTAGGCAAGGATGAGTCTCAGAATGTTTTGTCCGAACTGCATGATGGAGATGGGTCAGCTCATTGTGGGTTTAGAGCTTTAACGCGTAGAGTATTGTTGGCAGGATATTATTGGCCTACCATTTTGCAAGATGCCAAGTCATTAGTTCGAAGTTGTGACACTTGCCAAAGGTATGCAAATTTAATACACAAACCAGCAGCACCCCTAATGACAATTTCAGAGGCAATTCCTTTTGATAGGTGGGGAATTGATTTGGTGGGACCATTACCTATGGCTTCTGGAGGAAGACAAATGATTATTGTTGCGGTTGATTATTTTTCGAAGTGGGCAGAAGCAGAACCCTTAGCTGGGACAAAAGCTAAGGATGTAATCAAGTTTATTCAAAGCAACATTTGCTACCGTTTTGGAGTACCTCGGAAAATAACAACTGATAATGGTCCTCAATTTAATAACAAGGAAATGGACTCATTTTGCTCTTCGAAAGGGATACAGCAGTGTTTTTCCACTCCTTTTCATCCTCAGGCAAATGGACAGGTAGAAGTTACGAATAGATCTATTTTGGATGGCTTGAAGAAAAATTTGGCAGGAGCAGCAGGGAAATGGCCAAATTATCTCCAAGAAGTATTATGGGCATATAGAACAACTCCTAGAGAGGCTACAAAAGAGACCCCTTTTTCTTTAGTATATGGGATGGACGCTGTGTGCCCTGCTGAATCTACATTGCCCTCTTATAGACTACTACAATATTCCGAGGCAGATAACGACGAGGCTAGAAGGGTGGAGCTGGATTTGTTGGAAGAAAAAAGGGTCAAGGCACATTTGAATGTCATCCATTATCAAACATTAATGAGAAGCAGGTACGATGCTAAAGTTAAGAGAAGAGAATTCAAAATTGGTGATCTAGTGTTGCGAAAAGTGTTTCTACACACCAAGGAAAAACACCTCGGAAAATTGGCCCCGAATTGGGAAGGTCCTTACGAAGTTACAATGAGGGTCAAACCAGGTTCTTACAGGTTATCAGATCGAGAAGGGAGGATGCTCAAGCACCCTTGGAACATAGAGCACTTGAAATTGTACTGTGAGTAAAATTGAACTTCGAATTTTTGTAAAACAGACATACTCTTTCCTTATCTGTTGGCCCAGAAAGGTTTTAACGAGGTGTCTGATTGATATTGAATTTTTTTTTAATAAAATTTCTTTTGGCCATTGGTTGTTTGTTAATGATGTGTGATTTATTATTTTGGTAATTTGGCAAAGATTGATCATCTTTGGAAATTGACCAAGAATAATTTTCCGAAGCAATAGCTTTGAAGAAACAACCAAATTTTTCGAGGTGCCACGTCTTATGAGTGCATCTATTTTTCGAGGTGCCACGTCTTATGAGTGCATCTATTTTTCGAGGTGCCACGTCTTATGAGTGCATCTATTTTTCGAGGTGCCACGTCTTATGAGTGCATCTATTTTTCGAGGTGCCACGTCTTATGAGTGCATCTATTTTACGAGGTGTAATAACTTAAGTATTTATGTTTAAGAATAACCAGTTTAAACAAGTATGTCAGAAATTCAAGATATAAAAAAAAAGGGACAAGTGATTTCATCGTGGAATAAAATACGAAGTTTACAAAAAAGGAGGACAGCATTTAATCACATACACAAAAAACAAAAGCGAACTGTTTGGTCTATTAAGCATCATTCTCTTCTTCTTCATCTTCTGATGACGCCTCTTCGGAGTTATTTCCATCTTCTGAGGAAGAGCTTGGTGGCGCTTCGAAAGCTTCCTTTGGGCGTTGCTCTTCTGGAACTCGTCTCCAAAGGTTTGATAAGTCCAACCTTGGACAAGCAGCATGAACTTCTCGAAGGATCTGAATAGATGTATCAATTTGAGTTTTCTTCATGCCTTCGAGCATCACAGAACTAACCTTAGTTTCAGCCTGTTTGACTGCAGCCTTCTTTTCTTCTTCGAATCCTGTTCGAAGTGTAGTAATCTCATTTTGGCTTTTTTCCAGTTTATCTTTTGTTTCCTTAACAAGTGCAGTAGCAGCGGAGATGGCAGTAGAATGTTCAGCTTTCAGACTTTCAAGAGCTCCTAGATGAGTAGTTTTAAGAGCTTCGATTTCCTCCTTGTGTTTTTTAAGAAGCTCTTCTTTCTCAGCTTCGAATTTTTGGAGTGCTTCATTTTTCGAAGTCTTTTCAGACTCTGTTTCTTTTCTACTCCTAGCTAGCTCTTGGGCAAGACGCTCCAGTTGGGTTTGGGATTTGCTCACCTCTTCGTATAATTTGGTGACTGCAGAAATTAGATTGGGGAAGGGTTGAAGAATTGAAATTACCTCATCGGATTTTTCTGAATGAGGAAAGACCAATGGTTGGTGAACAGGAGCAAAAGGGTTAGATGTTGAAGCTGTAGCAGCCTCAGTAGAATTTGGAGGAGCAACGTTGGCAGGTTGAGAACCAGGAAATACAAAATCTCCACTTGAGTTGAAGTCCTCGAAGTTTAGATAGTCATCAATTTGTTTATCTCCAAGGTTTATACCTCCTTCAGGATTCACCTCGACAAAAGTTTTACCTCGTGCCTCGGAAGCTAGCACAGCCTCTAAGATATCAGCCTCATTCTTCTCATTGGGCTTGTTTGGCTTACTTTTATCTTTCTTTTTTGGAGAAGTTTGTTTTTTCTTTGTCTTTTTCAGAATGGGCTGGTCTTCCTCGGATATGGTGGGAAGCAAAGGTGCAGACGTTTTTCTCTTCCTTACACTCTTCGAAGTAGTGGGAGGTTTAGTTTTGCTGGTGGTGGTTTTCTTCTTTCCTTTCTTTTTCAAAGGAAGATGGTTGTCACTCCGGTTCCGAAGAGGAAGATAGCATTTCCCATCTGGTGCAAGAATCCTCTCAACTGCTAGAAGGGGATCTGGTGGCGTCATCGGATCCTGAGGGAAGTCTGCCCCTAAGGATATGCGCCAGAGATGGCTGTTAACGAAGTTAATGGGCTCGAATGCTGAATGAAAACCATTGCCCCAAGATTTTTCAGCCCATTCAGCCATCTTTTGGAAGATAAGTTTGGCTTCTTTTCGACGACTTTTAAACCGCCTCGGAATTTCTAAAAAGAGAAAAATAGTTAGCTAAGTAGTTTGAATCAAAAACAACTAAATAAACAAGGGAAGGTATCACTTACTACTGTCTCTCCAGGTAAGGGTGAGTTTGGAAGGATTGGCATCGGAAATCTCTTTGCCATTTTCCCAGGCACCTGACAGAAAGACAAACCTTTGTTTCCAGAACTTATCGGCTTCGAGGAGGTCGTCGATAATTTTTAAGTCATCTTCAAGGGTTAAGTAATAAAAAGGCAAAACTGGGCCGTTTGAGACTTTGGTTACTGAGATGAAGTCCTCGATTTCGAGGGGAATTCCACCAAGCCTTGATACCATTATTGCTGAAAATAAGGTGAAGAGTAAGTTCGGAGTGACCTGTGTTGGGCACAGTTGATGGATTTCGAAGAACTTTACTATCATCGGATCAAGGGGAAACCGAAGTCCCCAGTTGAAGAGCTCAGGGTACACTACTAGCTCATCTTTTTGACAGTTTAAGGGTGTTTCTCCTTTAACTGGTAATCGAAGGATCATGTTGTCAGTTAACCCCCATAGTTTTCTGAGTTGCTCCTTCTCTGATTCGAGGTAGTAACTGTAAGATACATTCTTCAAAGCAAGAATGTACCAGGCAGAAAGAGGCTTGAGATTTTCTTGAACTAAGGAAGCAACATTATCAGGAAGAGTAATAAGAGCTTTTTTCCCTCGAGGTTTCTTTGGAGGAGCTACGCCTTCAGCCTCGGATTCCTCCTCGGCATCAGATTCAGTAGCTTCTGAATCATCCTTTTTATGACCTTCCTCGGAGTGACTTCGAGTTTGTGTTTCTTGTTGAGTCACAGAAATTGGCTGACTACACTCTGGTGTAGTATCATCCATTTCTTGTGGGGGAGGAGGAGAGTGTTGAGGAGTGGAAGAGGTTTTTGTTTCTTCACCCATTACTAAGAAAGATGATTTTTTGGAACGTTTAGCTCTAATAGCCTCGAATTGAGGAGGAAGTGTTTTGGTTTGAGGGTTTTTTGTCTCTTCGAATTGAAGGACAGGTGATTTAAGTGGTGATCTGTTATAAGTGGGTGGTTTGTCTAAAGTAACTACTTTAGGTTTCCGATGAGGTCTTAGTAGTGAAAGTTTGGTTGGATTTTGGAGAGAAGAGGTCGTTGAGCTACTTTCTGGGTTAGAAGTTAGAGGCGAAGACGAAGTAGCAAGGTTTGGATTAAAGTTGCCATATTTAAAAGTGGTGCAGGAAGAGTGAGGACCGTTATAGATCAACCCAGCAGCTTTGTATTCTTTGGCTCTTCGAGAAATACAAAGATAATCGTAGGCCCCAAATACTTGGTTACTGGAACCAGGGAAAAGATTTTTCTTTGATCTTACTGGTCTTCTGGGTTTGAATCTATTGTATCTAGGGTATCTTCTCATACAATGGTTTTTGGTATGAAAGGTTACTTGGTAAGACAAGAGAAGATGAACAAGAGAAGATGAACAGGTTGAAAATGAGCAGGTTGAAGATGAACAGGTTGAAGATGAGTAGGTTGAAGATGAAGAACAATCTGGAGATGTTTCAAAGGTGGATTCTCTAAAAAACTCTTACTGAATGAATAGCTGAGTATTTATAGAGTAAAGAGTAACATCGAGAATGTGAAAGCAAGGAACAAGTAATCTCTTCTCATTCGCTGGAATATGAAACGAAAAGGAAACTAATGATGTCACAGGTCTACTACTAGCAGTCTAATCAGTCCATCGAGTAGAGTTTAGAAATTTCGAAGTGTTGATAAACTATGTGTGAAGTAATCAGGTGTAAAAATCAAAGGCAACGCAGTACCACAAGAAGTTAAATTCGATGAGGAGTTGAATTCGAGGCAGTTGAGAAATTCATTTGCACTTACTCGCCAGTTCGAAGAGACTCCTGGTTTATTGGATTTAATCATAATAAAGATATAAAATAATGCTGATCAGAAGAAGAGTTCGAAGAGCTAATAGTTCTTATATATAGATATATAAGAACTAGGGGGGCTACTGATAAGGAAAAGTATTCTTTAGGGACTAAAGTGATAAATGCTGTAATTATAGGATTAAATTAGACTTTAGGAGGAATCTAGGGGTTAAGTTGTAAATTTAACAATATGTAACCGTTTTCTCTAACTAACTCACCTGCCCTATTTAAAGAGGCTGAGAGAGTTATTTTGACCTATGAAATATTCAGAGGTACTTTTCACTACTTGAATTTTCCACTGTAAACTCTCTGTTCTGAATTCACTTGTGACAACTTTAATTCACACCAGTTATAACTTGAATGTTTAGTTTCATAGTCAGATTCTAGTATTTATAGACTCGAAGTCGGTGGTCTAATTCTAAAATAATTAGCGGGAAATGGTGTTTTTGTTCCCGCGTAGAACTTTTTAAGGCGGGAAACCTTCACTCCATTTGTTTTTTCCCGTCGGGGTACCTACTTGAATTTGTTATTAAGATACAAAAATACAATTTTATAATATCAAACAAAAAGGAAAAAGTATCATACATGAACCGAAGCATCAAAATACAGAAAATAGTATTGTACATCAACCATCAACGAGAGCACCAAAATATAGAAAACAGTATCATACAATCCGAAACGAAAAATGATACGTTTGATACATAAAAATGGGCACCATAAAAAAATGGCAAGTCAAATAAGAAAAACTACAACATGGTAAATGGAAACTACAACAAGTTCAAACATTAACTTAAACAAACAGTACAGAAACTACAACATGCAAACAATTAAAAACATAACATAATGCTCATTAGTCGAAGTCGTATCCCAAGTTATCATCAGAGTTAGTCCCCTCTTCCCTTTAAGTAATCCTATTCTGAAGATACACAACCATATCTCTAGTGATG
Organism: Limnanthes douglasii subsp. nivea; assembly: GCA_036936605.1. Taxonomy (NCBI): domain Eukaryota; kingdom Viridiplantae; phylum Streptophyta; class Magnoliopsida; order Brassicales; family Limnanthaceae; genus Limnanthes; species Limnanthes douglasii. The sequence goes on from JAUPFV010000002.1 coordinate 39,862,286, forward strand.
TAGTTTACCACCGTCATGTTCCATACAGAGGCTGCTTCTTGCTTAATTTTAAATGGTAGACACAACAAACGATCCATTGGTTTGTAAAAAATGTACCTCTCCTTGCTTTGTTCACGGTTACGCACAACAAAACCTGCCATTCCTAAACGGCCTTAGTTGTGGTACATATTACACAAGACTAGCTCAAAAAATGCATCGCTACTATCTTCCTCTGAACCTTAATCTTATTTTCGCCTTAATCTCTTCATAGTTTGTTTAATCTTTTTGTTTCCTTTAGTTAGGAGCTGGGTTTTAGTCTGAAACATATTTTTTATTTTGATGGAAAACTTAAGCGCAAATAAACATAATCAAGATGGTAAATCATGTTCTTATGTAGAAGTGGTCAAGAAAAGCTTGATGAGTGAAGACAATTTGGATTTCCAGCCAGAATTTTCTGAAATAAAGAAAGATCATCTTTCTTTGCAGTTCAATAAAGATGTTCTTTAAATCTTAAAGAGCAGGTCTAAACATTCTTTGCTTGGTAAGTTCACGCATGGCTTGTCAAAACGAAGTGTTCTTATACACTTTCTGTAATCTTTCAAGTTTAGAGCTGCATATAGAAATAGAATCTGGGACTCAAGACATATAGTTCTTGAATTTGATTCGAAAAATGAATATGCAAAGATTTAGAATAGATCAGTTTGGATTATAGGCTCGTCAGTGATGCGCTTATTGAAATGGTCTGGAGATTTTAACGTTGAAATTTCTATAGCTCCGGTCTGGATAAAATTTGAATTGCTTGAACATTTGTATGATGCAAATGTTGTTAAGTCTATTGCTTCGTTGATAGGTGAGACACTGGTTGTTAAAATTCCAGAGGAGAACAGGTTATTCACTTCTTGTTCAGCTCTTGTGGAGGTTGATGTTAATTCTCATCTGCAAACGGATGTTTGGCTTGGCTTTGGAGATAATTACGGGTACTGGGTTAAGATTGCTTATGTGAATCTTCCGCTGTACTGTAACAAATGTTTGCATCTTGGTCACAGTGAGGAGAAGTGCAAGAAGGTCAAGAAAGATCTAACAGTTGAATCAGTTGAGAAGGTTAATAAGATTAAATCTGTTATCACAAAACCAAACTATGTTCAAAATCAAGAAAAGATCTAGGTTGATGAATCAGTAGGATTTAAGACACCTGAGAAAGGAGAAATAATTGAGGCTATTCAGTCGTTAGCTCTGGGGATAGATGATAATAATGAGTATGTTAATATGATGTCTGATGGGGATGATTCGATTAATGATAAGATAGAAATTATGCAGCACTCTCCTATAAGCAAATGGAAATCTCAGTCCCCTGAATTCTTAAGAGAAACTAGTCAAGAAATTAATCAAGAGGATCAAAGCAAACAAGATCAAGTCAGTACTAGTGTTCAAGGGAAAGGAAATTCTAAGGTAAGTAATGAGAATGGTTCAAGTCAAGTTAATCAGAAAAATGATACAAATCAGATTAATGAGGAAGAAGAAGAAAGTTTTAAGGAGATCTTAGACAAAAAGATCAAAACAGCTAAGAAGAGAACAAAGACAAGAAGCAAGATTATCAGAGCTCTTCAGTTTACTAGTTCAAGTAAATCAAAATCCTCTAATTCTCTTAATGATTTGTATAATTAATTGGAATATTCGTGGTATTAAAGATAAAGCTTCTCTTCATAGGCTCAATTTTCTTGCTAAGAAAAATAAAGTTAAAATGATTGTTGTACAAGAACCTCTTGATAATATTAATGCTATAAGTAGTATTGCTTCTAAGTTAGGATTTGATAATGTTGCTCATAATATCACTAATAAAATTTGGATCTTTTGGAAGCATGATGTTTCTGTTACAATTTTAAATGACCTTAGCCAATGCTTAAATCTAAAGGTTAGTCGTATTAATGATAATAATCAGGTTATGATTACGGTGGTTTATGCTAGATGTCAAAGATCTAATAGAGTTGAGTTATGGAACTTCCTTAAGAACAATGTCAATAATGATTTGGCTAGGCTTATTTGTGGGGATTTTAATGTTGTTAGCTCTGTTGAGGAGCAGTTGGGCTGTAGTACTTTCTGTATTAATAGTATTAATGATTTTAATGATATGATTAGTTGTTGCAATATTGAAGATGCTGGCTACATTGGTTTGAAATATACTTGGTCTAATGGTTCCAAATGGAAGAGATTAGATAGGGTATTTGCCAATAGTAAATGGTCTAATTATTTTTCTAGTACTAAGATATATCATCTTGCTCGTACTGGTTCTGATCATATGCCTATTGTTATATCTATATCTAATGAGTTTGCTAGAGTAAAGTCTAGTTGCGGATTTCAGGAAATGTGAACTATGGAGGATTCTTTTTTGCCTTTTGTTGAAGATAATTGGAAGCTGGAGTTGATTGGTGATCCTATGTTTGTTCTATGGAATAAACTTAAAAGACTTTAGAAAGGTTTGGTTACTTGGAACAAAAGTATCATTGGCAATATATTCAGCAAGGTTCAAATTTTTGAAGATGAGGTGCTTGTCAAGGATCTAAACCATCAAAATCTTAAGTCTTCTGATTCCAAGAGTGAGCTTGCCAAAGCTAATGCTTTGTTAATTAAAGCTCACAGAATGGAAGAATTTTATTGGAGGCAGCAGTGCTATTGTAACTGGATCATTGATGGTGATAAGAGCACTAAATTTTATCATAGTTTTGTTCAAAAGAAAAGAAGAAGAAATAGCATTAAAGGTATTAAGCGTGGGGATGAGTGGCTCACTGATTCCAAGGATATTGGTCAGTCTGCTGTTGAATTTTTTAAGCAGGCTCTCACTGATTATCCTTACTCTGATAATGTTGAAGAGTCTAGTCTCAAGAATGATGATTTGTTTAATGTTATTCCTAACATTGTTACTGAAGATGATAACAGAATGCTTCTTAAAGATCCTGATGAGTCTAAGGTTTGGTGTGTTATCAATCACATGAATTCTTCCAGTGCTCCAAGTATGGAAGGTTATACTCAAATCTTCTTTAAACATTGCTGGCACATTATTAAAGTTGATATGATTAAGGCTATAATAGATTTCTTGCGTGGTAAGAATATTCCAAGGGGTATTTTTGCTACGGGTATTTGTTTAATTCCTAAGATCACCAATTCTAATAGTTGGAAGGATTACAGACCGATTAGTTTGTGTTCTCTTCTCAACCGTATCATGTCCAAAATTATTGCTAATAGGATAGCTCTTCTCTTGCCTAAAATTATTTCTCATAATCAGGGGGGCTTTGTTCCTGGTAAAAGCATCCATGACAACATTCTGATTTGTAAAGAGCTGATTTATGATATGAACAGAAAGGTTAAAGATAGTAATATTGTAATTCAGCTCGATATGTCTAAGGCCTTTGACAAGCTCTCTCATTTCTTTGTTCTTAATGTCATGGAGAAGTTTGGTTTTTCTTCTAGATTTATTTGTCTGATTAAGAAAATGATAAATGGTGTGAATGTCTCTTTGCTTGTTAATGGTGAAGTTTTTTGCTATTTTAAAACTTTGAAAGGTCTGCGCCAAGGAGATCATATATCTCCTTATCTCTTCATCATTGCTGAAGAGATGTTTATTAGAGGTATCAATTCTCTCTTCAATGAAAACAGATTTATGCAATATAAGAGCAGAAGCAGAATCAATATCAATACCCTTGCTTTTGCTGATGATATCTTATTGTTCACTAATTAACATTCTTAATAATCTTTGTGGATTTCTTGAGAAGTATCAGCTTTTGTCTGGTCAGGTTTTTAATAAAGAGAAGACTAAGATCTTGATAGCTAGTGGTATTGCTTCATCAAAGATTGATGTTATATCTAACATTTCTGGTTTCTCCTCTAGCCATTTGCCAACTGATTATCTTGGTGTTACAATCAACACTAATAATAGAATCTGCAACTACAACAAGCTTGTATGTAAAATTAGTAATAAAATTAGTGAATGAAATGTTTCTTGTCTATCTTTTGCTGGCAAGCTAACTTTAGTTAAGTCTGTGTTGATGAGTATTATTCTATATTGGATGCAGTGCTCTCTCTTGCCTAAAGGTATTATTTCTAAGATTGAAATCATCTTAAACAGATTCATCTGGGGGTCCAATTTGGTGGATAAGAAATTTCACTGGTGTAATTGGAATGCTCTATGTAGAACTTATAAAGAAGGTGGCCTTAACATTGAAAACATGAATGATATTCAAACTGAAATTTCATTTAACCTTTGGGCTTCATTTAGAAAGAACAAGTCTTTCTGGTCTAACATTATGCATAGTATATATTGTCCAAATCATCATCCATTGCAGATTAGTACATCCAAAGCTGGAACTGTAACTTGGAAAAGAATGATCAGAATTAGAGAGCAGGCTGAGATGCACATCAAATGGAAGTTGGGGAATGGTCAGGTGGATTTCTGGTTAGATAACTGGAGTTTTACCAAGCCTATTTTAACTCTTAATGATAGTGATAATAATCTTTGGTTTACAACTGAAAATGTTAAAAAATACTGGTCCAATACTGGATGGGATTTATCTTCTATTTCTAGCATGATTCAACCTGAAATTGTTGATTGTATTTATAGTCTTTATATTGATAATAATAAAAAGGATTTAATGATTTTGGGTCTTGCTAAGAATGGTAAACATAATTTGAAAGATACCTGGGATGGCATTAGAACTAAGTATAGATCAAATTCTGTCTTCAATAAGATATGGAATCACTTAACTCCTATCAAGATCTCTTTTATTCATTGGAAGATTCTTAATAATTATGTTGTTGTTGATGCTATCATCTAAAGAAGAGGCATTTCTATGGCTTCTAAGTGTCAGTTTTGTAGTAATTGTGAAACCATTTCTCATCTCTTTATATCATGTAAATTTGCTTGGACTATATGGATTCATTATGCTGTTATTTTCAAAGTTCACCTTTGTAGCAATATGAATATCACTCAGCTCACCAGAATTTGGCATATGCCTAAGACTTCCAGGATTCAGGTCAGAAATATTTTACCTTCTCTTATATTACATAGTAATTCGAAAGCTAGGAACTTATCTAAGATTAAAGGTATAAGTACTTCAGTTGGATCTATTATTAATCAAGTCAATTCTGTTATTCATACTCTTGATATGAAAAAGATTATTAACAAGTATCATTGGATTAATAACTCTAGAGCTGCTATGGTTTTAGGTTGTGTAAATCAAATGAAATCTGCTAATAGGCATATATATATTAAGTGGACTCTTCCTCCATCAGGTAGATTAAAAATGAATTCTGATGCTTCTTGCCTTAATAATGGTAAATCCAGTGGTTTAATTATTTTTAGAGATAGTTATGGTAACCTGGTGAGGGCTTATAGTTTCTTATATGGTAAATCTACCCCTCTATTTGCTGAAGCCATAGCTATTCTTGATGGTGTATTGATTTGTAAATCTAATAATTGGAATTTGGTTGATATTGAATCTGATTCTATAACCATTATTAATTGGATTCATAATTATAATGCCAATGTTTCCTGGTATGCTAAGACTATCATTGATTGTATTATCAGACTCATTAGTAGTAGCATGTCAGTATCTCATATATTTCGTGAACAAAATCATGCTGCGGATTGGCTAGCTAAGTATACTTTACAAACTAAATTGATTCAATGCACTACTCCTGAGTTGATTCCTAATGAGCTTAAGGCTATATTAATTTTAGAAGCTCTTGGTCTGGGATACATTACTTGATCCTAATACCTGGTTATGTTGAATTTGTTTTTAAGGTTGTTGATTCTATCATGGAGCTGATGGTAGTCGCTTTCTTGATGTTGAAAATAATGCTTGGTCTTCTAATGAGTGTTGTTGTGCTGATTATTTTTGTGAATAGTGTGGTGGTTGTTTCTGATGTATTTGGAAAGAGGATGTTGCTGTTTTCATAATGGCTATTGCTTTTTGTGAATGATTAGAAGATCTTATATGGTTGCTCTGGATACTTTTGCTCCTGGTGAAGAATTCAAATTCAAATCTGCTGCTAATGTTTTTGAAGCGAGGTTGGATGTTCTTTGAAGTTGTTTTTCAGATTGTGTCTTGATGATGGATGTCTTTTGAAGCTGTTTAAGCCTTGATGTTTGATAATTCATTTGATGACATGATTCTTCATGTTTTGACGCTTGTTGTTGTCCGAGTAAGGATTGATGATGCTAATGGAGTTGAAGCTTTGAGAAAAATAATAAGAAGGTTAAACACTTAACTTACAAAAAATAATACTCATTTTGCCATCAATTATCAAATTATTTTTTCTTTTTACTTCTTTAATTCTAAAATCACCTGAATTCATCAATTCCAAACTCTAAAATTATAGATCATCACTCTAAACTCATAGGAAATTGTGGATTTACTATCTATACAATAATAAAATCATATTCCAATAAAATTCCGTACAACTCTTGATCATCGTCTTCATTAAAATAGTAAGAAAGCAAGTTCGATTATCATTTTTACCGTTTGCAGTTCGATTTTAGAATTTTGAGAACCAGGATTAGAAAGTTTGAAAATTTCATCTTTTTAAATTTTTTAGCTTCATAGTTAGTATAAAGATCTTAAAATATATTAAGAAATCACATTTCATGTTTTTTAATGTTGGTGTTGGTTTAGTTTTGTAGTAGTTAAATATTGTTGTCTCGCATCTATCATCATGTATAAACACTTGTCTCGCATATATCGCTATTATTGGTTAATAGGTTTTTAGAGTTATTGTTGGTTATTAGTTTACCAATTTTTAGCTTTCTCGTGTCTCGCTTTGCAAGGGACGATATGCATATTACTTATTTGTAAGTAGTCCCTCATTATTTTTCAGGAATCATCTATGTAAATAGTCATTCATTACTCATTTGTAAGTAGTCCCTCATTACACATGGCCTTGCATTAATCATCTTTTCATGGTCTCACATATTTTATCTTTTCTTAGCTTTGCATTACTTTTATTTTCAATCATGGTCCATCATTTGGTGTACTATCACGCATTTATTATATATTGTATTGTCATGCATCTATCATATGCTGTATTGTCCTGTATATACTATGTGATATGGTATCCCAAATCTACAATATCATGTAATGTCCCGCGTATCCAATGTAGTATAGTATCCTACATCTACCATGTGTTGCCTTGTCTTGCATCCACTACGTGATACATTATTCAGCATCTATCATATGACGTAATGTCTTCGATCTCTAATATAATTCAATTAACACAAATCTCACAAATTCTTACGAAACACAAAAAAAGGAAAAACTTATTTTTTTCAGATCATACTTATTTACGATTTTTGAATAGATCAAAGAACATAAAATAAAAAATATTCACCTAGAAGCTACAAAGAAAACATTGTTTCATTCTATTTTTAAAGGTACATATGATATGAAGAAAGAAAACGGTCCCCACAAAAAATGAGTTTATCGTTGAAATAATAAAAACATATGACGCTAAAGTATAATCCTTCAAATTAAGGACAAAACTGATACCACTTAAAACCAACAAAAGTTTCAAACCAAGATATTTTGGATCAGAAGAAAAATAATCAAGGTTGGTGAACCGAACCGAACAAGAAAATTCAAAACGAACCGAGTTAAACCAATTACAAATAAAATGATAAATGTATGCAATTCCTTGTTTTGTTACATAATTTTACATTGGTCTCACGTGGATCATCATTGCATGGTTTCCCATCTACCATCATTTCATGGTCTCTTATGTATTATTTTTTTCATGACCTCGCATGAATCATATTTTCCTACTTTCACAAGGATCATCTTTCTATCGTCTTGCATGAATTATTTTTTCTTAGTCTCGCATAGATTTACTAACCTCACATGAACGATCTTTCTTTGATCCTGTACGTTACCTTCGTCTCGCAATTATCATGTAATTGTATTAAATAAGTTTTTATATGTTTATATGATGTAATAATCAAATAAGTTAGAGCACCATGAGATCAAGTAGTAAAATTTGTTGTACTATTATTCATCATGTTAGCCTACTCTACATTTTTCTTATCTACGGTTGGTGGTGTATTAGTTTTTATAATTCTTTATTATATTAAAGACCGGAAAAAATAAATCAATATGATTGGACTCGAGAAATCAAGGAAAAGCTATTGAATTCTGTAAATCTTTGTCACAAAACAAAATATAATAAAGTAGTTAGATGTGTTGATTTATTATTGGTTAGTATTTTTACTTCATTTTTAAAACATAATTAGAAATTGTAAATTTATTATATCTAAAATATCATTAAAACAAGAGAAAATATCATGGAACACATAACTATTTGTAAAATATAGGTAAATGAGGGCAAAATACCAAGATGTTACAAATGGTTGGGTATTAAAGGAAATTTTTTTGATTAAAACTCTAAAGGGGATCTCAGTTGAACGTGCATATATCTTATATTTAATCTATAGTCTCATATTTTATTTTTTTGTAATACATGCTCTATTATCTATTATAATATCCTCAATCGATTATCAATGAAAATGTCTCGCGTCTATCATCTATATGGTGTCTTGCATCTATTATATATATGTTTTCCTGCGTCTTTGATGTATTATTTTTCGAAAATATATAATGTATTTGAATGTTCAACATCTATTGTGTACTCCAATGTACGACATTTATCGTGTAGTACATTATTCTGTTTCTATCGTGTATTACATTATCTCGCTTCTTTTTGTGTATATAGAAGTCTTACATTATTTTATGTATTATAGAAGTCCCACATCTATCATTTTCTTAGGTATTTGAAATAATGTTTAGGTTTTAGAAGGATAACTAGTCATAAAAAAAAGCCTTTGGTGGGCCGGAAGAAGAACAAAAAGAAGATTTTATTGTAGAGTAAGAATAAAATGTTGTTGCGAAAGAAAAATAAGAAAAGAGGTTCATGCGGAGGAAAAAGAAGAAGAGAAGATTGGTATAGAGAAAAAAGAAGAAGTTAGTTTAAACGATGATGATGGAGGTGCAAACTAGGATATGCAACATAAGGAGAATGGAAATGATTCGACTGATGTAGATGAAACAACAAATGCATTTATTTGTCAAGAACATGCAAGTAAAATATCAACCATACAGACTTAAAAAAATGCACATCAAAGGAAGTTAAATCAAAGAATATTGCACGACTATTGAAATCTTCTAAATATGCAACATAATCTGGTACTACACAAAATAGAATATGGTATTGAGAAAACTCGTTGCTAGTTCACAGAGGAAAAATTCAGTATCTCATACTCTTAGAAATCTAAAGACACATGAAAATTTGGTAAATAATAAATCTTCAAATAATATAGCTCACACAAACTACAATTTTAATGTAGAGAATAGACAACTAAAAATGTTATTATACAAACAAAAGGTAATAATTTTCTATTGATCATCTTTTTGTAGTGTCTCATCTATCATCATCTATTGGCTTCATATCTGACATGATTTCTTAGCCTTCATTTGCATGGTGTCACATATATATTTATTTTCATGGTGTCATATATATTATATTTGTATTGTTTTACATTTATCACCATTATAAAGCCTCGTATGAAGCATCATTGCATGACCTTGCATATATCATTATTTCCTTGCATCTCATGCATTACATTGTCTCACATTATTGTATGGTTTCTCATCAATCATCTTTGTCTGACCTTCCATGAATCACCATTGCTTGGCCTCGTATGTATCAGCATTGTCTGCCTTGCATGTATCATATTGTCCCAAATCTATCATCGTTGCTTAGCTCCACATTTATCATCATTGTTTTGTCTCACATCTATCATCATTTTATGGTCCCAAATTTACCATTTTTTGTATTTTCCTTTTCTAGTTTTTAATATTTAGTTCATTTATTTTACAAAGGATTAATATGAAACCCCATAGTAATCGAGTTTATGTCAAGCCAAAAATTTGATTTAATAATAATGGAAGAAATAGATAAATAGGTAATTTCTCGTAAAAATCTAAAAAATGAGGTTACAGAACTAAAATGGCCACTTACAAAAAAAGGACATGTCATTTTATAATTGGGGAAATATATAGAGAAAGGGAAAGAAAAAGATAAAGCAGATAGAGAGGTGGAACTTGAAAACATACTTCAATTGCTTATATTGACAGTAAACATAAAGGTGGAAAAACAGATCAAAAGATATCTAAAATATATACAAAGAAAAAACGAACACATGAAAATATGGAAGAATCATCTAATAAAAAATATGTATTAAAGGCTCTCTTACTAAAATGGTACATGATACTACTGATATGCAACAACCTCATGATCAAAAAATATCTATACACGACTCTCTTTCTAATCAAATGTAAAATGAGGACCCTCCAAATATAGAGGTGATCCAGGAGAAATAAATGATACATGAGATTCAATGGTATGCACACGTCCATATATTTTACACACGGTTAGTATAGTCAACAAGTACATGGAATACTGTATAAAGAACAAGGTCAACACAAACCAATCCAAAAACTTCTTTGAGGTTTTTGTTTAGCCAGAGTAAATTGTGCATGTCAAAGGCTAAGAGCAGCATGCTACGTAACAAAAACGTTCAAGTCTCAGCCCAACCACGAGAAACCTATTAATGTTGATGTGGAGAATGTTTAAAACTAGGAAAAGCCTATTGATATCATGTGGAGAATGTTTATCTCAAGAATGCTGATATGAAGAATGTTATTGTGGATGATGTTTCTTTGGATAAAAAGGTGATTTAGATTCTTCAATCTTGATAAAATATTTTATAAACACATATATTGGTGTAATTTTTTGTACATATATATGTATTTGTATTTTTTAGACATATGTATCTTGTAATATTTTGGTCTCGCATAACGGAGTCTCTCTAGAAATAGTATCTCATGATATAGTCTGTATAAAGTTTAAAATTTCGGGTCTCGTGTGATATGGTCCTGTATCTTTCACATTTTTACAACTGTCACTATCTCGCATTTTATTCTTTTGCTTGGTTTTATAAAATATTTATTTTTTGGTCTTGAAGTAATAATATATATAAAAAATTACAAGAACCTACCACTATACACCAAGTCTTAAAAAAACTAATAGTCATCAAGAACTAGATGAAAATGATGGATTGAATTATGTTGTGAAGGAGGAGGTGATCCGGATAGAAAAAGATAAAAAAAAAAAACTAATAAAGTAAGTGAATTATCTTTGCTCTCGTTTCTCATCTCTTTACTTGTTCCTCATCTTTCATCCTCTATGGTATCCCATATATCATCATATACTATATCACATAGTTCATTCTTGCCTAAAAGCACATGGATCATCAGTGTATGACCTCACATGGATCATCTTTTCTTTGCCTCATATGGATCATATTTGCCTGACCTGACATAAATCTTTGCCTAGCCTCACATGGATCATATTTTCCTGGACTCACATGGATCATATTTTCTTTACTTTGCATGGATCATCTGTGCCTGACCTTCCATGGATCAACTTTGGTTGGTCTTGCATATATCATTTTTGTCTGGTCTCGTATGAAACACCTTTTTATGGCCTCATATAGATTATCTTTGTTGGTGTCACATGGATTATCTTGTTTCTCATCTCCTCTATATTCATGTATCGCACCTATCACATTTGATCTTTCTGCATTTAAACTATATTAGTTTCACATGTTCCAGAATGAATTGGAAGAAGGGCCTTCATTTTTATTATTTTTGGGTCCTACTCAATTTATAATACATGGACCAATTGACTTTAAAAATTAAGAAAAAATATTAGGCATTTGAAAATATAATAATCAAAATAATTGAACTCAAGAAATACTACAGGTTGAACTGATTCAAAAATGAGAAAAACAACAATATCTGATAGTATGGTTAGTTACAAACTTAACATGTTATATTTATGTTACTAATTTGATGAAGATATAAAGTTAGGACAATATCAACTATAATTTAAAATTTATTTAGAATTTATTTGTATGCTTGGTTTCCCATTATCCAATTAACTTATAATTAGTTCCACTTTTGGAATTACATAGGTAATTGACGGTTATATATATTGGTAACTTTCATAAACAAATTTTAAAGTACCTAATGTTTGTTTTGAAGGAATGATGAATGAAGTTTTTCTAGAAAAATCAAGTTTTGGACGTGCAATGGTAAAAATCATTCAGTTTTACAAACATGTATAGATTAATAAATACAAATTGCTTATAAAATGTATTTATTTCAATGTAGCACATGATATATGACAATCAATATTTACAACTTTTGTTGACGATAAATTGCGTGGCCACAAAGAAGGTTACATTTGGATCTTGAGGTATACTTTCTTGTTGGAAATTATTGGTATTAGACATCAATCACGAACAAATAATAAATTTAAATTTGTTGGCACCAAAATACGCAAAAGGTGTAAATTAAACATAAAAAACTACAGAATTGTTTTTGTAAGTATTACATAGTTAAAATTCTATAGTAAATTTTGTAATGAATGTATCTCCCGTGAATTATTTTTATACGTGGTATCACATAATTTTGGTTATTCGGTATTTTACATGTAATATATTGTCCCGCGTCTATTTTGTCATATATTTTTTTGCACGTTATATTTTGTCCTGCGTCTCTCATCTAATATATTTGTCCCGCATGTTATGTAATATCTCACATATTTTTGTGAGTCTGTATATTGGTTAAACTTTTAACTTACGGATTGAATACGTCTATAGTAAGAATATTTTGTCTAGAAGACCTAAAATAAAATTATTATATCCAAGAAAAAACCCTCAACAAAAAAGAGAACATTGCATAATGGTTTGGAACTATGCTAAAACTTATAATAAAATAGGAAAACTTGAAACAAACAAACCTCATTATATTGAAACATTGATGAGAGAAAATATGTTTTACTTTTTCTTAATGATAAAAACACTAACAAATTCTTGTGAAGTTTATATGTAGCATTTTTTAATGATACAAATCCTTATATATAGTTGGTTAATGTTGTAAACACAATCAGAGTTGTATGTTTGTTGTAATGATCCTCAATAATGTTAGCACAATCATATATTTATATATGTTGTAATGTTACTCAATGATGTACTTGGTTATGAATTAGTCTGCTACAGTGTATTATATATTGGGCTCACATCTATGACAACCCATGAACATGTCTAGAGTCTAGCATCTATCATCACCATTAACTGGTCTTGCATCTTATCACCTTATACGATGTTATTATGTGTATTTTTTAATTTTCTTTTTTGTTAATTTTAATTTATAATTGCTCTTTAATTTTTACTTTCTGAATTGTTCTTTATTTTCTACGTTCGAATAGTTTTCCATTTCGAATGTATTGGTCTGGCATATAAATTCTTTATCTAATTAGTTATAAAGTGTTTTGTATCATATAATATATGATAGTCTGGCATCTATCATCATCATCTATATACTTGGTTATGAATTTGTATGCTGCAATGAATTATTATATATTGGTCTCAAATCTTCACGCCACATCATTTTATTATGAACTACTCTCGCATCTATCACCACCCATATACTTGGTTATGAATTGGTCTGAAAAAATGAATTATATACTGATCTTGCATCTATCATAAGACTGCTATGAATACGTCTCGCATCTATCATCACCCTTGCACTTGTCATGCATCCATCATTCAAATGGTTATGTTTTGTCTCGCATTGAGCATGCAATTGGTTATGCCTTATGTCATAACTTTTGTTGGTTTTGCATTTCAATATATATATATATATGTAAAACACTAACAATAAAACATTAATGTTATAAAAAAATCAAATTTCGGAATTCTTAATAACTAAAATTATCAAAATTACATTGAGTTTACAAAACTTTTAGAATGATCATATATTATGATAAAATTTCAAACAACGACTATACTTTATCTTTCGTGTACTTATTTCTCCTCTAAATGAAATACGTTTCTTATTAAGTCTTCCAACTCCCTTTTTTCAAAATTGGAGAAAGTATATCAGAAGAATTTGTTTAAGTAGATACTTGACCAAAATTAGTAAATGCAAGTATGTCATATGAATATGCTGCATTATAAGAGCTTATGAAATAACATGACTCAAAATATTTAATAGGATTTTCATTAATACAAAATATGGCTACCAAAACAGGAGAGTACGGGAAACACTCAAGTTTCCATGCACCACAAAAAAATAGATCCATTAAGATCAATAATGAACATGATCACAAAAAACTTCATATAAAATATGTGTAGATGAATGAACTATCCATGTATGACTTTTTCCACATAAATAAACTTCATTTCAAATTCACGACATGCAAATCATCTTATTTTTAAATGGTGTGGATGTACCACTCAAAGAATACTTCAAATTTTTTATAAGATGAAACTACGTTATGCATTATAGAAATTGGGAAACAAAGGAGTAACATCACTAACAATACCTAAATAGTGATGGCTAATAAATATGATTTGAAGATCCAACAAATAGAGCTTCAACATCTTCGGAAACTATAACCAATTTTTACACTCTTCTGCCCCAGCAAAACCAAATGCAACAGGAAAGATATTTGCAAAAATTTATTAAAAATATAATATAAATCACACTGTTATTAATATATCTTGTATGATATTAGTCTTGTATCTATCATATGGATGTCTCATATCAATCATATTTTTATGCAAAGTTTTTATATTGGTTATACATAGTCTTGAATCTATCATATTGGTTATATATTGGTTATGCATGATATCCATCTATCATGTCGGTTACTAGTCACACGTCTATCGTATTGGTTAAGACTAAACTCACATTCATTGTATTGGTTATGTTTAGTCTCGAACATTTTATCATATTGATTATGCATTATCTCACATTTATCATATTCGTTATGACTAAACTTGCATCGATCATATTTGTTATACCAAGTCTTGCATCTATCATATTGGTCATACAGTCTCACATTTATCATCTTTATTATGCATAGACTCGCATCTATCACATGTTTTATCTCACATTTTACATATTACATAATAAAATAACATATTTTACAATTAAAAACCATAAAGGATAAAACTCACGACTGTTACCGTCTTTAGCTATTGCAGATATCAATACCCCTCTATATTTCCCCATAAAAAAGTTTCATCAATAAATAAAACTGGACGAAAAGAATGGAAACCATGGAGACAAGAACCAAATGCTATGAAACAACACTTGAAGACATTGGTTTATGAAGTATACTTTAGTAAGTAGTCACTGGTATTATAAAAGAATTTCAATGTTTTTAAGTAATTCTTAAGTAGTTTATACAAAGTAGAACTATCACCATAAACATCAGTCTTAGGTTTCTCTAAAGTAATCCATGAAAAATGATACACAATATCTAAACCGTAATCATTTTTTTACAAATAATTTTACGCTTGTGGTTGTAACAATAATGTTGGTCATAATACAATTGTGTATCTCACTAATAATCAAATCCGATGATAAATTTTTTCTACTTTCTTTGCAAAAAATAATCACACATGTGTGAGGTTTACATATTTCTCAACTACCATAAAACCATTAGACTTGTCAATTTTCGCATAAAGTCTACAAGGGTAACTTTTGAATCATTTTTTCTTGCAATGAATAGTTATTTTTACTTTGGTATTATGAAAATATTTGAGATTAAAACCTTCATGTAAAGAAAACTTACTAATAGCTAATCTTAAACCTATTGCAAATTCTTCAAAAACTTGTCCAACACCACTAATTCCATCAACCCAACCAACAGTAGCAAGTTTTTTATTCTTATGACCAATAAAAATTTATACCATAACTATTTTGCCCACAAATAAAATCCTAATTTGAAGCTTCAAATTGATTATGTTTGGTCTCTCCATTTCACCATGTCTTATCTCGCATCTCTCCATTTCATCATGTTTAGTCGCTCTACTTAATCATGCATAGTCTTTCTACTTCACCATACATGTCTTTCCACTTCATCATGCTTGGTCTCACATCTCACCATGTCATCATGCATGGTCTCTCCACTTCATCATATCTTGTCTCTCAATTTCATCATGTCCGCTCTCTCCATTTTCATCATTGTCTCTTCACTTTCATCATGCACGGTCTCTCTATTTTATCATGGTTTTTATCGTATCTCTCCATTTCATTATGATTAGTCTCTCAACTTCATCATACATATTATTTTATCTATTGATTTTATCATGTCTTGTCTCGCATCTCCTAATTTTATTATGCCCGCTCTCTTTATTTCATCATGCATGGTCTCTTCACTTCAACATGTTTGGTCTCTCTACTTCATCATGCATGGGCTCTCTATTTCATCATGTCTAGTCTCCCCATTTTATCATGCATGTTCTCAACACGTCATCATGCATGTTCTCACCACTTCCATCATGCATGGTCTCTCCATTTCATTATGCATTGTCTCATATCTCTTTATTTCATCATGTATGGTCTCTCAACTTCATTGTATCTCGTTTCTCCACTTTATCATGATGCAGGAGACGGTTACAATACCTAATCAATTCTAGCTTGCAAGTTATTTTTAGATATTTCTTTTTTTAGTGTTTTCCTTTTCTAGTTAAGATTCTAGTAATTTTCCTTATTTCGATTCATTTCTAGGAACTTCCTATTTTATGCTTTAGGGTTTCTCTATATAAAGAACCTTAGGTGCTATGTTTTAAAAAACTTTTCATCATCGTTATTAATCAAAGTCTTCGAGTTTTTTAGATTTGTTTTCTGGTGGATTCCAGAGTTTTTTCTTCAAGTTTGACACCCGCGAACTTGAACCTTCAATTCTAAGACCAATGTTTGTTGTCTTAGTGCATCCGACTGCGTCAAGTGGTATCAGAGCAGGCAATCTGCTACTCTTTTCAAAGCTTGAACAGCTATGGGTGATCAACCAGTAACCAGGGCCGACATGGAGGGTTTCACATCGAGTTTGAACGAATCAACCACGAACCTGGCAAATCTGGTGGAAGCGTTAACTAATCAGACTCCAGCATTAACCAATCAGATTGCTAACGCAAGACAAGGAGAATGAGAAGGAATGGGACGAAATCAGAATCGACAAGGCAGACACATACCGGTTGTTGAGGAGCCACCCCGAGTCCGACATGGTGGAAACAACCGACTGCCTGTTAGAAACAATCAACAACAAGGCAGGCATAACCGTGTCGCTGTTGATGATTCTAGCTCATATGAGGAATTAGAAGAGGAAGAGGCAGAGCAAGGGAATCAAAATAATCAGGATTACAGAGTGAAAGCTGATATTCCATTGTTCTATGGTACTATGAGTGTCGAGGACTTTCTCGATTGGAAAGTTGATGTTGATCGGTTCTTTGATGTTATGGAAGTCCCGGAGAGTAAACAGGTTAAGATGGTGGCTATCCGGTTAAAGAAGACTGTAGCTGTTTGGTGGGATAAATTGGCTATTCAAAAGGAAAGGCAGAGGAAAGGTCCAGTTAGAACATGGCGCCGAATGAAGCAGCTAATGACTGAGCGGTTCTTACCAGAGGACTACGAGCAGATTCTTTACAAGATGTACATTGATTGTGTACAAGAAAGTAGGACCGTGACTGATTATACAGCAGAGTTCTTTCGTTTCTCTGAACGTAGTGACTTAAACGAAACAGAGAATCAGAAGGTGGCTAGATACATTAGTGGTTTAAAGGGCTCTCTTCAAGGGAAAATAGGGTTACAGACTGTGTGGACAGTTCAAGAAGTATCCAGTCTAGCCTTGAAAGCGGAATTGATGGAGAAATCATCTCGGGGTTTCATAAATTTCAGGAGACCCTCGATCCAGAACAACGTCGAACCAGCTGGAGAAACGGACAAAGGCGTGGTTAACACAGATTCCAACTCTAACAACAAAGGCGCAAGTAGCTCCATTAGTGGCATTCAGAAGGACAAAGCACCCATTCCGAAACAGAACAATCCTTATGCTAGACCAACCACCGACAAGTGTTTCCGTTGTCAAGGAACAGGTCACAGGTCGCATGTTTGTCCCAGTAGGAAGACGCTTGCATTGCTAGAAGAAGAGGAAGACGACTTTATGGAGAATGAGGAATATGAGGGAGTTGAATTTGCAGAAGAGGAATCTGAGGACAAAATCAGCATTGTTTTACAGCGACTTTTGCTATCATCCAAAGAAGAGGGACAACGCAAGAATCTGTTTAGAACGCATTGTTCTATTCAGAACAAGGTGTGAAATGTGATTGTTGATAATGGGAGCTCCGAGAATTTAGTTTCTCAAAATCTGGTGGCATATTTGAAACTACCTACGACTCGTCATGAGAAACCGTATGGTCTCGGATGGGTGAAGAAAGGATCTACAGTAGGGGCTAGTGAAACTTGCAAAATTCCTCTATCAATTGGTAAGCATTACAAAGAGGAGATAATTTGTGACGTTTTGGATATGGATGTTTGCCATATTCTCCTTGGGCGACCATGGCAGTACGATAACGACATTACGTACCGAGGACGAGACAATGTGGTCATGTTTACATAGGGGAATCATAAGATTGCAATGGCTCCTGTCAAAGATTTTGGTAGCATTGCAACAGAGAAGAAGTCAAGCTTCCTCGTCATGTCGCATGATGATAAAGAACTTGACAAGGCTGTTAAGAAATCACAGTGTTTTTGTCCGATTGTGGTCAAGGGGTTGATGAGTGCCGTGACGGAGGAGACAACAACTCCACGTGAGGTGTTAGAAATTTTGGAAGATTACAAGGAGTTAGTTGCTGAGGAACTACCGGAAAACCTGCCTCATATGCGTGATATACAGCATCACATTGACTTGATCCCGGGTTCTAGTCTACCTAATCTCCCCCACTATCGAATGAGCCCTAAAGAGAATGAAATTGTACGGGAACAGATTGAAGATTTGCTGAAGAAAGGGTTAACCGCGAGAGTATGAGCCCAGTGTTGTACCAGTTCTTCTCGTTCCAAAGAAAGGTAATCAGTGGCGAATGTGTGTTGATTCTAGAGCCATCACCAAGATCACAATCAAATACCGGTTTCCTATCCCTCGGTTGGAAGACATGCTTGATGAGTTGAATGGATCAAAGGTCTTTTCCAAAATAGATCTTCGAAGTGGGTACCATCAGATTCGAATCAGGCCTGGAGATGAATGGAAGACTACTTTTAAGAGTAAATACGGATTGTACGAGTGGTTAGTGATGCATTTCGGCTTGTCAAACGCACCTAGTACTTTCATGAGATTGCTGAATCAGGTTCTCCGTCCTTTCATTGGGTCCTTTGTAGTAATTTACTTCGATGATATTTTAATCTATACCAAAGCCAAGGACGACCATTTAGAGCATGTACGGCAGGTGTTACAAGTCCTCCAAGAAAATCAGCTGTACGTGAATTTAAAGAAATGCACATTCTGCACAAGCCAGCTGCTGTTTTTGGGGTTTGTCGTTGGTGAAGATGGGATTCAAGTAGATGAAGCCAAAGTGCGTGCAATAAAAGACTGGCCCGTTCCCAAAACAATAACTGAGGTACGCAGTTTTCATGGTTTGGCTACTTTCTACCGGAGATTTGTAAGAGACTTCAGTACTCTTACTGCACCTATTACCGAATGCTTGAAGAAAGGGAAGTTTCATTGGGGACCAGAACAAGACGAGAGTTTTGCATTGATTAAGGAGAAGCTTTGTACTGCTCCTGTGTTAGCATTGCCGAATTTTGATAAGATATTTTAAGTGGAATGCGATGCTAGTGGTGTAGGAATTGGTGCTGTGTTATATGAGGAGAAAAGACCAATAGCTTTCTTTAGTGAAAAGCTAAGCGAAGCACGACAGAAATGGAGTACTTATGATCAAGAGTTCTATGCGGTATTTCGAGCTCTTCGACAATAGGAGCATTATCTGATTCAGTGAGAGTTTATTCTGTTCACTGACCACCAAGCTCTGAAGTTTCTTCACAGCCAGAAAGTGATAAATAAGATGCATGCTCGTTGGGTAAGTTTTCTGCAAAAATTTCCTTTCATTATTTAGCATAAGTCCGGAGCTCTTAACAAGGTAGCTGATGCTTTGAGTAGAAGGGCTTCCTTGCTAACTACCTTAGCACATGAGATTATGGGTTTTGAATTTTTGAAAGAGTTATATGAAAGTGATGCTGAATTCAAGGAATTATGGGACAAGTGCAACGGTAAGCATCCTTCTGCACACTTCCATATTCGCGATGGCTATCTTTTTAAAAGAGACAGGCTGTGCATTCCTTGCTCGTCGTTACGAGAGAAGCTGATCCGAGAATTGCACAGTGGTGGTCTTAGTGGTCATTTGGGACGGGATAAGACAATTGCAAGCTTGGAGGAAAGGTACTATTGGTCGCACTTTACGAAAGACGCTGGAGCTATTGTTCGGAGGTGTTTTGTTTGTCATGTTTCTAAGGGACAATCTCAGAACACAAGTCTTTACATGTCGTTATCTGTTCCTGAAGATATCTGGCAGGACCTATCTATGGATTTTGTGTTGGGGTTGCCGAGGACGCAACGAGGTGTGGATTCTGTGTTTGTTGTTGTCGACAGGTTTTCCAAAATGACACACTTCATTGCTTGTAGAAAGACCGCAGATGCAACCAACATAGCCAAATTATTTTTTCGGGAAGTTGTGCGTCTCCATGGGGTTCCGAAGTCAATAGTTTCCAACAGGGATACTAAGTTCCTGAGTCAATTCTGGATTACATTATGGAGAATGTTTGGAACAAGTTTAAAACAAAGCTCTACAGCTCATCCCCAGAGTGATGGGCAAACCGAAGTCACAAACAGGACGCTGGGTAACATGATTAGAAGTATTTGTGGTGATAAACCGAAACAGTGGGATTTAGCTCTACCGCAGGTCGAGTTCGCTTACAATAGTGTCGTACATTCCGCAACAGGGAAATCACCATTTACGTTGGTATATACCTCTGTCCCGAAGCATGTGGTTGATTTAGTTCCACTACCGAAAGCTCCTGGAGTTAGTGCATCAGCTGAAGCTATGGCTAAAGACATTTTGGACACTAAAGAAGCAGTCCGAGCTAAATTGGAAGCAACTGGGCAAAAAAAACAAAAGGGCAGCAGATAAAAAATGGAGGCTCAAGGTTTTCAACAAAGGTGATGAAGTAATGGTGTTTCTAAAAAAGAAAGGTTTCCAGTCGGTACTTATCGTAAGCTTCAGCCTCGCAAGTATGGTTCATTCAAGATTTTACGAAAGCTTAATGACAATGCTTATGTGGTAGATCTACCAGACGACATGAGCATCTCTCATATGTTCAATATAACGGACATCTATGAGTATCATGCCGATGGTGTTCTTTATCCAGATAAGAACTCGGGGACGAGTTCTTTGGAGGTGGAGGAGACTGATGCAGGAGACGGTTACAATACCTAATCTATTCTATCTTGCAAGTTATTTTTAGATATTTCTTTTTTTTAGTGTTTTCCTTTTCTAGTTAAGATTCTAGTAATTTTCCTTATTTCGATTCTAGTAATTTTCCTTATTTCTAGGAACTTCCTATTTTATGCTTTAGGGTTTCTCTATATGCTTTAGGGTTTCTCTATATGCTTTAGGGTTTCTCTATAAGATTCCAGAGTTTTTTCTTCAAGTTTGACACCCGCGAACTTGAACCTTCAATTCTAAGACCAACGTTTGTTGTCTTAGTGCATCCGACTGCGTCACATCATATCTGGTCTTTCCACTTCATCATGCATGGTCTCTCAACTTTATCATGACTATTTTCTCTACTTCATCGTGTCCGGTTTCTCCACTTCATCATGCATGGTCTCTCCATTTCATCTTGTTTGGTCTCTCTATTTCGTCATGCATGATCTATGCACTTCATCATGCATGGTCTCTCTACTTCATCATGCATTGTCTCGCATCTCCTCATTTCATCATATCTCGTCTCGCACCTCTCCATTACATTATACATTGTCTCACATCTCTCTATTAAATCATGTTAAACCAAGGCAAAATGAAGTGCGAAATGTTGTACAAACTTAATGCGAGAGGAAGGTTATTGGTCTGGCGGAAAAAAGCAACAAAAATAAAAAAATATCATAAATGAATTAGTTTTGTTTATTTTAGAAAAACAATATTCTTTAAAAAATTATTTCCAAATTACAATTTAAAAATACGAACTTAAAAAAATTACATGATTATAAATAAAACAATTTTTTAGGATATTATGAAAATACGGGAATATTAGATTGGAACAAAAGACAGTAAAAGTTTTGTGTTGCACAGTACCTTCTTTTAACCATTAAATATAAATAAAATTTAGAGTATACATACACAAAAATCCAATATAGGTTTCATATATATATATATATATATATTTCAAACATATATTAAGTTGATTATATTTCTTATATGAGTCATATGACCGTGTTAGTAAAACCATACAGGGTTGAATTTAACTACACTTTTGACAGGTTTAAATCCATGTCTAATACTTCGACTATCACGTTTTCTATCATTTAGTCACTCGACTAAAAAATCACAGGTGAGGGTTCCTCGACTATTCCATTTTCTCTCATTTAGTCATTCGACTTTAAAATTACCGGTGAGGGTCTTTGGACTTTGCAAAAATCTATAAATTTAGTCCTTGAATCTAAACAAAAAACCCCAAACCAAGACTAAATTTATAGATTTTTGCAAAGTCCAGAGACCCTCACCGGTGATTTTAAAGTCGAAGGACTAAATGAAAGAAAATGGAATAGTCGAAGGGGTCCCTCGACTATTCCATTTATAGATTTATAGATTTTTGTAAAGTCCAGGGATCCTCACCTAGGGATGACAATGAGTCGGGATGGGTGCGGGTATAGTTAAATCTGTAACCCATCCCGTCTATGTTTTTCTAAATCCATTCCCTAACCCGTCGGGTACTAATATTTTTTCCCACACCCAAACCCGTCGGGTTACCCATCCGTGGGTACCCATAGAAGTCTAGTATAAAAAAAGGAAAAATATTTTTAAAAAACATTAAAAATTCAAATTTAATTTACAATAAAAAAAATTATTTTTGAAAGTATAATAAGCCAATATTTTGTTATCTATTCATAATTTATATATAGTTTTGGTATATGTTAGTAAATATTTTTCTTTTAATTTGATTAAAAATATTATTAGATGTTTTAGAATTTGATATTAATTCTAAAAAACAAAGGAAACATGTTTAAAAATATCAAATTTAAATATGTTAGTAAATCTTTTTTAGTAATTAGTATATGGTTTCGTTAGTAATTTTTTTTTAATTTCATTAATAATATTATTACTCGACAGAAAAATGAAAAATATTTTTAAAGGAAATATTGAAAAATCAAATTCAATAATTAAATATATAATGATATTTGTCAAAATATACTATAATCAAGTAGCAAATATTTTGTTTAAATGTAGAATGATATTTTGTTTAATTAACAAATTTAGGATGATATTTAATATTATTCTCAGTTTTGTAGAGATAAAAAACAAAATATTTAAAAAAATTAAATTAAATGTTTAAGTGTAGAATAATATTTTTCAAAATAAATTATTTTTGGCATTATATAATACAAATACTAATATCAATAATTTTATTTTAAAGTTTGTTAAATAATATTAGATAATTTATTTATTTTATATAATATTAATTTGGCGGGTATCGATATTATCCAATTGGTCGGGTTCGGGTTGGGTACCCGTGAGAAATTTCTTAAACCAATAAACGGGTAGTGAATTTTCAAATCCATTATCCATTCGCAGAATTTTTTTTAAACCCATAACCCATCCCATCGGGTCGGCTCGAATACCCACGTGTTTGGGAAAAATTGACATCCTTACCTTACCTTCACCGGTGATTTTAAAATCGAAGGACTAAATAAAAAAAATAAAATAGTCAAAAAAGACTCTCGCCATTAGTCGATGAACTAAAAATGTGATAGTCAATATACTATTTCCTTATTCAAGACCCTTAGACAACTATAGCAGAAAACGTGATGCTATTTCCTTATTTAAGCCCATTGACAACTATAGCGCAAACTTTACGAGACTATTCATACCGTTTTTATCTTTTTGACCCAACAAAAATAGAACCGACCAACCTCTCACTCCGTCCATTTTTATTAGTCCCTAATCTATTATATATTTGTATTTTCATCTCTATAACAAAGATAGACTTAAAGAGCTTATGCTACTCTAGTCGCTCAAACAACACTACACCATACATGTTTCAAAATTAGGTGACCGAATTATAATACTTAGTAAATGACAAGGATCGGAAAATAAAACACTATACTTTATATAAACGGAGGCATTCCATTGGAAGTAGCAACCAACACAAACCATAAAAAAAAGCTCCATTTGAGCAAACATGGTTTCAACTTCTTTAGCTTTAAATTCTATGCAGCTCAAATTTCAGACACCAACTAGAAGTCCATTCACATCGAGACAGAAAAATACCGTCTGCTTGATAAAAGCCTCCATCGCCGGGAAACCAGCCACCACAGTGCAGCAACACGAATCCGACCAGGTTAAACTTCCGATCCGCGAGATTCCTGGTACTTACGGAGCTCCGTTTTTTGGTCCCATGAAAGATCGGCTCGATTACTTTTATGACCAAGGAAGAGACGAGTTCTTCAAATCCAGAGCTCAAAAGTACAAATCCACTGTGTTTAGAGCCAACATGCCACCAGGATCGTTTATCGCCGAAAACCCAAACGTCATCGTTTTGCTTGACGGGAAAAGTTTTCCGGTGTTGTTCGATGTTGATAAAGTTGAGAAGAAAAACCTCTTCACTGGAACCTACATGCCGTCGCTGGAGCTCACTGGCGGCTACCGGATTTTATCGTATTTGGATCCGGCTGAGCCGGACCACGCAAAGCTGAAAGAGCTTATTTTCTTCCTTCTCAAATCATGCCGGAATCGAGTAATACCGGAGTTTAGTTCGAGTTATAGCGAGCTGTTTGATAAGCTTGAGGTCGAGCTCGGCTCCAAAGGGGAAGCCGATTTCAGTGCAGTCGCCGATCAAGCCGCGTTTAACTTTTTAGCTCGAGCTATGTTAGGCTCCAATCCAGCTGACACAAAGTTGGGAGATTCCGGGCCGGGTCTGATAGCGAAATGGTTGTTGCTTCAGCTCCATCCACTTCTTTGTCTTGGTCTTCCGAAGTTTCTAGAAGATCCGTTGCTCCACACTTTTCGTCTCCCTGCGTCGCTAGTGAAATCCGATTACCGAAAACTCTACGATTTCTTCTACGAATCGGCCGGTACGGTACTTGACGAGGCCGTAAAATCGGGAATTTCGAGAGAAGAGGCGTGTCACAATATCCTCTTCGCTATTTGTTTCAATACTTATGGAGGTTTAAAGATCTTATTCCCAAACATGTTGAAGTTAATCGGACTCGCCGGCGCCGGACTCCACACTCAGCTCGCACGCGAGATCAGGTCGGCGATCAAATCCGCCGGCGGGAACGTGACGATGGCTGCGATGGAGAACATGCCATTAACAAAATCAGTGGTTTACGAGTCACTACGGATCGAACCGCCGGTTTCACTTCAGTACGGGAAGGCGAAGCGAGATCTGGTGGTTGAAAGCCACGACGCGGCGTTTAAGGTCAAAGAAGGGGAGATGCTTTTCGGTTACCAGCCGTTTGCCACTAGAGATCCAAAGATCTTTGATCGGGCCGAGGAGTTCGTTGCCGACAGATTCGTCGGAGAAGAGGAAGAGAGACTGTTGAAACACGTGGTGTGGTCGAACGGCCCCGAGACGGAAGCGCCAACGGTAGCGAACAAGCAGTGCGCCGGGAAGGATTTTGTTGTATTGGTGGCGAGACTTTTCGTGATCGAACTTTTCCGGCGGTACGACTCGTTTGAGATCCAGGTCGGGAAAGCTACACTTGGGACCACCATTAAAGTGAGCTCGTTAAAGAGAGCCAGCTTTTGATTATTTGATCGAACTAGTGGAGAATTATTTTATTTTAGTGAAGTGGCTTCCATGTGTTTCTTGTGCTTCAATATATATATTAGTACTACTAGTTTTTTTTGTATAGTTGGCTCAATTTATGCATATTTTTTAAAAACAAATCTAGCCAGAGATTCGATGATTTAACATAGGGTTTGGTTAAATTCGGGTTCAAAATATGTTAACGGACCCTTTTTTTTTTTGTATAGTTGGCTCAATTTATGCATATTTTTTAAAAACAAATCTAGCCAGAGATTCGATGATTTAACATAGGGTTTGGTTAAATTCGGGTTCAAAATATGTTAACGGACCCTAAAAAAATGTGTTTTTGAAGTTTTACAATTTTATCTTTATTCCGGCGGTTGAATCTTTCTCAACCGCCGGTTGAGACCCTCCCATCCGGCGGAAAAGCTGTTTCACCTGTCGGGGTAAGCTTTCCGCCGGTTGAGACCTTCTCAACCGGCGAGATAAAAGACGGCTAAAATTTTGGGACTGGTTAACATATTTTGGGTCTGAATTTAACCGGACCCTTTAATATATAGTGTTTAACTTTAGAATATTCTAGAGATCGAAAGGTATCAAATGGCACATATTCTAGTGCATCGTAGATCGGTTTAGGACCAACAGTTCCTTCTCCGTTTTTAAAACCCCGACTTCAATTTGACTATTTTTATGTCTCAACCGAGTTTCAGTATTAGGTTTGAAATGTTAGAAAACAAAAATGGACATAAACAAAATTTATAGGATTGGGTTATCAAAGTTGATCAAGAATTTATTCGGATTAAAATATCTATAAATATTCTTTTAATGAAATTAGCATATCATTGTTTATAATTTCATACTTCTTTCTCAATAAACAAACACAAATTACACGGTTAGTTAAATGTTATCATAATTTTTTTATTAAATTTTGACACCGCCTATGAAAACCGACGATTTTTTTTATTGTTATCGTGTTTAGTGAATTTCTAATGGTGTTAACCAGGTCACAAAATTTAAAGGTAAATTCCGCGAGTCCATCATAGACAAGGTGGACAAGGTAACCTGCAAGATATTCAAAAGTCTCCAATCCGATGGTCAATCAACCAGCCTTTGCAACAGTGGTAGAAAATAGTAACCAAACCGTCAACGATCACAAAATATCATAGAACGGTGAGTATAAGTTATACTAATCTCAAGTCAATGCTGGCGGTACCACCGGTAGGGTGGCACATGCGGACAATCATCTTAATTTAGGTATGTCATGTACCCAATCTAATGTTCAGGTTTTAGAATCTTTAATAAAAAAGATCAAGTAAGGCAAGCCATGACAGCTTATTTGTTGCATGAGTCCATTCGCCAAAGGCTGTTGGAGGAAAAACTCCTTCAGAAATTCGACCCTCACAAGATGGACTCGTACGACGGATCGGGAGACCCAGAGCATCATCTAATACAACTCAGTGATATGAAGATGGCTTGCAACACCGATGACACCTGATGTATATGGCTCTTTCTCAATGACTTTCAAAGGTAAAGCCTTCGATTGGTTCAACAGTCTTCCCAATAGGTCAAATAGAGATTTCGAGGGGCTCTGGGTAGCCTTCATAAACCATTTTATTATAAACAACGAGCACAAACGGGAGGGTGATTCGATCATGGATATGTACCAGTGAAAAATAGAATTGCTAATAAACTACCTATAAAGATCCGTCTCCAAAATGAACTTCATGTTAACTTGTGAAGAACTCATGGCCATTGTTGATTTCAAAAGAGCACTGGATTGCAGGGGCCTTTTCTTCATATCTCGTCCGCTTCTTAGTTAAGAAAATGGGAGACATCCTAGTCAGGTTTGATCAATTTATCAGGGTGCATGAGTCGAAGAAGGGGGACCGGATACACCTCTCTCAATAAAAGGCCCATGAGCCCAAACCTAGCTATAACCACGCGATAGTAGGATGACTATGGATCCGCAAGCTTGGAGCAATATCTTGCTCATTCAAACAATGGGTGAAATACCCAATCTAAAACCCAGTAGGTATTATCAGGGGCAACCAAAGAACAACGAGAATCTGTTACGCTATAACCCTCGATCCTACTAAACAGATCCAATAGAAATTAATTGGCCTATTGGACGGGGATCGCCAACAACAAATCAATGCCACCCATTTAGAAGTTGATGATCCCAGAGAAGATGACCAAGAAGAAAACCTCTTAGAAAAAGATGTCAACGTACCACTAGCAGAGGGAAAAGTGGTTCGTAAGGAAACAAACTCGACCCTTTACTCAAAGATAAACTGATGAATCTATTCAAAAGAACTCATATGTGTTTACTTGTAATAAAGTCACTGAATTTGACCCTAGGGTTATGTCCCATTAACTAGCCATTGATAGAAATATCGATCGGTGAGGTAAAAAAGAGGAACCTTCTCCCTAGAGAAGTCGGAAGCAATTTTTGGGGAAGTTGACAAGCTCATTAAGTTGGGACACATTCAAGAAGTGCAATACTCGACCTGGATTGCCAATCTTGTTTTAGTCAATAAGAAGAACGACGAATGACGTATGTATTGAAGAGTTTTAAGAATGCTCAGTGGTGATTTTGTGTTACAAGGATCTCTTAGTGCCAAAATAGACTTAAGAACTTAGCGAAATAATCTTTTTAGAGAGAGAAAGTAAGTACCAGCTTAAGTAGAGAGAGAAAGTAGTATTATATTCATCTCGGGATTTCTGAAGCGTGTGTGGTCCTTTTATAGTATAATTGCGGGTCCCACACGCTTTAATTCCCATTTATTACATCTTTGGTCCCTATATCTTTTCACCTTCTCATAATAGCTATCTCTCTTATAGTTTATACAATTCTCCCCTAATATAATTTCTTCTTTACAATTCTCTCCTAACAAACTTCTTCTTTACAATTCTCTCCTAACAAACTTCTTCTTTACAATTATCTCATAACAAACTTCTTCTTTACAATTTTACCATGTCTTTTATTCTCCCTCATCAGTAGCCCCCCCAGTCCTAGTGAAAATATTTTCGCTGGGAATGCAAAGAAATATTCATTTCTCATTTTAATCCTCCTCGAAAATCTACTCCCTCGAACATCTTCTCCTCGGATAACTCCTCTTTAACTGCTAAATTTGTCCTCGAAAATCCGCTCCCTCGAACCTGTTTTTGAATCAATACTTTAAGTGCTACATGTCCCTTCGAAAATAGACTGTTTTTTTACATCATATTAACCAGTAGCCCCCCAATCCTTACAATGTCTTAGCAAGGATTGACTCAGACCTTAGTAATATCGCCCGTCGGAATTCGCTGTATCAGCATGTCATTGCTCCCAATACTAGGCTAATATATTGCAAGGATTGAAAAAATGTATGACGTCAATAGTCGTACTTTCTTGTCAGCACATTTGTTTAGAGATCTTTTCATATTCCCTAGACTGGATTATGCCTCTGCAGCTTCTCCTGCGTTTTTTCTGTCAACAATTTGGCACCTATGGTACCCATAATGTCCCTATGCAAACAAGAGAAAATGTCCCCAGGCCTGATTGGCCCGAAAAGCCCATTATCCTCTATAAATACTGATCTTCTTCCTTAGCATTGCACACTTTACATCCTAAAATTTCTAGAGAGAGAAAGCTGGCTTATAAACCTCGTCGGATTCCAGAGTGGCTGCTTATTAGCAAAAAATTCGAAGAGAAGGTTGCTGCTGGTGAATACATTGAGCCCTAACCCTAACCTGCTGTCACTATATTTTACGGCTCGTGGCCTCCGCAAGAAAATTCCACTGCTATCATACCCTTCGAAGTTTCACGACAGAGCCTAATTTCCAATCAAAGCAAAATCAACCTTATGGGTAAAGATAAACAACATAAGCACTCGTCCGGGAAAAGGAAAAAACATCATAAGAGAAAATCCAAGGAGTGCAAACGCGCTAAGACAACGCCCTCGGAGACTTCGAACTCCCCGTTAGCTCTGATCGCTGAAAGCCTCCTTCCAAAAAATGACAACTCAACATCAAGTCTTCCAGCCACTCCTTCAATCACAGGGAACGGTACCCCTCGATTTTCTCCAGGAAGGAATACCTTAACCGAAGAAAAGCTGCGAGATATGCGAAACAAAGCTTTGGCTGCTAGAGGAAATAAGATTGCCTCAGATATCCCTGAACCACAAATTCAACCGACATCCCCTGAAGAGCAAAATAAGATCACCAACTTGCCTGTAAAATCGTCTAGTCAAGCAACTACCAGGCATCCAGTAATGTCCGAGGAGCTAGCTCGTCGGATTGCACCTAAGTCTAAGGGAGATATTACGCTTCCCTTAGAACTTGATGCCATTGCAGGCAACAATATCCGAAGGATCGAGAACAAACACTTGGTGGCTCTGTACAACATACAATATAAGTATTTCTCACCATCACAAGAGCCCATGCTGAGAACCCGGTGGTGCATTCCTTCGTACATTAACATAAGGTTTCCTTCAGAAGGTGAGTCTTCTCTATCTGCGAGGGATGATGAACTGATTGTATATACCGAAATTATGAACTGGGGGTTAAGGTTTCCTTTGGATCCATTCTTTATTGAGTACTTTGCCAAGACTAGTCTCTGCCCCTCACAAGCTGGTCGAAACATGTGGTTCACACTTATGGCAATCATCATGGCCTCAAGAATTTCGGGCATCGAATTCTCCTTAGAAGAGCTAATCGGACTTTGTGGCTTAGCAAGGAATCCATTTTTTCCCTTTTACTCACTAACCTTTAGCCGACGACAAAAAGTGTTAAAAGACTTGCTAGAGGCGGATAAAAAATGGAGGCAACAATTTATCTTCTTCTCTGGTCACTAGGAGACAGGGTCAGAATCGACGCCTTCGAATCCTCACAGGCTATCCCTCACGTGAACCAATAAATATAAGTTGGCTATCTTTTGTAATCTTTTCTCCTCGGATAATAACATGCTGACTTAAAAATTCTTGTAGCTATGACAAGTATTTCAAAACCCTACTCGGACTATGTAGAGAGTGCTATTATTGTCTTCACCAAATTGAGTGAGTGGGCCAAGGAACACTGGGAAAATAGATTTCACCTGTGCTTTGTCAACAACAATTTAGCTATGGGCCGGTTGTGGAGGTTGAATCCTCTTGACCGATTGACCCTGAAAGAACTCATGACCCCTCCCCCACAATAAGAAGTCTTAGACCGTGTGACGAAAAAAGATATAGTCATATACCTCCCAAAACGTTCCCGTGCCAAGAGTCACCTTGGTGAATCAGACGAGGAGGTTTCCACGAAGGATCGTCAGTCGGATAACGAAGGTATAGTCACCAATCAGGAACCACCTCCCTCTGCCATCATTGAGATACCCGATTCCAATTACCCTCCAATCAAATCTATCCATCCACCGAAGAAGAAAGACACCAAAGCAAAAGAAAAGAAGAATAAAGCTGTTCTAGAGCCCATCCAAGAAATACCCGAGGATAGCAAAACGCAAGATGATATTCAAGAAACCGCTCAGGACAACGAGCTCCAGGAAATATCGAGTGAGCCCGAAAGGGAGGTTAGAGAGAATTCTCCAAAGGAAAACTCTAACCAGACACCGAACTCTCCCCAAACTCAAGCTTCAAGGCCTGCTCTCATAAAACATTCCCATGTATTGGCACCACTCCCCATTCCTCGAAGCAAACCTCCTCGAAATGTGGATCTTAAAATTATAATGGGGGAGACTTCGGATTACGATCCCACAGTGCTAGGCTCACCCACCAACTCCTTTGAAGTTCCTCTTGATGGTGAGTTTTCATTAGGTCTTCGAAGTTTGCTACATACCTCTGTCATTAAGGAAAGGAAGATGCAGCATCTAGAAGATAAAAAAAATCACTATAAGTTCAAAGTATCACTGATTGCTTCGCAACTTGAAGAGGCCAAGAAACAATACGCCATTGTAGAGAGCCAAGTAGATGCATTGTATGAAAAACTATCTGCTTCTGAGAATTATGCCATCATGCTCGAAAGATGCTGCCAGGAAGAAAGGGACCTCTACCAAAAGAAGACAAGGGCTCAAGAGAAACTCCTGATTGAATACCAAAAGGCTCATGAGGTGGCACACGAGGGATTTAACGATTGCTGTAATGACTATGAAAAGATTTATAAGGACAGAGAAAAATTGGTGAAGCGAATCGAAGATTTTCCTCGGCAGGTGGAGGAGGAGAAGGAAAAGGCCGTGAATTCCTATGCGGCTAAGTGTACAAACAACCTTGCTATTCGAGATGCTACAGTCCGAGAAGGCCTGAAACTTAACTTCATGCAAAGCACCCCGAATACGACTTAGGCAGCTTTTGGAAGCTCGTGTCCCCAGATCTCCGTCCCCCTCATATTGTCATGAGTGAGAGTGAGTCATCGTACTCTGAGGAAAGCCATTCCTCGGATAAATCTGAGTAGTTAGGAAAAAATGGTAGCACAGTTCATAGTTTTTGTGTATAAGACCTTCTAAGGAAATTTTTGTAGCCCCTCTTACTTTATGCGAGGAGATGTACTCCTCGGATTTTTGTGTATGCCACAGCTTGGAATGTTAATCGTGTAATTTATTAATTGTCGTACTATCCTAGGTGTTTGCCAACTCGCATCGTAATATTTATTGAACAATTAATCTATACCGACTTGCGTCGTAGTATGCATTATGAGCTATGCTAAGATTAGCTTAGGGGAAGTAGGTTAAGGCACCAGATGAACTATGGCATCAAGAAATTTGAGGCACAAAATATTATGCCCCAAATAATAGTTCGAAGCATCAAGTAATTCTAGGCACAAAATATTGTGACCCAAATAATAGTGTAAGGGATTAAACAATTCGAGGCACAAATTATTGTGACCCAAATAATAATTCGAAGTATTAAACAATTCGAGGCACAAAATATTGTGTCCCAAATAATAGTTTAAGGGACTAAACAATTCGAGGCACAAATTATTGTGATCCAAATGATAATTCGAGGCATCAAGTAATTCGAGGCACAAAATATTGTGACCCAAATAATAGTTTAAGGGACTAAACAATTCGAGGCACAAATTATTGTGACCCAAATGATAATTCGAGGCATCAAGTAATTCGAGGCACAAAATATTGTGACCCAAATAATAGTTAAAGGGAAAAACATACGTTGTATTAAGCAGCTCATAGGGACACATCATTAAAACCTTCCTGTGCCTGTCAGGGTAGGAAAGAGTATGCCCTCGTTATGTTTTGTAACCGGGAGGTACAAAAAAGGACAAATACTACACTTTTAACTAGTTCCTCATTCAAGATACAACTTTAAGTGTTCAATGTTCCATGAAAGCCTCAGATATCGCCCTTTCTTGTCTTTTAATCGATACGTGCCCTATTTTACTTTC
This sequence comes from Limnanthes douglasii subsp. nivea, assembly GCA_036936605.1. Classification (NCBI taxonomy): domain Eukaryota; kingdom Viridiplantae; phylum Streptophyta; class Magnoliopsida; order Brassicales; family Limnanthaceae; genus Limnanthes; species Limnanthes douglasii. The sequence continues at coordinate 39,895,606 of JAUPFV010000002.1, forward strand.
TCTGTTACTTCATAAGGGCCCTCCCAGTTTGGTCCCAATTTTCCAAGACTCTTCTCTTTAGTGTATAGAAAGACTTTTCATAATACTTTTCCCCCACCTTAAAATCTCTGTGCTTTACTTTAGAAGCATATCGACTCCTAATTAGAGTTTGATAATGCGAAGACTTCAACTGTGCGCGTTGTCTTTTTTCTTCAACCAAATCTAATTCTAGGGCTCTCTTTTGATCGTTCAAGTCTGTTGCATAAGTTGCCACATAATATGATGGGAAGACAATCTCCGAAGGGACAATGGCATCCATACCATATACTAATGCAAACGGAGATGCAGCGGTGGCAGTTCGAGGCGTTGTCCTATAAGCCCACAGTACTTCTTGTAAATAATAAGGCCATCTTCCTGCCTTTCCTTCCAAATTCTTTTTCAACCCATCCAGAATTGTTCGATTGGTCACTTCCAATTATCCGTTAGCTTGGGGATGAAATGGGGCAGAAAAATATCATCGTATGCCTCTCGAAAGGCAAAAGCTTTTAAACTCTTTATTGTCAAATTGAGGTCCATTATCTGTTGTGAGCTACAGTGGTACTCCAAAGTGACAGCAAATGTTTGAAACGACGAATTTGATAACATCTTTGGCTTTTGTCCCTGTTAGGGGTTCCGCTTCCACCCATTTAGAGAAATAATCCACCGCTACGATTATAGTCCGTCTGCCTCCACATGCCATTGGTAGGGGCCCAACTAAATCAATGCCCCACCTGTCAAATGGGACCGCCTCTGAAATACTCTCCAATAATACCCCAGGCTTGTGGATTACGTTTGCATAGCGCTAACAAGTGTCACATCGTTTTACCAAGTCTTTCGCATCCGAAGAAATAGTCGGCCAATAATAACCAGCCAGAAATACCCGTCGAATTAACGCCTTATACCCACAGTGGGATGAACCTTCCCCATCGTGAAATTCAGACAGGACAAATTGCGACTCATCCTTGTTCAGACACCTTAATAATGGTCGGATCAAAGATTTCTTATACAGAACACCTCCCAAGATGATATACCCGTGAGACTTGAACCTGATCTTCCTAGCCTCATACTTTCCGGGAGGTAAAGTATCTTTTTCCAAGAAGTCAATAATTTCTGACCTCCAATCATTTGTGATCACATTGATTACCTCTTTAATGTTCATTGAATGCTCCGCCTCGATCATGACCGAAGGATGCTCCTGAATCAAGACCCATGGGTATCCCTCTGTTCGTGAGGCTGTGGCCAAAGAATCTGGGACAACATTTGCCTCTCTTCGAACATGTTCATATTTGACCTCCTCGAACTCAGAAACCAAATCTTTTAATGCCTTAAGATATTGTATCAGCTTATCTTTTCTGGCCTCAGATTCCCCAAAAGCTTGGTTTATCACCAACTGTGAGTCACTGATCAGTTTAATCTTTTTGGCCCCACATATCCGAGCTAAACGCAACCCCGCCAATGCTGCCTCATACCCCGCTTCATTATTAGCTGCTTTGAAACCAAATCGAATAGCTTGAAACATAGCTATCGCTTCTGGAGAAATTAATTGGACACCCGCACCACTTCCAGAGTTATTCGACCCTCCAAACGTTCGTACCAACCATTATGTGTCATCAAAATGGTCAATAGTCTCCATGTCCTCTCTGTCTGAGTGGAATTCAACCAGAAAGTCAGCCAAAACCTGGGCTTTTATCGTCGTTCGAGGCTCAAATGCTATGTCAAAATCTCCCAATTCGACTGACCATTTAGTCATTCTCCCAGAGATATCGGGCCTTTGTAACAAACCTTTTAGGGGGAATGTCGTTCAAACAACTATAGGATGTGCCTGGAAGTAAGGTCTCATCTTTCGGGCAGCTGTTACCAAAGCCAAAGCTATATTTTCCAACTTGAGATATCATTTCTCTGCATCCAACAAACTCTTACTGACATAGTAGATAGGTTTCAAAAGAGCGTCCTCTTCTCGGAGTGAAACAGCACTGACCGCACAATCTAAAACTGCTACATAGATAATTAATCTTTTCCCCACCAATGGTTTAGACAGTATATCAGGGGATGTCAAATATTTCTGAATTTGGTGAAAAGCTGCTGAACACTCATCAGTCCAATTAAATTGTTTCGCGTTTCGTAATACCTTAAAGAAAGGTGCACATTTATCCGAGGACCAAGAAATGAATCTATTCAGTGTTGTCAATCTCCTTGTCAAGATCTGGACTTCCTTGATATTTCGAGGTGGAGTCATCGTGATTAAAGCTTTTATTTGTTCTGGGTCAGCCTCGATGCCTTTTTCACTTATCATATAGCCAAGGAACTTGCCTGATCGTACCCCAAAAACACACTTTTCCGGATTCAGTTTCAAATTGACCTTACTCAAATTATTAAAAGTCTCCTCTAGGTCAGCAAAATGATCTTCGTCCCGCAAACTCTTGACGAGCATATCATCAATATATGCTTCGACATTCCGACCAATTTTCCCCTCAAAGGTTTTGTTGACCAAGTGCTGATAAGTTGCCCCTGCATTCTTGAGGCCAAATGGCATAACCTTGTAACAATATAATCCTCTTTCGGTAATAAATGACGTGCTCTCTTCATCTTGTGCATCCAACCGGATTTGGTTATAGCCTGAATACGCGTCCATGAAAGACAAAAAATGATTTCCCGAGGTTGAATCCACTAACTGATCAATGCGGGGCACCGGAAAAGGATCCTTAGGACAAGCTCTGTTTAGGTCCGTGAAGTTCACGCACATTCCCCACTTGCCATTCTTTTTCCTGACCAAGATAGGATTCGACGCCCATACGGGATAATGCAACTCGCGAATGTGGCAGACGCTTAACAGCCTTTCCACTTCTAAAAGAATAGCTGCATCCTTCTCCTGAGAAACTGGTCTCCTTTTCTGGACAATGGGTCGAACATCAGGTCGTACCGCAAGTTTATGACATATTATCTCCGATGGTACTCCCATAACATCCTATGCACACCAAGAAAACATATCGAGTTTGTTAGACAAAAACGCAATTAATCTTTCTCTGAACTCAAAAGAAATTTTTACTCCGATCTTCAGAAATTTGCCATCTCCAAATTTATGTTCCTCGGAATCCTCTTCTGGGACCAGAAACCCGGGGGTCTCCCTCGGATCATCACAGGGAATGATTTCCGAGGGAGTCCCCTTTAATTGCTATGCTTTGCCTGAAGCTTCTCCCCGAACACCTTTCGAGGACAAAGCTATCTGATAACATTTACGAGCCATCTTCTGGCTGCTCCTGATCGTCCCTATATTATTTCCGACCACATACTTCAAACACTGGTGTACCTTCGAAATCACACCATGCATTCGGGACATCCAAGAGCGACCCAGAATCGCATTATACGATGTTGGTGCGTCAACAACAATAAACAAGACTTCCACCTCCTTCTTGAACGGCCCACGACCTAACTCGACCACACACTGAAATTCTCCAACAACCACTGCTGTGGCGCCGGTAAATCTTACTATGGTTCTGTCTGATCGTCGTATAACCGGTGGGTCAGAAATTCTCCTGTAAGTGCTCATAAACAAGATGTTCGTTGAACTTCTCGTATCAACAAGTATCTTCTGAACTAGATCACCACCAATGCCCACGGCAATCACCACCGCATCTTCATGTGGGCCCGCGACATTTCGCATATCATCATCATCATCAAAACATATGATGGGGGAGGGTAATCGGTGCATTTGTGCCGACACCCCTGCTTCAATCTGGGTAGTCAGATTGACCATATGCCTTTTCCGCGAGCTATTAGAATTCCCTGCAATGGTATCCCCTCCAAATATTGCTAGTGACTTAAAGAAAGCATAGAGGTCGTTTACTTTCCCCCTCGGAATAATTTCCTCCACCATATCTACGTTGTTCCTTTCCTCATTGGGATCCAGATACTCTTGCTCAATATAAAAAACGTGAACTTTCTCGGAAATGACCATAGTTGTGTCAGCGATTTTTGGACCAGTCTTTACCGTCGCATTTTTCTGAGAATGCTTTTTCACAAACTATAGCAACATCCCATTCTCAATCAAAGCTTGCACTTCTTTTTTCAAAGCAATGCATTCCTTCGTATCGTGCCCGATATCCTCGTGATACTTAAAATACTTGCTAACACTTCTGTTTTCCCTCGAAGTTTGAATAGGAAAAGGTTTTCTGAAAGGCACCGTTGTTCTTGCCTTGTCAAATATCGTGGCGACATTTTCCGTTAACTCCGCGAAATAGTCCGGTCAAACCCACTTGTTCGAAATTGGTCGAGCCCCTTGATTGTAATTTTGCTGGTTTCCATAATACTATGGGTTTGTTTTCTGCCTCAGCGGGTACTGACTCGTACTTTTGGCTTGAACATGAGCACGAGGCCCTTGGTTACTAGACTCAGATCTTTGAAACTGATTCTGATCCAATTGATCTCCGGATCCTTTCTCAGACACATGAGTCTCTTCCACTAGAATTCTCTTCTCGGCCTGATCCAACAATGCTCTGAAGGTCATGGCCTGACTCTCCACCACCGTGTCCTTTAATAGTCCGGGGAGTAGGCCCATCCTAAAAGCTGCAAGTGCCACTGAGTCTTTACAATATATTTTCGTTTTGACGAATCGATTGGTATAATTCTTCAATATTTCCCCAACTTTTTGTCTACAATAGATTATCGTATCTCCGTTAGCTCTAAACTTTTTGCTCCCCACAAAGTGATGTCTGAAGATATTCCAGAACATGTCGAAATTCTTTATCGAGCCCTGCGGAAGCCTATTATACCACTTGGAAGCTACCCCCTTGAAGGTCTGAGAAAACGCTCTACACAACAATTTATTATCGTCATCGAAATTAATCATGAAGTTTTTGAATTGCTCGATGTGGTTATCAGGGTCTTGTGTCCCATCAAACTTTTCTAACTTCGAGATATCGAAATGCTTTGGGAGATTGCCCACCACCAGATATGACCTGTCTGATAAACATTGGATCTCAAGTTTTCATTGCTCGGAAAATACAATCCCTCCTCGGATGGTAGAGTATATTGATGTTGCCACTCCAAATTTCGTGGGCCAACGTTTTGGTTTCCAACGGGAAAATTCGTTTGGCCATAACCCCGCTCATTAACTCGAGTATGATAACTCTTCTCCCTCGGAGACTTCCTCTCCGAGCTTCTTCCCCTCCGGTGGTCTGCGTGTCCTCGACCATGTCTTTTCTTTCAGTAACTTTTTCCTAGGAGATGATTCCGACGAGCTGTAACGGGAATAATGGCTCGAGTCAGGTGACTCCAGACGTCGTTTTTCTTTCCTCCTCGAAGATCGTCGTTTATATCCCCTATATCTATCATCCCTGGTTTTAGGACGAAAATTGGCTTCGCGCTCCTCTTTTCCACTGTCTGGCTCCATTCTCACCTCAGAGCGAAAATTCGCCTGAACAGTTTCCTTTTCTGCCTTCAACCTCTCGATCTCCAGCAACAATTCGTTCATTCGAGCCAACAAATCCGAGTCATCAAAAGTGTCTCCAATGCACCGACCCCTATGAGCCTCGTATTCCATGTCATTCCGGTAGTCGTCACCCACCAGATTCTCCTCGCAATTGTTAACAAAATCGTCCCCTTGCTCTTCCATAATTTCCCTCGGATTATGAATTATTTCCAGGAAGCGATTGTCGTCAGAACAATCTTTGTTTCCCACATACAGCGCCACTGAAGAGTTTTAAGAATGCTCAGGGATGATTTTGTGTTACGAGGATCTCTTAGTGCCAAAATAGACTTAAGAACTTAGTGAAAGAATCTTTTAGAGAGAGAAAGTAAGTACCAGCTTAAGTAGAGAGAGAAAGTAGTATTATATTCATCTCGGGATTTGTGAAGTGTGTGGTCCTTTAAAGTACAATTGTGGGTCCCACACACTTTAATTCCCATTTATTACATCTTTGGTCCCTATATCTTTTCACCTTCTCATAATAGCTATCTCTCTAAACAAACTTCTTCTTTACAATTCTCTCCTAACAAACTTCTTCTTTACAATTTTACCATGTCTTTTATTCTCCCTCATCATGTATGTGTACTTTATAGACCTCAATTGAGCTTGTGTGAAATGTCATTTCATTATCCCTAGAATTGATTGATTGGTGGATGCTTATTATATGTATAACCAAATTCGGATGAACCCTACAGACGAATAACACACTACATTCTGAACCTAGCGGGGCCTTTATTACTATAAGGTAATTCCATTCAGATTTAAAAATAGAGGGTTGGCGTATCAGTGACTAGTTAATCAAATATTCAAAAACCACCTCGGTCAGACTATCGAGTGTTACATCAACAACATAATCTTCAAAAGTGACACCAATGAGCAACAACTCGAAGTGTTAGAAGGAATATTCAGGACCATATGCAGGTATAATCTCAAACTTAATCCACCGAAATAATTTTTTAGTGTAGGTAGTGGTAAATTTTTAGACTTTATAGTTAGTAACAAAGGAATAGAGGCCGACACAAATCACTTAAAAGAAACATCGATGCTTCATCTCTAAAGTATTGGACAATAGTTAGCCTTTTTCTAAAAAATTTGAAGGGAGCCAAAAGATTTGCTTGGACAAACGAATACAATGCTTATTTCCATGCATTACAGAATTAGTTTACTTCATATGAGGTATTATCAACAACAGAACCTGGTGAGCCACTCTACCTTTATTTATAAGTTCCAAATTATTCGGTGAGTAGAGTCTTGGCGAGGGAGACAAAAAAAGCGCAAAAACTTGTATATTATGCCAGCAAAGGCTTGGTAGATGTCGAAACCGAATACCTCAAATTTGAAAATCTAGCACTCGACCTGGTAGTAGCGACAAAAAAAATACGATTGTACTTCTAGAGCCACACCATTATCTTATGCATATTACTTCCACCGAGGAGTGTACTCTAAAAACCGGATATCTTGGGTAACCATACGGGGTGGTCATTCGAACTTGGAGAATACAAAATCATATATTGGCCATGCACAATAAAATATGGTCAAGCGAGGTCTGGCTTTATCAACGAGTTTGTAGCATGTAGAGTCCATGATGAGACTATAAACCAAATAGGTGGAGAGCAACACCTCGATTAGATATCTAAAACTGATGTGGCCTCAAACATTACAGGTGGAGTTGCGTGTATCATTTTAAAAGCACCGCTTTGGAGAGGAAATTTGACAAGCAATCAAGTTTATCTTCAACCTACAAAATAACACGGCAGAATACAAATTTTTCGTAAGTTGCTTAAAGTTAGCCCATATTTGTGAAGCTAAAAGCCTACGGGTTCAGTCAGATTCCCAATTGGTCATCAGTCAGGTTAAAGGGTTATATTAGGCCAAACACGAAAACACATAAGGATACCTCAAAGTATTAAGAGAGTGGGATTAAAAAATTCACACAAAGAGTACGAGAAGATACCTTTCGTTGATAACTCCACTATAGACTCACTCGCAAAAGAAGTCATCCATAATGATTACCCTATGATCCTCAATTAAGACATTCCAATGGTACTAGAAAGCACAGACATACATGAGGCACACACGATCAAATTAATAACTAACTTGAGAAACAAATATGTTGCGTACTTACAGAACCAAAGCCTTCATTGTGATAAAGTAAATGCAAGGTCCCTTCAAGTTTGTGCGGCTAAATACAAACTCTTTGATAACATTTTGTACAAGAAAAATGCTACACTATGGTTATAATGTTGCGTCAACAAGGAAGAATCTAAACTCATACTAACTGGGATGATACTCATTGGCTCGCTCGGTATGTGTCAATAATATAAAAAATTAGATCATGTTCCAGATTTTGAATCTCGCGCATCCTCATGACAAATAACAGACCACAATTTCAAAATGTGCTCATGGCAGCCTTTTGCAAAATATACGGGATAAATCCATTCAAAATCGTACTACAGAGGCTAACAAATAGGTTGAGATAACCAATTAGACAATTCTAGAAAGGATACAAAAAAACTAGACCGTTCCAAAGGCAAATGGTCGGATAAACTAGCCGTGGTACTATGGGCCTACATGACTACCCCGCGACCAGATACTGGTGAAACACCCTTCTCTTTCTTGTATATAATGAAAGATGTAGTGCCAGTAGAGATTATAATATCAACACATCAGATAAAAAATTACTCTAAGGATCTCAATGAGGAAGAACAATGGTTATACATAGATCTAATCTAAGATTGACGAGATCAGGTGAGGGTTAGATCAAAGCATTAAAAGAGCTTGATGAGAAGTATGTTCAATTCCAAACTGAATCCTCGAAACTTCCAAGTGGGTGACTTTATCATGAAAAAGATCTTCCATCGAGAACGGGACAAGAATGCTGGCAAGATAGCTCTAGATTGGGATAGACCATACAAAGTAATATCCAAGAGACACCACAATGGCCGTATAGATTGGAAGCTATGAATAGAAGTTCAATGAAATATCCTATGAATATTAATCATTTGAAAATATAACACCATGCCTTTTCATAACGGTCGTGCACTCTTTTTCTCTTATAGTGGCGCTTAAGGATTTTTTAACGAGGCACATTGTAAGCCAAAATCTTAATGAAATGTTCCATTACCAAAATTTCCTTCGTTCTTATTATCTTACATTGACTGAATAAATTATAGTCACTATAGCAAGTTTAGAGAATTATAAATTAATACAGACTCTCCCTAACAAATGAATCAACATTAGAGTACGCAAGGGTCGACCAATGATGTAAGCAAACGAAAGGGTTAAAAGTAACAACACCATCAAGGTTATGAAACGAGCCATACTGAACCCTGACTCACAGAGTTAAAAAAAAAGCCACGCCATGGGCCACAATGTGCCCGAGCGACAATGCTCAGCTAAAGCGAATTTGCGTAAATGTCAAGTTTTCCAGACCACACAGTAGGCTATACTAAGCTTGGGCTTACAAATCCTAACATGCAAATTAGCTAATACACTAAGCCTGGTAAGGTACGCAAGAGGCCAACTGTGCCTAACAATAAAATAAATGAAATAACTGACATATTCCCATTCTTTAGTTTTCCCAATTCCAGGTTATGGTTCATTTTCCATACCTCTACAATCGTGTCCTTACAAACCCTTTCAAACGTACCTTGATATACTCCCAGAGTATCTTGTTCACCAGCAGTATAAGCTTTGACTGCACGATCTGACATTTCTTTTTAGCATCCTTCATTTTCATTCTTATTCGGCTAAGCTCTACCTTAACATCAATATTTTCTAATTAGAGGGCACAAGACGTGATAGTATAATCCTCCATTTTATTCAACAATAAAGTATTTTTCTCAATTAGCTATGTCGATCGCTTCACCAAAATATCTTCTGCCCGATCTGCTCACTATTTTGAGTAATTAACGGTATCTTCAACCATAACAGCTTTTTATTCTACAAATTTAGAGAATCCCTCTCAGCACTAAACACAACTGAGTCCTCCTCTATCACGAACTTCTCTTCAATAATCTTCTCAAAACAAAGCTTCAATGATGCATAAGCTTGTTTGTACCGCACCAATTCTAAATCAAAATCCTTACAGAATCGAACACCAAGGTTTTGGGTTTAAATTCCTCTATGGTTTTGGTACCAGCAGGAGTCATCCTACTACAGGCTAACAGTATTGAGTTGTGATGACTCCGCCAAACAAATATAACAAAAAAGGAGGATAAGTGCACACTTAAAACTTAGGGCTTTTGTAAAACAAACGCTAGTATGAAACTTACCTCCACATCCAACTCCAGTTGACATTGCAGAATATCACGCATGGACAAGTTATTGTAATAAATAAATTCTGGGAAATGTTTCAGTTGGTGATACATCAAAAGATAAGGTATTGATATATTAATCAGAATAGGGCACATATCACCTCTAAATATTGAAGGATGCTCGATAGAAGAGATATCAATGTTAGGCCTCTCAGCCACATTCACGTTTCCTGTCTCTCTTTGAGAAGTCTCCCTCTCTTTCCTACCATCGACTTGAACACTGATATAACAATAATTTAGTTGATCAACCCTTAGATTATTACCGAAGAAATCCTCAGCTAATGTACACCCATGACAAGGGGTGATTGTACTATCACTAACTGCAAGGGCTTTGTTTGACGAAAACCTTCAACACCATTTACCAATGAAGGGTCCTCCGACACAGGGAGAGAGGTAAAACTTACAACCATGGCCAATTTATCTTTAACAGACTCTACACGAGCATCACGCATACCACGTTGTTTTCCAACAAGAACATTTTGTTTTTTTAAGAATTTATTCTTTTTTGTGGCCTCAGGGTCGTCAACATGATGAGGACTATTCTACCCTACTTTACCATCACCCCTCCTAGAATGGGATAATATGATAAAATCACTAGACTTCATTTGATTAGACAAACTTAAAGTCCCTCTATCATCCGAGGGATATATATTTTCCACCGTTTGAACCATCTTATTCTTCCTCTTTACTTTGGGTTAAATAAGATCAGTATCCCGAAAAACCCTCCTTTTAGTAGCACCCTCTACAAGGGGAACCGCTTCACCATATTTACCAACTCAACTCATTTTGAGCTCCAGCCTAATATCTACAGAGTTTCTCCATATACTCACTCCAACAATATGCCACCCGCTCTGTCAACAATAACCATTTCCCTATCGCAGTTATCGTTACTTCTCCATCTATTGACATTGTTATCTCCTACACAGGCCAAAACCCCACTAACAGAGAATTCACAAGGGTAAACAGGAGAGTGTATTTTATATACCAAGCTGAATAAGCTACAGTTTTCAGTCTCTCTAAAGGATTTATCTTCAATTCCCCGTAAATCTACTCCATAATTCTTGACACTTCTCTAAATTTTTACCTTCAACAAACAAAACAATAAATATTAAAGAATGATAGTTAACATACCACTAGCAAAAAATAAAACCAACATAAATCCCCAGCATACATGTCTCCATCCATCTCCGCTTTAACTAGAGATTGTTCTCCCTGATGGGATGCTCCCAGTTACCAAAAATGAAAATAAACAAGTACTTCCGATATTTGTTAGAATCCGGAAGATTATAAATCTTATTTCCGCTACGCATTGATTTCCAATATGTTAAAAAATCACAGAGTTAAAAAATCAAAGAAACAATCAAAGCATTATATCTTACAACAAGAATTGGAAATTATAGTTCAAAGAAATAAAATATACTTAAATCAAAATAATCGATGAACTCAAAGAAATCGAGGAAATCAAAGAAATAAAAGAAATAAAAGAAACTTAAATCAATGAAACTTACATAATCAATTTAAGATATCAATTGGTGACTGAGAGGTTTCGTGATGACGATTTGGTAAAAACTGTGTCTATTGAGAGAAATAATGAAAAAAAACATAATCTAAAAATAAGTTTTTTGTATCTAATAAAGGGTATTGAGGGCACGATAAAAAATAAATATTATGTATAAATACTCATTGCTGACTCACAAATCCTTTTCAAAGAATTCTTATAGAGAGAGAAAGTATCAACACTTGGGTATTCTCGAGAGATACATCGGGGATAACCAAGTCCGAAGAGTGTTTAGCTGCTTCACACCATTCTCACATAATTCAAACATTGGTCGACCGTTGATTCCACGACATACATCGGGGATAACCAAGATCCGCCAAAAGTTGCATAGTACGAGGTCAGAGTGTTCAAAATGATGAAGGGCACTGATACCTCTTTTTTAAAGGGCCCCTGACCCGATTCTATCACTCTTTTGAATTATCGTACCATTTCTGAGGTTGCCCCGATAAAACCACGACTATCCTCTTGGATTGGAGAAGGACCGGAAGGCTCTTAAACTTCTTATAGGCCGTCATAAAAATTATGTTGGTTGAACTTCCAATATCTATTAATACTTTTCGGACTTAGTCTCCAACAATCTCTGCCACAATTACCACCGTATCTTCATACGACCCAAAAATTTCCCGCATATCGCCGTTATTGAAGCACAATATCAGGACGGAATCTTGTAAAGATGAGTCAAAGCCCCCGCTCCAACTAGGTAGCTAAGCTTACAATAAGCCGTTGATGGGAAAATTTTGTCACCTCTGCCATGGAATCACCATCAAAGATAGTTAGAAATTCTAAAACTTTACATAATTTGATAACCTTTGTTCTAGGATCGAGAACTATTTCATCCACGACGTCGAAATAATGTGATTTCCAAAATAACTAGTGTACTTTTTTGCTTTGGAGCTATCACAACTTCTCTTCTTCCGGTCTTTAACTGGGATTGTTTTTTACAAACATTGTTAATTTCTCATTCTCTATCAACACTTGTATATCTTTCTTCAGTGCGATGTAATCCTTAGTATCATGCCTTATGTTGTCATGATATTTAAAATGCATGTTACACGATTTTCCTAGGGGGACCTGAATAGGGAAAGGCTTTCGAACATGAATATAATTCATGTCTTTTTTAAAAATAATTGACACATACTCAGTCAACTCAGCATTCTTATCGGTCGTGAGTGAAGAATTGATATGTGAGCCTGCTGGTATACCAAAACCAAAGATTACACATTTTGCTGCAACTCGGCCGTAAGTTTTGATGCACGAGTTTCCTCAATCAAAACCCTCTTTTTGACATGAGCTAAAAGCGCCACAATCGTGAAAGCTTGCTTCTTGGTGACACTTTCCTTCATAATCTTGGGAAATAAACCCATCCGAAAACCTGTTAAATCCATAGTTTCTTCACAATAGTAAAAACCAGTTTTAGTCTGAACGTAGGGTCTGGTGTGGTGCCTTAAACTTTCCACAACCATCTTTCAATAATTGATGATTGTATCTATATTGGGCCAAAAAATCTTACTTACTACGAATTGCTTCCTGAACATGACCTAGAACATGTCGAAAGTTTTTATACAGCCCGACGACAAACGGTTATACCACTTTGAGGCTCCCCTTAAAGCAATTTATTATCATTATTGAAATTAATCATAAAGTTCTTGAATATCACCAAGTGATTATTCGGGTCCTTTTTCCCATCGTAATTTTTCTAATCGGGACATGTCAAAGCATTTTGGTAAATACCCGGAAAGAATCTCATCGGAGAGAGGAGACGACGTCCAATTACGCCCGGTCCAAAATGTACTACCCCCAAGTCCTTCAACGGGGGTCGTGTACAAAAATTCATGAAATAAGTTAGCAAATTGCATGCTCACCCTATAGTCGAGCCTATGACTGCATGGGGGGAACTAAACGTACGAAGCTGTATACTCTCTTCTAGTAACGCTAATTGTTTTATCTTTATGCACTGGATCGGGGGTTCTCTTATCCATACTGGTCATTTTCCTCTTCAAATCTTTAAATTAGTGAGACACACAGCGTCAATTTCCTTGCTTCCTTAAATTCATATTTCTCTTTTTACAACGTTGGTATTCTCGGTCTGGGGACGAAGACTCATCCAAACCGTAAACGAAGAATCGCTAGCCTCTGAATCCTATCGTCGTCTGGTTTTTCTTCTTTTCTCGACGAATAATGATCTTAATGGCCCTCGCCGTCTCGATCCTGAATCCAATGTCCTTTTTCATCTTGATCATAAGCCTGATTTCCTCTTCTTCCTCATCCTTATTAGGAAATCGTTCTCTTCTGATTTCCGACCCGAGTTGTTTTTCGGCCATGGCTGCTTCTTTTTTAGCGTTCAACTTCGTAATATCATTCAAAACTTGATGCCTAATCATTATCAAAGTTTATTGTTTGCTTCGTCCTCATGCATATTGATCGTCATCGTAATCCTGATCTTCAATTAGTTATTCTTAAAGTCAGCAGTCCTCATAGTAGGATATGACGCTGCCAATGATAGTTCTAAAAATATTCAGACCTGATTCCGTAACGAGAAAATCCTGGAACAATGTCTTATAGAGAGAAGCACGTGATGTAGAGAGAGAAAATATAGCAAATATAGTAGTACTTCAATTTTCTAACCGATAAAAAACTATTCCCTAATCAAATCGAATATTTTATGCATATGCCAATAGCAAATATAACATTACTTCAATTTTCTAACCGATAAACACCTATGCATTTAATATAATATCATATATATGATATATGAATACAAAATAATAATTATCTAATCCTTTAATAACTTTGGATCATCGCTCATTTATTTAAATATCAAATAATTAGTACATCGTTTTTACATTATAAATAAGTGAGAGCCTTATTTTGATTATCGTAAAAACAAAACCATTGATATACTAACATTAGAAAATAATTTCAAAGAGTGAAAATGGTGTCGAGAGGATTATCAATAATCTTTAACATTGGTTGCTCTTGTTGCACCTCAAACCACTCCAACTAATTGTCTAAAAGATATACAAAGTATTCCTGGTTGTTTTGAAGCTATTACAGATATTAAAAATGGACACTTTCAAAAAATTGAAAAGACTTGTTCCGAAGTTGTAAATGGGACTACTGGTGACTGCAAAGTGAACGTGTTGCCAATTAATGTTTTTGTTAAACTTTTGATTCGCGTAATTTATTCTATTGTTTAGATATAATTCCTTAATTTATTTATATATATATATATATATATAGTTTAGACTACTATATGTATATATATAGTATATAGTTCAAATCATTTTTCATTATCATCTTAATTGATTATATTCCATAAAATGCACACTTTAAGAAAATCGATTAGATCTACTGCAAAGTCAAAATTAAACACACTATAACTATATTTTAAAAATATACAGACTAAAAGCTTTAAAGGTGATGAGTCCGAATTCTGCATGCTCCCCTGACAGGGACAGATCGGTTCAAGGCCTCCGGACCGGACATATCACTTCGAACACTTAACCCATAGGACTGTTCGAACTATGACAAAAGTACTAAAAAACCTAAAACACTACTTGACTAAGCTACCTGCTCTCCTACTTAGAGCTCATGGGTCTTTGAACATGACCCGGGTCCATTAAACATGACCCGAAAGCCCATAAGGGCCCAAACATAAGGGTATAAATACCCAACCACCTGCATTAAGTGTGGGTAATGAGAATTAACTGCTACCAGCCAGCTTAATTATCTCTCTACTCTCTACACTAAAATATTAAACACCCACATATTTCTATAAAACACCAGATAAATTACAAGCCTACCCTCAGGCGATAATTATCCACACCAAATTGGCGACCACAGTGGGAGAAGAGGGTGCCTGAATCAAGCATTCAAAACCAGCGAAGAAAGTCTATCCGAATGAATCCGGACAATCCAGAAGTACCACCAGCTCTGCTCGAAGTGGTGGGAGAGAACGATGAGTACTCTATCGAAGAGCGCGATAGGCTAAGGGGTGAAATAGAAGCTCTGAGGGCAGAAAAGGCTAAGATGGGCATGAAAGAAAAGTCCAAAGCATCAGTTGCGCATCACACCGATAACCCCAGAGAGCATGAGCCTTCAAAGACTCATGTGAGTGCCAAAAAGACTCATGCCAGCTCCAAAAAGTCTCACCGGTCTAAGCCAGTGGAGAGTTCTAACTCAAGCTCAGAATCTTCTGATAGCTCTTCGGACGATGAAGGAGTTGAAAAATCCTTATCCTCCAGCAGCGATGAGGGTCGAACTAAAAAGAAGCAAAAGCAGATCAAAAAATATTCAAGAAAAAGGGATAGACATGGAAAGATGAAGAAGAATATTGGTAAAGAGTCATCTCACAGCCGGAGGCATGTGGACCGGATGCTGATGGATCGTTTCGCTTTTCACGATGAACCAGGTATATTTGCAACTCCCAATGAGGATACTGTGTTCAGTCGTGGTAGAAATTGGAGGCAATCTCAATTATCTTCTAAAATTCTGTCTGGAAACCTCCCTAAGAGGTTTGACAGCACTAAAATGGAAAAGTACGATGACAGTACTGATCCGGACAACCATTTGGAACAGTTTAAAAACTTCATGATGAACTTTGACGACGATGATAAACTATTTTGTAGGGCATTCTCCCAATCATTTACGGCGAGTGCTCTAAAATGGTATAACAGCCTGCCTCAGGGTTGTATTAAGAATTTCGATACTTTTTGGGTAGCCTTTCGAAGGCAGTTCGTAGGAAGTAAAGAGCTAAAGGGAAATGGAGACACAATAATCCATTGTACCCAAGAACCAAATGAGTACTTAAAAGAATATATAAGTCGTTTTGTGAATACCAAGAATGGGTTGGCTGATTGCTTCGAACAGGTGGCAATAGCATCCCTAAGGCAGGGCTTGAACCCTGGCATTTTGGCTGATTCAGTGACCAGAAAGAAGGCCATGACATGGGGAGGGTTGCTGAATCAGGTTGGAAAACAGATTAACGTCGATG
Source organism: Limnanthes douglasii subsp. nivea (assembly GCA_036936605.1). Lineage (NCBI taxonomy): Eukaryota > Viridiplantae > Streptophyta > Magnoliopsida > Brassicales > Limnanthaceae > Limnanthes > Limnanthes douglasii. The sequence continues at coordinate 39,911,955 of JAUPFV010000002.1, forward strand.
AAACGAAGAAAACCAGGGTGCCCAGGCAGGTGAGGTCTACCCCGGTGGCACCAAATCCCAATCAAAATCAGTCCGGGAACAAAGCAAGAGAGACCGGACAGGGGCATGGTAGGGCAAAAGCTCAGTCTCAGCCAGCTGCTCCTGCTCAGAGTCAGCAATCCAGAAACAAGAGAGGGCCATGGGTCCAACCGGAGTGGTTTGCAGAATTAAAAGAAAGTGTGGCCACCATTTTTGATAAAACAAAGGAAGATGTGCATTATCGGAGACCAGCCACATTGCAGTCTCCCAGAGAGCATCGCAATAACTCTTTTTTCCAATATCACAATGATATTGGTCATACCACTGATGACTGCATAGCATTGAAACAAGAAGTTCAGAACTTGATTGAGAGGGGAAAGCTGGGGGCTTACGTCAAAAGAAGAGGAGGTAACAGGCCTGACAACACTCACCGGGTTGGTCCAAGTAATGCTGCTCCGGAGGGAGCCATGGTTATAATTGAGAGGTTTGATGTGGAATCTGAGTACTTGGATCCTGATCCAACTCGAAACAGAGTGGGTACAATTGAGGAATGTTCTAGGTCGGTCTCCGGACTCATTAAGTTTTTTGAGTCACTTACAATTTTCGGAAGGGATACTATGACAGCTCCTACTGCTTCTTCGAGGAAGAGGCACGTGCATACTTTAGCCACCCAGCTAGAAGGAGGCATGACTTCCTATCAGTCACAAAATTCATTCCCCTTCATTGTTTTTGATGAAGATGATTTAAGAGATATTGCTGGCCCTCATGAGGATGTTGTTGTCATAGGAGCATCTATTGGGGGCAATGACATAAGACAAATTCTGGTGGATACTGGAAGCTCAGCCAATATCATTTTCTTAACCACATACAAGAGAATGAAAAATCCAGCTATAATTCAGAGTTCGGACAGATCAATTGTGGGCTTTACTGGCAGCTCAGCAGATATGATCGGAGAGTTCGAAGAAGAAGTTCTATTGGGCAAGGGCCCTTTCAAGAAAATGGTCAGGGTACTTTTTATCGTGGTGGATTTTCCCACTTGCTATAATGCTATTCTAGGGAGGTCTTGGCTCTCTAGAATGCATGCAGTGGCTTCGAAAGTCCATCAGTGTTTGAAATATGTTGTTCAGGGACAGGTTGGAGTCGTCCGGAGCAGTCAAAAGATTGCAAGAGAATGTTATGCTACTGATTTGGCGCCCCGGACACTGGGGGCAGTTCGCATCAACGAGCAATAGCAGTTTGAGGGGCTTTCTAGGGGTGAGGGTAAAATTGATGACCCCAGAGAGACCCCTGGAGTGTTGATACCGGTCGAAGAGGTAGAGACACACTGTTTGGAAGAAGGAAAAAATGTCAAGATAGGGTCTAAGATGCCACCCTTTTTTAAAGATGAAATGTTAAAGTTTTTGAAGAATCATCAGCACGTTTTTGTTTGGTACAATGCTGATGTTACTGGGGTTCTATCAGAAGTGATATCATATCACTTATCCGTCCGGAGAGACGTAGCACCAGTGGTTCAAAAGAGAAGAGATTTTTCTAAGGAGAAGGCTGATGTCATTGTGCAAGAGGTTGACAGGCTCACAAAGATGGGGCACATCAAGGAGTCTCAGTATCCTTTGTGGACTGCCAATCCGGTTCTGGTAAAGAAGAAAAATAGAAAGTGGCGCATGTGCATTGACTTCACAGATCTCAATAGAGCTTGCCCAAAAGATTTGTTTCTGGTCCCCCGGATTGATCAGTTAGTAGATTCCACCTCTGGGAACAAGCTGCTGTCCTTTATGGATGCCTTCTCCGGATATAATCAGATTCAAGTAGATCTGAAAGATCAAGAGCATACCACATTTGTCACTGACAGAGGTCTTCATTGCTATAAGGTAATGCCGTTTGGGTTGAAAAATGTTGGGGCTACTTATCAGAGATTAGTAAACAAAGCCTTTGCTAATCAGATTGGGAGAAATATGGAAGTATACATTGATGACATGATGGTGAAGAGTGTGGATGAGCAGTTGCATTTGACTGATCTCCAAGAAACTTTTGCCAACTTGGTAAAAGTGAATTTGAAATTAAACCCAGAAAAGTGTGTGTTCGGAGTGCAGTCCGGGAAGTTTCTGGGCTATACTATAAGTGATGATGGAATACAACCCGATCCGGACCAGCTTAATGCTCTATTCCAAATGGAGCCTCCTCGAAATATTAAAGAAGTACAGCGGCTAACGGGGAGATTAGCTGCCTTAAACAGATTTATCTCAAGGTCTTCGGACAGGTGCGCCCCGTTTTTTCAAACTTTGAAGGGTCCCAAGGGATTCAATTGGAACCCACAGTGTGATGAGGCTTTCAATGAGATCAAGAAGCACATGTCCTCCCCTAAAACTTTGTTTAAACCAGTTGAAGGGGAGATGCTCTTCGTATATTTGGCAGTTTCAAGTTGTGCCATCAGTGTTGTGTTGGTAAGAGAAGTGGATAGTCATCCCCACCCAGTGTACTACATCAGCAAAAGTTTGATAGATGCAGAAAGGCGCTACTTGAAACTCGAAAAATTGGCATTAGCCCTGGTGATAGCTTCCAGAAAGATGAGGCCTTATTTCCAGGCTCATCCCATCATCGTCCGAACTTCTTTTCCCCTGAAGAATGTCCTCCAAAAGACAGACATTTCAAGCAGGATGACTAAGTGGTCAGTGGAGTTGGGGGACTTCGACATAGACTTTGCCCCTCGAACAAAAGTCAAGGCCCAAGCTGTGGCTGATTTCCTAGTTGAATTTCACTCCGACCGGGATTCGGAGCAAACTACTGACATGAAAGATAAAAAGGTTTGGGTTATCCGGACAGATGGTGGATCTAGCACCATGGGATGTGGTGCGGGAGTATGTTTGACTTCTCCATATGGTGACAAAATGTACCAAGCTATATGTTTTGCCTTCAAGGCTTCCAATAATGAGTCTGAGTATGAAGCAGCTATAGCTGGATTAAGTTAGCCTATATTTGTGGGGCTAAGAGGGTCAAGCTACTGAGTGAATCCCAGCTTCTTATCCACCATGCCCAAGTTCAATCTGAGGCTAAAAAGGAGCAACTAGTGAAGTATCTACTTCTTCTTAAAAGTGAAGCACTCGAGTTTAAAAGTGTTATTTATGAGCATATACCCCGGACAGAAAATGAGTTGGCAGATTCATTGGCAACCATAGCGTACACGGAGTCGTATCCATGGATCCATGTGCTGGAGAGCCCCTCCATTCAACTTAATATGGGTAAAGAAGAAGAAATTTTTGAAGTACAAGTGAAACAACCTCAAGACTGGAGGTTTCCTCTCCTGCAATACCTCTCCGATGGTGTCGTCCCTCCGGATAAGTCATTAGCCAGAACATTAAAACAAAAAGGCTCGTGGTTTCATCATATTGAGAGACATGTTGTATAAAAAATCCGACAGTAAACCTCTCTTGCGCTGTTTGGGGGATGAAGAGTCTCAAGTAGTCCTCTCTGAATTGCATAATGGTGATGGGTCAGCCCATTGTGGATTCAGAGCTTTAACAAGAAGAGTTTTACTGGCCGGATACTATTGGCCATCTATCATGGAAGATGCTAAGGAATTGGTAAGAATGTGTGACCCATGCCAGAGGTACATCAATGAAATTCATGTCCCAACCATTCATTTAGAGTCAATTTCTGAGCCTATTCCTTTTGCTCGATGGGGGTTAGATTTAGTAGGGCCTCTCCATGTGGCGTCCGGAGGACGCAAGACTATAATTGTTGCCATAGACTACTTTTCGAAGTGGATTGAAGCAGCCCCTCTAGAAGGAACAACATCAAAAGTTGTTATAAAATTCATTCTATCCAACATCTGTTGCAGGTTTGGTGTCCCACAAAAGATAACAACAGACAATGGGCCACAGTTCGACAATAGGGAAATGGAGAGCTTCTGTGCCTCAAGGGGTATACAACATTGTTTCTCTTCACCTTTCCACCCACAAGTAAATGGGCAAGTTGAGGTGGCTAATAGAACTACACTGTCCGGTTTAAAGAAGAATTTGGAAGGGGCTGCTGGAAAGTGGCCTAGTTATTTACAAGAGGTCTTGTGGGCCTACCGGACAACACCCGGGGCTGCAACACAAGAATCACCCTTTGTTTTGGTCTATGGGATGGATGCAGTAGCTCCCATAGAAGCAACTCTCCCGTCATTTCGTGTTCACAACTTCTCCGAACACGCTAACGAGGTGGCAATCAGAGGTCAACTTGACTTGGTAGAAGAAAGACGAGTTAAAGCTCACCTTAGAGTTGCACACTATCAGGGTTTGATGAGAAGTAAGTTTGATTCCAAAGTTAAAAGAAGAGATTTCCAACCAGGGGACAAGGTATTGAGGAAAGTATTCTTACACACTAAAGAAAAGCTGTTCGGAAAATTGGCTCCGACTTGGGAAGGACCTTATATGGTTGTTGAAAGGCTTAAACCTAGAACATATTGGCTAGAAGACAAGGATGGAAGAGTTTTGACTCATCCTTGGAATATCGAGCATCTCCGGATGTACTTGGAGTAGCATTTGTGTAAATATTTACTTGTTTAAACATCCATGTAAATATTTGGGGGCATACTCTTTCTTCCCTGGTGGCACGGGGAGGTTTTAATGAGGTGTCCGGGATTTTGAATAAAATTTGATGCCTTCTTAAAAAATTTCCCCAAGTGTTTTAAGTTGTCTTTTGTCACACTATCCGGATTGAAATAAAAGAGTGATGACCACTTAAATATTCGTCATCGGAGAATTTAAACACTCTCACTATGAAATAACTAAGGGCTATTTAAACTCTAGCCGGAGGACTTAAACACTCTTACTATGAAATAATTAAAGGCTGTTTAAACTCTAGCCATCAAAATTGGAACAAACAATGAAAAAATATGAGAATTGCACAAAACTATTTATTAAAATAACTTAAAGTGCCTTGGCCTTCCAAGGACTTTTGAATTGTCAAAGTAAAACAAAAAAAAAACCTATCCGGTCAGATACCGGACACAATTACAAAAAAGAGTGCCTTGGCCTTCCAAGGACTTTAGTCTGGACAAAAAGTGAAAAAGTAGTTCACAAATTAAGGCTGAGCCTTTGAAGATGGCTCAGCTTCATTTACCTTCTTTTTTCCCTTAGGATCATCTTGATCTTCGTTTGGGCTCTCCCCGGTACGTTCTTCGTCATCGGATGAGGAAGCGCTGGAATAGTCATGCAAGTCTCCATCAGCTATTGTATGATACGGGAGGTCGTCAGACTCAACATGAAGCCATAAATCCCCCAGGTTCCTCTTCGAAAACTTCTCGTGGAAGAGTAGAACCATCTCAGAGCTCACCCTGGCGTACATTTCCTCCTGGGTGTCAATCATATTGTTGGCATAAGCGTCAATTTTGGCTTGAATCTTGGCCTCCTGCTCCCTTAGCAAAGCAACTTTCTCCTCGGCATCCTTGGACACTGTATTCTCGAGAGCAATCTTGTCATTGGTCAAGTTGGTGATGATTTGGTCTTTGGCCTTGGATTCTCCCTTTGAGGTGGTAAGGTCTTTCTCCAGACCGGACAGCTTCTCCTGGAGCTCTCTGATGGTGTCCTCTAAAGTGGAGACTTTCGTGGTGCTTGTCTCTTGGTTTCTCTTCAACTCCTCAGTTTCTTCCTTTAAAATGGCAGCATTGGAAGTGGCAGTGCGAAGGTCATCGGACAGCCTCTCTTTGTCAGACTTAAGGTCTTTGATGATGTCGGCCTGGTTTCGGACTTGTTTCTCCAACACAAGTACAGGCTGAACGTTGCTTAACAAAGAGTGGGCTATGGCATCCCTTTCACTAGAAACGATAAAGGTCTTACCATTGAAGGTGACCGTGTTTGAGGTACTCGGAGGAAGGTAAGGCCCGACAAAGTCGTCTCTGGGAAGATTGATGAAGTACTCACCAAGCCCACCAAGACCGATGATGTCTACTCCGTCAATGTTGATATCTCCCCCCTCGACGTCATCAGTATGGAAGTCGCCCGGTATCTCCTCAGCATGCGCTGGGTCAGTAGGATCAGCTTGAAAAGAAGGCTCCGGGGCCCGGAGAGAAAGCTCGTCACCCTTAGAAGTCTTCTTCTTCTTGGCCTCCCGGTCTGTGCTTTTGCTTCCCTGTTTACGATTTCTCTTGGAGGCTCTTGGAGGTTTTGGTGGGTTCACTTCTTGCCTTTCAGTCTCTTGCTCCACCACTTCCAAGAGAGCAGCATCGATTTGGCTCTGGACTGGCCCCTCCGGGTCTATTGGAGCATCCTTCTCTGCATCAGCAGGATTAGCATCACCCACCACCTTCTTGCCTTTCTTTTTACCCTTCATCTTGCTTGGAGCTTTGGCCCGGCCTGGCAGGAAGAGAGTCCCATCTGGTTCATGGGTCATCTTAAGCACAACATCCGGAGGAGGCTAAGTGGTGAGATCCTCCCAAGTCAAGTCTCTCCGACCTGTGGTGTTCCACAAGTGAGACCTTGCCAAGTTGCCAATGGTAAAAGCAGCATGGAACCGATTCTCCCACCTATTAGCAGCCCAAGCATTGATCTTGGTGCAAGTAGCCTGCCCGGCTTTCAGGTAGTCACTAAATTCCTTGGGCAGTTCTGCTAAGGCAAAAGAAAGACAAATTAATTTAAAACTAACTCTAAGACAAAAGAAAGAGACAAAAATATGAAGCAGGAGACTTACGGTCACTTCTCCACCTGCTTCTGAGAAGGCTTGGGTTCTCTCCGGACTTGATCTTCTTTCCGTTTTCCAAAGCACCACTAACAAACAGGAACTGGGTCCTCCAATTCCTCTCCGCCTCTAACAAATCGTCCACAGCCTTGAAATCATCCCCCATATTGAAATGGTAAAAGGGGATGTGGTGGTTTCTACAAAGACTGGCCACATCAGCAAACTCCTCCATTGGCAGAGGGATCCCAGAGAGCCTTGAAGCCATGATGCAGGACATGAGGGTGTACCAGGCGTTGGGGCTTAGCTGGCTCGGACAGAGTTGTATCAGATGGAAGTATCTGACTATCTCTGGGTCTAATGGGAATCTGAGCCCCCAGTTGAATAGCTCCGTGAATATGACGATTTCGCTTAACTTGCAGTCCATGGGAGTCTCTGGGTGTATGGGAATCCTGATCTTCACATTCTCCGGTATTCCCCACTTCGTACGCATCCTGCCCAGCTCAGCTGTGTGGATGAATGCGTAGTTGAATTTTTGCAAGGAGAGGAGGTACCTAACGCTGACCTTATGAAACAAGGCCCCACTCTTCCTTCGAGACTCTCCGGCAGCTCCGGGTGCCTTAAACACAATTTCTCTTTGCCTTTGTCCTTTTTGGCAACTATAGCACTACTGCTCTGACCGGAGGGCTCAGACTCAAATGGAGCCTCTTCAACAGAGTCCTCCATTACTTCCTCCATAATTGTTGAAGGGTTTTCAGCAGCAGTAGTGGGGGGAGGGTTCAAATTCGACTCAGCCTTGTCTCCGGACTGCTATGCCTCAATGTCCTTTTGGCTTCTGGCCTCCGGTAGAGGTACTGGGGCAAATGCTTCTCTTTGAAGACTTGGACTGGAGCCCTCCGGACCGGATAGTCTGTCATTGGGGGCTCTAATGGGCACTTCTGACCTAGTGTTGTTGTCTTTAGCACCCGAATTTGAAGGAGTGCTTTTAGACCCTTGGCCCTAACCAACCGGCCTCTTCTCCGGTCAACTAGCTTCTGAGGGGAGTGCTCCGTATCTGACCCCATTTCTATAAAAGGTGAGGGTTTTTTTAGACTAGTAACTGTTACTCCTGGCTCGACAGCAGGTTCCGATTCCTGAACCGAGGAACCAGAGATAATGGGGGAGAGGTTAGTTTGGAATAGATTTCTCGGCTTGATGCCTTTAGAAGAAGAAGAGCCTTGATCTGACTCTGTGGCAGAGGTGATTGGTCTATCAACAGGCGAAGTGGGTAACCCTGCTGCAATTCGTCTTTCTCTTTCGACCTTTTGAGCCTTCTTTAGTTCAGAAAGGTTGAGCCACCTGCCTTTGATCAGAGCGTTCCTCGCTGTAAACATAAACTATTGAGCAAGTTTTTGCTTTAGAGAGAGAAAGCCTTGAGAAAGTTTGCAGAGTAAATGTGAAAGAGATGGTAAAATAGTAGAAAGTGTGTTTGAATTTATAGTAAATCTGAAAAAGGAAGTTGATTCCTAGGAGAATTCGAAAAGATTGGTAATGATTAAAGACGACGCTGATGTCACCACCTTTAATTAAGAGGTTGCTTTTCGAAGAAGGTGGGTTCGAAATTCAAGGTGAAAAAACGGCTGAAGCAACCAATCAGAGAGCGACACGTGTCCCACAAACTCTGGCAAAAACCGTTTTGAATTCGTGAAGCTTTATCAGTCCGGATAAACCCATAACCCAAATTGACAGACCTGTCCGGATTACAACTACCCCTGATGTCAGACTGTTTTTCATGTTTTTGACAAGAGTATTTGAACAAACACCTAAAAAAGGGGCTCCTGATGAGTCCGAATTTTGCATGCTCCCCGGACAGGGACAGATCGGTCCAAGGCCTCCGGACCGGACATATCACTTCGAACACTTAACCCATAGGACTGTTCGAACTATGACAAAAGTACTAAAAAACCTAAAACACTACTTGACTAAGCTACTTGCTCTCCTACTTAGAGCTCATGGGTCTTTGGACATGACCCGAGTCCATTAAACATGACCCGAAAGCCCATAAGGGCCCAAACATAAGGGTATAAATACCCAACCACCTGAGAATTAACTGCTACTAGCCAGCTTAATTATCTCTCTACTCTCTACACTAAAATATTAAACACCCACATACTTCCATAAAACACCAGATAAATTATAAGCCTACCCTCAGGCGATAATTATCCACACCAAAATGTACTATAGAACAAACTGAATAATAAGTAACAACTAATAACTATTTTTATTAAGTAACAATATTTTATTATCATCTAAACAATTACACGCATTCACTAAAAAGATTGAACATATCAATGAATTGAGTTGTTCAATAAATAAATTAGCATATCCAATCCAAAAACATGATCAAGAACAAATCTAGAAAAACAAATATAGGGGTGTAGTCAATTTTAAAGTAGATTATATATTAATAATGATCTAATTCTTTATTAATTTGAAAAGGGGTTAACTGATTTCGTAAAAAGGTAAAAACAAAAACAAAAATATCAATCATGGATTTTGTTTTGTTCATTGTAAAGAAACAAAACCAATAATATTTTCCATATTTTTTTAAGTTACATTTTGAAAGATACAAATTAAAAGGGATACTATACAAAATACTAGATAATAAATACTAGTTGATAAGAATATTTATAATGGGACAATAATATCATTTTTGCTACTCAATAAAACACTCAATATTATTCAAAAGATAAAATTTGAGATTGAGAAAATACAAAATATTCTGCATTTTTTGGGAGTCGAGAGTATGAAGTTAATCATATTGGGACAAGGTCAAACATTACCAAAATTTTCCAGGTTTTAAGAAGGTATATAAGTAATTCACGGATGAACCATTAGTAAGGTAAGTAATTTTCTAAAAATTTTGCTATCTACTAGTCTAGATCTCACTAAAATACTAAAACCAAAGACAACATGAAAATAAAAAAATTGGATTAGACATTTTATATTTATGATTTACATCTTCGAAATACATCTAATCTCACATTGTCAAAAGGGCATGCTATATTTTTATGCGTTGGACTGTGTATTATATAAACTTACGGTCTATAGTTCAATAAAAAATTGATCAAAACTCGATTTCCATAACTCTCTATAAAACTATGTATTTGATTTCCTACATGTTTGGTGAATCGATGTACTAATAGCACAAATAAAAACAATTATAACAATATTATCCCTCCAACGTTGACTATAATATTCGTTCGTGTATCGGTACCTAATGATTTAAGTATCGTTAAAATTAATTCTCCCGACATAAAATAATATAATGTCTTTTTTGTATTTATATGTCTTGGGTTTTAAAATTTATTTAAAATATATGGCATAGTGCACAAATAATCCAAAGCACATATATGTTAGGAGAAAGTAAAACTAAAATTATTATGATTAATGATATTAATTTAATGTTTACAAACCAAACTAATAAAAAAATCATACTAACACAAAAAGTAAGCTAGTACTTTTTATAATTGATGTTTTTAAAACAAATAATTAAAACAAATAAATTATAATATTTTTTATTAGATTTACATGAACAACTAAAATTATTTTTTATTAACTAACCAGGTAAAAAAAAAATTGCTTTAATAAATCTAAATTAATTAATACAAATTTTATTGCAACGCAAATTTGTTTTATTTCTTTTAAATTAATTTTGCATTTGGAAAATCTCACTTTTTGAATATATCATGTCTATATCTTCGTTTTTAATTTAATTAAAACTTATTTGATTCTCCAACAAACACATATTCCTCAGTCAAATCGAATATTTTATGCATATTCCAATAGCAAATATAGCAGTACATCAATTTTTAACCGATAAACACTCATACATTTAATAAAATATCAAATATATAATATATGAATAAAAAATAATTATTATCTGATCTTTATGGATTAACGCTTATTTATTTAAATATCAAATAAGTAGTACATGATTTTTACATTATAAATAAGTGAGAGCCTTAACTTGATTACCGGACAAACAAAACTATTGATATACTAAGATTAGCAAACAATTGCAAAAAGTGAAAGATGGTGTCGAAAGGATTATCAATAATCTTTCTAATATTAACATTGGTTGCTCTTGTTGCATCTCAAGCCACTCCAGCTAATTGTATAAAAGATATACAAAGTATTTCCGGTTGCTTTGAAGCTATTACACATATTAAAAATGGATTACACGTGCTCCAAAGTGAAAATCAAACACACTATAAATATATTTTAATAATATACATAGTCAAATCTTTAAAGATACTATAAAACAAACTAGATAATAAGTAACAACTAATAACTATTTTTATTAAGTAAAAATATTTTATTATCGTTTAAATAATTACACTCATTCACTAAAAAGAATCAGCATATCAATGAGTAGAGTTGTTCAGAAAATGAATTAGCATATTGAATCCAAAAACATGATCGAGAACAAATCTATAAAAAATAATATAATGGTGTAATCAATTTTAAAGTAGATTATATATTAATAACGATATAATTATTTATTAATTTGAACCAGGGGTTAAGTGATTCCGTGAAAAGGTAAAAATAATAATAAAAATATCAATCATGCATTTTGTTTGTTCGTAGCAAAGAAATAAAACCAATAATATTTTTCATATTTTTTTAAGTTACGTTTTCAAAGATGTAGATATAATGGGTACTATAAAAAACAATAGATAATAAATACCAGTTGATAAAAATATGTATAATGTGAAAATAATATCATTTTTGATACTCAATAAAACATTCAATAAAATTCAAAAAATAGAATTTTAGATTGAGAAAATACAAAAGATTATAATTATTTATCCTTGGGGAGTCGAGAGTATGAAGTTACTCATATTGGGACAAGGTCAAACATTACCTAAATTTTTTCAAAAAGAGTACGAAGTTACTCATATTGTGACAAGGTCAAACATTACCTAAATTTTACAGGTTTTGGGAAGGTATGTAAGTAATCCACGGATGCACCATTAGTAAGGTAAGTAGTTTTCTGAAAATTTTGCTATCTAATAGTCTAGATCTCACTAAAATATTAAAACTAGAGATAACATGAAAATAAAAAAAATTGATTAGACATTTTATATTTATGATTTACATCTTTGGAATACATCTAATCTCACATTGTCAAAAAGGCATGCTATATTTTTATGTGTTGGACTATATATTCAATAAACTTACGGTTTATAGTTTAATAAAAAAATGATCAAAACTCGATTTCCAGAACTCTTTGCAAAACTAGTATTTGATTTATACATGTTTAATGAATCAATGTTCTAATATCACAAATAAAAAAAATTATAACGATATTATCCCTCCGACATTGAATGTAATATTTGTCCGTGTATCGGTACCTTATGATTTAAGTATCGTTAAAATTAATTCTTATGATATAAAATAATATATTTTTTTGTATTTATATATCTTGGGTTTAAAATTAATATTTAAAATATATGTAATAGTAAACAAATCATTCGAAACATAAACACGTTAGAAAAATATAGCGGAAAGTAAAACTAAAAGTATTATGTAATGATATTAATTTTATGTTTACAAACCAAACTAATAAAAAAACTCATACTAATAAAAAGAATTACACTAATAAAAAAAAGTAAGCTAATACTTTTAAAAATGATTTTTTTAAAAACAAATAATTAAAACAAATATATTTTATTATTTTATTATTATTATTACATGAACAATTAAAATTATTTTTGATTAACTAACCATCATTAGGTAAAATAATTTTTCGTGCGATGAATCTAAATTAATTAATACATTTCTTTTTGCAATGCTATTTTTATTTTTTAAATTAATTTTGGATTTGAAAAATTAATTTTGGATTTGAAAATTCTAAATTTTTAAATATATCAGGTCTATAAATTAGTTTCCTATTTAATTAATACTTATTTGATTCTCCAACAAACATCTATTCCTCAGTCAAATCGAATATTTTATGCATATGCCAATAGCAAATATAGTAGTACAACAATTTTTAACCGATAAACACCCGTACATTTAATAAAATATCAAATATATAATATATAAATAAATAATAATTATTATCTAATCTTTTAATAAGTTTGGATCAATGCTCATTTATTTAAATATTAAATAAGTAGTACATACTTTTTATATTATCAATAAGTGAGAGCCTTAACTTGATTTCCGGACAAACAAAACCATTGATATACTAAGATTAGCAAACAATTGCAAAAAGTGAAAGATGGTGTCGAAAGGATTATCAATAATCTTTCTAATATTAACATTGGTGGCTCTTGTTGCATGTCAAGCCACTCCAGCTAATTGTATAAAAGATATACAAAGTATTCCCGGTTGCTTTGAAGTTATTACACATATTAAAAATGGACACTTTCAAAAAATCGAAAAGACTTGATGCAAAGTTCTAAAGGAGGCTACTGGTGACTGCAAAGTGAACGTGTTGTCAGTTAATTTTTTTTGCTAATCTTCTAATTCGCGTACTTTGTGATACTTTTAGATATAGTTCTTTAATTTTATGGGTTACTTTTATACCTCTATTCATTATTATAAAAATCCAATTTCAGTTTCGTCTCATATGTTTCTTTTCGATTAGAGCTATTTTGTTCAGTAATTGTTTCTATTCCAATCTAATTACAACTATTTTATCTAATGAAAGAATTGGTTTCCATATATATATTTCAAATCATCTTTTATTATCATTTAAATTGAATGTATCCGATAAAATGGACACTTTCATAAAATCGATTAAAAGTCAAACACACTTCAAATATATTTTAAAAATATAGAGAGTCAAAGCTTTAAAGTTACTATAGAACAAACTAGATAATAAGTACCAATTCATAACTATTGGTATTAATTAACAATAATTTATTATCATCTAAACAATTACACTCATTTACTAAAAAGATTGAGCATATCAATAAATAGAGTTGTTCACAAAATGAATTATCATATCAAATCCAAATATATGACAAAACAAGTCTAGAAAAAAACAATATATGGATGTATTCAATTTTATATTAATAAGGATATCAATTTTTATTAATTTGAACCAATGGTAAACTCTTTCCGTGAAAAGGTAAAAATGAAAATAAAAATCTCAACATGGATTTTGTTTTGTTCATCATAAAGAAGCAAAACCAATAATATTTTCATTTTTTTTAAGTTACGTTTTGAAAAATACGGACTAAAATCGTTAGGGGTACTATAGAAAACACTAGGTAACAAATATCAATTGATAACTATTTTTATAATGCGGCAATAATATCATTTTTGATACTCAATCAAACATTCAATAATATTCCATGATAACATTTGAGATTGAGAAAAAATGAAATAGTCTATATCTTTTGGGAGTCGAGAGAAATATATATACTCATATTGGGACAAGGTAAACATTACCTTAATTTTTTGGGTTTTGGGAATGTATGTAGGTAATCCACAGATGAACCATTAGTAATGTAAGTAGTTTTTTGAAAATTTTGTAGCTAGTAGTCTAGATCTCACTAAAATATTAAAACCAAAGATATGAAAATAAAAAAATTAGATTAGACATTTTTATGATTAACATCTTTGAAATACATCAAATCTCGCATTGATTGATTTAAATAGACTACAAATAACGAAGAAAATATCAAAAAATTAAAATGTTAATCATACTTCGAATGGGAAACTTTGTCAAACTATCTCAACGAGTTTATTAGTTTAGTGTTGCACTATATGCACATGTTGTGTATGTCATATTGGTTGTGTATAAGGATCCAACACTTTATTACCATATCTTAACCAATGGAGCAATATATACACATATAAATATTGAATCTTGTGCATTTTTAGTCGGTAAAGTTTGCATTTGTTCATTGTTGTTGATTTCTAGAATATTTGATGGGTGTAACTTGGTGAGACTAATAATCGCCTGAGGGTAGGCTAGTAATTTTAAGTGGAGTTTCAAGGTGGAGAATGGGTGTTTAACGGTGGTGTGTGGGTGTTTAACGGTGGAGAGATAATTAAGCAGCTTGGTAGCAGTTAAGTTTCATTACCCACAGTTAATGCTGGTGGTTGGGCATTTATAGTATGATGTTTGGGCCTTTATGGGCTTTCGGATCATGTTTAATGGACCCGGGTCATGTTCAAAGACCCATTAGTCTTAAGCAAGAGGGCAGGTAGCTTAGTCAGGAAGTGTTTAGGTTTTTTAGTACTTTAGTCATAGTTCGAACAGTTTTAAGTTCACAGAGTTCGAAGTGATCTGTCCGGTTTATGTCCCTGTAGCCTGTCCGGTATTCGGAGAGATTTAGACCGATTTGCCCTTCCGGGGAGTATGCTGAATTCGGACTCATCATAACTTAAATTTGAAATTTCAGTTGTTGAAAAATGCATTGCATATTTTTATGTGTTGGGCTGTGTATTTTATGAACTTAAGGTCTATAGTTCAATAAAGATTTGATCAAAACTCGATTTTTGTGGAACTCTCTACAAAACTACGTATTTGATTTGTCATATGTTTGGTGACTCGATGTTCCAATATCACCAATAAAAACAATTAAGATATATTATCCCTCCAATATTAGTTAGTATAATAATTGTCCATGTATCAGTCACCTATGATATAAGTATCGTTAAAATTAACTCTTCCGACATAAAATAATTTTTTTTTTGTATTTATATGTTTTGAGTCTTAAAATTGATATTTAAAATATATATACCATAGTAAGCAAATAATTCAAAACACAAATCCGCTAGAATAATATAACGAAAAGATAAAACCAAAAGTATTATGTAGATATTAATTTTATGTTTACAAACCAAACTAATAAAAAGACTTATACTAATAAAAACAAATAAACTAATACTTTTAAAATTGATTTTTTAAACAAATAATTAAAACTATAAATTAAAAAATATTAATTATTATTACATAAAAAATTAAAATTATTTTTTATTAACTAACCATAATTAGGTAAAATAATTTTTCGATGAATCTAAATTAATTAATATAAATTTCATTTTAATGTCAATTTTTTTTATTTAAAAAAAATTAATTTTGGATTAAAAAATCTCACTTTTTGAATATATAATGTATGTAAGTTAGTTTTTTATTTAATTAAAACTTACTTGATTCTCACGGAAACACTTATTACTTAGTCAAAATCGAATATTTTATGCATATACCAATAACAAATATAAATGTATATCGAATTTTTAACGGATAAACACCCATGCATTTAATAAAATATTAAATATATAATATATGAATAATAAATAATAATGATCCAATCTTTTAATTATTTTGGACCAACACTTATTTATTTAAATATCAAATAAATAGTATATGTTTTTTATATTTTAAATTAGTGAGAACTTTAATTTGATTACCGTACAACTAAAACTATTGATATATTAACATTAGTAAACAATTACACATAGTGAGAGATGATGTTTTTCTAAAGCTAGCATTGGTTGCTCTTATTGCATCTTAAGCCACTCCAGTTAATTATCTAAAAGATATACAAAGTATTCATGGTTTCTTTCAAGCTATTACTCATATTAAAAATGGACACTTTCAAAAAATCGAAAAGATTTGCTGTAAAGTTTTAAAGGGGGCTACTGGTGACTACAAAGTGAACGTGTTGCCAGTGAATTTTTTCACTAAACCTTTGAATCACGTAATTTATGCTATTGTTTAGACATTATTCATTAATTTGATGGAACACTACTATACCTCTATTCATTATAATAAAATCCAATTTCAGTTTCATCTCATATATTTCTCTTTGATTAAAGCTATTTTTGTTCCGTAATTTTGTCTATACCAATCTAATTACTACTATTTTATTCGATGAAATAATTTGTTTCTCTATATATATATATATATATATATATATATATATATGGTTCATATAATCTGTTATTATCATCTAAATTGATTGTATTCAACAAAATTGACACTTTCAGAAAATCGATTAGACCTGCTACAAAATGAAAATCAAACACTTTGAATATATTTTAAAAATACATAGACTAAAAGCTTTAAAAGTACTATAGAATAAAAACTAGATAATAAGTAACAATTGATAACTATTTTTATTAAGTAGTAATATTCTATTCTCATCTAAACAATTACACTCATTCACTAAAAAGATTGAGCATATCAATAAACAGAGTTGTTCACAAATTGAATTAGCATATTGAATCCAAAAACATGATAAAAAACAAATCTAGAAAAAACCAATATAGGGATGCATTCACTTTTAAAGTAGATAATAAATTAATAAGGATATAAATCTTTATGAATTTGATCAAAAGGTTAACTGATTCCGTGAAAAGGTAAAAAAAAATCAATCATGCATTTTGTTTTGTTCATCATAAAGAGACAAAATCAATGATATTTTTAGATTTTTTTAAGCTATGTTTTGAATTATACAGACTAAAATCTTTAGGGAAACAACAAAGAGAGAAGTAGCCGCAGTAGGCGGCTAGGGTTTTGTGTTTATTAGAAAATGTTCATTTTTGTATTGAACTGTTTTTTATAATAATAAACCCAAGTAAGGCTCTCAATATATAGAGAACTTAGAGGCATATACAAGGAAACCTAATACACTGAATATTCTAACAATATCCAAACATAACAAACATTTTAATACTATGCAACGTGAATGTGTTACATGCCAGCGCACTAAAAACATGTTATTGCGTGAATATTCTAACACTCCCCCTCAAATTGTGTAGTGGGATCACCAATACCCAACTTGGATAAAACTGATTCGAATGTTCTTGCAGCAACCGCTTTTGTCAGGATGTCTGCGAGTTGGTCTTCGGATCTAACAAACGGAAGTTCCACTGTTCCATCTTTAATATTTTATTTTATGAAGTTCCTATCTATTTCAATGTGCTTTGTTCTATCGTGCTGTACTGGGTTCTCTGAAATAGTAATCG
Organism: Limnanthes douglasii subsp. nivea; assembly: GCA_036936605.1. NCBI lineage: Eukaryota > Viridiplantae > Streptophyta > Magnoliopsida > Brassicales > Limnanthaceae > Limnanthes > Limnanthes douglasii. Next base: position 39,929,604 of record JAUPFV010000002.1, read on the forward strand.
CAGCTTTATTATCGCACATTAACTGAGTTGGACACTTCAGAGGGGATCCGATTTCTTTCATTATCTTCTTTAACCAAAGTATCTCGGTAATCCCCTTAAAGATTCCTCTAAATTCTGATTCAGCACTTGACAGTGATACGACTTTCTGTTTCTTACTCCTCCAAGTCACCAAGTTACCTCCAAGAAGAGTAAAGTAGCCAGCACTTGATCGCTTGTCGTTAGGATTCCCTCCCCAATCAGCATCTCTGAATACTTCAACATCAAGGTGTCAAATTTTCTTAAAAATTATGCCTCTTCCTGGTGTGCCATTGAGATATTGAATAATCTTCATTACTGCCTCTATATGGTGTTCCTGAGGATGATGTATGAACTGGCTAACTACTCCCACCGCGTATGCAATATCGGGTCGAGTGTGAGCCAGGTAAATCAATTTTCCCACCAACCCTTGGTACCTTTCTTTACTCGCTGGACTGGCCCCTTCAATTATCTTTAGTTTGCAATTCACAACCATAGGAGTGTCATTTGGTTTGCAATCCACCATTCCAACTTTAGCTAATAAATCCAATATATATTTCCGTTGGGAGATATAAATCCCTCCTCTTGACCTAAGAACCTTGATTCCTAGGAAATACTTTAATCCTCCAAGGTCTTTCATTTCGAACTCCTTGAAGAGGTTTTTCCTAAGAAAGCTAATTTCTTCTTCGTCATTCCCCGTTATAATCATATCGTCGACATATATTATAAGACAAGTGACTAATTCTCATCTCTTTTTGTAAAACAATGTATGATCCCCATTACTCTGTTTGTAGCTAAACTGCTTCATTGCCATTGTAAATCTCCCAAACCAAGCACGAGGAGACTGTTTGAGCCCATATAATGCCTTTTTCAGTTTACATACCTCATTTTCTTGAAAACCATCAGAGAAACCTGGTGGGGGTTCCATATATACCTCTTTTTCCAAGTCTCCATGTAAGAAAGCATTCTTTACATCAAATTGATGAAGAGGCCAATCTTTATTCGCGGCTATTAAAAGTAAAACTCTGATAGTGTCAATCTTTGCAACCAGAGAGAACGTTTCAGAGTAGTCTATACCATATGTTTGTGTATATCCTTTGGCAACCAATATTTCCTTGTGTCGCTCAATGGTGCCATCAGATTTATATATTATATTAAACACCCATCTACACCAGACTGCTTTCTTCCCTTGTGGTAACACACAATTCTCCCATGTACCATTCCTTTTTAGAGCTTCCATTTCGGTATTCATTTCCTCATGTCATTCAGTCATCTTCTTAGCTTCTTGAGTTGTTTTAGGGATTTGTTCAGAGAGAATAGTAGCTGAAACGCCTTTGCAATCTTCGTCATTCCTTTCATGTCTGTTTTTACCGGATATGTAGAAGCATGAGGAACGTGTTCCGGTGAATACCGGTGAGGAACCCCTCTATTTTTTCTTTGGGGAAGAACCAGAGTTTGAGTTTCAACAAATGAACTTCCTGAAATGTCATGGTCAGTAGCATTTTGTGAATTATGACATTGTAAATTGTTTACCTCTTGATGGACATTTTCTTCGGCTGATTCGCTGGTAGTATCCATGGCATTTATTTCTTGTTGGACATTGTCTTCGGGAGAATCATTGGTGGTAAGAACTGCCTCGTCAGTCTCCTTTATGTTGGAAGAGGCGTGTTCGATGGCGCCCTCTACCGACTCTGTTGGCACATCCTCAAAGTAACTTTCATATAACAACCAGTCGAGTGATTCACTTACTTTATCCCTCTGAGCACGAGATTGGTGGTAAAAAAAATCGGATTCTAAGAAGTCACAGTCCATGGTGACATGGATTCGACGAGTAACCGGATTGTAACACCGATAACCCATTTGATGGACACCGTACCCAACGAATACACACTTTTCAGCACACAGATTAAGTTTGTTTCGACTAGTTTTAGGGATATGAACAAACACCAAACAACCAAAGACACGAGGTGGTAAGGTCATAACAAATGGAATTGTAACTTGGGTGGCAAACACTTGTGATGGAGTTTTATTTCCTAGACATCGGGTTGGTAGATGATTTGCAAGATATGTGGGTGTAGCAAGAGCTTCTGGCCAAAGAGAATGAAGAACTCTAGATTCAATCATAATAGCACGAGTTTTTTCAAGTAAAGTACGATTTTTTCGTTCTGAAGTACCGTTTTGTTGAGGTGTGTTTGGACCAATGGTTTGATGGATAAGACCATTTGTTTTGAAAAAATAATGTATTGTTTGGTTGACAAACTTTGTTCCATTATCCGAACGGATAATCTGTATTTTTTTGTCAAATTGAGTCAAAATCATTTTGTAAAAACACACAAATATTTCTGGTACTTCCGATTTATGTTTCATGAACTATATCCAAGTCATTCTTGAGAAATCATCCACAAATAAAACAAAGTATTTGATTTGATTGTTAGTGGAATTTGGTGACGGACCCCAAACATCAGAATGGATTAGCGAAAAAGCATAATCAACTCTAGTATTACTTTGATTAAATGGGACCCTACGATTTTTTGCAAGAATGCAGGTTTCACATTTCTCATGAATGAAATTATTCAAAAAAAGACTAGGAAAAAAACTTTTAAGATAGTTAAAAGAAGGATGACCAAGTCGCCGGTGCCATAACCAAAGTTTCCTTTCGGTTGTTCCGTGAGCAAGCATGGCATGTCCCTTATGAACTACCTCATCAACATAATAAAGACCTCCTTGTTCCATACCACGCCCAATGATCTCCTTCGTACGAATGTCCTGTAAAATGCAAAAAAAATGGATACATAAGAACCACACAGTTGAGTTGTTTTGTCACTTGACTAACAGATAATAACTTTAAGGATAGTGAAGGAATGTAGAGGTAGTTTTTAATTTCCATTTTTTCCGAAAAAATAATTGAACCTCCCCATTTGACTTCACAAATTTCTCCATTAGCAGTCTCAATATGGGACTTCTTTGGAGATGACATGTCACGAAAGTCTTTAGGATCAAAAGACATGGTGTCCGTAGCCCCGCAATCAAAGATCCAATTCATTGATTTCTCAAACCCTTTACCTCCAAGTTTTTCATAGGAGTTTGCCGCCATTCCTCCAAAACCAATGCCACTTCCTTGCTCATTTTTAGTCGGATCTTCACTGCCACTTGTAGACGAAGCCCGTTTGACATTAAATCTGAAACACTGGTTGTTTTTCTCCTTATGACCGTCCTCCCACCATTTTGGATAGCCAACCAACTGGAAACAGGTCTCTTTAGTGTGTTTCTTCAACCTACAATGAGTGCAATACAACTTAGATTTATCTTCTTTCTCTTTGGATCAGAATTTAAACCTCTGTGCAGAATCTTTAGCAGCCAAACCCATTCCAATTTCAATCGAGTCACTATCAGAAGAACTTGATTTTAGTATATTAAGCCTGGCCACTTCCCTTCGTATTGTAGCATATGTTGTTTCCACGGAAGGAAGAGGATCCTTTTTCAGGATATCTCTCTTGACTCGTTCCAACTTGTCATTAATCGCCATTAGAAATTGATACAGTCTTTGTTCTTGAGTCTTCTTATTGTAGATCTGAATGTCTTCTGGGTCTTTCATAGGGTTCAGATCTCGCCTATCTATAGACATCCAGATGTTCTGCAGTTTGTTCCATAAGTCTTCTAGTGTATCGGACCCTTGCCATAATGAATGAGCCCTCTTATGAAGGTCAAACACCTGTAACGAATCTATACCAGAACCGTATGTGGTGGCTAACCCATCCCAGAAGGCTTTTTCAGTAGGATATTGCGAGACATTATTCACCAAGCTGGATTCAAGATTCTGGATAATCCATGTGAAAATACATTGATCATCTTGTTCTCACCTTGTATATGTGTTGTCAGTTTTGGATGAAGGTGTCGGCTCCCCTGTAATGTGAGAACCTCTCCCCCTTCCCCCAATTGCTTTCTTCATCAGGTTTTCCCATAGGGCATAGTTGTCACCACCGAGTTTAATCCCTAGGGATAAATTCTCAGGGTTAGTTGTTTGTTGTTGTGTTCCGAGACTATATCTCAGAATGGCAGCAATCTGCATTGTTAATTCATCAGGGATTTGACTAACCACGACTTCATTGCCAGCCATCTTTGTTGAAGATGTTCAGAATTCCCAGAATCACACGTGCTCTGATACCATGTTAAACAACAAAGAGAGAAGTAGTCGCAGGAGGCGGCTAGGGTTTTATGTTTATTAGAAAATGTTCCTTTTTGTATTGAACTATTTTTTATAATAATAAACCCAAGTAAGGCTCTCAATATATAAAGAACTTAGAGGCTTATACAAGGAAACTTAATACACTTAATATTCTAACAATATCCAAACATGACAAACATTTTTAATATTATGCAACGTGAATGTGTTACATGCTAGCGCACTAAAAACATGTTATTGCGTGAATATTCTAACAAAAACACTTGATAATAAATACCAGTTGATAAGAATATTTATAATGTGACAATAATATCCTTTTTGTCGAGTAGTTAGTAAAGTCTCATTATGAGAAGATGAGTTTGACTAACATGTTTGGCTTGATTTTATGATATATGATTATTACTCGTAGGACCTCGCAGTTTATTTTTGTATTGTATGCTCATGTTGTGTGTGTCATATGAGATGCATATAAGGACCCAAAAATTCATTACCATATCTCAACAAATGGAGCAATATATACACACATTTTGAATCTTATGCCTTGTTATTTCGATAAAGTTTTTATTTTTTATTTTTTGGGTTGGGTATAAATTCAATTTTGTTGATCAGGCCTACGTGAATATATCAGCAACATACAAAGATCATAGAACATATTGAAGCGAGATGGTACCGATTTGAAGATGATGCCAAGTGAAGTGACAATATATTTCAGTGTGTTTCGTCCTCTTATGAACATAATTTTTTTCTATCTGCATGACCTTTTTGTTATCACAATGTAAGAAAGTAGGTTTAGTAACGTTAACCTCCATATCTGCAAGAAGCCATCAGAACGAAACAATCTCACACGTGGTCACGTCCATAGCATGGTACTCAGCTTCAGTAGACGATCTAGAGATAACATATTGTTTCTTGATTTTCCATGAGATTAATGAATCTTCATGAAAAATACATAAACCAATAGTATATTTTCGGTCATGAATACCACTATCCCAATCAACATTTCTATAGGAACGTAGTTCAAGTGAAAAGGTCGAATGAAAGAAAGTTCTATGGAACTGAGTGCCATGAAGATATTTCAATATTTGAAGAACAAATCCTAAATGGACAGATGTAAAAGCAATAACAAACTGACTAGCCACATGAACAGTGTAAGCTATATATGGTCGAGTAATTGTAAGATAAACCAAGCTATCTACAAGAGTTCGATATAGAGTTAGATCTGACAAAAAAACATAATTAGTCAGAGAATATTGTGCATAGGTTTCAATAGGGGTATCTACCGTCCTATTATCAGAAAGTTGTGCTTGCTCAAATAACTCAGACGTATATTTTATCTGAGAGAGAATATAAGCTTTTGGAGAGTGATGCACCTCGATACCTAAAAAATAACATAATAGTCCCAAGTTTTTCATCGCAAAACGTTGAGCCAAATTACATTTTGGTGCCTTAATGCCATCAATATCATCACTTGTAATCATCATATTATCTATTTGTAGAAATAAAATAATTCGTTCTAAACTCGTACATCTGATAAAGAAGGCTGAATCATGAAGGCATAATCGTAAATAAATTTCTCAAACCAAGCACGGGGAGCTTGTTTTAGACCATATAAAGTTTTTCTAAGTTGACAAAATTCACCTGGTTGGTGAGCAACATCTGGAGGAGCCATGTAAACCTCCTCATGAAGATCACCATTCAAAAATGAATTTTTGACATCTAGTTAGAAGATCTTCCACTGGAAAACAAATGCAACCCCAATAAGAGTATGATATGTCATCATTTTTGCAACTAGGGAAAATGTATCATCATAATCCATACCATACTTCTGTGAATACCCTTTTGCTACAAGACGAACCTTATATCTTCCAACAGACCCATCAGACTTTGATTTAATTTTAAAAACCCATTGAGAGCCGATTATATGTATATTGAATAAAGGTTTAACTATATCTTGTGTATGAGTCTGGTAAAGAGCAGTAAGTTATTTGATTATTGCATTTCTCCAACAAGGGTTACAAATAGCTGCTTTAAACGGATGAGGTTCATATAAATCATGTATGTTTGCTAAAAGAGAAGCATAATGAGCTGAGTAAGAAGAATACAACAAGTCTGGTAGTTTGGTAGACTTACTTGTACGAGTAGATCTTTTGAGGCCTAGAGTTGTTGGTTCACCAAAAGAAGGAGATGACTCAGGCTTTGATGGAATGAAAGTAGTATCAGTTATCCTAGATGACTCATAAGTTGGTGCATCAATGTCAATGCGTATGTCACTATTATTTTCAAAATGATTAATAGTCTGAATTTTTCTACTTGTTATATCATGTGATTTCATTGGAATCAAATAAACATGATATGCTCAAGAAATGTAACATGTTGAGAGACATAGTTTCCGACTAGTGAGATCCAAACAATGATAACCTTTATGTCTGACACTATAAACCAAGAAAACATATATTACGGTTTTTGGACCCAATTTATTGCGTGCAACATGAGGATGAATGACAAAATATGTACATCTAAATATTCATAAGGAAGAATAATTTGGGGTTGTCTGTATAAATTTTGAAAGGGAGACACCCTTGAATTATATGTATTGGGGATTCGATTAATCACATATACAATAGTATGAATTTCTTCTCAACAAAAAATAGTAGGAACCTCAATAGATAAAAGAAAAGAAAGAGCATTCTAAAAAAGGTGACGATGTTTTCTTTCTACAATACCGTCTTGCTGAGGGGTGTCAGTGCAAGAAGACTAATGTGTGGTACCATCAGATGCAAGGAACTAAGTAAAATTATTGGATGTATATTCACCCCATAAGTCAAACTTGAAGCATTTTATTACAGCGGAGTGTTGAGTCTTTAAGTTGGCCGAAATTCTCTACAAATTCCAAAGAAATCTGATCTTTGTTTCATAATATAAACCTAAGTATATCAAAGTATAGTTATCTATAAAATACATAGTAGGATGAAACATCTTTTGTGGATACATGAGGTGGACCCCAAATATCCGAATAAATTAAATCAAAAAGGAAAATTGAATAAAATAAACTTTTATTGAATGGTAAATCCGAAAATTTGGCCAGTTTAATTCTAAAACACATGTGGAGACTAAAAGTTTTAGACATGACACAAAGACATGTCCCAAACGAAAATGCTAGAGAATCGGATGACGAAAAACTCAAACGAAAAGAAGATAAATCAATACTAAAAGCTACAATATTAATGACTTTAACTTTATCGAAGACATAGAACTCTCCCAATCTACGACCTATCCCAATTACTTTCTGAGTACGTTGATTCCATATAACACAAACAAAATAAGAAAAAGGACCCACTGACTAGGTTTACATAACTGACTAACTGAAACAAGATTTAAAGTAAGTTTTGGAATATAATAGACATCATGAAGTGATGTATGAGAAGTAGAAATAGACCCAACACCCTCTAATAATATTGATGTATCACTAGCAGACAAGACTGATATTGGTGAAACATGAGACAAAAAAGAAAATTATGATATGTAGGAAGACATATAACGAGATGCGCCATAATCTAAAATCCACAAAGAAGAAGGAATGCCTAAAGTGGAAGACATAAACAGATTTGTGTGAGACATTGACGTAAACATGGCAGCAAGACTGGAAATAAGAAACGGTTTTGAAAGATTGCAGAATATAGGGATCAATTGCAGATGGTAATGTGTTACTATCAGTATCTCATAATGATGTCGTATCAGCCATAAATTGTGGGGGACAAATAGAGGACAAATTATTGAACAGTACGTATATGTTGCTTAAACAATTGTTACAGAAAAGAACATTGTTGAGAGGGTCGTTGCTGAGATGGTTGTTGTTGTTTTCCTCTCAGTAGTGCGAAATATGATTGCTAATGGTTCTTACTTTTAGAAAAAATATACTCATCAAATGCAAATCTTACTCCACTCGGTGTAAATATAGACTCGTTTAAAGTAGAAAATCATTGGTTTAGTATAACAAACACACTAAGAACATTGGTATTGGAACCCCTTTTCAATATGATTTTTGTCGTGTTTCTTCAGAATTGAGTTCATGGACAACTGAATCGACTGTGAGAAGAAGGGATCAATGAAACAATCCTTCAAAATCGGAGCATATGGCCATAAAAAACTGTACCAATCTCTTCTCTTCTCTTCGAGCAAAATAACCTTGCATGCTTTCAGTTATGTAGACTCTGTAAAACAGAATTGATCCCATAAATCAGACATAACAACATAAAAATCCAAAATAATCAAGTCATTTTAATGTAAAGAGCGAATGTCGAATTTGAATTGTTATTGCTTAGCAAAATCAGACTGCGTAAATAATCTTAAACCTCTTTGGTCGTGTTATATTCGGTAAACTGAGTACCAATTGACTAAGTTACATGATTGTTTATCCAAATGATTATCTTCGCATTATCAGTCTCTAATGTGTCAAGAAATGTAACATAGTTCCCACTACTATGTGTATTCAGAAGGTTGAAGCTTTGTAACTTAAACATATCCCCACATGTGTTTTTTATGAATAATTTTTTTCATGCCATAGCTCCAATAAGAGTAGCTTTTTATTGGGCTAAGTACCATTCGACTGCATAGATTCATTTTTCTCTGTCATTCATTCCAAAAAATCAAAATCTCAATGGAAAAACAAGAGAATAAATTTGAAGCCAAACAAAAGCATATCTAAAATTTCTAAACATATCAGATACTAGTACATAATCCAAATTAACAAAAGTACATCAAAATTACAAAAACAATCCAATATTAATACACAATCGAAACTTTTCGACTTTATCCAAAATTTACAAACAAATTCAATACGAATACGAAATCCAATACCAATACGAAACCGAAAAAATACGCACTCCAAACAACGAATAGAAATCAAATACCTAGTAGAAAGCATATCCAAATAACGAAATGAAATCAAATACGTAGCAGAAATTAGATCCAAACAACGAATCGAAATTGAATACCTAGTAGAAAACAGATCCAAACAACGAATCGAAATCGAATACCTAGTAGAAAGCATATCCAAACTACGAATCAAAATTGAATACATAGCAGAAACCATATCCAAACAACGAGTCAAAATCGAATAGTTAGCAGAAAGCAAATCCAAACAACGAATCAAATAGAATACAATGGGGATCGTTATGCATCTTCAATCAGATTACTCCAGGCTCTGATACCGTATTAACTAAAGAACAAACAGAGAGAAAATATAAAATGGCTAGAGTTTTGTTATTTGGAAAGTATATAATTACATAGAACATATGCTCATATTTATAAATAAGATAAAAAGCTAATGGGCTTGTGACTTATATCTCTAGCAAAAATAATATTAAAAAAATAATATTTAGATGTCTTTTGTCTTAAAATAATATTTAAAACATATACCATAGTAAACAAATCATTCAAAACTTGAATCCTTTAGAAAAATATAACGAAGAGTAAAATAAAAAATATTATGTAATGATATTTACAAACCAAACTAATAAAAAAAACTCATACTAATAAAAAAATGACCTAGTATTTTTTAAATTGATTTTTTAATAATTAATACTAATAAAATATAATATATTTTTTATTAATATTAAATAAACAATTAGTTTTTTTAACTAACCCTACTAAATATCAAATGAGAAATGTCACACTTGGTACCTTCTCACCAATCTTATTATAATCTAGCATCCCAACTATTTTCTAAGCCTACTAAATACCATCTCACCAAACTAATTCCTTTTCAATACCCATTTTTTATTTTATCCCTCAATTACCCTCAAAATTATGAGAAATGAGTTTTGAAGGAGAAATCGAGAACTTCCTAAACATCTCTTAACATTTCGTCACTCCTCACGCTTGAGTCCTCACTCTTCACGCTTCGATTGAGCCCGCACTTCTCACGCTTCGCGGATTCTTTATCCATCTATACTCACACAAAAAATATTTCGTCGTCTGTAACAGAAAATCCATGGTTAGTGAACCTCAATCACCATCACCATCACCACCTCCAACTCTCTCATCGACAAGTGCGTTCTCGTTCCTATCCAAAGTATCGAGAGAGGTTCGCGACTCGACGGACGCGGACCTCCGTCTCATGAAGGACCGAGCCAACTCGTTCAGGAACATAGCGTCGTCGTTTGAAGGACAAATATAGAAATTTCTAAACATCACTGTCAGATCGGCCTTCACGGTTGGGTCTCCCACTGCGGAACCTTCATCTTTCTCCGGCGACATTGATTTCGTTAGAAGATCCAACCAAAGATTTCAGAGTTTTGGAGGGTTTACTCGGGACCAGAGATCAATCAGAAGGTGATGGAAACATAAGGACCGACGAGAGTGAGGCTCGGGATGGACCTATCGGTGATTAAGAAAGCGATTGTGGGTGATATTGAGGTGACTAATATGAATGGGATAGTTGAGCTTGAGAGGATAAAGAAGGTGATGAGAAGGAAAGACAAGAGAGTTAGGTTGAGAGAATCATGGTTAGAGGGTGAAGAGAATGGGAGGGAAGCAGAAAGGAGTTTTGAAGATTGGGAGCTGATTAAGACATTGAACGAGGTTGAAGGAATTTGAGAAGTTGAGTTCGACAGAGGTGCTTAATGGCTTTAAGAACAATGTTTTATTGCTTCACAATTTTATACATCTCAAGCGATTCGTTTTTTTCACAATGTAAAAGTGTTGTAACCTAATTCCTCAATGATGCGTGTTTGGCTTTCTTTTACTAATCACGCGATTTATTTAATAAATATAACAACTCAACGAGATTACTTAATTTTCTTATAGCTTCGCGATTTGCATTGAAAGTAGAATGCGAGACACACTATTTTATGTACATTTTAAATATGCGTTTGGTATACTACTAACATGCGATTCTAGTAAGTATAGAAAAAGCAGAATAAACTAATAGATAAGGGCTTTTGAAGAATAAACATAACACGATTTACGACTTACAGACTTAACTACCTTTAGCATGCACAATGCGACTTAAAATGAATATCACATCTTGAACTTACAACCACTGTTTAGATTGTTTTTATACAATGTGCGATTTTAGTTCGAAAGTTTTGGTAACCAGGCGCGATTTACTTTACAAGACGGTGAACAATGCGATTTACAACAAACTTTTTACGCGAGATATAATTGATACTATCAACATGTCAATACAATCACATTGTCAAAAAACTCTACAAACTATCTCCAAACGCATTGTCGGACTAAACAAGACGTGATATACCAAATACAAATGCTGAAGTTTCCATATTTCACTTTCAAACAAACATGCACGTAAAAGAAACCCAACTAACTTGTCTAAAACCAAGAAAAATCAAACCAAACAATACATTCAACAACAACAATAGCCTATCATAAACAACCCAAAAACTAAATCGACATTTTGTCTGGTAAAAAGACACCAACAAACCAACCATACACAAGTCTGAACCTTCTAATAACAGCTAAACCATTTACCGGCCGATCGGTGGGCTTACCTGAATTTCCTTTTAAACACAAATGGAGACGAACCGGTTGGTAATTAGAACAACCAGTACACATATCTTCCTAAGCAACGTATATAAACGACAACCGTTAACTCTTAACCTATTTTCTTCTTTATATACCATCAGGATTATTTTTGTCCAAAATTGGATCTTAAGTACCAATTGGTGGTACCTAGTATTCGGATACTTTTCTCAAATCATATATGCAATATATGGTTTTAAAATATAAATAAATAAGAGCTTTAATTTTATTACCATACAAACAAAACAATTGATATACTAGTAGAAAGAGTGAGAGATGGTGTCGAAATGAGTATCAATAATCATGACATTGATTGTCTTAGTCGCGTCTTCAAGCCACTCCAATTAGTTTTCTAATATATATATGTATATAAAGTATCGCTTTGAAGCTCGTCCACAAAATCAAATAAACTTATTAGGAAAATTCTAAAAAAATTACTGACGATCGCAAAGTTACCTTTGATTTTTTCGTTAAACTTCTTATTTACATAATTTGTGTTATTGTATAGACTATGGTTCTTTAAAGTCATGTTCAATTAACCATTTTAAAACTATTTTTATTCTAAATAATTATTATTTATAAAAAAATATAACAAATTATAAAACCAAAAAAAATATGGTTTTTATATATATTTTTAATTTTATATTTAAAATCTCAACAAATATTAGTTTTATTTATAAAATAAATAAAGAAACTACAACGATTAACACAGACCAGTAAATCAAATATACAAATGGAATGAAAACTTAATATTTTATAGATAAAAAAAGTTTAAACAAACAAAGAAAATAATATGAACAAATAAGCCCACGTGTTTTAGATTTTGCTATTGTCACTGGTTAAAGAGTCATATAAAAACAATAATATTTTACTTAGGGAATGGTGTAAAAAAAAATCTCTCAATATATTAAAAGGTGAGTTCTTAAGAGGTACATCAAATATATCAAAATTCTAATATGGATTTTTTTTTTAAATAAAAATATAAGAGTATATATTTTTATATTTTTTGAGTTAGACTTTGAATGTTAAATTAATTGTACTATATATTGTCGGAAGAATTCACGCACGTAACTTGTAACTTGAAACCCAAATTAGCCATTGTAACTTGTCCATGTATATAATATATATTTTCTAATATATTTATATATAATATATATTTTATAATCTAATAATTATAATAGTAAAACTTACTATTAAATATTAAAAACCAATTTTATTTTGTAAAATCATTCATTATCTTAGAGCATGTATAGTCTATACGCTAAAGTATATGTTAAAGAGTGTGTTAACTTTTTTTAATAAAAAGTATCTCCAATAAATGAGTCGCTTCGGTAACAAGACCACTAACGCATAACTTAACACGTCCATTGGAGTTAATTTAAGAATGCGCTAACAAACAACATAATTAACACATACGATGTCTTAGAGCATGTACAGCGTAAATTCCCAACGTGTTAGTGGTCAAGTTAACTAACACTAACACAGAAAAGCTAGTGGGTTTGCTAAATTCCCAGAGTCACTTTGTTAACAATTTGGGGGAATTTTTATTTCACTTCCGTTTTTTTAAACATTTTTTTTATTTTCAGTATTTTTTTTCATGTATTCATTCATCTTTTTCCTATTCAAGTTTTTTTGTCAGAGTTTATCCATCATCTTCTTCGTTTTCTTTCGCCTTTTCAATTTTTTTTCAATACAACAAACAAAAATGGATTTTAATCATCAACAATTTTTTTATTTTTTTTTTCCGGAGGGAACCCACAGCCGAGAAAGCGTATGTAGAGGGACTCGAACTCATGACCTTTTGGTTATAAGAATGCCATACTCAACCAACTCGGCTACCCCTTGGGGGAATCAACAATTTCTTTTTAATTCATTGTATGTAGATTTAGAATCTGAATCAGACATATCAATATCCGATGCTAGATTCACAAAACATAAATATTACAACCAAATTAAAGTTTTAATTGGAATATTTTTGAAAAAATATCTTTGATATATATATATATAAGAACAATATATATGGATAAGAACAAGTTAAATTAAAATCGTTAATTAAAAAGATAAGTTTAATTAAAAAGATAAGTTAATTAAATTTTTTAATTAAAAAGCGTTTTAAAAGATAAGTTAGAAAAACGAGTGGAGTGAAATTAGGGTTGTTAGCTAAAACAAGGCTAACTAGTGTTTCTCTCTCCTAGTTGGCACCCACTAACACAAAAATTTAACAATAACGAGTGTACATGCTCTTAGTGGAGAAGTTAACTCACGAACCCAAAAAAAGCTGGTCGGTTTGCTAATTTCCCAAAACAAAAGCCACGTCAGCTTTATTAACATTTCGCGGAATTTTTATTTCTCTCCCTTTTTTTTTAATATCTTTTTTATTTTGAATGTTTTTTTCATAATTCATCTTCTTCCTATTGCAATTTTTTTTTTCATCATAGTTATTCACCATCTTCTTCGTTTTCATTCATCTTTTCGATTACATTTTTTTCTTTTCAATACAACGAACAAAAATGATATCGGTTGAACTTTCTTTCCGTAAGAAATTTGAAGATTTAGAATTCGAATCTGACATATCAATTTCTGATAATAGATCCACAAACATAAATATTTTCGATATATATTGATTAACGACCACTAAAGTTTTTAATTAAAATACGATAAGAACAAACATAATTAAAATATCTTCGATATAACAAACATAATTAAAATATCTTCGATATATGGATAAGAACGATTAAAATCGTATTTTGAAAAAGATGAAGAAAACCTCTCTCAAGAAGCTCTGTTCTTGCGAAAGAACAGAGTATTGATTTTTATCCTCGCTTCTTCCCTTCTTCTTGGATTTCTTCTCTTCTTTGAGTATGAATAATCCTTTGGAGATTGATTCGACTGTTGATTTTCCTATACTTAGGAAAAGGTCGAAGGATGGAATTAGTAATGGTGAGGAAGAGGGTTTGAAGAACTCTGATGGCAATTCGAAAGACTGTAACATCTTTCTTAATCCTGTGTTCGAAGATTTGAATAAGAAAAAAGATGATAAAGTTCAGAAGGTTTTGTATGCTAATCTGTTGAAATCTGGAAAAACAGAGGTTCATCATTCAAATGTTTCGGTTTCAATGGAGGATGATGTTCCGATTATCAATTTCGATGTTAGTGATAAAGAAAAGCTGCTACAGGTTTCCAAACATACTTTGATAGCGAAGTTTGCTTCAGGCAGGCCTTCGTTAGATGTTATCAGAAAGTTTTTGGCAAAATTTAACTTTGGTGGTTCTTTCAATCTTTCTGCTTGGGACTTTAGGCATGTTTTTATTGAATTTTCTGTGCTTGATGACATGAAGAAGTTATGGTCTAGGAATGTTTGGGCTCTAGGGAATAAGACTATGCGCCTGTTGAAATGGACGCCTGGTTTTGACCCGAATCTGGAATGCCCCTTCACTCCGTTATGGGTTTCCTTGCCTAATATTCCAGAATTTCTTTTTAATTATTCTACAATTACAGAGGTGGCGAAGGTTTTGGGTACTCCATTAAAGGTTTGGGTTCCATCTGTAAACAGGGCCAGGCAGAATTGTTGTAGAGTTTGGGTCGAGGTGGATATTTCTAAGCCATTGATTCCAAAAGTGAAGATTAATTTTGGTAAAGATGATGGTTATGTGATTGATTTGAAGTATGATAAAGTTCCTCTATATTGTTGTAACTGCGCTCATATTGGGCACTCGAAGGATAGCTGTAAGAAACTGTTGGTTGATGATGAAGCAACTTTGAATGATAATCGAAATATGGAGGTTCTTGTTAGTTCTGGTCTCCCTGATCAGTCATCTTCTTCTCAACTTCTTGGAAAGAATAAAGAAAGCAGGCTTAATGAAGATGATAAATGTGTTGAGGATAAGGTTCAGATGGAAGAAGAAAAGTTAGTTGAGAATGGGTTCAAAGATTGTTCTGTTAAAAGTAGAGTTAATAGTCGCTGGTTGGATTCTGTTGTGGTGGATAATGGTTTGAGGAATGGGGAGGGTATTCAAAAGAGAATGGAAGAGGATAGTAGTTCTTTTCAGGCTGATAATTCTGTTGGAATTAATGATGAATGTTCGGTGCAAGTTAATGAAGAAGAGATGATAGATGCCTTGAAAATGTTGGATAAAACAAATATGTTCGAGGTTCTTAGTGAGGAGGTGCATGATTCTCCAAGGCATGAGGGGAGTCTTCCATCTTCTCCTGTGAAGAACATCAGAGAGAAAGATAGAATTGAGCCTAAAAAGATTAAAAAAGTTCCTAAGCTTTGGGCTGCTAAGGGACCTGTATCTTCAAAAATAATGAAGTTGAAAAGGCCTCATTAGTGTCATGACTATTGTTATGTTGAATTGGAATGCAAGAGGTCTTGCAAACAAAGAGTCTATTCAAAGGTTAAAGTTGATGGTTAAAACTTATAAGGTTAGTTTCGTGGCTATTCAAGAGCCATTAGTTAAGGCTGATAGAAAGTGTTCCATTGCTAATAAGTTAAAGTTGAAGGGTTATGTGTCAAATGTGAATAACAAGATTTGGCTATTTTGGCACCATGATTATTGTGTGGATGTTGTTTTGGACTCTGATCAGTTGTTTCATCTCAAAGTTGCTCATCCTTTCTTGAAAAAAGTTTTTGATGTCTCTGTGATTTATGCTAAATGTAAGAATAAGGATCGTGTTGTTCTTTGGGATTCCATTAGAAGCCTTGATGTGCAGGAGGAATAGATCTTGTTAGGAGATTTTAATGTTATTTCTAGCATTAATGAGCAGATGTCTTGTGTTACTGTTAATAAAAAAGGAATGGATGCCTTTAATGATCTTATTCTAGATTGTGGGCTTTTGGATGCTGGTTTTAGTGGATGTGCTTTCACCTGGTCTAATGGTCAGAAGTGGAGGAGGCTTGATCGTGTTCTCTATAACAATGCTTGGTTAGGTTTTTTTGATGTCACTTCTGTCACTCACCTTGCTCGTAGCTGCTCTGATCACTGTCCAATGGTGGTGAAAATCTCGTCTAAGGTGGAAAGGTCTAAGACTCCTTTTAAATTCCTAAACATGTGGACTACTCATGATGACTTGCTGAATGAAATTAAGGAAAGTTGGTCTGGGCTTATCAGTGATGAGGTGAGAAATCCTATCATGCTTTTTTGGCTTAAGCAACAAAGGTTAAAGCCTGTATTAAGGTCTTGGAACAGGAACGTTTTTGGGAATCTCTTTGAAGCCATTAAGAAGTCTGAGGTTACTATTAATAATTGTGAAGCTGCTCTTCAGAATGCTTTTAATGAGGATAACAAGGCTATGCTTCATGATGCTAAGAGAAATCATCTACTTTTGTTGGATAGGGAAGAGCTTTTTTGGAAGCAGAAGGCTCATGCTTCCTGGTTAAAAGATTCAGACAGAAATACAGCTGCTTATCATGGTTATGTTAAGAAAAGGTTGAAGAGAAATAGGATTGACAGAATAAAGGTGGGGGATTTTTGGCTTGAAGATAAGGATAGCCTGATGTCTTCTGCTGTGGATTACTTTAAGGGCTTGTTGGCTAAGGACTTAAGGACTGATGTTGATTTCAGATTGAATGAGGTAATTCCTTCTTTAGTTAATGTAAATGATAATACTTGTCTTGTTAAGGTTCCTGATAATGAGGAGATTCATGGGGTGGTGAAAGGATTGAAGTCTGATTCTGCTAGTGGTCCTGATGGTTTTAATGGTGAGTTTTATAAGTTTTGCTGGGATATTGTGGGGATAGACCTTTGCAATGCTGTTAAAGCTTTCTTTGAGGGGTATGCTTTACCTAAAGGTGTGAAAGCTACCTTAATTTGTTTAATACCTAAAGTGGACAATCCCAATAGTTGGAAAGAGTTTCGCCCTATTAGCCTTACAACTGTGTTCTCAAGAATCCTTGGTAAGATCATTAATAACAGACTCTCTGATATTCTGCCTAAGCTCATTTCTGCTGAACAAGGAGGGTTTGTCAAGGGTAGATCTATTCATCACTCAATTCTGCTTGTTCAAGAGCTTTGCTTTGATATTGATAAAAATAAGAGGGATGGTAATGTTATTGTCAAAATGGATATGACCAAGGCTTTTGACAATCTCAAACATGGATTTTTGTTTTATGTTCTTAAGAAATTTGGCTTTAGTAATGATGTTATTAAGTTGGTTGAAGGCTGTATTGACAAAGTTTCATCTTCTGTTCTTGTGAATGGGGAAATGGCTGGCTACTTTGCTAATACCCAAGGCTTAAGACAAGGGGATCCTTTATCCCCAAGTCTTTTTATCCTTGCTGAGGAGTATTTGATTAGAAGCTTTAACTTGTTAAATAATGAGGGTCACAGATTCAGATTCAAAACAAGGAGTAAGATGAATGTTGTTTGTTCTGCTTTTGCTGATGATTTTATGGTGTTTTCCAATGGAAGTGTGCATGCTATGGAGACTTCTAAAGCCATAATAGAGCACTACCAATGTGTCGCTGGTCAGAAGATAAATGCAGCTAAGTCAAAGCTTATTGTTTCGCATAAAATGTCTACGCATCAGCTCAATATTATTGAAGATATATGGAAGTTTAATCATTCTTACATGCCATTTAAGTACTTGGGTACTGTCATTGCTAATAATACAAGAGTTGTCAACTATGAAAACATTATTGACAAAGTCAGAAATAGACTTATGGATTGGGACAAGCTTCAGTTATCCTTTGTTGGTCGTCTGCGGTTGATTCAATCTGTTCTTCTAGCCTTCCCCAATTACTTCCTTCAGCATACTGCCCTCCCTGTTGGCATCATTCAGAGGTTGGAGATCCTTTTTAATAAATTCCTGTGGGGAACAAAAGAAGACAAGAAGGTTATTATATGGGCTCGTTGGGATCGTTTGTGTAAACCTTATAGAGAAGGGGGTCTCAACCTCAGGAGACTTAAGGATTTACAGCATGTTTATGCTATAAAGCTTTGGTTTGAGTTTAGATCTCAACATTCCCTTTGGGCTAAATACATGCTGTCTATTTACTGTACTGATAATATTCACCATATTCTAGCCATTTCTCCTCAAAGGAAATCTAGAGTCTGGTCTAGAATTCTGAATGAAAGATTAGTTACTGAGGAGTTCATGTTTTGGCAGTTGGGGAAAGGTAACATTGCTTTTTGGTATGAGAAGTGGTGTTCTAAGAAGCCTTTTATTGCTATTACTAATGATAATGATAGAAGGAATCTGTGGGACAGCAACAATGATTTGGTGAAGGATTTTTGGCTGGAGAACTCCTGGGATATTGGTAAGCTTGGTTCTTTGGTTACAGCTACTGAGATTCGCAAGATCAGGGAAGTCAGGCTTAATAGCAGTGAATATACCATTCTTTGGTCCCTTTCTAAGTGTGGTTCTTTCAGTGTTAAGGATACTTTCAATCAGATCAGAATTAAGGGCAATATTTCCAGTATATATGACAAAACTTGGAATGCTGTTACTCCTAGGAAATGTTCGTTTTTCTTATGGAGGGCTTTACATGAATGGCTGCCTACAGACAGTGCTATGCAAAGAAAAGGATTCAATCTCGCATCTAAATGTGTCTTTTGCAATAATAGTGAGTCTACTAACCATGTTCTTGTTCAGTGTCCTAACGCTTGGTCAGTTTGGCAGTACTTTAGCAATATCTTTAGAATTCGAATTGATACTTACTTGTCTGTGCCTCATATGGTGATGAGATGGTATTGGGCTGCTGGCAAAAAATGTGACGTCTTCAGTATCCTTCCTGCTATCATCTTGTGGTCAATCTGGGCTGCTCGAAACAAGAACAAGTTCAGCAATGAAAATGTGAATTCTAGTTATATCATTAAGCATGTTCTTATGATGCTTTCAAGCCTTGATTATGCTAATGTTCTTCAGAGGAAGCATTGGGGCAAGTTTATAAAAGAAGGTTCTGTTCTTGGTTGTGTAAACCAGTTCAATCTCAGAAACAGACCTCTGTTTCTGAAATGGAAATGCCCCAAGGCAGGTCGATACAAGCTAAATGTGGATGGAAGTTGTACCTCGTATGGTGAAGCTGGGGTGGTGCTTTGCTGAGGGACGCTAATGGCGACATTGTAGCTGGTGTTGGCAAGATCTATGGCAAAGCTTCGCCTTTAATTGCTGAAACCCATGCTCTCTTAGACGGCCTGGTCTTGTGTGACAGAATGGGGATCAGTTCAGTTGATGTCGATACTGATTCCATGGCCTTGGTAAGTTTGATTCAATTTGGAAGTGCTCCGTGGTTTCTTGAACCATTAATGAAATGTTGCAGATCCTTTATCAAGTCTTCAATGGTGTTGAAACATGTTTTTCGTGAAGAAAATCTTGGGGCGGATTGGGTAGCAAAGGATGTGTTGAAGAATCAGTGCGAGTTGGAGTTTGATAAGGTTAATGCTCCTGCGAAGTTAAAAGCAATTGTTCTTCTCGAGAAAGCTAGTTATGGTTACCTTAGACTTACTGTGTAAAAATTAGGGTTTGGTGAATTTGGGGAAGAAGATGATTGAGAGTGTAATTAGGGTTTTGGCTCTCTTTCAATTTTTGTAATATTTACAATCAAGGGCTTGCTCTTGTGATTTTCTTTAATTGAAATCCTTTCATTAAAAAAAAAGAACGATTAAAATCGTTAATTAAAAAGTTTTTTATTTTAAAAAATAAAATTAAAAATAAAATTGGAGTGAATTTAGGATGGTTAACTAAAACAATGCTAAACGATTTTTCTCGCTATTAGTTCGCACCCACTAAAACACCATTTTAAAACAATCGTTAATTACATGCTCTTATTTCCTATATCATTCATTAGCCTCAACTTTAGGGTTAGGGTTTTTTCTACCTCCTCTTCCAGTCCTCCGTCTTCGTCTCTGCTTGTGGTGCAATCGATTCGTGACCGCAAACAGTGGAGATAACACCACCACCACTGCCACTCGATAGACTCGCGTTTCTTGATAGACTCGCGCTGGCCAGTGCCTCGTCGGAGATGAAATCAACACTACATTGTGTTCACGGTTCATAACGAACAAGGTACGATTACAGCACCTGTTTCGTTTCTGTTTATGCATATTTCGGGTGTTATTTGAAATGTTGGACGGATTGTTTCGTTTCAAGTATGTTAGTTGGGTTGGAGAACCGAGAACTTGGAATCAAAAACCGGAACAAACTTTAATGGTGCGGTTTGCAATTCAATTAAAAAAACCAAAACCAATAAAAGTCCGCCCATGGTTCGATAGTTTGGCGGCCGTGATATATCCACCCATGATGGTTCCGAAATTGCGGTTGTCAAGAGACGCGATTTCGGAAGCGGTGTTTTAAGCAGTTTCCCATCGGGAGGTGAGATCGTTCACAGATTTTAAATAAAATTAAAAAATTAAAAATTTAACTTATAAACTTTAATTTTTATGTTAGTAATTAAATTATACTTTAATTTAATTTTTTTACATTGATCGGATTGAATCAAATTGGAAATTTAATGATCAGATCCTTTTCCAAAAAATTGAATCTTAAATGTGTTAGACGCCTTTGTGTTGTGCATCTATCCGAATTGAATTTAGATTTTGTGGTGGCCTTTGATTTGTGTGTATGCTATCCAAATTGAATTTAGATTTTGTGGTGTGTTTGGCTGATCTAAAACATGAGGGAAATTGGATTTTCATACTTATTCGCACATTTATATCCTTGTAGGAAACTTTTTGCAGCGATATTTATTATTTCATTGCTCTTTAGGTCATAATTTACTATGCTAATCTGTTGATATTCAAATGCTCTTTGGCTATATAGAGTCAGTTGTTTGGATGCAACAAGAACAGAAGCTAGCGAACAAAATACGCAGGGCTATACAGTATGCTTCGAAATTGATGAGTAATGGACACCCAGGTACTACACAAAACTTCGATAAATCCCTTAGTTTTGCTCGTAATTTTATAACAAAATTGATTAAACTTTCTATAATAAATTAGCTGTAACATTTAGAATTGCGTAAATAAGTGTAACATTATAACATAGATTAGTAAACTTCGATTAAAACAGAAAAAATAAATAAAACCAAATACAACGTTATGACATAAATTAGCGAAATGGTATCATAAAATAGCCAAAATAAGGATTTTCAAACCCATTACTCTTAAATAAAAATAGTAAAAAGATAATGTAAGTACTAATTTAATATGAAACCTATCATTTTATATAGTAAAGTTGAGTTCGTAGATTTAGATTCTTTATGTGCTTAGTCGTTGTTTATTAATTTAATTTACTTTCTACATACTTTAGATGTACAGTATATCTATTTAATGAATATAAAAGAAAAATTAATAGTAATATTATTAATTTATTTCTACATAATTTAATTTATTGAATTGAAAGAGTTGAATAACAAACTCCTAGTAGGAGTTAGGAATTTTTATTAATTGTTACTGGCCTTAGAATATATTTTGTAATATAAAATTCATTGTAATAATTTTTCGGAACACGAATGTGTTCCGACAAAAAGTTTGTCGCAAATAATTTACTGTAACAACATTCTCGCTATAGGTGTTATAGAATAAATTTATTGTTTTGTCCCTAATAGATAGTTTTTTAATATGAGAATGTTTTACTCTAGAACAATCTTTTATATTGAAAAGTTTAATTTTTACTTACCTCTTAGGTAAAATATTTTTTATATGAAAATGTTTTACCAAGCTCCAAAAAAAAGGTTACCACTTATTGGTTTGCTCAAAAAAGATAACACTATGGCTTATTATTTATTGGGTTTTCTTAGTTCAAAATAATGAACATCGTCATCCAACGTTTTTTGGATGGTCCAATAAATTCATAATGATCAAAATTTAAAAAAAGGTCTCTCTTAGTCTCTTAGTTCAAAATAATAAACATCATTAACCCGCATTCGTTGGAAAGAGTATGTCACCGATACTTACATAAATTCATAAAGAAAATTTATACAAATTTACACATTCACTTTAAATAAACTTTGAGGTCCTAAATGTTCCAGGGTGGGGAAGATCTTTTCTTTCTTTATCTTTGAGTCTGCATGTCCCGGCTTAATCTTTTTTGTTACCGTGTATGGACCCTCCCAATTAGAGCTAACTTGTCCATCCTTGTTCTTTCGTATGGAGGAAAACTTTCCTCAGAACTTTGTATCCCGGCTTGGAAGTCATGTCTTCTAACTTTTGAAGCATATCAACTTCTCATCAAAGTCTGATAACGTAAATAATTTAGTTGTATCCTTCTTCTCTTTTCCTCTACCAGATCCAACTCTGTGCGATTTCCCGTGCCATTTGTTTCCTCGGAATGTTTACTAACAATGAATGAGGGGAAAATTATTTTCGATGGTACCACTGCATCCATCATATAAACGAGTGCGAACATTGCTGGAAAATTGAGAAGGACTTTCTGAAAATGGCGATTCATTGTTATTTTCCTCGGAACCCAAAGCGACAACAGACGTCAGAAACAATAAATCTGATTATATCATTAGCTCTTGTCACTGCCAAAGGCTCAGCTTCCACTCGCTTAAAAAAATAGTCGACTGCAACAATGATATTCCGTCAACCTGCAAATGCCATCGTGAAGGTCCGACCAGGTCAGTGCCTATCGGTCAAATGATAAAGACTTAATTATCGATTCGAGAGGCACACCCGGTGCATGAATTGCATTAGCAAATCTTTGACAGATATCGCTTTTCTGCACTAATTCTATAACATCCAAAGAGAGGGTCGGCCAGTAATACCTAGCGAGAAGGACTTTTTGTATGATCAGACGAACATTGCTTCGTACTGCAAGCCTATGACAGATGATGTTTGCTGGAACCCCTGTGACATCCTCTGTACATCATGCAAACAAATGTGATTTTTTTTAAAGAAACTTGATTAAACTTTCTTTTACCTCCTGAGATAATCTCGTGCCAATTTTGAGGCTTTTACCGGGAAAGAAGACATGATCTTCAAAGCTATCATCTGGGACCATAAACTCGGAGGTTTCCCTCGGATCATCCACAAGATCGGACTCTGGAGGAGCCCCCACTGATAGCTATTCTTTTTTTTATTCAACCCCTTTAACCTGTTTGGGGGCCAACGCTGCTCGGTAACATTTTCTTGTCATCTTCTGGCTGCTTATTACTGTTCCCATATTGCTTCGACTACGTACTTCAAACATTGATGGACGGTTGATGACACGACATGAATTTTAGATTACCAAGACCTTCCGAAGATAGCATTATAAGATGTGGGAGCATCTACCACTACAAATAATACTGTAATTACCTTCTTGAATGGTTCTCTGGAAAATTCTACCATTCTCTCGAACTCTCTGACTACCTCAGTTGTAGCCATGGTGAATCCGACTATCGTTCGATCTGATCACAAGATTGTTGGTAGGTTTTTTATCTGGTTATAAGTAGACATAAATATTATGTTAGCTGAACTACCAGTATATATTAAAATAAAATCGTATCTCATTTCTCACTATCTTTGCTCCGATAACCGGCTGCATCTCTCATATCATCATCTTTGAAGAAGATTATCGGGGATGGATTTCTATACAGATGTGTTAAAGCGCCTCATTCCAGTTGTGTAGCTAGACTAACGATGTGTCTCTTTCGAGAATAATTTGATATTTCCTGCAACTCTATCTCCTAAAAAATTCCTAGTAACTCAAAGAAAGCACATAACTCACTAACCTTTCCTCTTGCTATTGGTTCTTCTACCATGTTTATGTTGTTTCTGCCCGAATTTGGATCTAAATACTCAACAGAGATATCAAATGCATCTATAGATTCTTCATCGATTATTTCTGATATCATCATCGCATCCTCCTGCTTAGGAAATTTTTTTTGTTTGAGAGAAATTGTAGAACTTTTCTTCACAAAATTGATTAACTTCCCATAATCTATCAAGTATTGTACTTCTTTTTTCAGCGCCAGACAGTCTTTTGTATCATACCCGATATCCTCATGATACTGACAATACTTATTTTTCTTTGTGCTCCTTTGGAGTCTACAAGAAAGGCTTACAAAATTTTACATTCGAACGTGCCTTCTCAAAGATAGTAATACACACTCAATCAATTTAGAATAATGAACTGGTCTGGCCCATTTGTTGGACCTGGGTCGAACATACTATTGAGTGTTGACTACAAATGTGTAATATTGAGTGTTGACTACCCTTTGAGATGCCAGACTTATTACTTGTACTAGTGCTCGAGGTTGGACTGTATTTGTTGGATGCGATACTTGTTGTAGGATGTTCATTGGTGCCACACTGGCTCTTATCATGGTCGGATCTTGGCAGAATTGATTCAGATTAAACTGCGATATATTGATTCCATCTCCGACGCTCTAGTTTCTTCAACTAATATTCACTTCTCTATCTGATCCAACAATGCTCCTAATGCCATAACCTACGTCTCTGCAACATTATCCTTCATCGCCCCAACTTTCTACCAGCAGTAGATTATAGTGTCTCAATTTGCTCGGAACTTCATGGTTCCAACAAAATATTATCGGAACATGCTCCAGAACATTTCAAAATTCTTGATACATCCTTGAGATAAACGATTATACCACTTTGATGTAGGATTCTTGAGATTTTGAAAGAAGGCCCTGCATAATAACTTGTCATCGTTGTTGAAATTGATCATGCAATTCTTGACGTGTTCGATGTGGCTATCCGGATCTTTTGTCCCATCAAACTTTTCAAACTTAGATATATTTAACCATTTTGAAAGATGCCCGAATAATTTTTTTAGAAAGAGTGAAGATGACCTCCAATTATGTCTGACCTTATAAGCGCGTCCCCGGTCCTTCGTATGTCGTCACATATAGACCTTCCTAGAATGGGAAAGTAAACTGATTAATGACTCTGTAATCTTGATTGTGGTTGTTAGAGTGAATTTGCTTCCAAAGAGTTACATATTCTTTTCGGATTGCATTTATGGATTTGTCAGACTCTTTGGAGTATAACTTTCTCTTTCCATGATCATTCTTTTTCTTCCTCGAACTCTTAGTCATTCGACTAGTTCGATGAGAACTTTTATGCACCCTCGAATCTCTTTGTCTCTTACCTGCTTTATGCCTAGCATTGGAATCCGAGGATGAAATTCATCTGAACTAAGAGAAGTATACTCGTTACACTCTCTTAATTCGTATCGTTGTTCAGATCTAGATCGCCTCTTGGAGGATCCATGACTTTTTCCCCGATGCTTTTCTTCGGATTGACTGACATCTTGGGCTTGATCTGCCATAATATTCTCTCGTTGGACTTCTGATATGATTTTTTGTGATATTGGTTATGACTTTCTTTTCAACGTTTAGCCTTTCAATGCCCTCCAACAGCTCTTTCGGTTTGGCAACCCAAGACAGATTTTTCGAAGAGCTCTTCAGTATATCAGTTATTGTCATTTCTTTCATTTGTCACTTGCTCTTCCATCACAAGATCTCCAAACGAGACTCCGATCAAATTGTTTGTCGGATTTTCTTCTATCTCTCCACGAATTTCAGTTTACATTGTTTTTTTCTTTAGATTATTTTTGTGGTTTTGGAATGGTGATTCCAGGTACCAATCAGGTTCCCATAGATGGTGCTACTGATGAACTCAGATATTTCTTAGAGATAAATCCAGATGCAAAAATATTTCTTATGAGAGCGTCACTCTAAGAAATGTTCGTATCATATGCTTTTAGAGAGAATCAGTATATAGTAGAGAGAGAAAGAAATAAAAGGAATAAATGTAGTAATACTTGAATAATCATTAGCCCACTCTCTAAAAATGGAATGTTTTTTTACTATACAAGAATCAGATGGTGAATTTACATGTTCTCCACTAATAAATGGACTTTCTCACCCCCACTCTTTTACTCTTTGCAAACAAGTTCTAAGGGTATATCATTTAGCCCCCTCTACCCTTATGTTTGCTTTAGTTTAGTCATTGGCCACTAAATACATTAATTTAGTATTTATATTTGATATAATAGATGTTATTATTCTCTCAAGCTTTCGCTCAATAAGAACTAATTAAGGTGGATTCACTAAAGCTTCCTCTCGACCTCGAAACAATTTATAGTGAACGTGCAGATCACACTACCAATTTTCATATCGTCTTGAATATAATACATCTAATATACTTATTATTTTGTCACAGTCAAAGTTAATATTATGGTATCGCTGAAAAATCATAAAACTTAAAGATTAAATAAATATTAAAGACTAAATAAATTTAATAATTATAAATATATTTAAATTATAACCGTTATATGTTGGGTTGTTGACAGTTTTGTACGATGATTGTGGTGCTTCCATGTTTTAACAGTAATCGGACAGTGATCTTTTACTGTCGCTCTGATATCGTGTGATAGCAAACTAGCTATTTTTTGTGTTTCTGGACCTTTGTGAAGATCTAAATATATAATCTTGGTTTTCCCCCCGCATGAACCATGTTTGTTATTTTTAGCATCCGTTGTTTTTCTCTCTTTTTACCTAATCCCAGACAAATATACCTAACACAGAATGTTAAAAACAATAAATATTGTTGATGCGGTAGGAAAAATCAAAATTATATATTCAGATCTTCAAGAGGATCCAAAAACTAAAGATATAGCTAGTTTGCTCTCATATGATATTGGAGCGATAATAAAATATCATTGTCCAATGACTGTTAAAACATGAAAGCATCATGATCTTCGTACAAAAATATCAACAATTCAATATCTAACGGTTAAAAATTTAATTATGTTATAATCATATAACTTATTTAGTCTATAATAATTATGATTTTCAGCGATACTATAATATAGACTTTGATTGTGATAAAATAATGAGTACAATAAATGTACTATTTTCAAGATGATATGAACGTTAGGTGGTGTTATGTGTTCGCTCATTGTAAATTCTTTCGTGATCAAGATGAAGCTTTAACAAATCCACTTTTAGAACTTATTGAGCGAATGAAAAGTTACATATTCTTATGCTATGAGTTTCACAGAGAAAAGTTTAAGCTCTTTAATTTTATTTTCATATTATAAATTTCAATCTTTTACATATTACATTTCTTTTATGTATGTCACTAATTAATTATTTTTAATTTTTACAACATCCATATCTAGTCAATATAGGAAATAGAAATAAAAAAGTGTTTGAACATCAAAGAGAGACAACACAATTTTCTTTTAAAATTGTAAAAAATCAAAAACAAAATTATTTGTTTCTAAAAACTGATAATATTAAAGGAAACCTACGTAGATCCTAACCAAAAAATGACTCATGATTTATATGTAAGTTGAATCATTGTTATATATATATTTTATTTTTGTTTACAATTATTAAAATAATGGTTTCCACGCTTCCTAAAATGAAATGAAAACAAATGTGAGGATTATGAAGAGTGTACGAGTGCATTTGTGGTTTATCTTCTCAAGCATTAATTTTATAAGGTGAACATTGGAAATATAAAGTACATAGTTTTGAAGTCCTTCTAAAAGAAGGTCACGAAGATCAAGCCACAAAAAATATTGTTGATGAAGAAAAATTAGATTATCTTATGTCGCATTTTCTTTCGGGTGATTCGCCCCATAGTATTTAGATTTAAATTTTAAAATTTCTTAAATTTTTTGTTATCTATGTTTTGAGTTTTGTTTGTATGTGATTTAATTATTGTAATTTTTATAATTTTTAATATATTTCTATATTATGTTTTAATTAGATATATAATATTAATTTATTATTATCATTAATAGAATTATCATAATTAATTAATACCTTAAAGTTGGTATGGTTTTCTGGTAAAAAAACCATATCTCACTTTTTTTTGTTATCAAAATAATTTTAGGGTGAAAAAACTATGGTCTAAATTTTTTTGTACAAAATTAGTCAAAAGAAAATTTCAATTTCAAAAAATTGTTTCTGTCTAAAGAAAAAAATATTAATACAACAAAAATATTAACTTAATATCATTTTGTTGTACTATTAAAACATTTTGTAAAAAACAACTAGTTGTGAAAAAATGATTTCGTCACAAAACAAATCGTGTCATAAATATATTGTTTCAATGTCATTTTTTGTATAGAAAAAAATTAGTTGTCATAAAAAGACTCAATTGTGAAATTCAGATTCGTTATAACAAAAATTTAAGTGCGACAAAAATAGAAGAATGCTCGGCACAAATGGTTAACAAGGACAAAACTTATTTGTCACTTATTCAAAAATACTTAATCTAAGAATATTTTTAATAGATTCAATATGTTTTAATGGTTATTCCTATGGAAAATTTCCTTTCAAATATTTAGAAATACTAATACATACAAGTAATAGAGTTGAACCTTTTGATGAACTAGTGGTAAAAATAAGATTATACGTTTAAGATTGGGATAGAAAATTGCTATGATTTGAAATAAAGGCTCATATTGATCCAATCAGTTTTAATGGTTATTCGTATTTATCATACAAAGTTTCATTCTTCATAAAACTGTGATTTTCATAATTGAGAAGATGTGTAATATGTTCCTTTGGGTTTAAGAGAATATAAAAATGAAGTGAATTGGGCTAGTTGGAACACTTTATGCAAATAGTATGATAAAGGTGGTTTGAATGTTAGAAGCCTAGATGAAATGCAAAATATTTTCTCTTTCAATTTATGTTTTAAGTTTAGGTAAAACACTTTATTATGGTCGAAGTTTATACTATCCATCTACGTTTAAAAAATATCATCATTTGCAAGCTCAACTAACAATCGGAAGTTCAAAAGTATGGAAATAACGTATAAGGACTAGAGAATCTGCTTAAATGTATACTTTTTAGAAAATTGGTAAATTAAGAGTAAACTTTTTGATGGAGAAATCTTGTGATAAAAAAGCCTTCATTCATTTCTTAGATAAATTTTTAATATTTAAGGAAACAATTTAGTCATTTTGGAAGGAAGGAGCATAGGATTTGGCAAAGTTGAAAGTTATTGTCCTGCCATCAGACATTAAAATAATAATGAGAATTAGTGTTAATAAGGTTGAAGATGATAAAATTAAATGGTCGCTGTTATCAAATGGGGAGTTCAATATAAAAAACGGAATGAAATCAGAGAGAAATGTAATAGATCAAACCTGTTAAAAGAGAATATGGAAGAACTCTACTTCAAAAAAACTTTCAATACTGTTTTGGAGGCTCTTGAAAGAATGTATTGTTGTGGATTCAATTTTACAAAATAAACATATTTCATTAGCTTTTAAGTGTCATTTTTGCAATGGAAATGAAACTAGTAAAAAACTTTTTGTGGAGTGTAAAATGGCTTGCAAAATTTCGATGAGATTTACTCGGTTGTTTAGATTATATTTGTCAAGACATGACTTTGATTCATGTCATTAGAATCTGGCTTTGGTCAACTAAAAAGGGAATTCATATAAGAACTATTTTTTCTCTTATCATTTGCTAGGCTATATGAAATGTTAGGAACAAATCAAAGCATAAAGGACAAAACATTTCCGCTAGATCAGTAATGGATCACATTCATAACATTATATCTAGATTGGATAAAGCCCATCTTATTAAAAGAGCATACTGGAAAGGATATACTAGTTTAACATATGATTTTTGTTTCTATCATCATAATATCAAGCCAAGAGTGTGTTTTACAATTAAATGGCACCCTCTTGAAGAGAATCGATCGAAGTTAGGCTAGTAGTTTAAATGGTGAATCTAGTGGAGGAGGAAATTTAGTTCAAGTTGACATAAAAATGACTCAATGGAACTTATCGAAATGATTGCAAAAGGAAAATTCTCATGGTTTATGATATCTCTTATTGATGGTTGCAGAAAAGAGCTTAAAGTGGTATGACTATCAAACATATTTATAGAGATAAAAAGCATGCAGCTAATTGGTTGTCTAAGGAGACCTTAAAGATAATGAGAATATTAGACTTTTATTTATAAAGCTTTGGTTCCTAATCAACTCATGGATATCATTTTACTTAAAAGTCTAGAGTCGGGTTATTTAATATTAGAATATTAATAGGTTCCGATAAATTTTGATGACATATACAAAAGGAAACTTGTTACTCGAATTAATAGTTTAACATCAGAAGTAATTCAACTAACATTGGATAAGCAGAATTCATTATCAAGAGGATTGAAAATATGATCTAGCTAATAATAATAACAATTGATTTGATCTTTTGAAAATGAATTCAGTAAATAAAATTATTCCATAATATATTACCATTTGAAGGAGGGAATGAATGTGGCTTAGTTTAAATAGTTCTCGAATGTAACAACCACGGTTATGCTCAGAAACGATACACGAATATAATATTTTCTCAAACCTGGAAGACAACCAGCTTAAATATATTAGATTGATAGATTAACAACGGGTCTTCTGAGTTTATAGATTTATAAAAATTCTTGAAAAATCCATGTTGGAGGAAACAAACATGTAAATCAATTTCAGAGATGAATCTAAAGCATACGTTTCTCGGTGTTTAGTAATTCTTATTTTGATAAGAAATTAATTAAGAATAAGAAGTAACTGATAAATTTTTTCATGAAATGATAATTATATAATGGACTAAATCTAGTCGGTTGATTTCAATGTAGATGATAAGGGTTTTTTGGTTAATATGAAATAAGATATTGTTGTTTTAAGAATCAGAAGAAGGAAGCAATAACTAGTTGAATTTTTAAGTTTCATATCAAAACTAAATGGAAGATAAGGAGTCAACAACATTAATTGGTTGAATTATTAAAGTCACAAGTAATGGCCATATAAAGATAAGACTAGAAGAAAGAGATTCAAAATTTATGCCGAATAAGGAGCCAAAATATAAGCGGAAACTTTACAGAAAAAGTTGTTTTAATTTTCATTTTCAGTTTTTGCACCTAGTTACAAAGTACGTAAGGTTTGTTTTGCTTAATAATATAATTATTTGGATAAACAAAGTATAAATAATCTTCTTATTTATTTTTTTCCAGTTTTTTTTTCTTTTTTAAAATTTAAAAATATTAATTTTGGAATAACTGTTTTTTCAAATATTTTCTTCTTATCCTAAAGGGCTCCTTGATGTAGAGTATGGTGTCAACAAACTGGTCATACATCTTCACGAATAATTTAAGAGGATTATGGCTGCTCTTCGTCCTCCACCTTGACGAAAATTGCATCAAGTCAAGGATGATTCTATTGAAATAATCTATGTGTCTTCGAAACTCTTTGCTACCGTCCAGTGACAACGTGTACAACTGTTTCTTAAAATATAGTATATTTGTCAAGATTTCTTCATGTAAATGGCTTCCAACTGATTTCTTATCTCAAACATCGTAGGATTTTCATATACATTTCGAAGCATTTTATCCTTCAAACTCATTATGAGAGCACTACGAGCTTTGGTAAGTACATCAGCATCAACGTTATTCATATATTTCTCATCAATGACAGTAATCAATCTCTTATGTATTAGGAAAGCCCAAACTTTAATTATATAGAGGTTGAAATTATTATCTTCGTTGAATATTTATAGGTTGAACTTCGTAAAACTCAATCTTGGTGGATTTTCTTGGTTTCTCGGTGAGAACATTCTCTCTAACTTGAAAATTTGAAATGATCTTCCTCATTTCAATTTTGTAACAACATTACAAACGTTGTTGCTCCAAATTATCCACAGTTATTGCACCACTTGTCAAGAAAACTCCTTATACAAGAGCACCTTCTTTCAGAATAATCAACAAGCCCAAGCTTCAACAATGACCGAACCATGGATAATGTTACCAGAAGCTCAACTGATATCAAGCGAAACACGTTTGCTTATAGTATCGAATCTGCAACTAGAACAGAAGAGCCACATAGTTTCGGCTCGTACTCAATGTTTAACTATGAATCTTAAAACAATAAAGCAAGATATAGAACGAGAATGTAAAACCAAATACACACATGGTAGATTTAACGTGATTCGGATTGTGAATAAATCCTATATTTACGGGCAAGAGACACAAATTATATATAAGAGATTACAAGAAGACTATCTCAAATATTAGACACTCAACCACTTAGCTTTTGTTATAAAACACTCTTAGCTTACGAAATGAACTATGGATTTCAGAATGTCTCAAAGTGTTTATCTTTTACCTATATCTGAAAGCTTTAAACTTTTTCTGTCAAATCTCTCAAAAGTTTCTCTCAATAAAATGATTGACAAAGATTTCATACCACTTTCTCACTATTTTTTTATAGTATCGAAGGTGTGCACAATACTCCATATGTCATACTAAAGTCTCACAACCCATTTTCTTATTTGGTGAGATAGTCCAGTACATAAGGACAAGACGAACGCTGATATTCGTATGACAAGTAGCGATGTCTCGTTTATACTATTTGTCACATGTTTAGCACGTCTAGATCAACGGTTCCTCGACAACCACGCTCTACATCTTTGGCTCCATACATGATCAGCATTATTTTCGGTTTCGACCGAGATATATTTTTTACTTTCGATAAAACTTATTTTCATGTTCTACTAAACATCTTTGCAACTAAACTTCGACTAAAACTCCTATTGTAGAGGAATTCAAAAACTTCTAGCATTATAAATCTTCAGTTGTCCATGTCGAACCACTTGTGATCTTCGACAATACCATGCTCTAAGTTACTTTTAACCTTGGTCTAATATATATATATATATTCTCGACTAAAGAACATGACTGGGCTTATTGTGTGTTAGATTCGGTACTTGATCGAATCACCCTTTTAATGTTTTCTCTTGTAAAATTCTTTTTGCGTTGAGTGGATGATTTAAATTAGTTTCAAAAATGTATAAACCATGAAACAAAGTTTGATTATCAAACAATCCATACGATTTGTAACCTGTAAGAACTAATAAGTGTAGATATAATCTTGATACTAAGCTAATCTACAATTTGCATAAGTATAGATATAATGTTAATTTAAAATATTAAATTACTAAACGAAGGAATAAAGTATTTATAATTAAGTTAGTTATTTTTTATTCCGAAAAATTACAAGATTTTATACTAAAATTGATTTCTCATAACCAAAATTACACTTTTACAAATGAATAAAAATTGAATTTTTAAATTTATTTCCTAACCAAAATTATATGTGATTCTGGAATTTTGATTTATTTAAAATTTAAATTTTTCTCATTATACATATATAAATATTTTCTAACCAAAAAAAATTAGTTGTTTCACGTTCAATTTAATTTTTAAAAAATCAAGTTTGTATTTTATTTTGTCATACAATATTTATTTAGCAACTAAAATCATACTCTATCAGCTAGTTAATTATAATTTCTTCCACAGATATTTATACGACTAAATAAAAGCTTTTTTCATAACCAAATAATATGTAATTATGCTACAACAATTTCTTTTCTTCAACTAAATTACACATAAATGTGCAACTAAACAATGATCCATGGTGATAGATCTAATTTGATTATCAAACAAACCAATTTTGTATGTAATTTTGTAATTAATTTTTTTTAATAGATCTAATTTGTTCATCGAAAAAACAAAACTAATTATATTTTTGTATATCTTTTTAAGAATTATGGATTGAAAACTATCGCACTTAAAAAATGTAAACAAAATATTAAGATATTTTGCCCATAATATAATTTATAAATATTCATTTATCACCAAAATTGTAGGTAATTTATCGAATCATTTATGGATATTACTAAAAAAAATTATATTTCATAATCGTCAATCATGTCATTTATAAATAATTACTATGACAATAGCACTTACATAGTCGGCTAGGGTACGATTATTATCGTTGAATATTCTTATTCATCATAAAATATATGAGATAATTTATTAGAATTATTATTATTATATAGTAATTATGGACAACATATTGTTTTAAAATATGTTATACTTATAATTAATAATTAAAAAGCTCAACCGTTAATTTGTTTCTTAGCTATTGCGAGAAAATGTAAAAATATGGAAGTTATTTCTGTTTTCTTAGCCAACAAATAAATCCATACAACACTAGAGTAATTATCAACAATAATGAAAAAAATATCGCATACCACAAGAAGACAAATTATGATAAGGACCCCATAAATCACAATGAATTAATCAAAGCAAGCAGTCGCTTTATAATCACTAACACGAAAGCACGCACGAATCTGTTTAGCCCAAAAACAAACATCACACGGGTGAGCTACACTCCTATCACCAGTGCTAGAAATAAAAGGTAAAGATTGAACTATCTTAGCTGAACGATATCCCAACCTACGGTGCCACAACTTAGAATCACTATCAACCACTGCAACACTATAAACTTTGGTTTTTTCAACACTGCTCAAGTAGTACATTCCACCTCTCCGCTCACCTAGTCCAATTACAGTCCTTGATCGTTGGTCCTGAATAACACAACCAAACTTAACACATCAAATAATATAGTCAAAATCATCAGTCAAGTGGGATACTGAAAACATATTACAGATAAGTTTGGGAACCAAAAATACATTATGCAAAGACAATTGACAAGACAAGCGCACACTATCATAACGCGTAGTAGTAACTTGAGAACCATCAGGAAGAGATGCTACACAGGCTAGCATAACGGTAACATTTTGCAATAGAGAGATGTCACCTGTCATATGATTAGAAGACCTAATATTAATAATCTAAGGGGTATTGAACAACTCACTACTCAGAAGCTCGGTAAGACAATAAATTTTTTCTGCTGAAAGAAGGGAAAACAACTGCTACAACTGACCAGAAAGACGAAAAGCCTCGTCAGCAGATAACTCGGTAATAGCCGCAACCAACAGACCCACGATGGTTGTCATTATCATTGTCTTGTGCGGCCTTGGAGTGTTGATGCCGCCTGGCGGTCCGCACAGACCTCCCTCACCACGGTCGTAAGGTGGTGTAGCGCCCGGATGTTTCACCCAATTTGCAGGATACCCATGTTCGACGTAGTAATTGGATTATTCATGACTAATTTTGTGACAATAATTACAAAAACACGGAGAATAAAATGGGGCAAACAAAGAAGTACATCGAGGAGTAGAATGAACCGCAAATTCCATCACGGGCCTTTGAAAAACTACCAGAATAACGTTGGTGATGAGATTACAAACAATACTACACGGATAATACGTCGGCGCGAGAAGAAAAAGACCAGAAATACGTCGGTTTCGTGATAACAAAGGTCGGAACACACGTCGGTTGGTGAAGACAATGCCGGAAATACGTTGGCACAAAGGGAAAAAATATAAAAATACGTCGGTCCTGAGAGAACAAAGGCCGGATAAACGTCGGTTGATGAATAATGTATCGGAAACACTTCGGCGCAAGGAAATTTTTTGGAGGCTATGGTTTTTGAGGCTATGGCTCTGATACCATGTTGAGAGAATTGTGAATGTGTTATATGTATAGAATAAATGGCAGTAGGATCTGAAGATGTTGAGCAGGAAAATATCATCCAGCGAATAATCCAGAAGCACAAAGAAAATATTTGAAACGTTGAGTAAATCTGTCTCTCATATCTTCACCCTTTCAATACATAAACAAAATCATCTCAATAAAAAATGAGCGAATAATATCATTTTTGATACTCAATCAAACATTCAATAATATTCTATGATAAAATTTGAGATAGATAAAACACAAAAGATTCCATATCTTTTGGGAGTCAAGAGTATGATATATACTCATATTGGGACAAGGTCAACCATTGCCTTAATTTTCCGGGTTTTGGGAATGTATGTAAGTAATCCACGAATGAACCATTAGTAAGGTAGGTAGTTTTGTGAAAATTTTGCTAGCTAGTAGTCTAGATCTCACTAAAATATTAAAACCAAAGACAACATGAAAATAAAAAAAATTGGATTAGACATTTTATATTTATGATTTACATCTTTGAAATACATCTAATTTCACATTGATTGATTTAAATAGGCAAAAAATGATGGAGAAAATATCAAAAAATTAAAATGCTACTTCGAATGGAAAACTTTTTCAAACTATCCCAACGAGTTTATTAGTTAAAATTAATTTTAAAATATATGTCATAGTAAACAAATCATTAAAAAAAAGTAAAACCAAAAGTATTATGTAGATATTAATTTTATGTTTACAAACTAAACTAATAAAAAAACTCATACTAATAAAAAAATAAGCTAACACTTTTAAAATTAATTTTTTAAACAAATAATTTAAACAAATAAATTAAAAATTGTTATTACATAAAAAATTAAAATTATATTTTATTAACTAACCATAATTAGCTAAAATAAATTTTCGTTGATGAATCTAAATTAAATCATACAAATTTTATTGCAATGTCAATTTGTTTTATTTTTTAAATTGAATTTTAGATTTGAAGAATCTCACATTTTGAATATATCAGGTTTATAGATTATTTTTTTATTTAATTAAAACTTATTTATTCAACAACAAACATACTCCTCAGACAAATCGAATATTTTATGCATATGGCAATAACAAATATAGCAGTATTTCAATTTTCTAACCGATAAACACCCATGCATTTAATATAATATCATATAGATAATATATGAATAAAAACTAATTATTATCTAATCGATTAATACCTTTGGATCAACGCTCATTAATTTGATTACGGTACAAACAAAACTATTGATATACTAACATTAACATTAGCAAAGAATTGTAAAGAGGAAAGATGATGTGGATAGGATTATAAATAATTTTTTTAATGCTAAAATTGGTTGCTCTTGTTGCACCTCAAGCCACCCAAGCTAATTGTCTAAAAGATTTACAAAGTATTCCCGGTTGTTTTTCAGTTATTACACATATTAAAAATGGACACTTTCAAATAATCGAAAAGACTTGTTGCAAAAGTCTAAATGGGGCTAATGGTGACGGAAAAGTGAACGTGTTGCCAGTTAATTTTTTTTGTTAAACTTTTGATTCGCGTAATTTGTGCTATTGTTTAGATATAATTCCATATTTGATGAGATACTACTATACCTCTATTTATTATAATAAGAATCCAATTTCAGTTTTGTCTCATATGTTTCTTTTCGATTAGAGCTATTTTGTTCCGTTATTTTGTCTATTCCAATCTAATTAGAGATAAAATTGCTATTTTATTTGTGAAAGAATTTGTTTCCCAATATATATATGGTTCAAATCATTTTTCATTATCATCTTAATTGATTGTATTCCCTAAAATAGAATCTTTAAGAAAATAAATCAGACCTGCTGCAAAGTGAAAATCAAACACACTATAAATATATTCTAAAAATATACAGATTAAAAGCTCTAGAGGTACTATAGAACAAACTAGATAATAAGTAACAACTGATAACTATTTTTATTAAGTAACAATATTTTATTATCATCTAAACAATTACACTCATTCACTAAAAAGATTGCGCATATCAATGAATAGAGTTGTTCAAAAAATGAATTAGCATATCGAATTCAAAAACATGATCAAGAACAAATCTAGAAAAAACAATATAGGGGTGTCATCAATTTTAAAGTAGATTATGTATTAATAACGATATAATTCTTTATTAATTTGAAAAGGGTTAACTCATTCCGTGAAAAGGTAAAAATAAAAATGTCAATCATGGATTTTGTTTTGTTCATCGTAAAGAAACAAAACCAATAATATTTTTCATATTTTTTAAGTTACATTTTGAAAGATACAAATTAAAATGGATACTATAAAAACACCAGGTAATAAATACCACTTGATAAGAATATTTATAATGTGACAATAATATCATTTTTGATACTTAATAAAACATTCAATAGTATTCAAAAGATAAAATTTGAGATTGAGAAAATACAAAAGATTTATATATTTTGGGAGTCAAGAGTATGAAGTTAATCATATTGGGACAAGGTCAAACATTACCAAAATTTTCCAGGTTTTAAGAAGGTATATAAGTAATCCACTAATAAACCATTAGTAATTTAAGTAGTTTTCTGAAAATTTTGCTATCTAGTAATCTAGATCTCACTAAAGTACTAAAACCAAAGACAACATGAAAATAAAAAAATTGGATTAGAGATTTTATATTTATGATTGACATCTTCGAAATACATCTAATCTCACATTATCAAAAGGGAATGCTATATTTATAATCGTTGGACTGTGTATTATATAAACTTACGGTCTATAGTTCAATAAAAAATTGATCAAAACTCGATTTCCATAACTCTCCATAAAACTATGTATTTGATTTCCTACATGTTTATTGAATCGATGTACTAATAGCACAAATAAAAACAATTATAACAATATTATCCCTCCAACATTGACTATAATATTCGTTTGTGTGTCGGTACCTAATGATTTAAGTATCGCTAAGATTAATTCTTCCGACATAAAATAATATAATGTCTTTTTTGTATTTATATGTCTTGGATTTTAAAATTTATTTAAAATATATGTCATAGTTCACAAATAATCCAAAACACAAATATGTTAGGAGGATATAACAGAAAGTAAAACTAAAATTATTATAATTAATGATATTAATTTAATGTTTACAAACCAAACTAATAAAAAAATAATACTAATAAAAAAAAGTAAGCTAGTACTTTTATAATTGATGTTTTATAAAACAAATAATTAAAACTAATAAATTATAATATTTTTTTATTAGATTTATAGGAATAACTAAAATTATTTTTTATTAACTAACCATAATTAGGTAAAATGATTTTTGGTTTAATAAATCTAAATTAATTAATACAAATTTTATTGCAATGCCTATTTGATTTATTTTTTAAAAATAAATTTTGGATTTGAAAAATCTCACTTTTTGAATATATCATGTCTATAAATTAGTTTATTATTTAATTAAAACTTATTTGACTCTCCAACAAACGCCTATTCCTCAGTCAAATCGAATATTGATCTTTGACTGGTTAGACCCTTGTCCGGTTTTTTTTTTTTGTAACCAGATTGGATAGTGGCTGGATGAGCTGTTGTTGTAGTGGTGTACCTCATAGACGGTGCACCCTTGTTTTCTTTGTTTCTTCTACATTGATATGTTTTCCCACTTGGTTCAATAAACCACCTCAGGTCATAGCCTTCTTCCGAGTCACAGAATCAACTAAATTCCCAGGATTCAATCCTTGCCTAAGGGAAGCAATTGCCACCTGCTCAAAGTAATCTGCTAACCCATTTTTTATATTCACAAAACGACTTATGTAATCTTTCATACATTCATTTGGTTCCTTAGCGCAATGGATAACGATGTCTCCATTACCCTTTAGTTCTTTACTCCCAACAAATTGCCTCCGGAAGGCAACCCAAAATGTATCAAAGTTTCTAATACACCCTTGAGGTAAACTGTTATAACATTTAAGAGCACTCCATGTGAAAGTTTGGGAGAAAGCTCTACACAAAAGCTTGTCATTGTCGTCAAAGTTCATCATGAAGTTTTTGAATTGTTCCAGATGGTTGTCCGGATCTCGACTCCCATCGTATTTTTCCATCTTGGAGCTATCAAACCTTTTAGGAAGATGTCCGGATATTATTTTGACAGACAAAGGCGATGTCCTATAATTCTTACTGCGACTGAAAACAATATCTTCATTAGGGGTTGCAAAAATACCTGGTTTGGACTGAAAAGCAAAGGGATCAATCAGCAACTGGTCAACATGCTTGTGAGATGATACTTTACCCTGGTGCCTTTTGAGCCTACCATGTATGTCCCTCTTCCTCAAATGAATTTTAGTTAACCTCATCTTTTTTCTAGACCTCCCTTCATCACTGCTTGAAGATAGTGATTCTTCGAGTTCTCCCTCATTTGAGGAATTGTTGGAAAACTTAGATCCAGAACTCTCAACAGGCTTAGACCAGTGTATTTTCTTTGAGCTGAGGTGAGTCTTCAAGGATTGCTCATTTTCCCCAGTATTGTCAGTGTGGTGAAGTATTGACGCTCCAGATTTTCCTTGATACATTTTTCTGCTTGTTTTATAACTCTTAACGCCTCTATTTCATCCCTCATCTAGTCTCGCTTCTCGATTGTGTATTCCTTATTTTCCTTTGGACCTTCCACCTCCGGGGGGAGTATTATGCTCATTTGGATCCATCTGAACTGCTTTACTTGCTAGTTTTGAATGTAAAAATTCAGGCACCGTCGCCTCCAACTGTGGTCGCCAATTAAGTGCGGTTTATTTATGGCTAAGGGTAATCTGGTAAAGTGTTTAAAAAATGTTTTGGTTATTTTATGGTGTTTTGTGCTTAGTGTGTAGAGTAGAGAGATAATTTAGATGCCTACTAGTATTAAATTCTGATCACCCTCATTAATGAAAGTAGTTGGGGTATTTATACTTAATTATTGACCCATGGGCTTATTGGGTCGGGTTGTAAAACCGGGTCAAGTTTAAGGACCCATTAGTCATATAGTTTGAAGTTGATTAACAACTAGTTTAGACAAAAGTTAGTACATTTGTCCTGTTTGGATATTTGGTGTAATAGTTTAGTCCGAATTGCCCTTCGGATTTAATTGTGGCACAATGATTGAAAACTCCGAACTCATCAGAAGTGACAATATATTTCAGTGTGTTTCGTCCTCTTACGAAAAACATAATCCTTTGCTATCTGTATGGCCTTTTTTTATATCACAATGTAAGAAAGTGAGTTTAGTAATGTTAACCTCCATATCTGCAAGAAGCCACTGGAACCAAACAATCTCACATGTGGTCACGGCCATAGCATGGTACTCAGCTTCAGTAGATGATCTAGAGACAACATCTTGTTTCTTGCTTTTCCATGAGATTAATGAAACTCCAAGGAAAATACATAAACCAATAGTATATTTTCCATCATGAATACCATTATCCCAATCAGCATTATTATAGGAACGCATTTCAAGTGAAAAGGTTGAATAAAACAAAGCTCTCTTGAACTGATTGTCATGAAGATATATCAATATTTAAAGAACAAATCCCAAATGGACAGATGTAAGAGCAGTAACAAACTGACTAGCCACATGAACAGTATAAGCTATATATGTCCGAGTAATTTTAAGATAAACCAAGCTCTCTACAAGAATTCGATATAGAGTTAGATCTGACAAATGAACATCATTAGTCGGAGAATATTGAGCATTGGTTTCAATAGGGGTATCCACCGTTCTATTATCAGAAAGTTGTGGTTTCTCAAATAAATTAGATGTATATTTTGTTTGAGAGGGAATATATCCTTTTGGAGAGTGATCCACCTCAATACCTAAAAAATAGCATAATAGTCCAAAATCTTTTATCGTAAAACGCTGAGCCAAATCACATTTTAGTGCCTCAATTCCATCAATATCATCACTTGTAATCATCATATAATCTATATATAGAGATAAAATTATTTGTTCTAAACTTGTACATCTGATAAATAAGGCTGAATCATAATTAATAGCAAGGAAACAAAGTGAAGGAATAACTGTAAATAAATTTTTCAAACCAAGCACGAAGAGATTCTTTGAGACCATATAAAGATTTTCTAAGTCAACAAACTTCACATGGTTGATGAGAAACATCTGGAGGATTCATGTAAACCTTCTCATAAAGATTACCATTAAAAAATGAATTTTTGACATCTAGTTAGAAGATCTTCCATTAGGAAACAAACGAAACCCCAATAAAAGTATGATATGTCGTCATTTTTGCCACTAGGGAAAATGTCTCATCATAATCCTTACCATAATTCTGTGAATACCCTTTTGCTACAAGACGAGCCTTATATCTTCCAACAGACCCATCATACTTTAACTTAATTTTAAAAACCCGTCGAGAGCCGATTATATGATTACCGGATATAGGTTTAACTATATCTCATGTATGAGTCTGGTAAAGAGCAGTAAGTTATTCGATTATTGCATTTTTCCAACAAGGGTCGCAAATAGCTAATTTAAACAACAGAGGTTCATATAAATCATGTATGTTTGCTACGAAAGAAGCGAAAGGATTTGAGTAAGAAGAATGCAACAAGGCTGGTAGTTTGGTAGACTTACTTGTACGAGTAGATCTTCTAAGGCCTAGAGTTGTTGGTTCACCAAAAGAAAGAGATGACTCAAGCATTGATGGAATGGAAGTAGTATCAGATGTCGTAGATGTCTCATAAGTTGGTACATTAATGTCAATGCGTATGTCACTATTATTTTAAAAAGGATCAATAGTCTAAAATTTTATATTTGTTATATCATGTGATTTTATTGGAATCGAATAAAACATGATATGCTCAAGAAACGTAACATGTTGAGAGACATAAAGTTTCTAACTAGTGGGATCCAAATAATGATAACCTTTATGTCTAACAC
Source organism: Limnanthes douglasii subsp. nivea (assembly GCA_036936605.1). Lineage (NCBI taxonomy): Eukaryota > Viridiplantae > Streptophyta > Magnoliopsida > Brassicales > Limnanthaceae > Limnanthes > Limnanthes douglasii. Next base: position 39,972,592 of record JAUPFV010000002.1, read on the forward strand.
TATAAACCAAGAAAAAATATATTGCAGTTTTAGGACCCAATTTATTGTGTGCGACACGAGGACGAATGACAAAATATGTACATCTAAATACTCGTAAGGAAGAATAATCTGGGGGTTGTCTGTATAAATTTTAAAAGGGAGGCCCCTTTGACTTGTGTGGAGTGGGAATTCGATTAATCACATATACAACAGTATGAATTTATTCTCCCCAAAAAATAGTAGGAACCTCAACAGATAAAAGCAAAGAACGATCAGTCTAAAAAAAGTGATGATATTTTCTTTCTACAACACCGTCTTGTTGAGGGGTGTCAGTGCAAGAAGACTTATGTGTGGTACCATCAAATGCAAGTAACTAAGTAAAATTATTGGATGTATATTCACCCATAAGTCACACCTGAAGCATTTTATTATATCGGAGTGTTGAGTCTTTACAAGTGCCTGAAATTCTCTATAAATTCCAAGGAAATCTGATCTTTGTTTCATAATATAAACCTAAGTATATCCAAGTATAATTATCTCTAAAATAAATAATAGGATGAAACATCTTTTATGGAGACATGAGATGGACCCCAAATATCCGAATGAATTAAATCAAAAAGAGAAATTGAATAAATACACTTTTATTGAATTGTAAATCGGAAAAATTGACCAGTTTACTTCTACTATAATAAAAATATATTACAAGTGTTTCACTGGCCTAAAAACTTATGGAGACTAAAATGTTTAGACGCGACACAAAGACATGTCCCAAACGGGAATGCTAGAGAATCGAGTGACGACAAACTCAAACGAAACGAAGACAAATCGACACTAGAAGCTACAACATTAATGACTTTAGCTTTATCGAAGACATAGAGCTCTCCTAATCTACGACATATCCCAATCACTTTCTGAGTACGTTGATTATGTATAGCACAAACAAAATAAAAAAACCTAATGACTAGATTTACATAACTGACTAACCGAAACAAGATTTAAAGTAAGTTTTGGAACATAATAGATATCAGGAAGTGATATATGAGAAATATAAATAGAACTAACACCCTCTAATAGCATTGATATATCACTAGCAGACAAGAATGATATTGGTGAAACATGAGACAAAAAAGAAAAGTAAGATATGCAGGGAGACATATGTCGAGATACACCAGAATCTAAAATCCACAAAGAAGAATGAATACCTAAAGAGTAAAACATAGACAGACTTGTGTCAGACATCAAGACTGGAAATAAGAAATTGTTTAAAAGATTTCAAAATATGGGGATCAACTGCAGAGGGTAGTGTGTTGCTATCAGTATCTCATAATGATATTGCAGCAACAATAAACTATGGGGGACAAAATGGAGGACAAAATTGTTGAATAGTACCTATATGTTGCTTAAACAATTGTTACCGATAAGAACGTTGTTGAAAGGGTCATTGATGAGATGGTTGTTGTTGTTTTCCTCTCAGTACTGGGAATTATGATTTATAATGATTCTTACTTTTACAAAAAAATGTAGTCATCAAATGAAACTACTTCTCGACTCAGTGTAAATATAGACTCGTTTGAAGTAGATGATCATTGGTTTGGTACAACAAACACACTAATAACATTGGTTGTGGACCTCTTTTCAATATGATTTTTTAGTCATGTTTCTTCATAAATGAGTTCATGGACAACTGAATCGACTGTGTGAAGAGGGGATCAGTGAATCAATCCTTAAAAATCAGAGCATATGGCGATAAAAACTGTACCAATCTCTTCTCTTCTCTTCGAGAAAAATAACCTTGCATGCTTTCAGTTCTACAGACTCTGTAAAAGAGAATTGATCCCATAAATCAGACATAACAACATAAAAATCCAATATTTTCAAGTCATTTTACTGTAAAGAGCGAATATCGAATTCTAATTGGTATTGCCTAACAAAATTAGACTGCATAAATGTTCCTAAACCTCTTTGGCAGTGTCATATTTGGTCAACTCAGTACCAATTGACTAGGTTACATAATTTTTATCCAAATGATTATCTTCGTTTTATCAGTCTTTCATGTGTCAAAAAATGTAACATAGTTCTCACTACTATGTGTATTAGAAGTTTGAAGCTTTGTAGCTTAAACATATCCCCATATGTGTTTTCCATGAAGAATTTTTTTCATAACATATCTCCAATAAGATTAGCTTTCCATTGGGCTAAGTACAATCAACTGCATAGAGTCGTTCTTCTCTGTCATTCTTTCCAAAAAAACATAATCTCAATCGACAAACAAGAGAACAAATTTAAAGCCAAACAAAAGTAGATCTAAAATTTCTAAACATATCTGATACCAATACGCAATCCAAATTAACAAAAGCACATCAAAATTTCCAAAAAAAATCAATACCAATACAAAATCACATACCAATACGCAATCTTAACTTTTCGAACATATCCAAAATTTCCAAACAAATTCAATACCAATACGAAATCCAACACCAATACGAAAGAGAAAAAAATGCACTGCAAACAATGAAGCGAAATCAAATACCTAGTAGAAAGCAGATCCAAATAACGAACCAAAATCGAATACGTAGCAGAAAGCAGATCTAAACAACGAATTGAAATCGAATACCTAGTAGAAAACATATCCAAACAACGAATCGAAATCGAATACCAAACAGAAAGCAGATCCAAACAACGAATCGAAATCAAATGCATAGTAGAAAACAGATCCAAACAACGAATCAAAATCGAATACATAGCAGAAAGTATATCCAAACAACGAATCGAAATCAAATAGCTAGCAGAAAGCAGATCCAAACAATGAATCGAAATCGAATACATAGGGGATCGCTACGCTTCTTCAATCAGATTACTCCAGGCTCTGATACCATATTAACTAAAGAACATACAAAGAGAAAATATAAAATGGCTAAGGTTTTGTTATTTAGAAATTATAGATTTAGATTCAGCATATGCTCGTATTTATAAATAAGATAAAAAAGCTAATGGCTTGGGACTTATATCTCTAGCAAAAATAATATTAAAAAATTATGTTTAGATGTGTTTGGTCTTAAAATTAATATTTAAAATATATACCATGATAAGGGCATAAAATGCCAAGATTGATAAGGGGCCCAATTGATAATGTAAAAACCTATACGGGCCTACTTGTAAAGATAGGAAATATAAGACATAATTGTAAATACGGGGGCTAATATGTAATTAGAATAAACATAGCATGATATAGTGGATCCTACCACTGACATGATATAAGGAAAGATACCTTTTTGGGAAAAAGGTACTTTCTAATTATTGGTACTTTATTTTGATTATTTTCTCTCTCTAGACCTTTGTACTTATTCACCTGACACCTTTTCACCATACACATTACCCGACAATCCACCCTAGATATTTTGAGACTTATCATTGGCGCCGTCTGTGGGAACGAGTGATACCCGGAGATCAAGTTCTCTAAAATCTCGACCCTAGTAAAACCTAAATTCGAGGAATGAATACGGAGGCTAGAAAGGGAAAGGCAAAGGAACAAAGAGATGTCTTATTTAGAGGGTCGGTACTCTAAAGAGCTATTTGGTGATGATGACCAGGGTAATCAGGTCTGAGGCAAGCGTTCGACCCTAATCATGACCAGGCAACAGCTGTTGGACGACATTGTTAAGCTAAATTCGGAGAAAAAGATGGCTTTGGCTGAAAAGAAGTGTCGGCTCGACGGTCGAAGCGAACGATCGTGCGAAGATGGAAAAGAGGCCAATCGCCTCGTCGATCGGGATAAAGTTGACTTTTATAAAGGCAGAACTCGAGTGCGGAAGCTTAGAAAGGTTGCAAGGAAGAATTCTGGATTCCGAGCCAAACATGGGTATGGATATTCAACTTGAGAGATATGCGTGAGTTTTCTTCCCTGGAATGGGATTTCTGATGCTTCAAAAATGATAAAAGAATTATCAAGGAGCGAGAGCTTCGAAGGCGTAAGTCACAACGAGCAAAGATATTCAAACCTCAAGGGGACAACATCGACAAAGTGACTCCGACGTCTGCGGAAAAAATGGGTATAATCACAATCAACAGGGAACAGCAGAACGGCCCACAGTTTTAATTCCCATCAAGGAGTCAATCTTATGGTTATAAGGTCGGAACCCAATTTGCAAACCCACTTGAAGAAGGGTTATTTGCAAGTCACGCAGAAGGGTTAGGAGGCACACTTGTAAGCCTCAGACATAATTATAGGTCGTCCTCCCTTTCAGATGAAATTATATCGGGACACCTCCCGGAGCGCTTTGATATCTCAAAGCTTGAAAAATACGACGGAAAGAAAGACCCTGACAACCACCTGGAAGAATTTAAGAACTTTATGTTAAGCTTCGACAACGAGGACAAGTTGATATGTCGAGCATTTTCAATAACATTTAAAGAACGATCATCAAAATTGTACAATCGATTGTCGCAGGGATGCATTAAAAACTTTGGTATGTTCTGGACGATGTTCATACAACAGTTTGTAGGAAGTAAGGACTTCCGAGCCAACCGAGATACAATCGTGAATTGCCAACAAAATGTCGAAGAAAGTCTGAGGGATTATACTCGACGCTTTATAGATGCAAAGGTTGATCTTGACTATTGCGATGAGAGTGTGGCGTTGGCTGATTATAGATTAGGTTTGTTCCCTGGTCCGATGAAAGAAGCGGTAACAAAGAAGCAGGCTTTTACTTTTTCTGCCTTGTTAGCTCAGGTAGAAAAGCAGATCCTGATCGAAGAAACGGAAGCGTCAAAATTGGCAGCACAAATCCAGCAAACTGCACAAACCTCGGTTGTGACGTATCAGAAGACTCCGCAAAAAACAGCTACAGTTCCTCAACCACAACCAATGACTACCGTGGCACCAACAACACAATAGCCAAACGGGAAACGGTTAGGGAATCATACACAAAGAGTACGAAATAATTACCAGGGAAATTCATATCAACCCATATCGAATAAATGGGTTCGACCTGATCACTACGCTGATTTGACCAAATGTGTTGCAACTATCTTCGACAAGTCAAAGAAAAGTGTACACTTCTGGAAACCGTTCCCGATCTGAACTCCCCGTGAGAGCCGAAATAACCATTACTGTAGGTATCACGAGGACGTAGGTCACGACACCAAAGATTTCATTGCGCTCAAGAAAGAAGTGCAGGCGTAAATTGACAATGGAAAATTGCTTGAGTACGTAAAGAAAAAAGTTCAGCAAAGCCGAGCGGTCAAACAGATTGTAGCAGTGCCGAAGCAGGAAATTTCTCTGGTGATATTCGAGGTCACTGATTCATTCGATGTGTCCACTGAGTATTTGGACCCTGATTAAAACAGGAATGTGATCGAAGTAATTGAGGAAGTAGTACTTGTGGTGCGAGAGAATGTAAGCAACTTGTGTAAGTTTTTTGAGTCTCTAACTATTTTCTGGGGCGGGAGACTCAATGGTAGGTATCACCAATTGTTCTCGGAAGAGGCGTGCGGTTAATTTGACTATGTAGTTAGAGGCAATAACCTCACTGTATTTATATCATAACCCATCTCCTATCCTATGATTTGATGATGGTAACATGAGAGACATTGCCAGACCTCATGAAGACGCGATCGTAATTGTAGCGGCCATTGCTGGTGAGGAGGTTCGGAGGATATTGGTGGATACTGAGAGTTTAGCGAACATCATTTTCTTATAAACTTTCTTAGGTTTTAAGAATAAACCGGTAATTGTAAAGTCGGTACAAGGATGCATGACATAACCTTTATGTTTCATTAGTGCTTGAAGTATGTGATAGGGAACAATGTCGGCGTTGTCGGAAGCAGACAAAAAAGACAGCAAGGGAATGTTACCGGGCAGCATTGGCAACAAAATCAGATAAGGAGATGGTCGATGCAAGGGATTAGAAATTAGTGGGGTCGGCTCTTGGATCGGAGCCTGCAGAAGATCCTAGGGAGACCCTAGGGTTATTGCTTACCGACGAGAATCGTAAAAGCTACAAATTTTCCAAAGGCAAGGTTTTGAAGATTGGTGTAAACTTATCCCCTTTTTTTACAAAACATTGATAGATTTTCTTGGGCAGAAGCTACATTTATTTGCCTAGTGCTCAGAGGATGTTACAGGGGTTCCTGAGAATGTTATCTATCACCAATTGTCCATAAATCCAAGTGCTCGACCTATAACGCAAAAACGCCGAGCTTTCTTCCAAGAAAAGGCAGAGTCAATTATTTCAGAGGTTGAAAGGTTTACAAGGCTAGGATATATCAAGGAGTCCCAACATGTGCGCTGGACATCAAATCCAGTTTTGGTAAAAATAAAGAACGGAAAATGGAGAATATGTGTGGACTTTACGGACCTTAACAGAGCGTATCCTAAGGACCCATTTCCCATGCCTAGGATCAACCATTTTGTAGATTCAACATCAGGAAACAAGTTATTATCATTCATGGACCCTTACACAGGGTACAACCAGATAAAGTTGGATCCAAGAGATCATGAAATCACCACATTTATCACAAGGAGGGGCTTATACAGTTACAAGGTTATGACATTCGGTCTGAAGAATGAAGGGGCCACTTATAAGAGGCTTGTGAATAGGGTGTTTGAGGAAAAGATCGGGTGAAACGTTGAGGTTTATATTGATGACATGTTGGTCAAGAGAGTCACTGATGAAAATAATTTTGTCGACCTTAAGGAAACATTTAAGAACCTTGGAAAATTGAACCTCATATTGAATCCAGAGAATTGCTCTTTCGAAGTTCGGTCCGGAAACTTCCTAAGGTTCATGATCAGTGAGAAAGGGATAGAAGCACACCCGATCCAGTTAGATGCTTTGAATACTATGAAACCCCCAAGCAATATTAAAGAGGTACAGATTTTAACCGGACGTCTTGCAGCACTGAACAGATTCATCGCGCGATATTCTGATAAATGCGCACCTTTCTTTCAAGTGTTGGGGAATGCTAAGAATTTCAGTTGGACACCTGAATGTATTGAGGCTTTTCTCAATAAAAAAAATTACTTATCATCCCTAACGCTGCTAACAGAACCACTATCCCAAGAAATTTTGTTCCTATATATAGCGGTTTCAAAGCATGCGGTAAGTGCGTCTTTAGTCCGAGAAGAGGATAGGGTCCTAAAACGTGTATTGCAGCGACTTGATGTTTATGGTTCGAACAGCCTTTCCCCTAAAACGTGTATTGCAGCGACTTGATATTTATGGCCGTATGTCAAAATGGTTGGAAGAGTTGGGGGATTTTGATATTGATTTCGAACCAAGAACGACTATTAAAGGAAAACTCTAGCAGATTTCTTTGTAGAGTTCAATTCCAATAGGCCAGAGGAAGTAGCAACCAAACCTGAGGTAAATTTGGATGAATGGATAGTCAGAACCGACGGTGGTTTGAGTATCAACGGATACGGGGGTGGTGTCTAGGTTTCTACGCCATTAGGGATCGCGATTCATCAAGCAATTCATTTTGGTTTCAAGGCTTCAAACAACGAGGCCGAATACGAGGCAGCACTGTCGGGCTTAAGGTTGGTGCAGATTTGCGGAGCCACAAACATTTGGTTGATAAGCTATTTGCAGCTACTGATTAATCACGCAATAGGGTAATCCGAGGAAAGAAAAGAACATCTAGTGCAATACTTAGTGGCCTTAAGAATTTTGGCTTCTTTCTTATAAAAATATTACTTATGAGCATGTTTGAAAAAAAATACAATTGCCGATTCATTGGCAGCCACAACATATGTTGGAGAATACCCCAGGATTTTGAGTCAGGAGTATCCGTCTATTTTGAAGCGGGAAGACTTAGAAAGTCGACTGGACATGGCCTGTCAAATTTCAACAGCTTCGAACGCCCATTGGAGGAGTAACATTATCACATTTTTGGCTAAGGAAGTGTTGCATGATGATAAGACTTTGGCCAAAAAACGTTCGGTACAAAGCGCGAGGGTTTTCCTTACTGGGAAATGTTCTTTATAAAAAAGTCTGCAAGCAGACCTTTATTAAGGTACCTAGGGCGCGAATAATCACAGATGGTGTTATCCGAGCTACACGATGGTGAAGGGTCGGCACATTGTGGCTTCAAGACACTAATTATGAGAGTTCTGTTGTTAGGTTTCTACTGGCCTATGCTAGCTGTCGACGCCAAAGAGTTGGTCAAAATATGTGATACATGTTAGAGGTTTTCCAATTCAATCTACACCCCAACAGTCCCGCTCGAGTCCATCTTTGAAGGTCTGCCATTTGACAGGTGGGGGATATATATGGTAGGACCGCTTCCGTTAGCAACTGGAGAAATACAGACTACCGTGGATGCAATGGATTATTTCTCAAACTGGGTTGAAGCAAAGCCATTGTCAGGAACTAGGGCTAAAGATGTGGTAAAATTTATATCGTCGAACATTTGTTGTCGGTACGAGGTCCCTCAGAAGATAACCATGGACAATGGCCACCAGTTTTATAGCAATGAAATGAGGGTATTTTGTGCAAACCACAATATATAGCAGTGTTTCTCGGCCCCATTTCATCCTCGAGCTAACGAACAATTTGAAGTAACAAACACAATAATCATCAACAGATTGAAGAGGATTTTGGAAGGAAATTCCAGAAAGTGGTCGGATTTTTTACAAAAGGTATTGTGGGCATACCGAACCACGCCTCGAACTGCGACACGGGAATCACCTTACTCTCTGGTATATGGCATGGATACGATAATACCCGCATAGACAATGTTCCCTTCTTTCACAATTAAGCATTATGAGGAAAGTGCTAATGATGAAAATCGGGCCTTGGCTTTGGATTTAATAGAGGAAAAGCAAGCTAAGGCTCACTTAAGCTCCTTGCATTATCAAATCCCGATGAGGAGTAGGTACGCTTCAAAAGTTCGAAGAAGAGACTTTAAGGTTGGGGAAAAGTATTGTGAAACGTTTTTCTTCACCAAAAGACAAACATCATGGAACGCTGGCACCCAATTAGGAAGGACCATACCAAGTGATAGAAAAAGTAAATTCAGGAACTTATTGTTTGAAGGATAAGTTCGGTCAACCTTTACGTCTCGCCTAGAATATCGAATACCTTAAATTGTATTGAGAATGACTTTTAACTTTTACCGTTTGCAATTTCATTGTAAGACAACTTTAGTCGGGGACACACTTTTTCCTACTGTGGTGGCGCAGGGAGGTTTTAATGAGGAGTATACCTGAACCGACCTATTTAGTAAATTTTCAGAGCCTTAACACACGTCTATATTCGTTATATCGTCAAACCTATTAATAATGTTTTTCAACTATCAGTTGATCAACACGTTCAAACCTGTTAAAGGGTTTTTCAACATTAAAGTTGATCAATAATGTCGAACCTATTAAAAGTTTTTTTAACTAAAAGTTTATCAACATATTCAAACATGTTAAAGGGTTTCTCAACTTTAAAGTTCATTAACAAATGTCGAACCTATTAAAGGGTTTTTCAACTTTGAAGTTGATCAACATGTCCAAACCTATTAAAGGGTTTCAACGTTAACGTTGATCAACACATTCAAACCTATTAAAGGTTTTTTCAACATCAACGTTGATCAACAAAGTCGAGCCTATCACAAGGCCTTTTTCAGCTATAAGTTGATCTACAAATTCAAGCATAACAAAACCCATTAACTTTGGCATCAAAAACTTATAACTTTCGATTTCCAAAAGGGGTAGGATGATGAACATAGTATTAAAAAAATATACAAATGAAAGTTCACAAAAAACAAACAAGTCAAGTCTTAACTGTTACACAAAAAAGAAACGTAAACAAACAGATTCGAACTACTGAGTTCAAGCATCGGAGGAATCTTTGGATGGTTCAGTGTTTTCATATTCAGGGTCGGTACAATCAACACCTACGGGACGGTCTTCTTGAGGAACGTCTAACCACATTGACCCAAACGCATTTGAGGCCATTGAGCGTGAAAATTCATAACATAGCCGGCCCTTGCGTCGACGACTTCCTTTTCCATAACCTTTTTGCACTTGGCCGCAAAGAGATGGTTTTCTTCCATACGTTTTTCTGCCAAGAGGTAACCATTTTGAAGCTTCTAGGCAGCCAATTCTTCGACAACTTTGGTGCGATCTTCATTGGCTCGGGAGATAGATTTTTCCTAGTTTTTTTCTTTCACGTCAAAAGGCTGAATCTTAGCTTCGGCGGTGTTAGCTCGTTGGTTGGCAAGATCAATTAAATCTTGTGATTCTTTGGCTTTGGACAAAATGCTTCTTTTGAGCTCGACAAGTTCCCTATGAAGTTTCAACAATTTCATCTTCTTATGGGCTATGAGGGCGAGCATGTTCTTTAGTGAGCTGGCCAGGATATCAGAATCTTGAAGGAAGAAAGAGTTCGAACTTTGGGAGCGAACGGGGAAGAACGTAGGATCAAGATGCATCGAATTTCCTTGGCAAGGAGTATAATCGTACTGGGCCAACATAACAAGATCACCCGAATTATCTGAGACTTTGTTTTTACCTCCAGAATGCATTCCCTCTGATCCTTTCTCTCCTACAGAAGCCTCGACGGGTGTAGACATCTTTGCACCACCAAATTGTTCGAACATGGTGGGAATCGTGATTTGTTCTGAGGTTAGGTCGGTATGCACTTCACTTACAATAGATTTCCCTTTGGATTTCTTGTTTAAAGTAATGTTCCCTTCTTCAACTGCGACGTTCTTTTTCCTCTTGTCACCACGTACTTTATGTCCTCATTTGACAGCGACAGGAAAGAAAACACCCTTTTACTAACTTTTAAAAACAAATTATGATCTTCGAACAAAGAAGATTGCATACAAAAAGCACTGGGATTAATTGAACAGATAGCAATGACATATGATGATGAACAAGAAGCATCTAAATTGGGGAAAACGTTTTTACAGCTTACCAACCATGACATAAAGATCATATTTAGTTTAAAATATGGAAATGAAAATATGCCACTTCAAGCTAAGAGTTTTGAACCTAAGTTTTCAGAATTAGAAGACAAAGAAAAATCAAAGATAATAAATAAGTATTTTTCTGAGAAGACATAAAGAAAAGTTGATGACAGCCGAGCAAGACCAATCACTAACAAATTGATAAAGGTTCGCAATTACATTTGTCTCAACTCTTTTAATATTTTCATAGGTTTCTCATCTACTACTTCTGCTTTACTTTATCATTTGCATAACGTTACGCATATATCTCTTTAATCCGCTTCACATTTGACTAGGTTTCGCATTTATCACATTAGGCCCGTTTCAAATTAAGCCACGTTCCGCATCTACTAAGATTAATATAGATTTCATATCTAGCTTTTTACCATTTACATAGGTTCCGTATTTATCGTTTTAACATCCCTTTCACATTTTAATAGGTTCTGAATCTATATGAATGTAATTACTAGGGTTTCACATCTATCCTTTTATTTATATGATTTTGCTTGTTGGTAGGATGCAATAAACAAAGTAGTAAAAACATCTGGACAATATGCAATAAAAAAATATTGTCATACTTTTTATATTGTTAGCCTGTTCTACCTTTTTTTTCTCTACATCTGGAGATGTACTAGCTTTGACTGTGGTGTATTATATAGAACTCCTTGACAAAATAAACAACTACAATTGGGTTGAAGCTATCTGAGAAAAGTTGATGAATTCAATAATAACTTGTCATGAAACTAAACCTGGAAGAGTAGTTGGCTGTGTTGCCTTTTTATTGGTTAGTATTTTTCTTTGTTCTATTTCGTATATAATATTTAGTTAATAAATGATATCTAAAATATTTTTAATAGATAGTCATTCATCATGTAACACACAACTTTATGTCAAGATATTGAAATTGAAGACAAGACACCTAGATGCTTCAAATGGTTGGGTAGTAAATGCAAAACAGATTTAGATTTGGTTGAAGCCATAAAAAACATAACAAATGCACAGGTATATTTACGATATATTTTTTATTCCTGTTTCACATTTTACATATACATCTCTTTAATATAACATTTTAACAATTTTATAGATTCTTAAAGTAGAATTGAAGCTAATAGAAGAAGAAAAAGAAGAAGAACAATTTGAAGGAGAATTCCAAATACAATAAGAAAATAATGACGCTCCTCAAGAAAATGATATTGTTCTATCAATAGATTCCGAACAAGTAAACCTCAACGAAGACGAAAATATTTTGCATTGGGATACGTTCCAAGAACCAATTGCAACAAATTCTACTGATAGCGAAAAATCACTCAACCAATACATAATTTAACTATGTAAAAAAGTTCCAAGAACTAAAAAAACTGCAATACGATGAAGAAAACCAATACATAACATGAAAGAGAAAACTTTACCGGTAGAAACTCGTCCTCTGAACATACAGAAGACGGTACATACAGCTCATGCACCTATTGCAAGAAATTTGAATACAACATCATAAATTTTTAGAAATCTTAAGAAACCTGAAAAGATAATAAGAAAGAGATCTAAAATCAACATTTCGGACAGAAGATACCATCTCAAGACAAAAAACATAAGGTTGAAAAAATTACTAGCAAGAGAAAAGGTAAAAATCTCATGTTTTATCATATTTACTATGCATTCCGCATCTAGTATATCCTAGGATGTTTCGCATTTAACGTCATGATTACTGAAGGTTTCGCATCTACTTTATAATTAACATTTCTCATCTATCATTCTATTTAGGTTCCACATCTATCATTATTGTTTTACGTTCTGCATCTATTGTTTCTGTGCAGGTTCCGCATCTATCATTTCTGTTTACATTCCGCATTTATCATTTATGTTTATGTTCCGTATCTATCTTTTCTATTTAGGTTCTGTATCTATCATTTCTATTACGTTCCGCATCTATCATTTTGGTTTGACTTGAAGGTTTCGCATCTAGTTTTATGAATATTAAGGTTCCGCATCTACCATTAATCTTCTGATGTCAAAGGTTTCACATCTATCTTTGATATTGCTTATTATTTTGCAGAACATTAACACAATATACCCAGCCCCAACCACAGCCCCACACCCAGACTTAGCCCTAACAACAATACCAGCCCTAGACGCAACCAAAGCACAAACTGACCCAGTCTCTAGCCAAAGATTTGACTTAACAACATTTGAAAAATAAAAAAAAACTGAAATAGAACGTCGAAGATTTCAACAAAAAATTGATGAACTGAAAAAGAAACTCGAAGAACGGGAGAAGATCATTACACAAATGAAAGCTGATGCAAAGATGTACATTGAGGTTGACCTAAAGAACACACTTAAACTGCCTATGTTGAAGCCAAACATAGAAACAACTGAACAACAACCAAAAAATTATTCAATAAAAAAAAGATTGAATGACCCAAAGCCACCAATCACCAAATAAAATCAGAAAAACACATAATATTGTAGTAAAAAACCTTGTTATTTATGATGAAAACCAAGACAAAACACCAAATATTGTTGTGGAAGATAAGGTTCCACCTCCACAACAAGAAAAAAATGAAGATGATTTGGAAAAACAGGATCGTAATGTTGTTGTTGTTGTTGAAGATGACCATGTTGGCGAAGTTGAGTTTCATGTTGTTGCTGCTACATCTGAGGATGTTTTTTGTGTTGAAAATGATTTTGGGGTGGAAAAGCAAGTTGATACCACTATTAATATTGATCCCCCTATTAATGTTGATATTGTTACTTTTGAACTTATTGTTGTTGTAAAAAAATAGAATTTTACTCCTATTGAAGTTGGGGTGGAAACGCAAGTTGATGACACTGTTAATCGTGATGTTAGGTTTGAAAAGAAAGAAGATCCCTCACTTGAAACTCCTACTAAAGTTGGGTTTGAAAACAAATATGATCCTCCGGTTCATGTTAATGTTACAGACGAACAAAATCCCAATATTGTTATGGAAGAACAGGATACAAATATTAATGTTGTTGAACCTATTGCTAAAGAATCAATTGTTGAAGTATCTGAAGGGACAAGCAGTGTAGCTGAAGTATTTAAAGGGGACAAGAGTGTTGCTGAAGCATCTCATGTGACAAAGGATGTTCCTGAAGAATCTAAAGTAACCAACAAAGATGCGGTGGACAAAGAGGCGGTACAGATAACCCAGAATTAACAAAATATGTTTTGAAAAACTTTTGTATTTAAAGATATATACGGTTGTGTATTATCTCCTTTTTGGCTTAAATATTGTAATATTATGTGTATTTATATGTTTATCTGCATCTGGTGTTCAACTGAATACTGGTTTTGTATCTAAAGATACATGCTTCACATCTATCTTCCTTATGTATTATATTTACTCTTGTTTCGCATCTAATGTCCAGTTTTCCGTTTTGTTAAGGAAAAGGCATTAGAAGTCCAAGAAATTCAAACGCCACAAGTCAGTGACTTAAACCCAGCTATTGAGAAAGAAATTATAAGAATTGAAAAGGATAACAAAATAAAAAAGTAAGTGATTGAAATTTTTTCCGACCTATCATATTTTTACCTGTTTCGCATCTAGCATAATTTCCTTGCTTTCTCATTTACCATAATTACAAAAAGGTTCTACATCTAATTTATTTCCATTGGTTTCGCATCTACTTTATTTCCATAGGTTTTGTATCTAGTTTGGTTTTCACTGGTTTCTCATATATGAAAGTTACATAGGTTTCACATCTATCTGAATAACAAAGGTTTCTCATCTATCAATATTACGTATGTTTCGCATCTATCTTGGTTTCTCTTCTTTCCCATCTATTCTTAACGTTTCACATCTATCTTGGTTTCCCTTCTTTCTCATCCATTATATTTTTGAACGTTTTGCATATATCTCCTCTTACACTTTTGATTGTTTCCCATTTGTGCAGAAATATTTGGATGAAGGTCCTTTATTTGAACTAATTTTAGATCATACTAAACATCAAGTCTCTAAAGAACTACCTCACAAGGAAATTACCATAAAATAATGGCCACTTACAAACAAAGTAACAGCTGCAATTGACATACACGAATACTACAAATTAGAACTGATTGAAAAAGGAGAAAACAATTATGATCCAACAGTGTGGTCATGTCCAGATGTACCATGATCTAATATTTTTGTTAGTACTTTGATGGAGATAGAAGATGAAGATAAAATCGACTCTACGGTAAAAGTTAAATTTGGATTTAATTTGTTTCTATTGCTTCCCAATAAACATGTTAAAAAACTGATGGTTTCCACTATTGACAACACAAGTAATTGACGGTTATCTGTATATCAACCTTAAACAACACAATTTTCAAATACCAGTTGTTAATAGTCCATGGGAATTTATGCCAGTAACATACTTATCAGGAAGCGTAACGGTAAGCATAATATACTTTTACAACATGTGTTAATTTATACACAAAAATGTTTCTAAATATTACTCCTCTAATGTAGCATCCGCTGAACCAAACTATGGATGTAACATTATATATTGATGATAAGCTACGAGGCATCACAGAAGGTTTTATCTTCGTTCCGCTTCTAATAGAAGCTAGACCTAAGAATGTTAAGAATTGGACATTATTGGTAATATATGTTGAACAGCAGTAAATCTAAACCCAATATCAAAACGTCCAGACCCAACAAGAAAAACTGCAGAAAGATTAGAAAGTGTCGCTCTTCTATTTGTATGTTTATTAAATTACAGATTGCATACCTCCAACACAAAAACATTTTACAAGCAGAAAAACCGAGAAAGATATATTGTCCAGTAAAAATTCATAAACAAATACCTAGAGCACTTGATTGCAGAGTAATGGTCTGCGATTACTTCAAAGATTATAGTTTGCATGGGAAACTTGACTTACACAAAACTTCTCATATTGCACCATTAAGAAGAGCAGAAATGTTTTCATGTTTTTTAATGATATAACACTAACAAATATTGGGACGATGTTTTGTAATCTTTTTTTTATATTTTTTTGTGATGTTTGTGATATTTTTTATTGTACAGTTTTTCTACTATAAAATATATCTCAATGACAAAACTGTATAACAACTATGGTTTCGTATCTATCTGAGTGTAATTACTAGGTTTTCGCATCTATCCATGGATCTCGAATCTATCCATAGGTTTCGCATCTATCATTTATTTTCTAATGAATGTTTCGCATCTATCAATTTATTTTTTCTCTTGGAAACTCTTTCCCATCTCGTGGTCTAATTATTTTTCATCCACTTATCACTTACAGAAGTAATATGTTTTTGTAGTTAATATACTCAACCAATCTCACACATATAAATTTCAAAAGTCAAAAAATCAAACTAGTAGTTTTGGTTTGATTTGATATTTTCTTACATGATTTGACAAGTCTAAGATACTCATCATTACATTTTCATTAATTAAAAAAGTTTACGAATATCAACCAAAGATATTATTTCTGTCAAAGCTTCTAGTCTTTTCACCTTCTTAATATTTTTACCAGCTAAGAATCTTGGTAGTCACCAGAATTTGTCATGTGTATCAAATATGTCATTGATGTTTTTTTGTATCAAAACGGTTACTTTTGTTGGCTTTTTGTTACATCCGTGGTCACTCACGGGTGACCACGGATGTAAATCAAGACAAACAAAAGTGACCACATATGCAAAATAAAACCAACAAAATTGAATGTTTTGATGCAAAAAAAAAAACATCAGTGGCATTTTTGATACACATGACAAAATCCGGTGACTAACCAAGATTCTTAGCCTATTTTTACCTATCAAAAATTTAAATATAGCGTCCCGCATCTAGCATATCATATGTCCCTTTATTTCATATATTATTTCGCATCTACTAGAGAAATGTAAATAACATGTTTCGCATCTATTATTTAATTTTTACACATGGTTTCGCATCTATCGTTTATTTTCTAATGAATGTTTCGCATCTATCAATTTCTTTTTTCTCCTGGAAACTCTTTCTCATCTTCTAGTATAATTATTTTTTATCGACTTATCACTTACAGAAGTAATATGTTTTTTTAGTTAATATACCCTACCAATCTCACACATATCAACCAACAGCTTTACTTTGATTTGATATATACTTACATGACTTTACAACTCTTGGATACCCATTATTATATTGCATTAATTAAAAATCTAAACAATGTCAACCAATATATTATTTCTGTAAAAATTTTAAACTTTTTATCTTCTTAAAACATTTTAGCTACTCCTGTAAAATATCACTTCATTCTTTCAGTTTGTCAAACACAAAAGTTCATTTCATTCTCGGTGAAAATCTTTTAAACTTTTCACTTCTTAAATAGTTGCTTTGAAAATG
The DNA here is from genome assembly GCA_036936605.1 of Limnanthes douglasii subsp. nivea. Classification (NCBI taxonomy): domain Eukaryota; kingdom Viridiplantae; phylum Streptophyta; class Magnoliopsida; order Brassicales; family Limnanthaceae; genus Limnanthes; species Limnanthes douglasii. The sequence goes on from JAUPFV010000002.1 coordinate 39,989,857, forward strand.
TCAAATTTTAACTATTCTTCAGATGATGATCCCTATAATAGTGATATTAGTTCTCCAACTCATTCGCCTGAAGCCAGGGAAGAGTGGAAACATACCATTACAGAGGAATTTTCTGACGACATATTTGATGACAATTTCGGTTCTTTTTTTGAAGACAAATATACCGAAGAAGCTTATTCAAAAGATGAAAAATAGCCAGATGAGGATCATATTTATGTCTTCTTAAAAAGAAAAAATGAGAGGGACCATATGGAAGAAGATGAACACACTGAAGATGAAGAAGACGAAGACAAAGATTCATAGGAAGAAGATTCAAAGGAAGATGACTCTGAAGACAACAAAGAAGACTCTGACTGATGGTTAGGTGAAGGGAATGCTTTTATTTTTTGTTGTTTTGACTAATGGTAGGAAGAAGTTTATCTTTTTTGTTTTTTATGACAAAAATCAAACAAGGAGACTAAGGGTCTGCTTAAACAGAGTTTGAACATGGAGATTCTGTTTTTAAATTTATTTAAGTGTTGTATTTGGTTTACTGAACTTAGCATGTATTACACTTGTTTCATAATGAACTTAATCCTTTTATTTATTTTTTGTATTCATATTTTAACATATAAATCAAAATATTTATTTTATGAGCCGGTTTAGCAACTGCCAAAAGAATGTACTTAAATTCAACGTTTCACATCTATCACAGTATAATATATTTGAGTATCCAACGTTGCGCATCTATAAAAAAATATTTAGTATTTGATTATCCAAGGTTATGCATCTATCGGATCAGTGTATTTGGTGTAAGTTATTTCACATCTATGATAAATAATATAACTTGTTGTCAAATGTTTCGCATCTATCATAAATAAAATAACTTGTCATCAAACATTTAACATCCAGTTCAATAAATCTTGTAAAACGTGTTTCACATCTAACAAAGCCCATCTTGTTGGTTATTACATGTTTTGCATCTATCAGGTAGATATATAACCAAAGGTTTCGCATCTAGCATCCATTAAAATTTTCTCAATCTATTGTCATTATGACAAAATAGCTCAGAAAACTAAAAGTATCAAAAATTACATTCATGTTACAAAATGTCTACACATGTTCGTCTGTTATGACCATATTTATGGCAACAAGAACACGTAATCTTACGAATACTTAATTCTCCTTTAGATGGAATTCTTTTCTTCTTAGGTCGTCCAGCTCTCATTTTTAAAATAGAGGAAGTAGATCTGGAGAAGTTGTTGAAGAAGATCCTTGACCAAAAGTAGTAAATGCAGCTATACCATATGAATATGTTGCCTTATAAGAGCTTACAAAATAGCATGGCTCAGCATATTTTATAGGATCTGCATCTATATAAAGTATCGCAGCTACAACATGAGAACAAGGGAAACACTCATGTTCCCACAAACCACAAGAACAACTACATACACTAAGATCAACCACCATAACAGGATCACAAAACACTTCATGCAAAAGAGGAGTAGACGAATGAACTATCCATGGACGACCTTCTTCTACATTAGTTTTAAACTTTTGATCAAATTCAGGACACAAATCGCTAGTCTAACGTTCAACATCACCAAAACATCTCGAAATTTGACTCATTTTTAAAACTCTAATCCTATCAATTAACTCCAATATAGGCAAACCACAAAATTGTTTAACTTGATTGTTAAAAGATTCAGCTGAAGTAGATGCCATAAAACAATATATCTTACCTTTGAAAAAAGCACAAGCATATTTCTCAGGAGATAAGTTTTGAAAACAAAACTTTCAACCTTCTCACCTCCCTGCTTAAGTAATCCATCCATATATTGATTAAAAAAATTCTGATTAGAAGAATATGCACATCTTTTAAAACTTTAGCCATATTATCGTTAAATGTCGTCGGTGTAGCCCTTAAACAATGCCTTAATTTATACATAAGATGATAAAGACTGTATCCACGATGGCAATCTGGAAATATAGCACATACTACAGTAATAATACCTAAATGACGATCACTAATAAATGTGATTTCGCGGTCCAATAAATGAGGTTCAACATCTCCAAAAACCATAACTAGTTCTCAGTGTCTTCAGATGAAATAATACTAAATGTAACACGAAAAATACCTGCAACAAATATATGGAACAAAACATAGTATAAATGACTCATTATAAGAGGTTTCGCAACTATCACTTACTGATATACATATGTTTCGCATCTATCTTGTTAATCATATACTATAGGTGTTTCGCATCTATCCGGTTAGTCATAAATTACACGTGTCGCATTTATCACGTTATTTATTCAGAACATTTCGCATCTATCTCTTTGTTATTCATCTCCAATCTTGTTTTTCGCAGATTTATATATAACATAGTTAAAGATAACATCTATTCCAATATAAAAAAAACAGATAAATAAAAATTACCATTGTTACCATATTTGGCTATAGTAGTTAGCAAAACTCCATTATATTTTCTCGTTAAAAAAGTCTCATCGACAAATAAAACTTGATGACAATAAGTGAAACCATAGAGGCCAGACCCAAATGCTATGAAACATCGCTTGAACACATTGGTTTCCAAAGAATACTCTAGTATCTAATCACTGCTGATATCAAGAACCTTCAATGTTTAAAAATAATTCTTAAGGAGTTTATAAGAAGTTGAACTATCTTCATATACAGCTCTCCTAGCTTTTTCCAGAGCAAGCCATGAAACACAGTAAGAAATATCTAAACCGTAGTCATTTTTTAAAAATTATTTCACGCTTGTAGCTGTAACATCAACTCTCTTCCTCACAAAATCACGTATTTCATTTCCAATCAAATCAGATGACAAATGTCTTATATTTTCTTTGCTAAAATCAGTCCCACATGTATGAGTTTCGACATACTTCTTAATAATAAAAAAAACCAGTAGACTTCTTTTGTTTAGCATAAAGTCTCCAAGGACAGCCCTTTGAATCTTTTTTCATGCAATAAACAGTTACTATTTGTTTATTGTTGTGCAAATATTTAAAAGAAAAACCTTTTTGTAAAGCTAACTGACTAACAACTAATCTTAAACCTACTGCTCCATCTTGAAACACCTTCCCAATATCACTAATTTCATTAACCCAACCAACAGTAGCAAGTGTTTTGTGCTTGCAACTAATAACATTAACACCAGAAGTTTCACCAGTTTCTCCAGAAACAATGTGTTCATTTGAAACTTCAAATATACTTTCAGCAATTTCTCTAATATTATCACCAATAGCAACATCACTTTCAACTTTAATGGTAACACTTGAAACACCCAAACTATCAACAAATGATACCAAAGAAATTAAATCACCATCACAACCTAAGATAACGCTTTCTAGATCACCACAATAGTATCTTCATTTCAATTTATCCTGAACCAACGTATCATATCTACTTAAAACAAATTTAACAATATCTTCAAACTCAGCAAACAAACCAAGATCACAAATTACAAGGTCCCCATTTAGTTTAAAAATGCACATTCTACTACTAGACATAACGTACCTGCATTAGACAAGGGTTTCACGTATATCATTAGTAAACAATACAAAAGTTTTGCATTTATCTGTAAAACACATTTCGCATCTTCGCAAACAAGAATATTACTGTTTCACATCTTCGCAAACAAGAATATTATTGTTTCGCATCTTCATAAATAAAAATATTAACGTTTCGCATCTACTAAAAAGACGTTTCATCAATTGTTCCAGAAAAAACCTACACGTTTCGCAACTATCACTAAGTTCATAGCAAAACGTTTCGCATCTTCTTCGTAGAAACACAAAACAGTTACGGGCACACTAAAAACTTATAAAAACTAACACACAGACTCAAAATCAACAAAAAACTAATGCTAATGACACAAATATATTACATTATCAACGTAAAATAATAGATGAATACTAAAAACAAAAAAAAAACAAAACAGATTGACTAACCTAATACATAGAAATCTAAACTCGAGTAAACAGATTTTATTCAAATTCTACTCATATAGCAAAAAACAAATTAGGGAGAAAAAGAATCCAATATCATAGGGGTATAAAAGGTAATGGGTGATAGTAAATATTTCACAAAATTCATAATACTTTTATAGTTACAAACCAATTTTATTTTGTAAAATCATTTATTACCTTATTTCCTATCTCATTCGTTAGAGCATGTATAGCAGAAGTCTTAAATCATGCGTTAATTTGTTTTTTAGTTAAAACACTAAAAAATCTACTCCAATGAACGTGTTAAGATTAAAGTTAGATGACGTGGAAGTAATTTTTGTTAACTCGTTTGTTAAAATCCCTGAGCGAGTTAGCCGATATATCCATAGTATTTTAGCGGTTATTTTTCTTTTTTTTTCTCCTTCACTCTTTCTTTTTTGTTATTTTATTCGTTAATTAATATTTTTTGATTTATACGAATATGACTAAAGCCCATTCAAATTAGTTAGCTAAAAAATAGATAAATCATATCTTTTTATCCTACATGTCACTAGCTAACATATAATTTTAACATGTACTAGATGCTCTTAGCCTCATGGTTAGGGTTTTTTCTACCTCCTCTTCCAGTCCTCCGTCTTCGTCTCTGCGTGCAATCGATTCGTTACGGCAAACAGTGGAGATAACACCAACACCACCGCCACTATTGGAATATCAACCATCGAAGTCAAATCTCGAAACCACTACCAAGGAAACGAGTGCTCGTTATAGTTGAAAAGCCTAGTCCTGGCACTAATGGGCATACTCTGACCGTTACTCGATAGACTCGCGTTGGCGAGTGCCGTCGGAGATGAAATTAACACTAGATTGTGTTCACGGTTCGTAACGAACAAGGTACGATTACAGCACCTGTTTCGTTTCTGTTTATGCATATTTCGGGTGTTAATTTAAATATTGGAGGGATTAGTTTTTTTGTTTTTCCTTTCACTGTTAGGTTTGAAATTTGTAGTTACTTTGTTTAGTGTATGATTCTCATAATTCCAACTGCCTATTGTTTTTGTGAAGCCCCTGTTAGGTCATGTTTTTGTTTTTGTTTAGTTACTTTTTTTTTTATTGTTTCATTTCAAGTATGCTAGTGGGTCAGAGAATCCAGAACTCACTGATTCTGGATCGGTGTTTTATGGAGTTTTCGATTGGAAGGTGAGATCGTTCACGGATAAAACTGAACCGCGTTAAACCGACAAGTAACCAAACTTGTAGAATGGAAACATTAGAACTGTTTATTCCTTTATAATTATATATTTTTTATATATTATATTGCAAAATTAATAATTAATTATTAATTTTAAATAAAAAAAAATTAACTTATAAATTTTACTGTTTAGGTTAGTAAACAAATTTTAATTAAATTTTGATTTTTTACAGGTTTTGGACAGAACGAAACCGAAAATTTAATCATCCTCTAAAAAATAGATCATCCTCTAAAAAATAGAGTTGAAAGCTTAACAGTTCGGTCCGAACCATGTGTTTTGTTTTGATTTGTGTATTTTATTCCAAAGAATTTAAATTTTGTGGTGGCCTTTGACCGGTATGTTATCCAAACTAAATTTGGATTTTGTGGTGTGTTTGGCTGATCTAAAACGGTAAGGTAAATTGGATTTTCATACTTAGTCACACATTTACATCTTAATTTGAAACTTTTTGGAGAGATATTTATTATTTCAAATGCTCTTTAGATCATAATTTAATATGCTAATCTTTTGATAATCAAATACTCTTTGGCTATATAGAGTGAGTTCGGATGCAACCAGAGCAGAAGGTAGCAAACAAAATACGTAGGGCTAGACTGATGAGTAATGGACAGCCAGGTACTACACAAACCTTGATAACTCCCTTAGTTCTGCTCGTAATTTTATAATAAAATTGATTAGACTTTCTATAGTAAATTAGCGGTAACATTAAGAATTGCATAAATAAGTGTAACATTATAACATAGATTAGTAAACTTCGATTAAAACATAACACCAAAAATAAAACCAAATACAACATTATAACATAGATTAGCGAAATGATACCAAATTGCTTTTATTCTTAATAAAAAATAGTGATAGTGTTAACTCGATAAAACATATTTGTATCATTTTCTGAATGATAATCATACCTCTCATATTTATCATAAAATAGCCAAAATAAGGATTTTCAAAACGTATTTGTACACATTACTGTTAAATAAAAACAGTAAAAATATAATGTAAATACTAATTTAAAACTTAAAATTCAAAAATGAAACCTATGGTTTTGTAGTTAAGTTGAGTTTGATTTAGATTAGTCGTTGCTTATTAATTTAATTTAGTTTCTACATATTTTTAATGTATAGTATATTATTTATTTATATAAAAGAAAAATTGATATTATTAATAATGTGATGATGGTGTGATGGTATATAAAATCTATATTTATAATTCTAATAATGAAATTAGATATAATTTTAAGTAGTTATACATATTAATAATATATTATGTATATCAGGAAGATCGGTAGGTAAATATAAAAAAATTTATGTGGAAATATACCGGACATACTAGTTTATTTAAAGTAGGAGTTAAGTCCTAACAAACGACAAAGATAATACTTTTGAATCTCTGGTCGAAAGTTTGATTTGAAAGAGTTAATAACAAATTCCTCCTACTAGAAGATTTAGGAATTTTTATAAATTATTACTATGGCTTATTCTTATTGGGTTCTCTTAGTTCAAAATAATGAATATTAAAAAATGATTTTTTTAATTTAAATGATGAACATTATCATCCAACAATATTTGGAAAGTCTTTGTAAGTTTAAAATAATGAACATCATTAACCCACATTCGATAGAAAAAATTTCTCGGTTCAAAATAATGAACACTATCATCCAAACGTTTTTGGAGTGTTTTTTTAGTCCAAAAAGATGAACATCTGTGGAACTCATTTTAAGATGGCAAAGGAATTTTATATATAAGTCGGCTATTATGACACCTTATGAAAACCTTCCTGTGCCAGCAGGATAGGAAAGAGTATGTCACCGACTTACATAAATTCATAAAGAAAATATATACAAATTTACACATTTACTCTAAATAAACTTTGAGGTCCTCAATGTTCCAGGGGGTGGGGAAGATCTCTTCCTTCTTTATGTTTGAGTTTGTATGTCCCCGGTTTGATCTTCTTTGTTACCGTGTATGGACCCTCCCAATTAGGAGCTAACTTGTCTAACCTTTTTTCTTTCGTATGGAGGAAAACCTTCCTCAGAACTTTGTCCTCGACTTTGAATTCTTGTCTTCTAACTTTTGAAGCCTATCGACTTCTCACTAAAGTCTGATAATGTAAAGAATTTAGTTGTGCCATTCTTCTCTTTTCCGCTACCAGATTCAACTCTATGCGCTTTTCCTTGTCATTTGTTTCCTAAGAATATTTACTGAGCATGAATGGGGGGGAAATTATTTCCGATGGTACCACTACATCCATCATATAAACGAGTGTGAATGGTGACTCTTGTGTTGCGGTCCGAGGAGTTGTTCTATAAGCCCACCAAACTTCTTGTAGATAATCCGGCAATTTTCCAGCTTTACCTTCCAAAAATAAAATTTAGCCCATCTAGAATTGTCTGATTAGTCACCTCGACTTGACCGTTTTCTTGGGGGTGAAAGGGTGTTGAGAGGCATTGTTGTATCCTCTTAGATGCACAAAAGGCTTTCATCTCTTTATTATCGAATTGTGGGATGTTGTCCATTGTTATTTTCCTCGGAACCTAAAGCGACAACAGATGTTGGAAATAATAAATATGATTATATCATTAGCTTTTGTCCCTGCCAAAGGCTCAGCTTCCACTCGCTTGAAAAATAGTTGACTGCAACAATGATTGTCTGTCGACCTGCAAATGCCATCGGTAAAGGTCCGACCAGGTCAATGTCCATCGGTCAAATGGTAAAGACTCAATTATCGATTCGAGAGACACACCCGGTGCTTGGATTGCATTAGCAAATCTTTGCCAGATATCACATTTGTGCACTAATTCATTAACATCCGAAGAGAGGGTCGGCCAGTAATACCCATCGAGAAGGACACTTTGTATGATCGGACGATCATTGCTTCGTACTATAAGCCTATGACAGATGAAGTTTGCTGGAAACCCTGTGACATCCTCTTTACACCATGCAAACAAATGTAATTTTGTGTAAAGAAACTTGATTAAACTTTGTTTTACCTCCATAGACAATTTTGTGCCAATTTTGAAGCTTTTACCCGAAAAGAAGACATGATCCTCAAATGTATCATCTGGGACCATGAACCCGGAGGTTTCCCTAGGTACATTCACAAGATTAGAATCTGGAGGATCCCCCAATGATTGATATTCCTTTTTTGATTCAACCTTTTTAACCTGATTGGGGGCCAACGGTGCTCGATGCACTCTCTTGCCATCTTCTGGTTGCTTGTTATTGCTCCCATATTGCTTCCGCTACGTACTTCAAAGATTGATGGACGGTTGATGACACAACATGACTTTTAGATAACCAAGACCTTCTGAAGATATCATTATAAGATGCGGGAGCATCTTCCACTACAAATAAGACTGTAATTACCTCGTGAATGGTTCTCGGGCCAATTCTACCATCCTTTTGAAGTCTCCGACTACCTCAGTTGTAGCCCCGGTAGATTCGACTATCGTTTAGTCTGATCGCAATATTGTTGGTAGGTTTTTAATCTGGCTATAAGGACATAAACACTATGTTAGTTGAACTACCTGTATATATAAAAAAATCACATCTAATTTTTCACTATTGCTGCTCTGATAACTGTTGCTTTCTCATGCAAATCGGCTACATCTCTCATGTTATCATCTTCGAAGCAGAGTATCGGGGATGAATTTTTATACAGATGTATTGAAGCGCCTGATCCCAGTTGTGTTGCTAAACTAATGATGTGCTTTTTCCGAGAATAATTTGATATTTTCCAGCAGTTGTATCCTCCCAAAAATTGTTAGTCACTCAAAGAAAGCACATGAATCACTAACCTTTCCTCTTGATATCGGTTCTTCTACCATGTTTATGTTGTTTCCGCCTGGCTTTGGATCTAAATATTCAGCAGAGATATCGAATGCATCTATATATTCCTCATCGATTGTTCCGATATTATCATCGCATCATCCTCCTTAGGAACAACTTCTTGTGTGAGAGAAATTGTAGAATTTATTTTCACAAAATTGACTAAATTCTCATTTTCTATCAAGTATTGTACTTCTTTTTTCAGCGACACACAACCTTTTGTATCATACCCAATATCCTCATGATACTGACAATACTTGTTTTTTTTGTGCTCTTTTGGAGTCTGCATTGGGAAAGGCTTAAGAAAGTGTACATTCGAACGTGCCTTCCCAAAGATAGTAGATACACACTCAGTCAATTCAGCATATTGAATTGGTCTGACCCATTTATTGGACATGGGTTGGATATACTGTTGAGTGTTTACTACAGGTATGTACTATTGAGTGTTGACTACCCTTTGGAGTGCCGGACTTATTACTTATACTGGTGCTCGGGGTTGGACTGTACTTGTTGGATGCGATACTTGTTTTCGGATGTTCATTAGTACCACACTGGCTCTTATCATGGTTAGATCTTGGCAGAACTTATTTAGATTAAACTGTGATATTGATTCTATCTCCGACGCTCTAGTTTCTTCAACTAAAATTTTCTTATCTATATGATCCAGCAATGCTCCCAATGTCATATCATGTGTCTAAGCGGTATTATCCTTCATCACCCCAACTTTCTACCAGTAATATATTATAGTATCCCAATTTCCTCAGAACTTCTTGCTTCCAACAAAATGTTGCCGGAACATGCTCCATAACATTTTAAAATTCTTGATACACCCTTGAGGTAAATAATTATATCACGTTGACGCAGTATTCTTGAGATTTTGAGAGAAGGCCCTCCATAATAACTTGTCATCATTGTTGTAATTGATCATGCAATTCTTGAACTGTTCGATGTGGCTATCCAGATCTTCTGGCCCATGAAACTTCTCCAACTTAGATATATCCAACCACTTTAGAAGATGCCCGAATAAAATTTCAGAAGAGAGTGGAGATAACCTCCAATTATGTCTGACCTTATAAGCGTCAGTATCCGAGGATAAATATTCATCTGAACTAAGAGAATTATACTCATTAGACTCTGTTGATTCGTATCGTTGTTCAGATCTAGTTCGCCTCTTTGAGGATCGATGACATTTTCTCTGATTCCTTTCCTTGGATTAATTGACATCTTGGGCTTGATCTGCCACAGTATTCTCTCGTTGGACTTCTAATTTGATTTTACGTGAGCTGATTATGGCTTTCTTTTCAGCGTTTAGCCTTTCAATGCCTTCCAACAGCTCTTTCGGTCTGCAATCAAGACATATTTTTTGAGGAGCTCTTCAGTATATCGATTATCGTCATTTCTTGCATTTGTCACTTGCTCTTCCATCATAAGATCTCCAGACGAGACTCCGATCAAATTGTTTGTCAGATTTTCCTCTCTATCTACGAATTTCAGTTTACTTTGTTTTTTTTTGCTTTAGATTATTTTTGTTGTTTTGGAATGGTGATTTCAGGTACCACTCGGGTTCTCACATACGGAGCCACTGATGAACTCGGATATTTTTTGTTTTGTATGAGAGCGTCAATCTAAGAAATGTTCGTTTCTAATGCTTTTAGAGAGAATCAGTTTTTAGTATAGAGAGAAATAGACAAAAGGAATAAATTTTGTAATACTTGACTAATCATTGGCCCATTCTCCAAAAATGGAATGTCCTTGTTATAGTACAAGAATCAGATGGTGAATTTACATGTTTGCCACAAATAAATGGACTTTCTCACCCCACTCTTTTACTTTTTGCAAACAAGTTCTAAGAGTTTATCATTTAGCCCCCTTAACCGTTATATTTAATACAGTAGATCTTATTATTCTCTATATTTTATTTCCATTATCAATATATAAGTTATATTTTTTAATATATAGTTGTAAACAAAAATAAAATATATAAAATGATTAACTTACATATAATTCCTGAGTCATTGGTTCGTTAGGATGTATATAGGTTTTTAAAAAGTGTTCAATGTCTTCAAGCATACAGACTTATTTTCGTTTTTTTACAATTTTATAAGAAAAATTGCGCCGTCCCTCCATTGTTTTCAAGCATTTTTTTCTTCTATTTTCGACTTTGACGAGAGATTGATGTTGTAAAAGTAAAAAATAAACAATTAGCCACATAAAAATAAGAAATGTAATGTATAAAATTTGAAATTTATAATATAAAAATAAAATTTAAAACCTTGAATTTTTCAGTAACAAACTCATGGCATAAAAAAGTCCAACTTTTCATCTGCTCAATAAGCACTAATGAAGGTGGATTCACTAAAACTTCCTCTCGACCTCAAAATAATTTATAATGAACATGCAGATCACACTACCAATCTCCATATCGTCTTGAAAATAATATATCTCATAAACTCATTATTTTGTCAGAGTCAAAGTCAAAGTCAATATTATAGTATCGCTGAAAAATCATAAAAGTTAAAGAGTAAATAAATTTAATGATTATAAAAATATTTAAATTATAACCATTATATGTTGGGTTGTTCACAGTTTTATACGATGATCGTGGTGCTTCCATGTTTTAACAATCATCGGACAATGATCTTTTACTATCACTCTGATATCGTGTGATAGCAAACTAGCTATTTTTGTGTTTCTGGACCTTTGTGAAGATCTGAATATATAATCTTGGTTTTCCCCACCGCATCAAACATCTTTGTTGTTTTTAGCATCCGGTGTTTTCCTCTTTTGTTTACCTAATCCTAGACAGATATACCTAACATATAATGTTAAAAATAATAATGATTGTTGATGCACTAGGAAAAATTAACATTATATATTTATATCTTCACAAGGATCCATAAACTAAAGATATAGCTAGTTTGCTCTCGTACGGTATTGGAGCGATAATAAAATATCATTGTCCAATGATTGTTAAAACATGAGAGCATTATGATCTGCGTATAAAACTATCAACAATTCAACATCTAACGGTTAAAAATTAATTATGTTATAATCATTTAACTTATTTAGTCTATAATAATTATGATTTTCAACGATACTATAATATAGACTTTTATTGTGATAAAATAATGAGTACATTAAATGTAATATTTTCAAGATGATATGGACATTAGAAGTATTATGTGTTCGCTCATTATAAATTCTTTCGTGATCAAAACTTTAACGAACCCACTTATAGAACTCATTGAGCGAATGGAAAGCTGCATGTTATTATGTCGTGAGTTTCACAAATAAAAGTTTAAGGTTTTTAATTTTATTTCCATATTATAAATTTCAATCTTTTACCTATTACATTTCTCATATGTATGTCACTAATTAATTATTTTTATTTTTTATGACATTCATATCTAGTCAATATCAGAAATCGAAGAAAAAAGTGTTTGAACATCATAGAGGGATAACGCAATTTTCTTTTAAAATTGTAAAAAACAAAAAATAAAGTTGTATGTTTCCAAAAATTGATAATATTAAAGGAAACATACGTAGATCCTAACCACACAATGACTCATGGTTTATATGTTAGTTGAATCATTGTTATGTATTTTATTTTTGTTTAGAATTATAAAAAAATTAAGTTATATATATATATATGCATATATATATTCTTTTTAAGCATGTGACAATGAAAAATAAGTTTGATGAAACCAAACTTAAACTATCATCAAATTTAACACTAGATGTTCCAAAACATTACCTCACAGTAAAAGAAATTATGAAAATAATGGCTTCCACACTTGCTAAAATGAAATGAAAACAAATGTGAGGATTAAGAAGACTGTACGAGTTCCTTTGTGGTTCTTAATATGGTTTATCTTCTCAAGCATTAATTTTATAAGGTGAACATTGAAAATATAAAGTACATAGTTTGGAAGTCACAAAAAAATTGTGCAATAAATATAATGTTTTAATGTCATTTTTGGTATAGAAAAAATTAGTTGTCGTAAAAAAACTCAGTTTTGAAATTCAGATTCGTTCCAAAAATAATCTCAGTGCGACAAAAATATTCTCTCAATATCATTTGTATGTAAAGAAAAAATTATTTGTCACAAAAAAAAGTTATGAAAAATTGATTACGTCACAAAAAAATTATTGCAATAATTATTTTTCTCAAAAGTCAAGTCACTTGCGGCATTTTTTTTTGCAGCAAACAATGTCTACTGTCAACATAATAATTTTGTTACATAAAACCTTCTGTGAGGGTACTTTTGTATTTATGAAAAAAATTATTCGTCGTAAAAATTACTTTTGGATTTATTCTCTTATGATGAGGATTTCCAATGCCTTCTAGTAAATATTGAATGACCACTTCATCCATTTCCTCCTGATTCTGATTTATCTTTTAAAGCCTACTGATTTTGATGTTAGTCCTATTGTAATTTCTCCTGATGATGGAATAACCTCATTGTTGGTTGTTGGCTTTAAATTTGTAATCTAACTATCTATTTTCTCACAATTGCATATAGTGATTCATTGAGGAAGGGGATTTTGTTTCAAAGTATTCTCCACGGGCAGTTTGCTCAATGCTATGCATCAATGATTGTTAAAAAATAGTAAAGTCTTTGTTCAATAAAAACTTTATTGTATATGATATATCATTAGGATCCTTCATGGGATTTGATGATCTCCTATCAATGTTCATCCAAATATTTTAAAAAGTATTCCACAACGTTTCAAGAGTATCGCTTCTCTGATGTATGGTACTTGTCTTTTTGTGCAGTTCATATGTTTGAAATGAGTCTCCACTGCTATCGTATGTTACAACTATCCCATTCCATAGGGTTCTAGCCTTCAGATATTATGCAGCATTATTAATCAAAGATGGCTCAATATTTTGAATGATCCAAGTAAATAGCAATACTAGTGAAACATTGAGGCTTCTATCTTCCTCCAATTGACATTTCAATAAGACATGCCTATAAAGGTTAATTTCATTGTTGAGTTTGAAGCCAATTAATAGGTTATTAGAGATGAACTTAATTGATTTTTGATTGCATAATCTATTTCTGAGCATAAATGTTATTTATAATGTCAATTCATCTGGAGTATTTGAGTTGTTATTTCTAGTAATGCTTGACTTTTCTTCTGACACTCCCGCTAATTTTGGTTTGTGTTTTGGTTTATTTGTTCGTTTGTTTTTTGGTTTATGTTTTGATTTGTATTTTGGTTTATGTTTTGGTTTGGTTGATCAAGGTTTGTATTTTGATTTTTGTTTTTTTATTTTTGGTTATATTTGGTTGAAAAATAAATAAAAATAAAATAGGTAATATACAATAGAATTAGAAATAAAAAAAGTTTAAATTGATGAAAAAGATAAGAAAAATTATTAATTAGACATTTTTTTATGTTTGATTTTTTTTAATTTGTGGAAACATATAGTCATATTTAAAAAACCAAATTTTGGTTGTCAAATATTCAAGCTTAATTTTATGAAAAAAATTATATAAACTAAATAGTTTATTTAAATGTGAATAAAAATTGATTTGAAAACAAAATTTATTTCCACTATGATAAATTAAGATTGATAAAGAAAATAAAAATAAAAAATACCCGTGGAGAATACTTTACTTTATTGTTGTTTGATGGTGTTTGTCATTTTTAAATTTGATGTCTATGGTTTGGAAGAAAATTGTTGGCTAATGTAAAGTTTGAGTCATTTGAATTTGAAGATTGGCTAATTTTTGTTTCTACTTGAAGATTAAAAGTTTTTTAATCATAAAAGATCAAAGAACACATCTCTAATATCATGTTAAAAAGATAAAGTAATTTTGGAGAAAAAGATTTTCATAGTTTTTTTGGTTATTATTTATGTATACAATGCTAATCTTTTTTAAGTATATTGAAAGGAAATAATAATAATGGCATTGATGATATGATGACTATGTTAGTCTTCTTTGTTAATAATGACCTTAATTATTTGTTAAATTTTTAGTCTTCATAATCTCTTAATAATGACCAATTAACATATTGGTCTTCTCAATTAATCTTCAATTGATATCATGATCTTTCTTGTGATTATTATCCGCAAGAACATTAATAATGGTAATCTTGTGCCTCATGCCATGCAATATAATAATTTTACAATTTTCGAATGCATACAATCTAATGAGTCAAACATTGAAACCCTCGTTTTTTCCTTCATGTATAAGACATTTAATTTATTTTTAGTGGATAAAGGCATGTATTGCGCTTCATATAACATTATAATTTCACTACAAAAACGTTAAAGCTATAAATCTACGTACTTGGACTAATTTTTATATATCCATTACAATGATTAGCTGAAAATCCACATGTTAATATACAAAATGATGCCCATTATATATAGGAGAAAGACCTAACTTATCATAATAATATTTTCCGGAAACAATAATCGTCTTGATTTGTATATCTTCTAAAACTAAAAATATAACTATTTTCAGATACAGAAAATTCTACGAAAATAATCAACTGGATAAGTACAATCTGATGTAAAATAATCATTCCAAATAAGTTGATGGTTAATCTCACAATTTCTTCATATATATCTTGTTTATGTGAACATTGTGATAAATGTGACACCATAGATGGGCGTAAAAATATTACACTTACGTGATCGTATTTTTTGATGATACACAACAATTTATTGTTCTTCATCTGTTTAACTTTTCTTTTGTAAGAAATTTGAAGATTTAAAATCAGAATAAGACATTAAATTTTGATGATAGACTCGTAAACTTAATTCATAATATAAATAAATTACTTTACTGAAAACAATTAAAATATATTTTTATTTTTCAAGAAGAATAAACAAAATTAAGATAAGAGAGATAAACTCCAAAAAACTCTCTCTTATTTCTTCACAAGAAAACCCCTAATTTTATCTCCTCAAACCGTAAAAATTCTTGAGCATAAATTAGCCCAAAATCCATGGTGGAATCAGTTCACCTGCCTCATGCCAAGGTTGTTTCTTCGTCAAATAAAGATACCAAGACGATCACGTAAGACGATATTTTATATTCTCAAAGCGATCTCTCACAAGAACACTTTCCACATCTACCCATCACCAAGATATTACCCTTTCAACTGGTGGCCATCCAGAGGCAGAAGATATGAAACAATCCAATTTTCTATTATCTCATAACAACAAAATCAACTAGGGTCAAACAACAACAGATAAAGGTCGTTTGCAGAAGTTGTAACACCTAAAGAGAAGATCTACACTCACGACAAAGTAATTTTCCAGAAAAAGGATGACCACGAAGTAGTAACTATCCAAGTAACATATAAGAAATTTGTTCTCTCTTCCTCTAAATTAACTTTAGTTACTAAATTTCACTTGTTCATCATAAATTACAAGAAATTAACAACATTTTAGAACCCTTCAAAAATCTAAGTCTATTTAGTATATTTGTTTGGGATTACAGACATATACTAATAGAGTTCAAAAATATTGAAGATACTGAAAAAATTGGAAAAGAAACATTTATAATATAGGTAATTATTTTCTTAGGTTATTAAAATAGAATCCCGATTTCAATCCCAAAGTCCATCATAGGCATGGGGATTCGGTTCTTCGGTTTGGCTCGGTTTGGTTTTTTCGGTTCTCGGTTCTTTTGGTTATTCAAAATTAGTACCCGTTCTTCATCGCATATAGACCTTCCTCGAATGGGAAAATAAACTGATTACTGTCCTGATTGTAGCTGTTAGACTGAATTTGCCTCCGAAGAGTTACATATTCTTGTCATGTTTTATTTAACACTTTGTCAGACTCTTCGGAGTATAACTTTCTCTTTCCCTGATCATTCGTTTTCTTCCTGGAACTCTTACACCTTTGACTAGTTTGATGGGAACTTTTATGCACCCTCAAATCTCTTTGTCTCTGACCTGGTTTATGCCTAGCATCAGTATCCAAGGATGAAAATTCATTTAAACTAAGAGAAGTATACATCATTAGACTCTGCTGATATTTTGGGCTTGATCTGCCACAATATTATCTCGTCGGACTTCTGATTTGATTTTCCATGAGCTGATTATGGATTTCTTTTCAGCGTTTAGCCTTTCAATACCCTCCAATAGCTCATTCTATTTGACATCTTGGACTTGATTTTCCATAGTATTCTCTTGTCATTTCTTCCATTTGTAACTTGCTCTTCCATCACAAGATCTCCAGACGAGACTCCGATCAAATTGTTTGTCGGATTTGCCTATATCTCTCCACGAATTTCAGTTTACATTGTTTTTTTTCTTTAGATTATTTTTGTGGTTTTGGAATAGTGATTCCATGTCCACTCAGGTTCCCACTGACCGTGCCACTGATGAACTCAGATATTGTTTAGAGATAGATCCAGATGCGAAAATATTTGTATAAGAGCGTTAGTCTAAGAAATGTTCGTATCATATGCTTTTAGATAGAGAATCAGTATTTAGTAGAGAAAGAAAGAAAAAATGAATAAATGTAGTAATACTTGACTCATCATTGGCCAATTCCCCAAAAAAGGGATGTCCTTTTTATAGTACAAGAATCAAATGGTGAATTTACATTTTTGCCACTAATAAATGGACTTTCTCACCCCCACTCTTTTACTCTTTGTAAACAAGTTCTAATGGTATATAATTTAGCCCCTTCAACCCTTATGTTTGCTTTAGTTTAGTCATTGGCCACTATATACATTAATTTAGCCTTTATATTTAATATAATAAATCTTATTATTCTTTATATTTTCCTTCTATTATCAATAAATAACTTATATTTTTAATATATAATTGTAAACAAAAATAAAATATAAACTTACATATAATTCACGAGTAATTGGTTGGTTAGGATGTACGTAGATTTTTTAAAAGTTTTCAATTTCTGGAAGCATACAACCTTCTTTTCGTTTTTTTACAATTTTATAAGAAATTTGTATCGTCCCTCAATTGTGTTCAAGCACTTTTTTCTTCTATTTCCTACGTTGACGAGAGATTGATGTTGTAAAAGTAAAAAATAAAAAATTAGCCACATACAAATAAGAAATGTAATATGTAAAAGTTGAAATTTATAATATGAAAATAAAATTAAAAACCTTGAATTTTTCAGTATCAAACTCATGGCATAAGAAAGTCCAACTTTACATCCGCTCAATCAGCTCTAATTAAGGTGGATTCATTAAAGCTTCATATCGACCTCGAAACAATTTATAGTGAACGTGGAGATGACACTACCAATCTTCATATCGTCTTGAAGTAATACATCTAATGTACTCATTATTTTGTCAAAGTCAAAGTCAATATTATAGTATCGCTGAAAAATCATAAAAGTTAAAGACTAAATAAATTTAATGATTATAAAAATATTTAAATTCTAACCGTTATATGTTGGGTTGTTGACAGTTTTGTTCTATGATCGTGGTGCTTTCATGTTTTAACAGTCATCGAACAATGATCTTTTATTATCGCTCTGATATACCATATGATAGCAAACTAGCGATTTCTTGTGTTTCTGGACCTTTGTGAAGATCTGAATATATAATCTTGATTTTCCCCGCCACATCTACAATCTTTGTTGTTTTTAGCATCCAGTGGTTTCCTCTTTTATTTTACTTATATTAAATATTAAAAATTAAAAACATGACACACAATGCTTAAAATGTAATAATGAGAATAAAATTTTAACTAAATATTTTAATAAACATTGTTTTCTTCGGATGCCTATCTGAAGACCAAAAGACCATATGAGAATAACAAAATAAAATACCAATAGTTTCTTGTTAACCTTTTTAGTTCTCAATTTCTAATTTATAAATACACTTATGAAAAATCACAAATATCATGTGTTCACAAACAAAATGAACAGACTACTCACAATATAAACTTATGTTAGCATTTTTTCAAACAAAATTAGTTTATGAGAATATAATTTCGAAAAAAACCAAAAAAGAACTAAGACTCCAAAAACAAAATTAAGTGTTTTTTTCATTTTGAACAAAACAAACTACATATTCCAAAAACATAATTAAGTTATTTCTTACAATTAGAAAAAACAAAATACAAGATAGCAATACAGAGTTAGGTTTCTCATAGTTAGTTCACAATTCAGATGTAGAGATAAATTTAGATATCAAAACTCAAGTATCATATGTAGATGGAAAATATATGCCAGGTGACTTGTACAACACAGAACACAAGAAAAAACAAGTAATAAATTATTTCCAACTTCATAACAACATATTTAGCGGTAGATATCCATACATAAAAGTGGAAAGTAATGTTTATAAAAATTAAAAATTAAGGAAAAATATACGCAAGCCAGTTGATAAAGATAAACCAAAATTTTAGGATGTAGATTTCACGTCTTTTGGGGTTGTACAATAGAAAACAAATGAACAGACATATATTAAAATTTTTACAAACAAATTTAGTTTACAGTAGAATAAAAATTTATATTGAAATTATTACGAATATAATTTTTACAAATAAAAAAGCACTAGTACTAAAAAACATAATTAAGATATTTTTCAATTTGAAAATTAAAAACTATATTATTTTTTTCCTCATTCTTCTCTTATTAGAATGTTAAAAAAACAAAGAACCAAATAGAACGTAAAAAAAACGACTATAGGTACCATTGTCTTCTTCAACTCTGAAGTCATTAGGTGACTCTTATAAGGGAGACCTATTTATTTTTTTTTTCTTCCACTCGTCATTGGAAAAATTATGATATTGGAACCTGTTAAAAACAAAGAGAGAAGTAGCCGCAGGAAGCGGCTAGGGTTTTGTGTTTATTAGAAAATGTTCATTTTTGTATTGAGCTATTTTTTTATAATGCAAACCCAAGTAAGGCTCTCAATATATAGAGAACTTAGAGGCATATACAAGGGAACTTAATACACTGAATATTCTAACAATATCCAAACATGACAAACATTTTTAATACTATGCAGCGCGAATATGTTACATGCTAGCGCAATAAAAACATGTTATTGCGTGAATATTCTAACACTCCCCCCTCAAGTTGTGTAGTGGGATCACCAATACCCAACTTGGATAAACTGATTCGAATGTTATTGCAGCAACCGCTTTTGTCAGGATGTTTGCCAGTTGGTCTTCGGATCTAACAAACGAAAGTTTGACTATCCCATCTTCAATCTTTTCTTTTATAAAATGCCTATCTATTTCAACGTGCTTTGTTCTATCGTGCTGTACCAGTTTTTCTGAAATCTTAATCGCAACTTTATTATCGCAAATTAACTGAGTTGGACACTTCAGAGGGGATCCGATTTCTTTCATTATCTTCTTTAACTAGAGTATCTCGGTAATCCCCTTAACGATTCCTCTAAAATCTGATTCAGCACTTGACAGTGATACTACTTTCTGTTTCTTACTCCTCCAAGTCACCAAGTTACCTTCAAAAAGAGTAAAGTAGCCAGCAGTTGATTGCTTGTCGTTAGGATTCCCTCCCCAATCAGCATCTGTGAATACTTCAACATCAAGGTGTCCATTTTTCTTAAAAATTATGCCTCTTCCTGGTGTGCCTTTGAGATATCGAATAATCCTCATTACTGCCTTCATATGGTGTTCCTGAGGATGATGCATGAACTGGCTAACTATTCCCACCGCGTATGCAATGTCGAGTCGAGTGTGATCCAGGTAAATCAATTTTCCCACCAACCTTTGGTACCTTTCTTTACTCGCTGGTCTGGCCCCTTCAATTATCTTTAGTTTGTGATTCATAACCATAGGAGTGTCATTTGGTTTGCAATCCACCATGCCAACTTCAGCTAATAAATCTAATATATATTTTCGGTGGAAGATATAAATCCCTCTTCTTGACCTAAGAACCTCGATTCCTATGAAATACTTCAATCCCCCAAGGTCTTTCATTTCGAACTCCTTGAAGAGATTTTTCCTAACAGAGCTAATTTCTTCTTTGTCATTCCCCGTTATAATCATATCGTCGACATATATTATAAGACAAGTGACTAATTCTCCTCTTTTTTGTAAAACAAGGTATGATCCCCATTACTTTGTTTGTAGCTATACTACTTCATTGCCATTGTAAATCTCCCAAACCAAGCACGAGGAGACTGTTTGAGCCCATATAATTCCTTTTTCAGTTTGCATACCTCATTTTCTTGAAAACCATTAGAGAACCTTGGTGGGGGTTCCATATATACCTCTTCTTCCAAGTCTCCATGTAAGAAATCATTATTTACATCAAATTGATGAAAAGGCCAATCTTTATTCACGGCTATTGAAAGTAAAACTCTGATAGTGTCAATCTTTACAACTGGAGAGAATATTTGAGAGTAGTCTATACCATATGTTTGTGTGTATCCTTTGGTAACCAATCTTTCCTTGTGTCGCTCAATGGTGCCATCGGATTTATATTTTATATTAAACACCCATCTACACCCGACTACTTTCTTCCCTTGTGGTAACACACAATTCTCCCATATACCATTCCTTTTTAGAGCTTCCATTTCAGTATTCATTTCCTCATGTCATTCAGTCATCTTCTTAGCTTCTTGAGCTGTTTTAGGGATTTGTTCAGAGAGAATAGTAGCTGAAAACGCCTTTGCAATCTTCGTCATTCCTTTCTTGTCCGTTTTTACCGGATATGTAGAAGCACGAGGAACGTGTTCCGGTGAATACCGGTCAGGAGGAACCCCTTTATTTTTTCTTGGGGGAAGAACCAAAGTTTGAGTTTCAACAAATGAACTCCCTGAAATATCATGATCAGTAGCATTTTGTGAGTTATGACATTGTAAATTGTTTACCTCTTGATGGACATTTTCTTCGGCTGATTCGCTGGTAGTATCCATGGAATTTATTTCTTGTTGGACTTTGTCTTCTGGAGAATCATTGGTGGTAAGAATTGCCTCGTCAGTCTCCTTTATGTTGGAAGAGGCGTGTTTGGTGGCGCCATCTACCAACTTTGTCGGCACATCCTCAAAGTAACTTTCATATAGCAACCAGTCGAGTGATTCACTTACTTTCTCCCCCTGAGCACGAGATTGGTGGTAAAAAATCGGATTCTAAGAAGTCACAGTCCATGGTGACATGGATTCGACAAGTAACCGGATGGTAATACCGATAGCCCATTTGATGAACACCATGCCCAAAGAATACACACTTTTCAGAACACAGATTAAGTTTGTTTCGACTAATTTTAGGGATATGAACAAACACCGAACAACCAAAGACACGAGGTGGTGAGGTCATAACAGATGGAATTGTAACTTGGGTGGCAAGCACTTATAATGGAGTTTTATTTCCTAGACATCGGGTTGGTAGACGATTTGCAAGATACGTGGCTGTAGCAAGAGCTTTTGGCCAAAGAGAATGAGGAACTCTAGATTCAATCATAATAGCACGAGTTTTTTCAAGTAAAGTACGATTTTTTCGTTCTGAAGTACAGTTTTGTTTAGATGTGTTTCGACAAGTGGTTTGATGGATAAGACCATTTGTTTTGAAACAATTATGCATTGTTTGGTTGACAAACTCTGTTCTATTATCAGAACGGAGAATCTGTATTTTTTTTTTCAAATTGATTCAAAATCATTTTGTAAAAACAAACAAATATATCTGGTACTTCCGATTTATGTTTCATGAAGTATATCCAAGTCATTCTTGAGAAATCATCCACAGATAAAACAAAGTATCTGCATTGATTTTTAGTGGAATATGGTGCTGGACCCCAAACATCAGAATGGATTAGCGAAAAAACATAATCATCTCTATTATTACTTTGATTAAATGAGACCCTACGACTTTTTATAATAATGCAGGTTTCACATTTCTCATTTCTCATGAATGGAATTATTCAAAAAAAGACTAGGAAACAAACTTTTAAGATAGCTAAAAGAAGGATGACCAAGTCGTCGGTGCCATAACCAAAGTTGCCTTTCGGTTGTTCCGTGAGCAAGCATGGCATGTCCCTTATGAACTACCTCATCAACATAATAGAGACCTCCTTGTCACTTGACTAACAGGTAATAACTTTAAGGATAGTGAAGGAATGTATTTTCCATTTTTTCCGAAAAAATAATTGAACCTCCCCCTTTGACTTCACAAATTTCTCCACTAGTAGTCTCAATATGGGACTTCTTTGGAGATGACATGTCACCAGAGTCTTTAGGATCATAAGACATGGTGTCCGTAGCCCCTCAATCAAAGATCCAATTCATTAATTTCTCAAACCCTTTACTTCCAATTTTTTCATAGGAGTTCGTCGTCATTCCTCCAAAACCAGTGCCACTTCCTGGCTCATTTTTAGTCGGATCTTCACCGCCACTTGTAGACGAAGCCCGTTTGACATTAGATCTGAAACACTGGTTATTTTTCTCCTTATGAGCGTCCTCCCACCATTCTGGATAGCCAACCAGCTAGAAACATGTCTCTTTAGTGTGTCTCTTCATCCCAGAATAAGTGCAATACAACTTGGATTTATCTTCTTTCTCTTTGGATCGGAATTTAAACCTCTGTACAGAATCTTTAGCAGCCAAACCCATTCCAATTTTAATCGATTCACTATCAGAAGAACTCTATTTTTGTATTTTAAGCCTGGCCACTTCTCTTCGTATTGTAGCATATGATGTTTCCATGGAAGGAAGAGGATCCTTTTTCAGGAAATTTCTCTTTACTGGTTCCAATTTGTCATTAATCGCCATTAGCAATTGATAGAGTCTTTGTTCTTGAGTCTTCTTATTTTAGATCTGAATGTCTTTTGGGTCTTTCATAGGGTTCGGATCTCGCCTATCTATAGACATCCAGATGTTCTACAGTTTGTTCCACAAGTCTTCTAGTGTATCAGACCCTTGCCTTAATGAATTAGCCCTTTTATGAAGGTCAAACACCTGTAACGATATCTGTACCAGAACCATATGTGGTGGCTAACCCATCCCAGAGGGCTTTTGCAGTGGGATATTGCGACACATTATTCACCAAGCTCGATTCAAGATTCTGGATAATCCATGTGAAAACATATTGATCATCTTGTTCCCACCTTGTATATGTTTTGTTAGTTTTGGATGGAGGTGTTGGCTCCCCTGTAATGTGAGAACCTCTCCCCCTTCCCTCAATTGATTTCGTCATCAGGTTTTCCCATAGGGCATAGTTTTCACCCCCGAGTTTAATCTCTAGGGATAAATTCTCGGGGTTAGTTGTTTGTTGTTGTGTTCCGAGACCATTTCTCAGAATGGGAGCAATCTGCATTGTTAATTTATCAGGGATTTGACTGACCACGACTTCACTGCCAGCTATCTTTGTTGAGGATGTTCAGAATTCCCAGAATCACACATGCTCTGATACCATGTTAAAAACAAAGAGAGAAGTAGCCGCATGAAGCGGCTAGGGTTTTGTGTTTATTAGAAAATGTTCATTTTTGTATTGAACTATTTTTTTATAATGCAAACCCAAGTAAGGCTCTCAATATATAGAGAACTTAGAGGCCTATACAAGGAAACTTAAAACACTGAATATTCTAACAATATCCAAGCATGACAAACATTTTTTAATACTATGCAGCGTGAATGTGTTACGTGCTAACGCACTAAAAACATGTTATTGCGTGAATATTCTAACATAACCATTTGCATTATTTGTAGTAGATTGAATACTTCTGGATAGAGCTTCTTAAGATGGTAATGGAATATTTGAAGAACTTGGAAGTAAAGTTGAAGGATACAGTAAACGTCCAACTCATATCTTATCAATCAATTCATAGTTATGTATGTTTTTCTACCTAATCCTAACTTCATTTTGTGCCGATAAAAATAGGAATAGATACTAGATGAGAGGAAGTAACTTCCATGTACAACGATACTCTCTTAATAAACGTGGTTGATGGAAGTTATTTCCTTCCATGTGATAAATATTTGCGGTTTTTAATTTAGTGAGAACTTAATAATAATAAAATTGGATTGATCGATCAATAATTAAATTATGAATTTCACCGTCCAATTTACTTTTCTCCGATTTCAATATTCGAGCCATCTGTTTATATTTTTAAAATAAAAAATCAAATCAGTGTTTATAAAGATATTTTTATAAGTTTATATTAAAAATTATAAAGTTTCAAGATAGTTTAAATCTTATCCATTTTAAAATATGATTTTAAAGAAAGCTACAAGTTGTTTTGTTTAATTGCTTGTCATTAGCATATTTCAAGCTTTATATTTTGGAAGTATAGTGGAATTTCTTGATAGATAACTTACGCGGTCACTCCAAATAATGAATCAAATGCAGTACCCTTTAGTAGTTAAATGTTTCGGTTTAAAGTATCCATCATTTTCTTACTTGAATGAAAACGTCTTTAGACTATTTACAAATAATTTTATTATGAGGTCCAAGGTATATTGGAGAGTACATCGGGTTTATATAATTTGCATTTGACATAACTTTCATACTATAAAAATAATGCTAAACATGTTAGTCTTTATATTTTCTAATGGACACTTCCGTAAGAAAAGCAAAATAGTTACATATATTTAAATTAACTTTTTTTGTTCAAGACATATGATATGTCCACAAAAAGGTTTTACATTAAATTAAGAATTTTACAGTCATAATATTACAAATACGAATAGTTTTTTTACCTTCTAAATTGTTTACACTAAACGAAAGTCATTGGAGGCAATTTGGTAAACCTAATTGAAAAAAGTAAATAATTAAAAAAGAATTGCTATAAACAATATTTACCTTCAATTTTTACAATATTTTTATAATAAAAATATGAGCTAATAAAAACGTAATAGGTGATAATTTTGTTTCACAACATATAGATTTTACGATAAACTATATTTCATCGCAAAAGTCATAGAAATTATTGGCTACAAATATATATCAAATACTACATTCCATTTTTTGTGCCGAATTATAATTTTTTCGTAATAAATAGATATGTTTTAACGATTTTTTTGTCACAACAAGTTTGGCGTATATGTTGTGATAATTTTTTAATTTTGTCACTATATAAATTATGTTGCTACAAAATCTTGTGGCAGCTACAATAATCCTCACAATATATACAATTTTTACGATAAAATATACTTCATCGCAAAACGTTATAGAGATTCTTCATTACAAATAAATTCTTAGAGACACTTTAAAATTTGTCACAATACGAAGTGTAATTTTATCGCAATAAATAAATCAGTTTTTACGAATTTTTCATCACAACAAGTTTGGACGTATACGTTGTGACAATTTTTTTTTATTTTGTCACTATATAAAATATGTTCCTACAAAATCATGTGGTCACTAAAATATTTCTCACAAAAAATATATTTTTTAGTAGTGAGCATAATAAGAGCACGCGAATCGATTTTAAGACCATGTAGAATAGATATATTAAAACACATGTTAGTATTTTTTAAAGAAATCATCTTCAAATAAGGTGTTAGTGTTAATGTTAACTAATACAATAGAAAATATGTTATTATTTTTGTTAATTTCCCAAAGTGAGTTAGTATTTCCACGTTAGCTATATCTATCAATTTGGCGGAGTTTTTTTCCTCTCCCGCCTTCTTTTTATCGTCTTTTTCATGTTCATAGTTTTGTTTCATCATCAGCTGTCTTATTCATCTTCTTCGTTTTCTACATCTTTTCAAATAAAAATACAACACAAATAGATTTTCATTACCATTTCCAACCCATTTATTCAATCAATATATCATGTCCTAGATTTCTCACTCATATTTTGAAGTTCAATCTGATATTCAAAATAGTTCACATCAATAATATATATTTTATTTAATGGATAAAGCATAAATTCAAAATCCTAACGCGGAAAATTTCAGGAGAGATCAAATTTGAATTTAGAAGAATGATGCAAAATTAATCTATAAAATCCTTGTGCAATACCAAATTTGGTGTATCTTGGCATTGATTCACCATCTAATGAATATTTGAAAGAACTTGGAACGACCTCCACCAACCCGAAGAAGATAAGTAATGAAAGATATGTGTGAAACAATAAATAATAATGAGGATGCAGTGAGTTTATATGTCGAGGAATTTGGTTGTATGAGAAAAGAACAAAAAGAAACTGCAGAAAAAAAAATCAAAAAGATGAGTCAAAGAGAAAAACTTAGAATCCAAGTAAAACAAAAAATAATATAAGCCAACCTAGAGAGTAAACGTATGAAAATTACAACAAATAAAGATGAAGAAAAAAATCGAAAGAAAAAAGAGATCATGATGATGGATATAAATTATCTTTCACCGGAAGAGGGAAGAACTTGGATAATCAAGAAACAAAAATTGTATTTGGCATCTTTGATGAAAGATATGTTAAAGTTTAAACATTTTAAATTATATTTATTTCTATTTAAAGCTATATAATGTGTTAGACCAAGTTTTTATGAGTATTAACTATCACTGAAAGCTATTTATTGAGTTTGACCAAAACTTTAGGAATTTAGTATAAAGTCCATTTAGATGCGTGTCTTTTAATAATTTATTAACGCATAAAATTTTATCTTTCTCATTTTTTTCTCTTTCTCTCTCTATTTTATTCTCTAGCTAACACCTAGTATCAGAGCCAATTTTTTTCAAAAAGAAAATATAATTTTATTTTTTTCCAAAAAGAGAAGGTCATATGTTTTCTGAAAAGAAAGGGCCAATTTTTTTATAAAAAAAAGAGTAATTTATTTTTTTAAGGATAGAAAAAACCAATTTTTTTACTAAAAAATATCCAAAATTTTCTTTCAAAATAATAAAAAGAAAAATAAATTTGAGGTTTTCCGAAAGTTTTGTACAATCATCCATTCCACGATTTGATGGTCATTATGATCATTGGTACAGACTCATGGATAATTTCTTGAGGTCCAAAGAATATTGGACGATTGTTGTTTTTGGAGTAGCAAAACCAACAGAAGGTGTTGTGTTGATGGATGTCGAGAAGACAAAGTTCGAAGCAAGAAAGGTAAAAGATATGAAGGTCAAAAATTATCTTTTTCACGCAATGTCTCAGCCTACCTTGGAAACAATTCTTAGCAAAGAAACTTCCAACGATATTTGGGAATTTATGAATAAACAATATCAAGGCTCCGATAGAGTGAAGTGTACACAACTTCAAACTTTCAGAAGATATTTTGAGACTCTACAAATGAAGGATGTAGAATTTGTTACCAACTATTGTGTTAGGACTATGAAGACCAGCAACAAAATGTTATTTCACAGTGAGAAGATGGAAGATATTACTATTGTGGAGAAAATAATGTGTTCCTGGCACCAAAATTTGATATGTGGTGTGTTCAATTGAAGAATCAAAATACATAGATATATTCTCTCTTGATGAACGACAAAACTCGTTGCTAGTCCATGAATGGAAGGTAAAGCGCAGTTCAACTTCAGAGGAGCAAGCTTTGAAGGCTTCAACCCATACTAATTTTTCAGACTTTATACGAAGAGGTAGAGGGAGAGGGAGAAGATTCCATGGCAATAAAGATGGAAACATGTATTCTAAAACCAAAAGTGATAATATTTCAGGTAGAGGCAGAGGACAAGATTAACATTTTGGAAAATCCAAAGTAGAGTGTTTTAGATATCATAAATTTGGTCATTATCGTTCTGAATTTTATATTAAGTTGCCTAATGACAACAAAAATGAAGAACAAACAAAAGTTTTTTGAAAATAAGAAAGTGGAAACTGTTTTGATGACTGTTCAAGCTAAACAGAAATCTCAGTCTGATGTTTGGTATGTGGATATTGGCTTTAGTAATGTGAGGCTTTTGGGGAGTGCACCAAAACCAAAGTCGTGCGGGTCTGTAGGCCCAAAGTGGACAATATCGCATTAGTTAATTGGTGAGAAATGTAAATTCTATCATGGTATCAAGAGCGAGGTTCCAACTTCCGCAACGTTTTAAGCGATGTGATGGATGTATCAAGGCTGAATGCATTTCACGTATCAAGCTTAAGGAAGAGTGTTAAGAGTAAACTTGGTCATTTATCTCACATAGTTTAGATGGAAAATAATATATAATATGTAAATGAATGAAAAATCTCAACTAATGTGAGGCATTTTAGAAGTGAGCCCAAAACGGATAATATCACACTAGTGTGAAGATCATATTATTCTTACTTATATACAATAGCGAAATATAAGGACCCAATATTCCCTACAAATGGTATCAGAACACCACCCAAATGGAATACAATGTGGTCGGTGATGTGGGTGAAATTCTCATATGCCGAAAATGCTCTAGAGGTTAGGCATCTATATTTCTGACTAGAGTAGGCGGATGGAAGTCAATTGAGAAGAGGCTAAAGTAATAGTTTATTCTAGACGAGGATTGTTAGGTGCGACCAAAGTCCCATATCCCATATCGGTTATAGATGGGAATGAAGATCACTATATAAGTTAAGAATACATCTCCATTAGTATGAGACCTTTTGGGAGTGAATCAAAGAGCTAATCTGTACGGGTCTGCAGACCCAAAGCGGAAAATATCACATTAGTTGGTGAGAGATATAAAATCTAACAAGATAATCAAGATGATGTTAGTGAAAGTGTAGTTTAATTTTAAATTATTTTTTCATGTTCTTAGTGTCGTTTGAATTATCTTGTTATTTTTTTATTAATGGTTGGAATTATGTTGTTTATTTATATTATTGATAGTTAAAATTTTAGAAATTTGAAGATATTTTTCAAAGCTCATTAATCCAGATAGCTTAAGTATTTGAGTTAAACGTATTTTATTAGTATGTATGTATTCATCATATATTTATTTATCGAGTAGTTGGTAAAGTCTCAATATGAGAAGATGAGTTTGACTAAGATGTTTGGCTTGACTTTATGATATATGATTATTACTCGTAGGACTTCACAGCTTATTATTGTACCATATGCACATATTGTGTCTGTCATATGGGCTGAATATAAGGACCCAACACTTTATTATCATATCTCAAAAAATGAGGCAATATATACAGACATATCTAATCTTATGCATTGTAATTTCGGTAAAGTTTAAATTTGTTCTTTTTTGGTTGGGTATAACTTCAATTTTGGGAAATTTCATTTGTTGAAAAATATATGGCATATATTTATGTGTTGGAAGGTGTATTCTATAAACTTACGGTCTATAGTTCAATAGATGTTTTTAAAAAAATCGATTTCGTCGAACTCTTTACAAAATTACGAATATGATTTCTCACATGTTTGGCGAATCGATATTCTAATATTACCAATTAAAACAATTATAAAAATATTATCCCTCCAACATTGATTACAATATTTGTCCATGTATCGGTGTCATGTGATCTAAATATCGTTAAAATTAAATCTTCAGACATAACAGTGTTAACTAAAGAACAAATAAAGAGAACATATAAAATTGCACAGGGTTTTGTTATCTAGAAAACATATGGAAGCGAGATGTTGCCGATCTGAAGATGATGCCAAGTAAAATAACAATTTATTTCAATGTGTTTCGTCCTCATATGAAAAACATAATTATTTTCTATCTACATGGTGTTTTTCTTATCACAATGTAAGAAAGTGGGTTTAGTAATGTTAACCTCCATATTTGGAAGAAGTAATCAGAACCAAATAATCTCACATGTGGTAACGGCCATAACACGGTACTCAGCTTTAGTAGACGATACAGAGACAACATCTTGTTTCTTGCTTTTCCATGAGATTAACGAATCTCCAAGGAAAGTACTTAAACCAATAAGATATTTTTGGTCATGAATATTACTGTCCTAATCAGCATCTCTATAGGCACGCAGTTCAAGTGAAGAGCTCGAATGAAATAAAGTTCTTTAGAATTGAGTGCCACGAAGATATTTCAATATTTGAAGAACAGCTCTCCAATGGACGAATGTAGGAGCAGTAACAAACTAATTAGCCACATGAACAACATAAGCTATATATGTCCGAGTAACTATAAGATAAACCAAGATCCCTACAAGATTTTGATATAATTTGGATCTGAAAGAACATCAATAGTCGGAGAATATCGAGCATTGGTTTCAATAGCGGTATATACCGTCCTATTAATAGAAAGTCGCTCTCGTTCAAATAAATTATATATATATATATATATATATATATATATATATATTGTTTGAGAAAGAATATAACCTTTTAGAGAGTGAGCCACCTCAATACCTAAAGAATAACATAATAGTCGTGGAGCCAAATCATATTTTAGTGCCTCAATTCCATCAATACCATCACCAGTAATCATTATATCATATATATATATATATATAGGTAAATAATTCGTTTTAAACTCGTATATCTGATAAATAAGGTTGAATCATGATTAATAGCAAGGAAACCAAGTGAAGGAATAACCGTAGATAAAATTTTCAAACCAAGCACGAGGAGCTTGTTTGAGACCATATTAAGCTTTTTTAAGTCGACAAACATCACTTGGTTGGTGAGAATCACATGGAGGAGGAGTCATGTAAACCTCCTCATGAATATCACTATTCAAAAATGAATTTTTGACATCTAGTTGGAATATCTTCCACCGGCAAACAGATGCAACTGCAATAAGTACGAACTGTCATCATTTTTACCACTAAGGAAAATATCTTATCATAATCCATATTATACTTCCGTGAATACCATTTTGCTACAAGACGAGCCTTATATCTTCCAACACACCCATCAAAATCTGTTTTAATTTTAAAAACCCATCGAGTGTCGATTATATGATTAGCGGATAGAGGTTTAACTATATCTCATGTATGAGTCTAGTAAAGAGCAGTAAGCTCTTCGATTATTGACTTTTGCCAACAAGGGTCACAAACAGCTTCTTTAAACGATTGAAGTTCATATAAATCATGTATGTTTGCTATGAAATAGGCGAAAGAAGCTGAATAAGAAGAATACGCAAAATCTAGTAGTTTGGTAGACTTACTTGTATGAGTAGATCCTCTGAGGGGTATAGTTGTTGGTTCACCAAAAGAAGGGGATGACCCAGGAATTGATGGAACATAAGTAGTATCAGCTGTCGTAGTAGCAGCTGTCATAGATGTCTCATAAGCTGGTATATCAATGTCAATGCGTATGTCACTATTATTTTCAAAAGGATCAATGGTTTGAAGTTTTGTACTTCTTATATCATGTGCTTTCACTAGAATCGAATAAAACGGGATATGCTCTTATATCATGTTGAGAGACATAAAGTTTCTGACTAGTGGGATCCAAACAATGATAACCTTTACATCTAACACTGTAACCCAAGAAAACATATATTACGGTTTAATGACCAAATTTGTTGTGTTCTAAATGAGGACGAATGATTAAACATGTACATCCACACACTCATAAGAAAGAATAATCTAGGGGTTGTCGGTATTGATGAATTCGGATCTTGCAGACACAGCCTACCCATTAATCTAAACATGAGTAATTTGGACCATATCACACCACAAAAAATCTGAAGGACAAATGTAAAAAACTTTTGACTAAGCTATTTGCTAATCTACTTAAAAACTAATGGGTCTATGAATTCGACCCGGTTTTACAACTTGACCCAGTAAGTGATGCAGACAGTTTAGCGCTGGAATTTATGAAGACTGGCGATCACCCAAAGAATGCGGTGAATTGACAATTTGGAGCTCTGGTGTCTGATTTTGACCCACAACACCTTGTTTCGAAGGAAACGATGCCACGAATGCAAGTCACCCGATTTGCCCGTGAACTATGGGCTTTTTTGGGCATTTGGGCTCATCTATCAGCTTATTTTGAGTTTTTAATACTTTATGATATTTTAGTAATTTTCATATTTTTGGTTTTAGGGTTTCAATTGAACCCTTATATAAACATATCTTCTTTACATTGTTTGGGGAGTTATTTTGATTAATAAAATTAGGGTTTATCCCTCTTTCTAGCTTCTTTTGCGTTCTACTCTGAATCATATTGGTATCAAACACACGCAGTCCTGCGAGATGGTGCCAGGAAGAACCAGAGGTCGCGGTGGCGCTGCAGTGGCTAGAGATGCAAGTGATTTCGGTGATCGTGAAGATGCTGACCTGCGCCGTCAAGTGGCTGATCTTACCCGTCAGGTGGCTGATCTTAACGCCAGGCAACAAGTCATGGAGGTTGAAGGTATCGATAACCCTTTTGGGGAGGGGTTAGAACAGAATACTTATCACGGCCGCCGCTGGGAGCTTGGATTTAAGGTAGACATCCCAGAATTTGATGGTAGCCTTAAGGAAGAGGCGCTTGTTGATTGGTTATCCCAGGTTGCGGAAGTGCTGGACTTCAAGGAAGTTCCTGAGGATAGAAGGGTCGCGTTGGTCACCATCCACCTGCGCGGCAGGGCACAGGCTTGGTGGCAGCAAGTGAAGAAGACCCGTGAGTGTGAAGGAAATGAGAAAGTCCGCAGTTGGGAGAAGTTCAAAAAAAATATCTGCAAGGCTTTCCTACCTTACAACTTCGAGCGGGAACTATTCCACCGACTACAGAATCTTCGTCAAGGACCACAATCTGTGGACGAGTATACAGAAGAATTCTATCAGCTGCTGGCTCGTACAGATGTGAACGAGTCTCCGCATCAGCGGGTATCCCGCTATATTGGTGGACTGCGCCTTCAACTTCAAGATGTGTTGAATATGTTCGACCCGTGCTCTATTTCCGAAGCCCATCGGCGTGCCCTCCAGGCAGAAAAACAGTTGGCTCGCCGAACCCAGATTGGCGTACGGACTGGTGCTCCTTCAGGGACTTCGGCGTCCAAACCAGTTCCCCGTCCAACCCCTGATCAGGTCCCTCTTGGGCGCGGTGCGACCAGCCGTTCTTCAAGCAATTTACGTTGCTATAGCTGTGGTGAGTTAGGGCATCGTCAGGTAGCGTGTCCAAATGTTGCGGGTGCTAGGGGTCTTCTCTCACGAGGCGTTTGAACCGAATCTCATTGTGCTTGATAGTCCTCCGAAATTTGATACATATGATGATGATATGCTTAAGGTTGCGGAGGAAATTGTGACTGGTGATGTTGGAGCAGTTTTGATGCTACGTCGCACGTTCCTGTCTCCTCACGTTCCTGATCAGAGTGACTGGCTGCGGAATAACATGTTCCAGTCGACTTGTACGGTTGGCGGGAAGGTGTGCACCTTCATTATTGATGCTGGTAGTTGCGAGAATGTCATCTCCGAGACAACGGTTTCAAAGCTCGATTGAAATCAGAATTGCGCCCCAAGCCATACAAGCTCGTCTAGCTAAGTAAAGGTACTGACATCACTGTGTCTAAACGTGTGCTTGTATCTTTTTCTGTATGGTAGACATACCAGGATGAGGTGTTTTGTGATATCGTACCTATGGACGCTTGTCACCTGTTACTTGGCCGTCCTTGGCAGTATGATTTGTCTGTTGTGCATGATGGTCGTGCAAATACTTATTCATTCGTCTTTTGGGGTAAAAAGATTTTTCTTGTACCAGCAAAGCCTTGACCCCTAAGAATTGGCTCTAATCCTTCCACAACGACCTTGTTGTCCCGTGCTCCTTTTCAAACAGCCATGGAAGAGGCTGGTGTGGTTTTCTTATTGTTTTGTGATCCTGTTGTGACTGATTCCCATGCGGACCCTAGCCATGTAGTTCAGTCTCTTTTGCAGGAGTTTACAGATGTGTTTCCTGAGAATTTGCCTCCCGAGTTACCTCTTCTAAGGGATATTCAACATCAGATCGACCTGGTCTCTGGTGCTGCTCTCCCAAATCGGCCCCACAATCGAATGAGCCCGAAGGAACATGAAGAATTACGACGACAGGTGGAGGATTTTTTGGATAAGGGACATATTCGAGAAAGTCTCAGCCCATGTGCAGTTCCGGCATGATATGTTCCTAGCGTATGTGTGTGGACAGCCGAACTATCAACAAGATCACTGTTTGCTACAGGTTTCCTATACCTCGTCTGGATGATATGTTAGACCAGTTGGGTGGTGCTTCTGTGTTCAGCAAGCTTCATTTGAATAGTGGATACCATCAGATTCGGATTCGTCCTGGTGATGAGTGGAAGACGGCGTTTAAGACGCGTGAGGGATTGTTCGAGTGGATGGTGATGCCGTTTGGTCTGTCCAACGCGCCGAGCACTTTCATACGTATCATGAATCAGGCATTGAGGCATTTCATCGGTAAATTTGTTGTTCTTTACTTCGATGATATTCTGATCTATAGTGCTAACAATTCGGTGCATCTATCCCATTTACGTGAGGTGTTATTGGTGTTGTGTCGGGACAAGTTTTATGCTGCTACTGCCAAATGCTCGTTTATGTCGCCAACTGTCCAATTTTTGGGGTATATTGTCTCTATTGAAGGGTTGCGAGTTGATCCGATCAAAGTTGTTGTTGTGGACCAGTGGCCTCAACCTACTTCCATCACCGAGGTGCGCAGTTTTCATGGTTTAGCTTTGTTTTATCGGCGTTTCATTCCCTATTTCAGCAGTGTTATGGCCCCGATTACGGATTGCATGAAGGGAGCAAAATTTGGTTGGTCCGAAGATGCTGATGCAGCATTTGCAAAAGTTAAACGGCGTCTCACCACTGCGCCTATTCTGGTACTGCCTGACTTTTCCCAGCCATTTTAGTTTCGTTGTGACGCGTCTAAATTTGGTATTGGGGCAGTTCTTTCCCGGTCAGGGCGTCCTGTGGCTTTCTTCAGTGAAAAATTGGCGAGTGCTAAGCTGCGATTTAGTACATATGATATTGAATTTTATGCGGTGGTTCAGGCTATCAAGCATTGGCGTCATTACTTGTTTCAGCGTGAATTTGTGTTATATACTGATCATGATTCTTTGAAGTATCTTGGCAGTCAGGACAAGGTGTCTCATAGACATGCTTCTCGGATATCTTACTTGCAGCAGTTCACTTTTGTCATCAAGCACAAGGCCGGTATTACGAATCGGGTTGCTGATGCTCTAAGCCGACGTCACAATCTGCTGACTGAGATGCGAGTTCAGGTTACTGGCTTTGATTCTTTCGTTGACCTTTATGTTACTGACTCGTTCTTCTCTAGGGTTATTAAACTGATTCAACAGGGCGAACAATCTGATTTTTTACTGGAGGATGGCTTTCTCTTTCGTGGAGTACAGTTGTGTATACCTGACTGCAGATTGCGTCTTCAGCTGATCAAGGAGCTTCCTAATGAAGGTCATGTGGGCCGTGATCGAACATACCAGTTGTTGTCCTCATCCTATTTTTGGCCTTCGATGCAGAAGGAAGTTGGTCGTTTTGTCTCCCGTTGTCGAGTTTGTCAGTTGGCCAAAGGAACATCAACAAATGCACGTATTTATTTGCCACTGCTAATTCCAGCTCAGTCCTGGACCGACATCGGTATGGATTTTGTTCTTGGTTTACCCCGGACTCAACGTGGATTCGACTCTATTTTTGTGGTGGTTGATCGTTTTTCTAAGATGGTACACTTCATCCCATGTAGAAAAACATCTGATGCAGTGTGTGTCCCGCAGCTTATCTTTCGAGAGATTTACCGTATTCATGGCCTTCCCAATTCCATTTTTTCTGACCGTGACACCACGTTTGTGAGTCATTTTTAGCGCAGCTTATGGCGTATGGTGAATACACAGCTCAACTTCAGTAGTGCTTACCACCCCCAGACGGATGGTCAGACAGAGGTGGTTAAGCGATCCCTCGGTAACTTGTTGTGCAACCTGGTGGGAGATCATCTGAAGGCATGGGATCAGTGCCTACCGCAAGCGGAGTTCGCCCACAACCATGCCCTTAACCGGTCAACGGGGTTTTGTCCTTTCTAGGTGATGTATGGTATTGTGCCTCGGGGTCCAGTAGACTTGTTAGCACTGCCTAGCAAGATTCGCCTTCACACAACTGCTGAGGAACTTGTCTCACAGATTTGCCAAACCCACCAGACGACTCACGATCAGCTAGTCTTGAGCACCGCCAAGTATAAGTCTCAGGCAGATTCTCATCGTCGTCCTGTTCAGTTCGAAGTTGGTGACTATGTATGGGCAGTTTTAACCAAAAATCGTTACCCTTCTAGTGAATACAACAAACTGGCCGCCCGAAAGATTGGCCCGGTAGAGATTGTGGAGCGGATCAATCTGAATGTTTATCGACTGCGTTTGCCTAGCCATGTTCGTACGACTGATGTCTTTAATGTTAAGCATCTGATTCCTTATGCAGGTGACTCTTCTGACGAGGAGACTGGTTCTGATTCGAGGGCGAATCTTCTCTACCCCGGCGGGAATGATGCAGACAGTTTAGCGCTGGAATTTATGAAGACTGGCGATCACCCGAAGAATGCGGTGAATTGATAGTTTGGAGCTCTGGTGTCTGATTTTGACCCACAATACCTTGTTTCGAAGGAAACGATTCCACGAATGCAAGTCACCAGCTTCGCTCGTGAACTATGGGCTTTTTGGGCATTTGGCTCATCTATCAGCTTATTTCGAGTTTTTAATACTTTAGGACATTTTAGTAATTTTCATATTCTTGGTTTTAAGGTTTCAATTGAACCCTTATATAAACATATCTTCTTTACATTGTTTGGGGAGTTATTTTGATTAATAAAATTAGGGTTTGTCCCTCTTTCTAGCTTCTCTTGCATTCTACTCTGAATCAGTAAGCCCATGGGTCATTAATTAAAGTGTAAATACCCCCAATCACTCTCATTAATAAGGGTGATAATAATTTAATACTAGCAGGTTACTTAATTATCTCATTACTCCTCACACTAAACGCAAAACACCCCATACTTACTAAAATACTTTACAAAACTACCCCCAGCTCAAAATAAACCAAATTACGTATAACTTTTGAAAGGACACACCCCTGAATTATGTGTAGTGGGAATTCGATTAATCGCATATACAACAGTATAAATTTCTTCTCCTTAAAAAATAGTAGAAACCTTAGCAGATAAAAGCAAAGAACGAGGAGTCTTAAAAATGTGATGATGATGATTTCTACAACACCGTCTTGCTGAGGGGTGTCAATGCAAGAAGAATGATGTGTGGTACCATCAGATGCAAGTAACTGAGTAAAATCATTGAATGTATATTCACCCCCTAAGTCACACCCTGAATCATTTTATTACATCAGAATATTGAGTCTTAACAAGTGCCCGTAATTCTCTATAAATTCTAGGGAAAACTGTTATATGTTTTATAAGGTAAACCCAAGTATATCAAATTATAATTATCTATAAAATATACATAGTAGGATGAACCACCCTTTGTAAAGAATGAGATGGAACCCAAATATCCGAACGAATTAAATCAAAAGGATCAATAGAAGAAAATACACTTTTATTAAATGGTAAAGCCGTAAATTTTCCAAGTTTACTTCCACTACAATCGAAAATATTACAAGTGTTTAACTAGCCTAAAATTTTTAGACGCAACACAAAGACATGTCTAAAACGGAAATGTTAGAGAATCGAATGATGATGAACTCAAACGAAAAGAAGACAAATCGATACTAGAAGCTACAACATTAATGACTTTAACTTTATCGAAGACACAGAGCTCTCCCAATCTACGATCTATCCCCAATCACTATCTGAGTATGTTGATCATGTATAACACAAACAAAATAAGAAAAAAAGACCCAATGACTAGATTTACATAACTGACTAACCGAAACAAGATATAAGGTAATTTTTGGAACATAATAGACATAAATAAGTGCTATATGAGAAGTAGAAGTAGACTCAATGCCCTCTACTAACATTGATGTATCACTAGCAGGCCAGACTGATATTGGTGAAACATGAGACAAAAAAATGAAAAGTATGATGTGTAAGGGGACATATGATGAGATGCACCTGAATTTAAAATCCACAAAGAATAAGAAATTAAGTGGAATGCATAGACATACCTGTGTGAGATATTGACATTGACATGACAACAAGACTGGAAACAAAAAAATGTTTAAAAGATTCCAGAATATAGGGATCCAATGCAGAGGGTGGTGTGGTGCTATCAGTAGCTCAGAATGATGTTGCAGCAGCAATAAACTGCATGGGACAAAATGGAAAACAAAATTATTGAATAGTATGTGTATGTTACTAAAACAATTGTTACAAAAAAGAACATTGTTGAGGAGGTTGTTGCTGAGATGGTTGTTGTTGTTTTCCTCTCAGTATTGGGAATTATGATTTCCAATGATTCTTAATTTTACAAAAACTGCACTCATAAAATGCAACTCTTGCTCCAGTGGGTGTAAATATAGACTGGTTTGAAGCAGAAGATCATTGCTTTGGAACACTAAACACACTAGGAACATTGGTTTTGGACCCCTTTTTAATATTAGTTTTTAGTCATGTTTCTCCAGTAATGAGTTCATGGAAAACTGAATCGACATTGGGAAGAGGGGATCATTGAAGAATAGTTCCTCGCAATCCTTAAAAATCGCAGCATATGGCCATAAAAAACTGTACCAATCTCTTCTCTTCTCTTCGAGCAAAATAAGCATTGCATGCGTTCAGTTCTGTGGACTCTGTAAAAGTGAATTGATCTCATAAATCAGATATAACAACATAAAAATCCAAAATAATCAAGTCATTTTACTATAGAGAGAGAATGTAGAATTCTAATTGCTACTTCATAGCGAAATTTGACTGCGTAAATGATCCTAAACCTCTTTGGTAGTCTCATATTTGGCCAACTGAGTACCAATTGACTAGGCTACATAATTGTTGATCCAAGTGATTATCTTCGCATTATCAGTCTCTCATGTGTCAAGAAATGTAGCATAGTTCTCACTATTATGTGTATTAGAAAGTTGAAGCTTTATACCTAAAATGTATCCCCATATATGTTTGCCACAAATAAATTTTTTCATGATATAGCTTTAGTAAGAGTAGTTTTCCCATTGAGCTAAGTACCAATCAACTGCATAGATTCGTCATTCATTGTCATTCTCTTAAAAAATAGAATCTCATTCAAAAACTAAGAGAACAAATTTGAAGCCAAACAAAAGCAGATCTAAAATTTCTAAACATATCCAATAGCAATATATGATCCAAATCAACAAAAGCATATCAAAATTTCCAAAAACAATGCAATTCCTATACGAAATCCAATACCAATACACAGTCTAAACTTTCCGAACATATCTAAAATTTCCAAACAAATTCAATACCAATACGAAACCAAATAAAAATACGCAATCCAAACAATGAATCAAAATTGAATACCTAGTAGAAAGTGAATCCAAATAATGAACTGAAATCGAATACTTAGCAGAAAGCATATCCTAACAATTAATCGATATCGAATACCTAACATAAATCATATCTAAATAACGAATCAAAATCGAATACATAGCAGATTACTCCATGCTCTGATATCATGTTAACCAAAGAACAAACAAAAAGAAAATATAAAAGTGGCTAGAGTTTTGTTATTTACAAAGTATAAGAATTACATAGAGCATATACTCATATTTATTAGATAAAATAAAGAGCTAATGGGCTTAGACCTTATATCTCTAAAAACAAATAAAAAAAATATGTAAATGTGTTTGGTTTTAAAAGTGTTATTTAAAATATGTACCATAGTAAACAAATCATTCGAAACTCAAATCCGTTAGAAAAATATAACGGAAAGTAAAACAAAAAAATATTATGCAATGATATTTGTGTTAACAAACCAAACTAATAAAAAACTCATACTAATAAAAAAAGTAACCTAGTACTTTTAAACTTGATTTTTAAAAATAATTAAAATTAATAAAATATAATATTTCTTTATTAATATTAAATAAAGAATTAATTTTTTAACTAACCATATAAAATATAAAATATATAATATATGGTTTTTAATACATAAATAAGAGAGCGCTTTAATTTTATTACCATACAAACAAAACAATTGATATACTTACATTAGTAAACAATCACAAAGAGTGAGAGATAATGTCGAAAGCATTATAATAATCCTTATAATGCTAACATTTGTGGCTCTTGTCGCGTCTCAAGTCACTCTAACTACTCTAAAATATATAGAAAGTATTCTACGTTGCTTTGATGCAATTGCACATAAAAAACAAAATCGAATAAACTTGTTAGAAAAGTTCCAAAGGAGGTTACCGGTGACTGAAAAGTGACATGTTACCATTGATTTTTTCGTTAAACTTCTAATTCATGTAATTTGTGCTATTATATAGGTATGTTCTTTAATTTTACGGGATCATTATTCATTATACCTCCATTAGAAACTTTTAAACTATTTTTATATCAAATAATCATTACCAAAAAATATAACAAATTATAAAACAAAAAAATTGTTGTTTTTATATTGGTTTTTAATATATATGAAATCTCAATAATATTATTTTTTATTTATAAAATAAATAAATAAACAACGAGATTGACAAACACCAATAAAATCAAATATACAAATGAAATGAATACTTATGAGTAATATTTAATAGATAAAAAAAGTTTAAACAAACTATTGGAATATGAGTACCGCATATTTTGTCTCTGTATATAAGTAAGAACAATCTGATCTCAACATTAGTATTATATTGTCCGTTTTAGAGTCCAAAAACACGCACACTTTGTTTTGGTCCACTTCTAAAAGTCCTCATACTAATTAAGATATTCTCTTTATATATATATACGGTTGATATTTCCCATGGACGTAGGACTTTGGTCGCCCCCTAACACAAACAAATAGAATAATATGAACAAATAAACCGGAGTGATTCTGAAAATATATCGAGTGAATTATCATTTTAGATTTTGATATTGTCAATCTTTAAGCAATCATATAAAAACAATAGTAATATTTTATTTAGGTAATTATGAACAAAAATCTCTGAAAATATCAAATTTGAATTCCGTTTTGCTTGTTTTTAACAATAAAGATATGTTTTTATATAATTTTTTAGTTAGGGTTTGAATGTTAAAATAACTAGTTATTCAAATCTGTACTAAATATTGATAGAAGAATTTACCCATAATACATGGTAATATGGGTATTTTTTTAAAAGAAAAATAGATTCTTTAAATTAAAATAATAAAGTTCATACAAACGTTAAGGGCACCAAAAGATGGAAAAAGAGGCGCAAAACATGAAAGAGAGACAAAAAAAATTCACCCAAAGCAACTAAATTCAGTCTCTTCTTCTTTAAACTTTGAACATCAAACAAACTTTCTTCAGCCAGCCTCAATCATCCAATCTCTCTTCCAACAAACGATTATCAGACATTTCACAGCCACCAATTCATCATCTTCAAAGAAAAACAGAGCAGACTATGGAACTTCAGTCAATAGGCTTTTGAACTTCTATAAGTAGACTCCAGCCACCAACGCTTTCTTCTCACAAATAAATTTGCAAGATATATACAAGATGAGACCTAATACTTTACCGGTGAATAAAATGAGCATCTGCACTGACAAAAAAGTCAGGACATCCTGCTCCCAGATAGACAAAGTTAGTTTGAAGTATTATTATTAACATAAGGTAATCCAAGACTTTTGAGAATCAGAATTGACTTTAAACTAGCAGGAGAAGATTGAAAATAAATTTCTTGGCTTATTTTGCAATTGAGAGTCCAGCGAACAAGCCAATCGGTTGCTCTATTCTGGTCTCTGAAAATATGACTTATGACCATATAAGGAGTTAAAATCCTTTTGCAGCAATTTTATAATGGGTTCAAGAATCCAAAGATGGCTACCATGACTCTTCTAGTTGACTAGCAGCAAAGAGTCGGTTTCAATATCGATATTGTCCAAACCATTCTTGTTATAGACAAGAAGACCGTCCAATAGCGCACGAGCTTCTGCCATTAAAGGGGTAAGCTTACCGTATAAGAAACCACCATGGAGGAGATTACCTTCTCCATCTCTGATAATGATGCCAGCACTAGCTTCACCACTATGGTGATAAGAGGCATTAGTATCAAGCTTGAAGCGACCACTAGTTGGATGATTCCACTTGAGAACAGTTGGTCTTTTCTTAGGCTCGAGGTAGAGATTAAAGAAACCAAACTCCTTAGCCACATTCAAGTCTTTGAACCAGTGATTAATGTTAAAAGAACCAGATATAATCATATAGTTAAGGAATTTCTAGACTTCAGAAATTACCATATAAAGATAAACCTTAATTCCTTTGAATTTCGAATAATTTCTAAACTTCCATATAACACAGTAAATTAGAACAAAACCAAGTCCTAGACATATGAGTAATGGTCATATATATGTAGACTAAGGTTTAAATTTCTTCCAAAATGAACCTAAACAGATCAAGCAAGATCACACGCAATGAAAAGATGCTTATAAGTTTCACAATTCCTACAGAATTGACATTTGGAAACTATATTCATATGTCTATGCATTAAGACAGAATCAGTAGGTATAAAGTTATGAATAAGCTTCCAATTAAGAAAGGAATGCTTTACGAGTCAAATTATTCCAAATTTTGGCAAAAATATTAGACTTATTATGGTGAGAACGAATTATATCCCAAGTGTCTTTAAGAT
This sequence comes from Limnanthes douglasii subsp. nivea, assembly GCA_036936605.1. NCBI lineage: Eukaryota > Viridiplantae > Streptophyta > Magnoliopsida > Brassicales > Limnanthaceae > Limnanthes > Limnanthes douglasii. The sequence goes on from JAUPFV010000002.1 coordinate 40,033,323, forward strand.
TGAATTTACCAAAAGAGGAGATAGTCCAGATAATCTGATCACCACCGTCATGATTGATAATAGAGTCACGAATACGGCTAAAATCAATGGGGTTAAGTAAGTCTTCAATACTAGAAAGGTTTCATTGATGATTAAGCCAATATTGGCTAAATTTTACAAGAATGTACCAACTGTTATCAATAGTATTATCAAGAGTTATGAGAGGTCTAGAGTTAGACCAATTATCTAACCAAAAGTGAATCAAACCTGCCCCAAGTTGATATGTTGTTCTGCAAAAGTGTTTAATCTTGGTGAGTCTTTTCTACACCATTGATCCTTTCTTGCTATCTGCAACCTGAAGAGGATGACGTTTCCTACAGTATATGTTATGAATAAGATCTGCCCAAAGAGTAATATTGTGTCTAAAATGGAGCCACAACTTGCAAGAGATAGAATTTTGAATATCATAAAAATTTCTGATATTTAAACCTCCTTCTTTGAAGGGCTTGCAAACGTGACTCCATCTACTCCAGTGAATAATATGATCCAAACTAGTAGTCCTGCATAAAAATCTGTTAAAATCTTTCTCAATCTTATCAATAACACCAAAAGGGATGGCATTACTTTGCATCCAATATAAAACAATCTTCATCAGCACTGAATTGATGAGAGTAATCCTCCCAACAAATGAGAGATTCTTTAACTCCCAACCTCTTATTCTATTGTTGACTTTGTTAAGAAGATTGGGATAGTTAGAAGAGTTATTATTTGTGTTGATGGTGATCCCCAAGTAGTCTATAGGAAGCATATTGGCACCGAAACCAGTGTTATTAGTGATGAAGTTAATTCTGATAGCATCCACTCCAGAAACAATGATGACTTTAGTTTTACTCTTATTAATAACCTGACCTGATATGTCCTGATATATCTGCAAAAAAAGGCTAAGTGAAGCTTTAGTAGCTTCCTTGTTGTTAGTAAACAAAAGTATATCATCAGCAAAAGCAAGGTTGTTGATGCAAATGCTGCTACGATTCTTATATTTCATATGTTTAATATCATTACACAGCTTAGTGTGGCCTCTAAGAAGGACTTCATCATTAATGATGAAGAGGCTTGGTTATAAATGATCACCTTTCCTCAGACCTTTAGTTGTTTTAAAGAAGCCCATAGAGGCTTCATTAATGATAATAGACACAAATACATTAGAAATCATCTTGTAGATCAGAGAGGTAAATCTCTTAGGGAAACCAAACTTACTCAGCACATTGATAATGAATGCGTGACTCATTATATCAAACTCTTTACACATATCAAGTTGAATAATGATGTTACAATCTTTTACCTTTCTATTTAAGTCATAAAAAAATTATTTGGCAATAAGGATGTTGTCCTTAATGTTATTACCAGGAATGAATCCACCTTGAGTTTTAGAAATGATCTTAGGAAGAATTTTAATAATTATATCATTCAATATCTTAGACATGATGCAATTAAGGAGAGAACATAGGCTTATTGGTCTATAGTCCTTCTAACTGATAGGATTAGTGAATTTAGGAATAAGGAAAATTCCAGTAGCTATAACACCTTTAGGAATGTTGTTACCTCTTATGAAATAATGCATAGCTAAAGTGAGATATTTTTTGATAATGTTCCAACAGGTTTTGTAAAAGAACTGATTAAATCCATCCATACCAGCCACGCTTGAAGCTTTTAAATTGTTGATGATTCTCCAGATCTCATCTTCACTAGGAAGCTGAAGCAGGTTTTTGTTATCTTCCTGAGTAACAATGCTGGTGATATTGTTGAAGATTGGATGCTGCATTTTATCATTCTCATCTTGCCTGTTGCTGTAAGGGTAGCTGGCAAGAGCTTCAGTGAAGTAAGAAACAGCAAACAAGCCAATGGCCTTTTTATCAGTTATCAAGGTATTGTTGTCTTTGATTCCATTGATTCCATTGTTTTTTCTTTTTTTGGTGACATAATTGTGTAACAGCGAAGTATTGTTATCCTCATGTTTAATCCAACTTGCATAACATTTATGGAGCCAATATTCTTCCTCCATCTTGTGAGCTTGTAATAATAGAGCATCAGTTTTAGATAGCTCAGCTCTGGAATTATTGTTATTCTGCTCTTGGTGCCTAAGCTCTAGTTGAAGAACTTCATCCTCAAGCGTCTGCACTTAATTAAAAACATTACCAAAGTATATTTTATTTTAAGAGATGAGACATTTCTTTAGCCTTTTAAGCTTGAGACAAAATTTGTTCAGAGGATCACCATCCAAATCTTTATCCCAATTGTTAGTGAAAAAGGGAATGAAATCACTATGAATAGACCACATTTGGAATCTAAATTTTTTCCAATAACAGTGAGCTTCATTAGAGAGGTGGATGACAATGGCCATATGATCAGGTCGTGTTTTAGCTTTGTGCATAAATTTGGTCTTTTTAAATTAATCACTCCATGGATTATTGATGAACACCCAATCGAGTCGCTTCCATTTAGACTTATTTGACCAAGTAAATCTGGACCCAACATAACCAGCATCTAAGATTATGCAATCACTAATCATTTTGTTAAAATTATCAGCATTATTCTGACAGAAATAAGAACATCAAATCGGATCATCAATGAAGCTAAGGGAGTTAAAATCACCACACAACATCCATTCAGATGAATTATTAGATATCGAACGCATAGTATCCCATAAGTCAAGTCTATTAATCCTCTAACATTTCGCATACACAATAGTTAACAAAAAGTTATTGCTGAGCAACACATGATTAATCTTTATGTGTAAACATTGAATATGATAAATTAACACATTGACATTAACATCTTCGTGCCAAAAGAGCCAAATTTTATTAGAGGTATTAGAGGTAAATTGTGTTTTTAAACCTATCTTTTTAGAAATAATATCCAAGTTTTCTTTTCCAATTAATGGCTCTTGAATAGCAACCAACTTGGCATTGTTTTTATTAATAAAGTGCTTAAGTCATCTCAATGAAGATTTATCTTTAATTCCTCTTATATTCCAATTGATAATAATAATAATAATCATTATTAAGAGAAGGATTAGTGTTACTTGTTCCAGAGAATTGGGGAGACTTTTTTATGCCTTCTTCTTTTTAGCTTGCTTTAGTTTTCTGTCAAATATTTCTTGAATCCATCCTCATCATTTTCTTCTATAACTTCCTTCATTACCTCATTGTTTTGATTTTGACTTCTTATCAGCCTTTTAGCAGTTCTTGGCTCAGCTTCAGTCGTTACATTGTGACTAGCATCATCAACAACTATGACTGGAGATTTGGCCTTTCTTATTGGAGAGGTCTGAGGACTGTCAGTGCCAATCTTAGGAGAAGAGTATTCAGACGCAAGATTTTCATAATCCCAATTATTAGCATTGTTGAATACAAACTCAAGAGTCTGTAAAGCATCTATGATTTCTGATTGTTTAGGAATCTATTCAAAATCATCTTGATTATAGAGTCATCATGGACAGATTCCTTGAGGCCATCTTCATCCTCTTGTTCTGTAGACTTCTGACATCTAGATAGATTAGAATTTTTAGATTATGCTTCAAAATTATCCTTGCGACCAGCAACGTCAATCTTTTCAAATGGAGATCTTTAGGTCTTTGGAGAAGAGTGAAGACTGCCAATATTCCCATATTTAGGAAATGAGTTATTAGAATTGTCGTAGTCCCCATTGTTGACAATGTTGAATCAAAACTCCAGAGTTTGTATGGTATCTCTTATTTCAGCTTGCTTAGGAATATTAACTTCAAAAGTAGCTTGATCCTGAGCAATATTGTCATCATGATCAGATATATTAGCTTTGCGAATAATTGAATTCATTTTGCACTCGGATTTTATCTATTGTTTCCTCATCTTCATGACTACCTCCAGTATGATCATCTTAGGCCTAATCTCTCGTTTTTTCTTGAAGATCTTTGTTCTTCTTGCATTGATCTGTTCCATGACCAAGATGATAGCAATTTTCACAGTATTTAGAAATATTCAAATAACTGATTCTCACCCAACTTCCCTGGTTGCGACCGAATCCTATCAAAACATCTTTATGAAGTTTTCTAGTGACGTCCATTTCAATCCAAGCAAGACAAGAGTTTTTGAAGTCTTCATTCATTGATGGAACCTTGACGTGAAGCGGTCTTCCTAAAACAGTTCCTATATCGAAGATTACTTTCTCACCGTAAAGATATATTGAGAGGTATACCACCTTGATCCACACAAGGGTGATAAGACTTTCATATTTAATATTAAGATATTATGTCTATTTAAATAATCTCATCATAGAAGACCAATGGTCCAGACACTCTTGTTCCAAATTTTACATAAGTTAGTGTTTGAGTCAAATTCGATAGGGACCTGTCTTGAATCCTTGATTGAGTATCTGTAGTCATTTTCGAACCACAAAGATTGAAAGAAATCTAAGAGAAGTTTACATTTAGGTAAACAAAAGGAAAATTTGTCAACCAATGTGAATTTGGTATCATATTTAAGATGATCGAGAAAATCATTTTCATATCATAAAGAAATATGATCTTGTTTTACCCAAATGCTCTCTGGTTCATATATTTTATCTTTTCTTTGCTGTTTTGGATTCAACGCTTCTGCATAGGATTTGATGGCCACACCCTCGATGGTTTTGGCTATGTTTTGAGTGATTTGGTTCGATGATGAACTGAAAGTTTCTTGAAGAGATGGAACATGATCTATCAAAGAAATCAGAGAAAAAACAGGGAATTCTAACAGAGAAGACTTGAAACAGAAAAAAAAAATGGATTGTTGATAATGGAGAAGATGACTTGAATAAGAAGAAAAAGATTGATTGTTCATCATAGAGAAGATGGAAATCAAGAAGAGTTTCTTCAAACAGTCTTGTATCTAAGGCAACAAATTTTAGTTTATCATGAGGAGAGCGCAATTTTTCACTTTCTTCCCTCTGGTTGAAAACATATATTTTATAATCCAAAATAATAGTAAGCTCAACTCCGACGCTAGTTGCACTTATACTGGTAAAACCAGTGGTGCAACCATTGTCAGAGATCATCAGGGCAACTTTATCTTAGGCTATGATAACACATACGGAAAGCAATCGCCTATCCAAGCAGAGACTAGGGCTCTGTTGGATGGATTGATGATCTGCAAAATAAAAGTATATAATAAAGTAGGTATTGAACAGTATATCGTCCCTCGACTATCGCGTTTGGTGGCAGATAGTCCCTTGACTTTCAAATGTCCGTTGACAGTCCCTGGACTATCGCATTTGGATAAAGTTAGTCCACCAGATCCTCTAATCCATGAGAGGCTGCCACGTGTCACCATAGTCCCCATATTTTTGTATCACCACTAGTCCCTTGAGTTTAGGTCAAACCCAAAATGTAGAAAATTACAGAAAACTAAACTCAAGGGACTAGTGGTGATACAAAAATCTGGGGACTATGATGACACGTGGCAGCCTCTCATGGATCAGAGGATCTGGTGGACTAACTTTATCCAAACGCGATAGTCCAGGGACTGTCAACGGACATTTGAAAGTCAAGGGACTATTTGCCACCAAACGTGATAGTCGAGGGACGATGTACTGTTCAAAGCCTAATAAAGTAGATATAGAAAGTGACTATAAGATTCTTATTAAGTTGCTCAACTCTGGAAAATCAATTATTCCAATTGAACAAATGATTTCCAGAATCATAGACTTAATTACCTCTGACATGTCTCTTACCCACATTTACAGAGAGCAAAACCTTGCATCCGACTAGCTTGCAAGGTGGACTCTCAAGTGTAAAATGAAATTACACTACAAAAACTTCGATCCCCCTAACCCTCTGCTATCAATTATTGTTCTTGATAGTTTGGGTATGGGGCAAATAAGACACAATAACTGACAATATACTGATAAAATCTTACCTTTAATTTCGCAGACTCGCCCAAGCGGTTTCCCTAGAAGATTCACCCTGATCGACAGCACAATCGATTGAAAGGATGCCATGCAAGGGAAGTTTCTCGTTTTGGAGCTGGGTTAATCTGTTTGAAGAATGTTTCCTATCTCCAGACTCTCCAAAGACCTGTCTTCACCCGGATCGTTAGCTAGATTGATCGAATGGTTGACATGCAAGGAAATTTTTTAGGCTTGGAGATGGGTTAAATGGATGTTTTGAGCTTGTTTTTAGGTTTTCGAGGATGGTTGTTCGAAGATTCAGGATGTTCGGGTCTGGTTGCAAGAACCGATCTCTAATGAGGGTTTTAGTCGAAGAAATCGTCTCTGCTTTCTCTAAGGATTATCTTAGTGTTAATGGAGTCTATCGACTCTTACTCTTTCCATTTTTTAAAAGTTTCTCTAAGTCCCTCTTGCTTCTGACTTAGACACTAAGCTTCATTGTTATTTTCGACTTCATCCTTAAACATTGTGTAACATTTCAATTACATAATAAAGTGTTACTGCTTAAAAAAAGTAGTAAACTTGGAAATCCAAATCAGTTATCGTAACTTGTCCATATATAATATATATTTTATAATCTTATAATTATAATAGTAAAAAATATTATTAAGTATTAAAAACCAAATTAATTTTGTGAAATCATTTATTAGAGCATGTACACCGTAGACGCTAAAGTATATGTTAAAGAATGTGTTAATATTTTTTAATTAAAAATATCTCCATTGAACTAGTGGTGAGGTTAGCTAACAAGAACACAAAAAAAACTAGTGGGTTTGCTAATTTTCCGAGAGCCACTTAACAAAGCCACGTCTATTAACAATTTGTCGAAATTTTATTTTTCACCCGCATTTTTTTAACATTTTTTCATTCATATCTCCTTCGTATTGCAGTTTTTTGTTAGAGTTTATTCCCCATCTTTTTCGTTTTCTTTCAATTTTTCAATTATTATTTTTGACGATACAAAATAATTTCTTGTTCTTTTCATCCGTTGAACTTTTTTTTCGTAAGAAACTTGAAGATTTAGAATCCGAATTTGACATATCAATTTCCGATCATGGATTCAAAAACATAAATATTTTCGGTATATATTGATTAACAACAACCAAATTAAAATTATTAATTAGAATATTTTTGAAAAAATATCTTTAATATATATGGATAAGAACCACCAGAATTAAAATTGTTAATTAAAAAGCGTTTTAAAAGATAAGAGCATGTACACTCTACACGCTAAAGTATATGTTAAAGAGTTTGTTAAACTTTTTTTTTAATAAAAAATATCTCCAGTGAATGTGTTAGTGGAGAAGTTAACTAACAGGGACCCAAAAAAAGCTAGTGGGTTTGCTAATTTCCCACAGCCACTTAACAAAGCCACGTCAGTTTTGTTAATATTTGGCCGAATTTTTATTTTTCTCCCGCTTTTTTTAATATTTTTTTTTATTTTCAATGTTTTTTCATGATTCATCTTTTTGCTATTGCAGTTCTTTTTTCCTAGTTATTTACCATCTTCTTCATTTTCATTCATTTTTTCGATTACTTTTTTTCTCTTTTCAAACAAAAATGGTATCCGTTGAACTTTCTTTCCGTAAGAAAATTGAAGATTTGGAATCTGAATCTGACATATCAATTTCTGATGATAGATTCATAAACATAAATATTTCCAATATATATTGATTAACAACCAACAAAGTAAAGTTTTTAATTAAAATACTTTTGAAAAAATATTTTAAATATATATGGATAAGAACAAACAGAATTAAAATATCTTTGATATATTTTATATATTTAAATTGACTTTAAAATTAAATAGATCGGAAACTTGTGTTATCTTTATTTTTGTTTAGCCAACTTCAACCAATTTATCTATTTAGCGATTATCATTATTTATAGGAAAATAATTCCTCAACCAATTTTATATATATATATATATATTTCTTCTTTTATATATATATATATATATAAAAGAAGAAATATAATTAAAATATCTTTGATATATATATGGATAAGAACGAATTAAAATCGTTAATTAAAAAGCGTTTTAAAAGATAAAACAATGCTAAATGTACATGCTCTAAGAGCATGTACAGTCTACACGGAAGAGTGTTAACTTTATTTAATAAAAAGTATCTCAAGTGAATGTGTTAGTGGGTTTGCTAATTTTCCAGAGCCACTTAACAAAGCCACGCCAGCTTTGTTAACATTTGCAGGAATTTTTATTTTTCTCCCGGTTTTTTTAATATCTTTTTTATTTTCAATGTTCTTTTCATGATTCATCTTCTTTCTATTGCAGTTCTTTTTTCATCATAGTTATTCACATTCATCTTTTCAATTACTTTTTTTTCTTTTCAATACAACGAACAAAAATGGTATCCGTTGAACTTTCTTTCCGTAAGAAATTTAAAAATTTAGAATCCAAATCTGACATATCAATTTTATGATAGATTCACAAGCATAAATATTTTCGATATATATTGATTAACAACCACCGAAGTAAAATGTTTAATTGAAATACATTTGAAAAAATATCTTTAATATATATGGATAAAAACAAACAAAATTAAAATATCTTTGATATATATATATATATAAAAGAACGAATTAAAAGCGTTAATTAAAAAACCTTTTAAAAGATAAAATTAAAAAAAACGAGTGGATTAAAATTACGATTGTTAGCTAAAAGAGTGCTAAATTATGTTTCTCACTCCTATTTGGTATCCACTAACACACAATTTTAACAATTTTAGGGTTCTTAGTTAAAACAAGATAACTATTATTTCTGTCTCCTAAAATTGGCACCCACTAAGACACAACTTTAATATCCACTACTGCACATCCTCTTACCTTATTTCCCATCTCATTCGTTAGCCTCAACTTTAGGGTTAGGGTTTTAAACCTCCTCTTCCAGTCCTCCGTCTTCGTCTTTGCTTGTGCAATCGATTCGTTACTGCAAACAGTGAATATGACACCACCGCCGCCGCCGGAATATCAACCATCGAAGTCAAATCTCGAAACCACTACCAAGGAAACCAGTGCTCGTTACGGTTGAAAAGCTTAGTCCCGGCACTAATGGGCATACTTTGACCGTTACTTGATAGACTCGCGTTGGCGAGTGTCTCGTCGGAGATGAAATCAACACTACGTTGTGTTCACTGTTCATAACGAACAAGGTACGATTACAGCACCTGTTTCGTTTCTGTTTATGCATATTTCGGGTGTTATTTGAAATGTTGGAGGGATTTTTTATTCCTTTCACTGTTAGGTTCGAACTCTGTAGTTACTTTGTTTAGTATATGATTCTGATAATTCCAATTGCTTAGATTGTTTGTGTGAAGTCCCTATTAGGTCATGTTGGGCGGCGGTGATATACCCACCCATGATGGTTCTGAGTTTTCTGTCTTGGAGAGATGGTGATTCTCGAAGGGGAGTTTCCGAGGGCAGTTATCGCGGCGGTGATATACCAATCATGGTTCTTGTCAAAATTAATAATTAATTGTCAATTTTAAACAAAAATAAAAAAATTAATTTATAAATTTTAATTTTTATATTAGCAATTAAATTGTAATTAAATGAAACCGAAGAGGTAACGATCTGATTTGGTTTAAAAATAGAATCAAAGTTTAATGATCCTGTCCGAATCAATAAACTTAGCTTAGCGGTGAGGTTTCGTCAAAAACCCAAAACTGGATCGATAACAAGCACACATAGATTATGTTAGACGCCTTTGATCTGTGTATTCATCCCAATTAAATTTAAATTTTGTAGTGGCCTTTGATCTGTATGTTATCCAAACTAAATTTAGATTTTGTGGTGTGTTTGGCTGATCTAAAACGGTAAGGTAAATTGGATTTTCATACTTAGTCACACATTTACATCCTAATTCCAAACTTTTTGGAGAGATATTTATTATTTCAAATGCTCTTTAGATCATAATTTAATATGCTAATCTTTTGATAATCAAATACTCTTTGGCTATATAGAGTGAGTTCGGATGCAACCAGAGCAGAAGGTAGCAAACAAAATACCTATACTGATGAGTAATTGACAGCCAGGTACTACACAAACCTCCATATATCCCTTAGTTTTGCTCGTAATTTTATAATAAAATTGATTAAACTTTCTATAGTAAATTAGCGGTAACATTTAGAATTGCACAAATACGTGTAACATTATAACACAGATTAGTAAACTTCGATTAAAACATAACCCCAAAAATAAAACCAAATACAACGTTATAACATAGATTAGCGAAATGATACCAAAGTGCTCTTTTTCTTAATAAAAAATAGTGATAGTGTTAACTCGATAAAACATATTTGTATCATTTTCTGAATGATAATCATACCTCTCATATTTATCATAAAATAGCCAAAATAAGGATTTTCAAAAAGTATTTGTACACATTACTGTTAAATAAAAACAGTAAAAATATAATGTAAGTACTAATTTAAAACTTAAAATTCAAAAATGAAACCTATCGTTTTATAGTTAAGTTGAGTTTGATTTAGATTCTTTGTGTGCTTAGTCGTTGCTTATTAATTTAATTTACTTTCTACATATTTTAAATGTATAGTATAGTATTTATTTATATAAAAGAAAAAATGATATTATTAATAATGTGATGATGGTGTGATGGTATATAAAATTTATATTTATAATTCTAATAAATGAAATTAGATATAATTTTAAGTAGTTATACATATTAATAATACATTATTTAACCCATTTTCCAAAAAATGGATTGTCTTTTTTCATAGTATAAGAATCGGATGGTGAATGTACATGTCTCTTTACTAATAAATGGACTTTCTCATCCCACCTTTTTACTCTTTGGAAACAAGTTCTAAGGTTTTGTTATTTAGCCCCTTTAACCCTTATGTGTGCTTTAGTTTAGTTATTGGCCACTAAATACATTAATTTAGCATTTATATTTAATAAATAGATCTTATTATTCTCTATATTTTATTTCTCTTATCAATATATAAGTTATATTTTTTAATATATAGTTGTAAACAAAAATAAAATATATAAAATGATTAACTTACATATACTTCCCGAGTTATTGGTTGGTTAGGATGTACGTAGGTTTTTGAAAAGTTTTCAATTTCTCGAAACATACAACCTTCTTTTCGTTTTTTTACAATTTTATAAAAAAAATTGTGTCGTCCCTCCATTGTGTTCAAGCATTTGTTTTTCTTCTATTTTTGACGTTGACGAGAGATTGATGTTGTAAAAGTAAAAAATAAACAATTAGCCACATACAAATAAGAAATGTAAGATGTAAAAGTTGAAATTTATAATATAAAAATAAATTTTAAAACCTTGAATTTTCCAATATCAAACTCATGGCATAAAAAAGTCACACTTTTCATCCGCTCAATAAGCACTAATGAAGGTGAATTCACTAAAGTTTCCTCTCGACCTCAAAACAATTTATAATGAACGTGCAGATCATACTACCAATCTCGATATCGTCTTGAAAATAATACATCTAATATACTCATTATTTTGTCACAGTCAAAGTCGATATTATAGTATCGCTGAAAATCATAAAAGTTAAAACTAAATAAATTTAATGATTATAGAAATATTTGAATTATAACCATTATATGTTGGGTTGTTAACAGTTTTGTACGATGATCGTGGTGCTTCCATGTTTTAACAATCATCGGACAGTGATCTTTTACTATCGCTCTGATATCGTGTGATAGTAAACTAGCTATTTTTTGTGTTTCTGGACCTTTGTGAAGATTTGAATATATAATCTTGAGTTTTCCCGTCGCATCAGCCATCTTTGTTGTTTTTAGCATCCGGTGTTTTCCTCTTTTGTTTACCTAATCCCAGACAAATATACCTAACACGGAATTGTAAAAATAATAAAGATTGTTGATGCTTCAGGAAAAGTTAAAATTATATATTCAGATCTTCACTAGGATCCAGAAACTAAAGATATAACTAGTTTGCTCTCGTACAGTATTGGAGCGATAATAAAATATCATTGTCCAATGACTGTTAAAACATGAAAGCATTATGATCTTCGTATAATACTATCAACAATTCAACATCTAACGGTTAAAATTTAATTATGTTATAATCATATAACTTATTTAGTCTATAATAATTATGATTTTCAGCGATACTATAATATAGACTTTGATTGTGAAAAAATAATGAGTATATTAAATGTAATTGTGAAAAAATAATGAGTATATTAAATGTACTATTTTCAAGATGATATGGACATTATAAGTGTTATGTGTTCGCTAATTATAAATTATTTCGTGATCAAAGCTTTAACGAACCCACTTTTAGAACTCAGTGAGCGAATGGAAAACTACATGTTATTATGTCGTGAGTTTCACAAATAAACTTTAAGGTTTTTAATTTTATTTTCATAATATAAATTTTCAATTTTTTACATATTACATTTCTCGTATGTATGTCACTAATAAATTATTTTTAATTTTTATGACATCCATATCTGGTCAATATCGGAAATATAAGAAAAAAATGTTTTGAACATCATAGAGGGACAACGCAATTTTCATTTAAAATTGTAAAAGAACAAAAAAGAAAGTTGTATATATACTAAAATTGATAGTATTAAAAGAAACATACGTAGATCCTAGCTAAACAATGACTCATGGTTTATATGTAAGTTGAATCATTGTTATATATTTTATTTTTGTTTACAATTATAAAAAAAATAAGTTATATATATATATATTCTTTTTAAGCATGTGATAATGAAAAATAAATTTGTTGAAACCAAACTTAAACTATCATCAAACTCAACTCCTGATGATCCAAAAAGTAACCTCACGGTAAAAGAAATTATGAAAATAATGGCTTCCACACTTGCTAAAATGAAATGAAAACAAATGTGAGGATTAGGAAGACTCTACGAGTGCCTTTGTGGCTCTTAATATGGTTTATATTCTCAAGCATTAATTTTATAAGGTGAACATTGGAAATATAAAGTACATAGTTTGGAAGTCCAGATAAAAGAAGCTCACGAAGATCAAGCCAAACGAGAGTGATTCGCCTCATATTATTTAGATTTAAATTTTAAAATTATTTAATTTTTTTGTTATTTATGTTTTGAGTTTTGTTTGTATGTGGATTTAATTACTGTAATTTTTATAATTTATAATATACTTCTATATTATGTTTTAATTAGATATAATTTTAATTTATTATTGTTATTATTAATAGAATTATCATAATTAATTAATTATTAATTTAAACTTTGTATGGTTTTTTGGTAAAAAATCATATCTCATTTTTTTTGTTATCGAAATAATTTTATGGTGTAAAAACTATCGTCTAAAATTTTCTTTTGTAATGGGACAAAATTAGTCAAAATAAAATTTCAATTTAAAAAAAATTGTTTGTCATAATAAAAATATATTACTACAACAAAAAATAATAACTTAATATCATTTTGTTATACTATAAAAAAAATTAAAAAACTACTTGAAAAATAATGATTTCGTCACCAAAAAAAGAGTGAAGCTATTTCCTCCATAAGATTTTTTATTTCCCCCATATTTAAAAAAACCTCCACTTTATTATTTCTTCGATAAAGAAAATTATCAATTTACCATTTTTTTAATTTTCCTTAAAAACTCATATTTACCTTCTTCTTTAGCAACCACCCAAACATCATGTCTACCTTAATTATTTTCCAGCAACCTTTTACCCACCATATTTACTTCCACTAATAAACTCTAATCCTATTAATATAAATACACAACTATCAGCTCTTGTAACTGAGAAAAAAAACATAGTCACCACTTTCGATTGAAGCAATCTGTCAAAGGTAAAAATCTTTCCTAAATCTTTTTTTAATTTATCGGTTAGCAAGAGTTCTAGGAAGTCGGGTTTACTCTGCATAGCGAGTTCCACGAACTCGATATGCAGAAAATTTTGTAGTTCTCGGAATTCTCTTGTTATGATTGTTTTTTTAAAATTTCATGTATATTAAGTTCGAGGAACAAGTTTTTTTAGTATCGAATTACTTTTATAAAACTTTGAAAATCTGTTTTTGATTTGTTTATTTAAAAAAAACTTTAACTTGTTTTTTATTCCTATCTTTATTATTTTTGTTTGTTTTCATTTTCACAAAATTAAATTATCTTGTTGGTTGATTGATTGGGTGATGTTGTGAGATGATAAATATTTTGTTTGGGTGTCTTCATTTTCTATGATTAATTTTTAATGAATTTGAGTTGTTTTTTGTTTTTAAGATTTAATTTTAGAAGTCAAATGATATATGTTGGATGTAATTTGACTTAATGATGTGTTTGTTCGAATATGGGTTGGATAATGCATAGTGGCATCAAAATATAAATTAGAAAGTAAATTAAAGATAAAAAGGTAAAAACAAGTGTTGAATATGTTTTTTAGAAATATAAGATCGAGGAAATAATAATCTTATGGGAAAAATAGCTTCACCTCCAAAACAATTGTGCAATAAATATATTGTTTTAGTGTCATTTTTTGTATAGAAAAAATTAGTTGTCGTAAAAAAACTCAGTTTTGAAATTCAGATTCGTTACAAAAATAATCTCAGTGCGACAAAAATATTCTCTCAATATCATTTATATGTAAAGAAAAAATTATTTGTCACAAAAAAAACAGTTGTGAAAAACTAACAAAATAATAATTTGTATGTAGAGAAAAAATTATTTGTCTCAAAAGTTAAGTCAGTTGAGGCATTTTGTTTTGCGGCGAACAATGTTTGCCGTCAAAATAATAACTTTGTTGCATAAAACCTTCTGTGAGGGTACTTTTGTATTTATAACAAAAATAATTCATCGTAAAAATTACTTATTCTAGTAGAGGTAGAGACATATGTACTCAGTATCACACCCAATGATATATATCACAATTCAATTTATCTATTGCTTGACTCAATGACAAGAGTTTGCTAAACCCCCTTTGTAGCTTTAACATGACTTTTTAAATGTGGTACTTAGTCAATTATATATGATGGGCAATGGGTCATTCTGTGTATAGCTCCACAATTTAAAATTTATTTTGTTGTCTTACCTCTATGACTTAGTTCTGTAAAGCTTTGTTGTCTATTATTATCTCCTTCATTTTTTATCCCTTGACTGATGTCACTCCTGAATGGACTTCTGAAATGATATTAATGGCGCCTTTATTTTTTGTGGTTGTCTTTCCACCATTTTGCGTACCCTACCAACTCAAAATAATTATCCTTAGTATGTTTGATCATTCCATAATATATACACTTTAACTTGGATTTATCCTCTTATGATGAGGATTTTGAATGCCTTCTATTAAATATCGAATGACCACTTCATCCTTTTCCTCCTGATTCTGATTTATCTTTTAAAGCATACTAATTTTGATGTTAGTCCCAATATGATTTCTCCTGATGATGGAATAACCTCATTGTTGGTTGTTGGCTTTAAAATTTGTAATCTAACTATCTATTTTCTCACAATTGCATATACTTATTCAATGAGGGAAGGGGATATTGTTTCGAAATATCTCTTCAAACTGTTTTATATATGTCATCAATGATTGTTAAAAATTAGTAAAGTTTTTGTTCAACCAAAACTTTATTGTATATGATATATCATTAGGATCCTTAATGGGATTTGGTGATCTCATATTAATGTTCATCCAAATATTTTATAAATTATTCCACAACGTTTCAAGAGTATCACTTCTATGATGTATGGTACTCGTCTCTTTGTGCAGTTCATATGTTTGAAATGAGTCTCCACAGTTATCCCATTCCACAGGGTTCTAGCCTTCAGATGCTATGCAACATGATTATCAAAGATGGCTCAATATTTTGTATGATCCAAGTAAATAGCAGTTGACATTTCAATAAGACATGCCCATAAAGGTTAATTTCATTGTTGAGTTTGAAGCAAATTAATAGGTTATTAAAGATGAATTTAGTTGATTTTTGATTGCACAATCTATTTATGAGCACAAATGCTATTTATAATATCAATTCACCGGGAGTATTTGGGTTGTTATTTCTCGTAATGCTTGATTTTAATTCTGACACTCGCTAATTTTGGTCTGTGTTTTGGTTTATATAAAATAAAAAGTTCATTTAAAGTGATAAAATGATTTGAAAATAAAATGTATTTCCGATTTATGTGATAAATTAAGATTGATAAAGAAAATAAAAATAAAAAATACCCATGGAGAATACTTTACTTTATTGTTGTTTGATGGTGTTTGTCATTTTTAAAATTAATGTCTATGGTTTGGAAGAAAATTGTTGGCTAATTTAAAGTTTGAGTCATTTGAATTTGAAGATTGGCTAATTTGTGTTTCTACTGGAAGATTAAAAGTTTTTTAATCCTAAAAGATCAAAGAACTCATCTCTAATATCATGTTAAGAAGATAAAGTAATTTTGGAGAAAAAGAATTTCATAGTTTTTCTTTGTTATTATCTATGTATACAATGCTAATCTTTTTTAGTATATTGAAAGGAAATAATAATAATGACAATGATGATATGTTGACTATGTTACTGCTCCTTGTTCATAATGACCTTAATTATTTGTTAAATTTTTAGTCTTCATAATCTCTTAGTATTCCCAATTAACTTATTGGTCTTCTCAATTAATATTCTATTGATATCATTATCTTCTTGTGATTATTATCTGCAAGAACATTAATAATGGTAATCTTCAACCGTCTCGGTGTCATGCCATGCAATGTAATAATTTTACAATTTTATAATGCCTACAATCTAACGAGCCAAATATTGAAACCCGCGTTTTTCCTTCATGTAGAAGACATTTAATTTATTTTTAGTGGATAAAGGCATGTATTGCGCTTCATATAATATTATAATTTCACTACAAAAACGTTAAATCTTTAAATCTACGTACGTGGACTAATTTTTATATATTCATTACAATGATTAGCTAAAAATCCATATGCTAATATACAAAATGATGCCATTTTTTATATAGGAGAAAGACCTAACTTATCATAATAATGTTTTCGGGAAACAATAATCGTCTTGATTTGTATATCTTCAAAAACTAAAAATATAACTATTTTCATAAACGGAAACGTCTACGAAAATAATCAACTAGATAAGTAAAATCCGATGCAAAAAAATTATTCCAAATAAGTTGATGGTTAATCTCAGAATTTCTTCATATATATCTTGTCTATGTGAACGTTGTGATAAATGCGACACCATAAACGGGCGTAAAAATATTACACTTACGTGATCGTATTTTTTGAATGATACACAACAATTTATTGTTCTTCATCCGTTTAACTATTCTTTTGTAAGAAATTTGAAGATTTAAAATCAGAATAAGACATATCAAATTTTGATGATAGACTCATAAACATAATTCATAATATAAATAAATTATTTTATTGAAAACAATTAAAAGATGTTTTTATTTTTCACGAAGACTAAACAAAATTAACATAACAGAGATAAAATCCAAAAAAACTCTCTTCTTTTTTTCACAAGAAAACCCCCAATTTTATCTCCTCAAACCCTAAAACTTCTTGAGCATAAATCAGCCCAAAATCCATGGTCGAATTAGTTCACCTGCCTCATGCTAAGGTTGTTTCTTCGCCAAATAAAGATACTAAAACCATAAAAGACTTTTGCCAACAACGATCAACAAGTCCAATCAGAAAGAAATACTTGATAGCTCAAGCCAAACATACACAAGACGATCTTTTACACTCTCAAAGCAATCTCTCACAAGAACACTTTCCACATCCACCCGTCACCACGATATTACCCTTTCAACCGGTGGCCATCCAGAGGCAAAAGATATGAAATAATCTGATTTTTGATTATCTCATAACAACAAAATCAACCAGGGTCAAACAACAAAAGATAAAGGTTGTTTGCAGAAGTTGTAACACTTAAAGAGAAGATCTACACCCACGACAAAGTAATTTTCTAGAAAAATGATGACCACGAAGCAGTAACTATCCGAGTAACATATAAGAAATTTCTTCTCTCTTCCTCCAAATTAACTTTAGTTGCTAAATTTCATTTGTTCATCATAAATTACAAGATATTAACAACCTTTTAGAGCCTTTTAAAAATCTAGGTGTATTTAGTATATTTGTTTGGGATACAGACATATACTAATAAAGTTCAGAAATATTGAAGATACTGAAAAAATTGGAAAAAAACATTTATAATATAGGTAAATATTCTCCTAGGTTATTAAAATGGAATCCCGATTTCAATCCCAAAGTGGAGCCTAGGCATGGGCATTCGGTTCTTCGGTTCGGTTCTTTCGGTTCTGGGTTCTTTCGGTTCTTCAAAATTAGTACCCGTTTAGGAACCGAATAAATTTTTGGTTCGGTTCAGTATGAGTACTTAACTCGGTTCCAATCGGGTAGTTTTGGATACTTTAAATGCGCTGCAATATCAACATACATAAAACAAAATTACACTTTAAAACAATAAAATTATGTTAGATTGTAAGTTAAAAAATACTAAATATGAGAAATATCTAATATTAATATATTAAAGAATAATATTAGTAATATAAAGAAAATTGAGAGATTATATCTAGTTTATTAGATTATATAAAGGTTCATATATTTTTATTTTGTTTATACGCATAATAGTTTGTAAATATGTCGCCACTTTGAATTAACTATGTTGTCATTTATTAAAGAGAACATAATTAGAGATCAATAATAAAAGACAGATTTAGAGGAATCTAACTTTGAAATATAAAATATATATTTTCAAAACTATTAAAATTAAGGGTTAATACATAGGTTCGGTTCCTAACGGGTACCCACGATTCTTCGGTTCGGTTCGGTTCCAAAAACCGTGGGTAATTGAAAATTGGAACCATTCGGGTATTATGAAAGAACTAAATCTGCTTCAGTTTGGTTCTTTCGGTTCGGTTCTTTCGGTTCCGGTTAAAATGCTTATGCCTAGTGGAGCCTCCTCAAACTCTGTTATGGGTTACATTTCCTGAAATTCATAAATTTCTTTAAAATTAAGACTCTATTAGCCACATTGCAAAGGCAATTGGAATGGCTCTGTCAACTTGGGTTCCATCGAAAAATCGAGCATGCTTTAGGTTGCAAAGCTATGCTCATACTTGATATCTCAAAAAAAATTCTTAAAAAACTTTGGATAGGTTTTGAGCAAGAATATAGCTTCTAGAAAGATATCACTTACGATGAAATATAACATATTTCTTTTCTTGTAAACATTTGGGACATAAGAACACTAACTTTAATAAAGGTCTAAAAATAAAGAAAGGTCAGCTTCTAATGATAAACATCTAACTTTTTACTCAAAATCAAATCCAAATTTGTACCCACTTCCTCAAATATAAATGTGTACAAAAAAATAAATTAGTAATAATTAACAATTATCATACAACTGAAAACTCTAAGCATACTAAGGAATTTATTAAAAACAATTAACAAAGACCTCCAACACTTAGAAGACACTTCCCAATTTATAAAAATATTCTAAATGTTATGCTCCCTACAATAGCACAAGTCAAAACATTAAAGAAAATAACAATATTGCCAATTCGGAAGTTGATCAAAATTATAATTCAGGAGTCACTCATTTGAATTCAATTTCAAATGGTGACTCTAATGGAGTCACAAGTAACAAAATCATAGAAGCCCTCGATACCATAGATTTAGGCAATATTTTACCATTTTAAAAGACCTAGATAACTTAAAAATGAACAAGTTTCTCCCATAATTGCAACTTCTTGCAGCCTAACTTTATCATATGGAAAACGTCATCTTCTAAAAAAGATAAAAACAAAATCATTACTAAAAGATTAAAAAATCTGAAGGAAAAAATTACAAGGCCCCCTAATCTCTAGAGCAGTTCATTTCAAATTATCCACCAAATCTTTGAACTATTTGTTTAAATGAAAATTCCAATCGTAAATTAAAATGCAGTGACATTGACAATAAAAGAATAATTAGAAGAACTAAATCAATAACTAAATATGAATAACCTGACTTCATTTCTCTTCAAGAGCCAATGATATCAAATGATAACTTGGGAAAAATTTCAAAAAAGTTAGACTTCAACTTTGGAATTACAAATATCAGTAACCAAATTTGGATCATTTGGAAAAACATTTTCCAGGTCCAGACTCGTATAGACCATGACCAATTCATTCACATGATGGTGACTCGCTCCTCTTGAAATAAAAAATTTCTAGTCACCATCATTTATAAAAAAAATTAAGATCTCGAACACAAGTTCTTGGGACTAACTAAAAGAAATTTCTAAAACAAATCAAGAATACTTAATTGTTAAAAACTTTAATGTTATATCAAATATAACTGAGCAACTTGCATGATCGTTTTTATGCTTAAGATCTATAGATGATATTAATAATATTACACTTGACTACCACTTGGAGGATCTATGATTATCTGGATCCAAATTCACCTGGTAAAATAAAAAAAATGGAAAAGTCTCGATAAAGCATTTTTTTAGGGAACCGCAGCCGCTATTCAGAGTGCAATGAGTGCGCACAGGGTAAACCCTTAGTCTGACGCGATAGCCTGCAAACCAACGCCAGAAGGTAAACCACATAAGGTGATAGGCTCAGCTGAGAAAGTGTATGTAGAGGGACTCGAACCCATGACCTTTGATCAGAAGCATACCTTACTCAACCAACTCGACTACCCCCTTGGGGGCTAGATAGAGCATTGCATAATGGTGCCTGGAGAGATTTCTTGGATATCACAAAGGTAAATCATTTGGACATAAATGACTTAGATCACTCACCCTTGTGTATCTCAATGTTATCCTTCACAAACAAACCTAAACCTTTCTTTAAATTCTAAAACACATGATTTTTCCATAATGACTTCCTTAAAATAGTGGAAAATAACTGGAAGAGAACATTTCTAGCCAACTAATAACTGTGTTTTGGTCTAAACTCAAAAGGCTTAAATATAAATTAAAAATATGGAATAAAGAGGTTTTTTAAAATATGTTTGACAATATAGCTCAAGCAAAAGACAATGTCAAATTTATTGATTCTTGTTTATAAAACTCAAAAGGTGTAGAAGACCAAATTAAACTATCTAAAGTTAGGGCTATAAATCTAAACTTATTAGCTAGATAAGAATTATTATGGGAACAGAAGAGTTCTTCTAAGTGGTTTAAAAATGGATACATAAACACATATTTTTTATAATTATGTCAATAAAAGGCTTAAAAAAACATTTAATGGCATAACGATTGATAACGCATGGGTTAAAACCCAATCTCTAATTAGTTCTTCATTCATTGACCATTTCAATTCGATTTCAACTTGCCAATCAAGCCCTTTAAATATGGATAATACCCATGATATAATACTTGAGTTAATCATAGACTAAGATAATCAGAATCTCCTAATATTACCTAGTGCTCAGGAAATACTGACCTCAATCAACTCTCTCAATTCAAATAGTGTTTCTAGAGTTGATGGATTTAATCTCAAGTTTTATCAAATATGCTGGCCTATCATCAAAACAGACTTATGTGATGCAATTAAGTCTAATTTCAATGGTCATTTAGCTCTTATTGGCATATATGCAACTGCAAAATACGCTTAAGAATTAATACATGATCTAAATAGAAAAGTTGGAGGTGGTAATGTGATGATCATTAGACATGTCAAAGTTTTTTTACATACGATATTTTTCATTTGTTATAAACATTATGAAAGCATTTTGTTTCAATCAAAAATGGTTAAATTAGATTATAAAGTGTATCAATTCAAACTGGTTGTCTATTATAATGAATGGATAATTAAATGGCTACTTTAAATCTACAAGAGATGTTAGACAAAGAGATCATTTGTCTTCTAGTTTATTCATACTAACTGAAAAGTATCTAATTAGAGCTTTAGAGTGTCTCTTTGAAGATAATAGAGAGATGAGTTATAAAATAGAAAGTAATGTTGTCATATACTGTCTAGCTTTTACAGATGACTTCATTATTTTTTCAAATGAATCCTCTTTAAAAACCTTAATAAAATCAGTGACTTTTCAACTCAGGCAGAAGAATGCTCGGCACAACACAAATAGTTAACAAAGACAAAACTTATTTGTCACTCATTCAAAAATTCTTAATCTAAGAATATTTGTAATATATTCAATATGTTTTAATGGTTATTCCTATGGAATATTTCCTTTCAAATATTTATAAATACCAATACATACAAGTAATAGAGTTGAACATTTTGATGAACTAATGGAAAAATAAGATTGAACGTTTAAGATTGGGATGGAAAATTGCTATAATTTGAAAGGAAATCTCATATTGATCCAATCAGTTTTAACAGCTATACGTATTTATCACATACAAAGTTTCATTCTTCATAAAACTGTGATTTCCATAATTGAAAAGATGTGTAATATGTTCCTTTGGGTTTAACAGAAGATAAAATTGCAGTGAACTGGGCTAGTTGGAACATTTTATGCAAATAGTACGATGAAGGTGGTTTGAATATTATAGGCCTAAATGAAATACAAAATATTTTCTCTTGCAATTTATGGTTTAAGTTTAGGGCAAACACTTCATTATGGTCAAAGTTTATATTATCCATCTATTGTAAAAAAAACATCATCATTTGCAAGCTCAACTAACAATCGAAAGTTCAAAAGTATGGAAATGACTAATAAGGACTAGAGAAGCTGCTTAAATGTATACCTTTTAGAAAATTGGTAGAGGAAGAGTAGACTTTTGGCTGGAGAAATCTTGTGATAAAAAAGCATTCATTCATTTCTTAGATAGATTTTTAATATTTAAGGAAACAATTTAGTTATTTTGGAAGGAAGGGGCATAGGATTTGGCCAAGTTAAAAACAATTGTCCTGCCATCAGACATTAAAAAATAATGAGAATTAGTGTTAATAAGGTTGAAGATGATAAAATTAAATGGTCACTGTCATCAAATGGGGAGTTCAATATAAAAAAACAGAATGAAATCAGAGAGAAATGTAATATATCAAACCTTTTAAAAGAGAATATGGAAGAACTCTACTTCAAAAAAAACTTTCTTTACTGTTTTGGAGGCTCTTGAAAGAATGCATTCTTGTGGATTCAATTTTACAAAATATACATATTCCATTAGCTTCTAAGTTTCATTTTTGCAATAGAAATGAAACTAGTAAAAACCTTTTCGTGGAGTGTAAAATGGCTTGCGAAATTTGGATGAGCTTTACTTAGTTGTTTAGATTATATTTGTTAAAACATATGATTTTGATTCATGTCATTAGATTCTGGTTTTGGTCAACTAAAAAAGGCATTCACATAAGAACTATTTTTTCTCTTATCATTTGCTAGGCTATATGAAATGTTATGAACAAATTAAAGCATAAAGGACAACATTTCATCTAGATCATTAGTGGATCACATTCATAACATTATATCTAGATTGGATAAAGGCCATCTTATTAAAAGAGCATACTGGAAATAATATATTAGTTTAGCATATGATTTGGGTTTCTATCATCATAACATCAAGCCAAGAGTGTGTTTTACAATTAAATAGCATCCTCCGGAAGATAACAAATCGAAGTTAGGCTAGTAGTTTAAATGGTGAATCAAGTGGACGAGGAAATTTAGTTCAAGTTGACATAAAAATTAACTTGATGAAGGTAATCGAAATGATTGCAAAAGTAAAATTCTTATGTTTTATGATATCTCTTATTGATGGTTGCAAAAAATAGTTTAAAATGGTATGAGTAACAAACATATTTATTAAGATAAAAATCATGCAACTAATTGGTTGTCTAAGGAGGCCTTAAAGAGAATGAGCATATTAGACTTTTTTATAAAGCTTTGGTTCCTAATCAACTCAGGGATGTCATTTTACTTGAAAGTCTAGAGTTCGGTTATTTAATATTAGAATATTAACAGGTTCTGATAAATTTTGATGACATATACAAAAGGAAACTTGTTACTCGAATTAATAGTTTAACATCAGAAGTAATTCAACTAACATTGGATAAGAAAAATTCATTATCAAGAGGATTGAAAAGATGATCTAGCTAATAATAATGACAACTGATTTGATCTTTTGAAAATGAATTCACTAAATAAAATTAGTCCATAATATATTACCATTTGAAGGAGGGAATGAATGCGGCTTAGTTTAAATAGTTCTCAAATGTAGCAACCACAGTTATGCTCAAACCTGAAAGACAACCAGCTTAAATATATTAGATTGATAGATTAACAATGGGTCTTTTGAGTTTCTAGATTTAGAAAACTTCTTGAAAAATTCATGTTGGAGAAAACAAACATGTAAATCAATTTCAGAGATGAATCTAAAGCATACGTTTCTTTGTGTTTAGTAATTCTTATTTTTATAAGAAATAAATTAAGAATAATAAGTACTTGATGAATTTTTTCATGAATGGATAATGATAGAATGGACTAAATCTAGTTTTTTTATTTTAATGTAGATGATAAAGGTTTTTTTGGTTGAAAATGAAAGAAAATAGTGGTGTTTTAAAAGTCAGAAGAAGGAAGCAATAACTAGTTGAAGTTTTATGTTTCATATCAAGACTATATGGATGATAAAGAGTCAAGAACATTAATTGGTTGAATCACTAAAGTCACAACTAATTGCCATATAAAGATAAGACTAGAAGAAAGAGATTCAAAATTTATGTTGAATAAGGAGCCAAAATATAAGCGGAAACTTTAGAGAAAAAATTGTATTAATTTTCATTTTCAGTTTTTGCACCTAGTTAGAAAGTACGAAAGGTATTTTTACTTAATAAAATAATTATTTGGCTACAAAAAATAAATAATATTTTGATTTATTTATTTCCAGTTTTTTTTCTTTTTTATTTCTTAAAATTTAAAAATATTAATTTTGGAATAATTTTTTTTCAAATATTTGTTTCCCATCATAAAAGGCTCCCTGACGTAGAGTATGGTGTCAAAAAATTGATCATATATCTTTGCGAATAATTGAAGAGGATTATGGGCTGCTCTTCGTCCTCTACCTTGACGAAAACTACATCAAGTCAAAAATGATTATATTGAAATAATATATGTGTCAACGCGTACAACTATTTCTTGAAGTACAATATATTTGTCAAGATTCTTCATGTAAATGGCTTCCAACTGATTTCTTATCTCAAACATCGTAGGCTTTTCAAATACATTTCGAAGCACTTTATTTTCCAAACTAATTATGAGAGCACTATGAGCTTTGATCGGTACATCAGCATCAACTTTATTCATATATTTCTCATCAATGACAGTAATCAATCTCCTATGTACTAGGAAAGCCTGAATTTTAATTATGTAGGGGTTGAAATTATTATCTTCGTTGAATATTTATAGGTTGAACTTCGTAAAACTCAATCTTGGTGGGTTTTCTTGGTTTCTTGGTAGGAACATTCTCTATAACTTGAAGATTTGAAATGATCTTCGTCCTTTCATTATTGTAACAACATTGCAAACGTTGTTGCTCCAAATTATCCACATTAATTGCACCACTTGTCAAGAAACTCCTTATACAAGAGCACCTAATTTCAGAACAATCAACAACCCAAGCTTCAACAATAACTGAACCACGAATAATGTTTCCAGAAGCTCAACCGATATCAAGCAAAACACGTTTGCTTGTACTGTCGAATCTGCAATTAAAACAGAAGAACCACATAGTTTCGGCTCATACTCAATGTTTAACTATGCAGCTTAAAACAACAAAGCAAGATATAGAACGAGAATGTAAAACCAAGCACACATATGGTAGATTTAACACGATTAAGATTGTGAATAAATCCTACATTTACGGACACTAAACACAAATTATATATAAGAGATTACAAGAAGACTATCTCAAACATTAAACACTAAACCACTTAGCTTCTGTTATAAAACACTCTTAGCTTACAAAATGAACTATGGATCTCAAAATGCCTAAAAGTGTTTATCTTTTACCTATATCTGAAAGCTTTAAACTCTCTCTATCAAATCTCTCAAAAGTTTCTCTCACTGAAATCATTGACAAATATTTCATACCACTTTGTCACTATTTTTATACGATGGTGTGCACAATACTCCACATGTCATAATAGAGTCTCACAACCCATTTTCTTATTTGATGAGACAGTCCAATACATAAGCACAAGACCAACGCTGACATTCGTACGACAGGTAGTGATGCCTCTTTTATACTATTTGTCACATATTTAACACGTCTAGATCAACAATTCTTCGACAACCATGTTCTACATCTTCGGCTCCGTAAATGATCGGTCCTTACTTTTGGTTTTGACCATGACATATTTTTTACCTTCGGCACGTCCTTGCAACTAAGCTCGCCTAAAGCTCATACCGTAAAAGGATTCAAAAAGTTATAGCATTATAAATCTTCAGTTGTCCATGTCGAAGATCTTCGACAATGCTATGCTCTAAGTCACTTTTTAACCTTGGTCTAATATATATATTCTCGGTTAAAGAACTGGGCTTATTGTGTGTTGGATTCGGTACTTGATCAAAATCACCCTTTTAATTTTTTTTTTTCTTGTTAAATTCTTTTTGCGTTGAGTAGATGATTTAAATTAGTTTCAAAATGTATAAACCAGGAAACAAAGTTTCAATCCATACGATTTGTAACTTATAAGAACTAATAAATGGAGATACTCAATAAAACCCGGGTCTAGTGTACGAATCTTTTTGGATTCTACGGGATCCATTACTAGATTCGGGTCTATAAATTACATGATAGAGTTTACAAAACTATTTGAACTTTGTTCACTCAACCAAGAATCGTGAACAGAGACTGACAATGAGCTATTATCCCTTCCTTTTCCAATCGAACTCAAGCTGTTCAAGCTTAATGGTTTCGAAGAAGAATACGAAGAAGAAAAAGATTGGTATGAATCCATCTCGTCATTGATCGTACACCATTTTCTATCTCCGATTATCAGCTCCAGTTCTTCTACTACTTCCACCATTGAAGGCCTCATGTCTCTGTGATACGCTAAACACCGAAACGCAAGCTCAGCGACTTTGCCTATCGACGAAGACGTTGATTCCTCCATGTTTGAATTTAAAATCGGATCTATGATCTCTACTATATTTCCTTTTATGACCCTGTCTGTTGCAAATGCGGCTAGATTGATTTCCTTCGGTGATCTAGAGAAATCTACAGCTTTCAAAGCTGTTATGATCTCGACGAGGACTACACCGAAGCTATAGACATCGCTTTTGTCCGATAATTGGAAGTCTTGATGATACTGTGGATCGAGGTAACCAGGTGTGCCTTGTGGCGCGGTTGAGATGTGAGAGATTTCGGTTATTCCGATTCTTGAGAGGCCGAAATCGGCCAGTTTAGCTGTGTAATTGAAATCCAGCAGTATGTTGTTCGATTTAATGTCTCTGTGGAAAATCGGAGGATGAATCGAGGAATGAAGATGAGCAATAGCTTGTGCTGTTTCTAGGGCGATTTTTAGCCGGACAGGCCAGGTTAGTCCGTTTCCTCTTTCTCTTTGTAAATGCGATAATAGCGTACCGTTTGGCATATATTCGTAAACTAGGATTTGCTCTCCGTTTTCGATCGAACATCCTAATAGACGAACAAGATTAGGATGATTAACTGATGAAATCAGCTCGATTTCGTTCATGATTTGATCTATGTTGTTGTCTCTATGTTTGATCCTTTTGATAGCGACGAATTTGTCATTGTTCAGTTTTCCTGAGTATACTGTTCCATAGGCACCGGTTCCGATTGTTTGTTTGTTGGAGAAATTGTGTGTAGCCTTTTCGATTTCTTTGTAGGAATATATAGGAATCATGATTCGTTTAGCTTCCGCTAAGCATAACTTTCTTCCGTTTATGTTGCTCGAGTTAGTATGTCTTCTTCGGAGGAAACAACATACTAGAATTACACTGATAGTCAACGAAACTATAGCCACCGTCCCTGAAAATTAGTCATTCATATGAATATGATCTTCTAAGGATTAACATAATTGAAAATCTAAATGAAAAAGTTTTAGTCCTTTGAAGTACTGCTATGTTGTTGCTACTAGGGTATGATATGATTGAGAGAAACTCGATACAAGTGTAATGGCGAATAGAATGACTTACCTCCCACAAAAACAACAATGCGAGTGGTTCCTCTGCATCGGCCTGATATGTAGTCGCCAGGGTTGCAATTAGAAGAGGCTGTTTGTAGACAGTAAAATGAAGCAAAAGTAAGACTTTAGATTGAAGGAAATTTTTCCTTCTTTGCATTGTGCCTCAAACAAAACCTAATGTTAGTTGTTTACTTGTAATGATTTAGTGTGCTTTAGTGTAAGCTTCTTATAACGCCTTACGAACCTCGGCCTTTTGTTACTCTTATCATCCATCAAGTTTTGTCTTAAATAAGGTCCCGGTGTGGTTTGCTACACAAATAATCGAATAGGATATTCGAACAACCTGCAATAGTGCAAGGGCATCTTTGCTTCTTGCCCTCTCCTACTTTGTTCAAAACCAAAATGATATTAATCTGTTCATCTTTGTGTCTCAAGTTCTACACCCTTGGAACTAGAGTTGGAGTCCAGTCGAGCCGAAAATCTATCCGCTCTAGGTCTAGGTCGAAATTGTGAATTTGAAAGCTCATGCAATATTGTCCAAATCAATTATTTGGGTATGAGATAATGTATTAAGCCCTATCGAGCAGCACGACGAGCTTGAAAACGAGCTCTGTTTGAACTAAATGGCGAGCTATGGATGCGGTGTGGACAGTACCAAACTTGTCATTTTTTGTTCTTAAACCATCTCTACTCTGAACCTATAACTAAGTCAAAATTATATTGGCATAGAAAGTCCATCATGATCCATGACCTTCACCTTACATTAAGGAGATGTCATGCTGATCCAAGTTAGATTAGTAAACAAGCAATAACACAACTAGGCCCCCCCTTCCGTATTAGGTACAACAACCCATTTTTATTATATATACTAGTATTAAATTTCTACTCATAGCCTGAAATCCTAAAGCAGAAAGATATACAAATCTAGACATTAGTAATACTTTCATGTGTGTTTAATCGACTAGATAAGATTAGACCACTAATTATTCTAGTCACGGAATCCTAAATAGTTAGTAACAATATTCTGGATAAATAAAATCTTAATTACCAAATTCGAACAATCTTTTCAAGAGAAACTTCAGTGAGACGGTTGATTAAAGATTTGACCAAATGATGGATCAGCCTCTAAGTGGACAGGTAGTAATGGATGTCATGGGCCATAACACAAGTAATAAGACCTTTATAGTCCTGACTGGGACCTCACTATGTATTTGCCCGAGAATGTGCGGGGTCTTTTTTTTGTTCTTTTGGTAAATATAGTGTTAGATTTTTTAGGTTGAAACTACAATGCAAAAATTAAGTAGGAGTTTCAAAAGTTTAATAGTCAGAGCATCCCAACATTCAAAAGCTAATCTACAATTTCTATAAGTGTTGATATAATCTTGATACTAGGCTAATCTACAATTTGCATAAATAGAGGTATAATGTTAATTTTAAAATATTAGATTACTAAAACATGAATAATATATATATATATATATATAATTAGATTCGTTATTTTTTATTCAGAAAAATTAGAAGAATTTATAGTGAAATGATTTCTCATAACCAAAATTACACTTTTACAAATGTATAATGACTGATTTTTTAAATTTATTTGGCAAACAAATTATAAGTAATTTTTAAATTCTAATTTATTTTATTTTTAAAGTTTTTCATTACAAAAATATAAATATTTTTTAACTAAAAAAATTAGTTGTTTCCATTTAAATTAGCATTTATTTTCACAAAATAAGTCTATATTATTATTATTATTATTATTTATATTCCATTTGATTTATTTAACGACCAAAATCATATTTTATCCACTATTTTATTCTTATTCCCGCAACACGTATTTCTGCGACTAAAAAACGTTTATTCACAATCAAAATAATATATAATTTCGCATCCAAACAACAATTTTTTATTCAACTATATTATACATAATTGCGCAACTAAACAATGATTTTTTTTCAGAACTAATTTATACGTAATCTTACGATTAAAAAAAATAAAAATGTTTCTGTATATTTTTTTTATAGTTATGGATTGAAAATCATAAGACTTAATAATTTTGATATCTCATAATCATAAATCTACGTGATTTATAAATAATAATTACGACAATAACGCTTACATAGTCGGCTAGGCTACGACTATTCTCGTTGAATATTCTTATTCCTCATAAAATATCTGAGAAAATGTATATAATTTATTAGAATTATTATTACTCTAATTTGGACAACATATTATTATTTTAAAATACGATATATTAACAAATACTAATAATTGAAGAGCTCTACTGTTAGTTAGTTTAATGTACTATTCGAGAATGAAAGATTAAAAAACAAACCGATGAAGGAGAAGAAAAAAAACAAACCTTTACGGCAGCCAGCTCCAGCTGCGTACCCATCACCAATGAATTGATCTCTACAACGACAACGAAATCCAGACCGTCCATCCGGCGGGGCTCGAACAACCGTACAAACAGCATCCTTATCACAATGACATTGCCCTTCCACCCACCACCCAAGCTCAACCACCTGGATCTCCCACAAACGCGTCTCCAATAAAGATACTGACGATATAGCCGATAACAAATACCTACACCCCTTCGTCACAACATCCCCATACTCAATAAACTTCGTAGAATTATTACCCACGGGAGATTTATAACAACTGATATCGTTACTCGACGCGTTAGCTGTCCCAGTCCCACCGCATGACTTTACGTCAAACCGCGTAGACAGATTCGTCCTCGGAACGTTACACGACATCGAAACGGTGCAGTTTTGGAGGAGAAGACCGTTATTAGTAGTTGGTGCGTAGTTATGCCCGTATAGTTGGAGTAGCGTGTTCACAGGACGCCGGCAATTGGTTTCTATTCTGATTTTGATGCTGTCGTGAGTGATTGTATGAATCGGAAATTCTCCGATGACTATATCCCCGCTTGTACTGCAGTTGAGTCGTATATGGGATTCGGGTAACAACCCGAATGGGTATTGGAGTGTTTCGTTGTGGCAATCTAAAGCGTTAGTGATGATGGTTATTGATATTGTTATGAAAAGAAGAAACTGATTTTCGATTGGGTTCATGTTAATAGTTTCTTGCAAGTTATCTCTGGTAAGAGAGATAGAGAGAAAGAGAAAATGTTTGGCTGAAACTAAAACTAAAAGTATCTTGTCTTGTGTTTGGGTTGGGGTATTGATGTCTTGAAGCTTAACCATTGTTTACTAATAAGACAACGTTTGACTATATGGCACCAAGAATATAAAAAGAAAAGTCGATCCAACGGTTGGATACATGGTGTCGTTAATCATTGTTGGTTCAGTAGGAAACTATATAATTTCTACCTAAAATTTATAAAAAATAAATAGAAATCGTTGAATTCGAGATTTATAGAATTGACGGAGTTATATTAGATATTTAAAAATTATTGTAGGAAACTATTAACAAATTGATTGTGTAATTTTTTGGGTAATGTTGCATTTTCATTTTAGTGCACACGCTTTGATATTATCACAAATCTAAATTATGCATATAAAGTAGAACTTGTATTAAGAAAAAGGTTTATCAAAGTGGGAACATATGAAATTACTTACGAGTTTACATATATTATTCTTAGTGTTATTTAATTCTCCCAGTGACGCTGATTTTTCATTATTTTCCGGAAGTTGGACTTTTCTTCTGAAATTTTCATCATTGTAAACCTTACAATATAGAAAGTTGAGGTAGAAGCTACTAAAATTTACATTTAGTATAGAAAGTTGAGGTAATGGTTTCAAGTGAAAAAGAAGGCTGAGTGCTAGTTCAGCCGAGGACACACTACAAACGTTTGAGTGATATCTCGACTGAGTAGAAGGGTGACGCTATTAGTTGGAATACGAATGAATGCGGTATCTTTTTCATATTGGAGTATATTTTATATTTATGATTTTACCATTAATATACGAATATTATATGGTTAGATTTAATGTGAAACCAGCACAATTTTGTTTTTAATTCACTTTTTAAAAAAAATCGTATTAGTAAAATATGGTTTTTATTTATATACTATTTAATTTTTTTCATGTTTAATCGATGTAAGATTTTAGTCGGCCCTAACAAATAATGATTTCGAATTAAGTATTATTTTGGTTTTTTTTTTCCGGTCATTCATTCTAATTAGGATGGTCAAAGTTTATCACATGAACAATGTAGCTTTGCAACGGATCTATATGCTCAGTCTCATGAGACTACACTGCATGTTCTTTAGCGGCATTTCAATCAAGTCACACTCTTTTGATACACTTCAACTAAGGCACGACGCTTGATGAGCCACGAGCTCTCCAAACTAGGTCATACCAGTGATCTAGTCATTCACCTTAAGCATGGTTGTTGGTTCATCATACTCAACATCCGAGAATTTCACCACATCGCGTTCCGTTTAGGCCTGGAGCTCTGGTACCATTTGTCGTGAATATGAGTACCGCATATCCTGCTTTCGTATATAAGTATTAACAACCCGATCTCCAATACTAGTATAATATTGTTCATTTTTTGCCTGAAAATCCCACGACTTTGTTTTTTGTCCACACTCAAAAGGTCTCATACTAGTTGAGATATATTCTTATATATTACTCATCATTCTCATATCTAGTCGATGTGGGACTTTGATCCCACCTAACACTACTGGCATTGGAGAAACAACATGAAATTTTATAATCCGTCATTTTATTTGTTGTTAATCGATTATCAGTAGCAACAGGTTAGTAACAAATTTGAAACATAGTTTTTTTTATCCGTGAAGTCAAATTCGAATCGGTTGTTAGAATGGATTTGAAATTGACGTAATATTTCGTTGCAAAATGTGTCACTTTATAACGGATTAACAACAAATATGTTTAAACATTTTTTTAATAATCTATTAATATATTTGTCACCGGATAGTGACGAATGAGATTATACAAATAATAAGCCGACACATTTCTAAACCACTCATTTAGCCCACCTATTTGATTATACCTAACACTAGAGAAACCAAACACACCAAAGGAAAATCATTAATCCACAAAAATCTCTTGACTCTTTCTTTGAAACCCTAAACACTTATAAATATTTCTCCTCTTTCTTTAGAATCCTAAACACTCAAAAAATAACTTTCTTGTCTTCTTTGCTTTGTTTCACAAACACGCTTTGATATTTTTTTGGATTTTACATAAGGTTAATTTTTTATTTTCTTAGATTTATGATGTTTTTGTAGATGAAGATAATATTGTGTGTTTTTATATCAGTTTTTGTTCTATACAAGCTTTGTTCATTCACTTGTGTATTTTTTCATGGATTTTACATCGTGCTTTGTTTTATGCACTGTATTATTATATTTTTCTTACCTAATTGCTGTAATATTATGTATAATTTGTCTTCAAATAGTTTTTCTTACCTAATTGTTGTAATATTATGTATAATGTGTCTTCAAATAGGGTTGCATGTGAAGTGGTGGTGTCTACTTGTTGATTTTACCAAAGAGCTTGTCAATTATTGGTGGTGTTTGCACATCAATTTCACTATAGAGCTTGTCGATTATTGGTGATGTTTGCTTGTCGATTTCACTAAAGAGCTTGTCAATTATTGGGATTAGTGATCAAAGACAATGGAGATAGTAATCTATGTGAGATCAATCAAACCACTTACATTTCCTTGTTGGAATATTGATAATAATCACAAGTATTTTGTTGTTATTCATCAAGTTTTGATGGTTTATTTCCAGTTTCTACTATTGTGTTCTCCAAAAGAATCATATTGTTGTACTATTTATTTAATTTTGATTAATTTGTTTGAATATATACTCTTAAAGACTTTAGTTTTTTCTGTGTTTATGTTAGAATATTATCTAATTTGTTTGAATATATATTCTTACAAATCTTTTTTTGTGTGGGTATGATATCATCTCATAAGTTTACAGGTGGTGTCTGTTATTGTGTTTTTCAAAATGATTGAATATCATCGTAATTGTTTCTTGTCATATTCTTGATGGAAAGAGAACAAGAATTTTGATTGAGTATTGTCGTGGATTTTCTTGACTATATATTTTTGATAATTTTTCAATGTTTTCAACAGGTTCTTCCTAAGTTTTCTATTTTCATTTAATGATTCAAATATTGTATATATGATTTAAAATATTAATCACTGATTCTAGGTTCCAAAAATTTTAAGTCTACAATGTAATTTGGTTTTTATTTTTGTTTCGGTTCTATTGCTTTATCTCACACGCTCTCATCCATTGCATATCTTCAACGAATTTGATGGTTCGAAGTTGACGGTGAAATCAAGTTTTCTTCAATATAATTAAATAATCATGTATCTATTTGTAAGTTTTTAGTTTAGACTAATTTGACTTTTTGATTTATTCTATAAAAAATATACATCATTAAGATAAAAATACTTTATAAGATATAAATAGAACTATAAAATTTATAAAAATATAATTTTATTATTATTAAGGCTTTACACTTGATAAATATCGACTAGAGATGGTTGGGAAAAAACAACCGTAAAAGGAAAAAAACTTCGTGTAGACAAATCAAAGGATAAACGTTCATTTGTTCTGGTACCCATGATGAGCATCCGTTCTTTGGTCATCTGCGAGACTAAAAAATTGCAACCATCGCACGGACCTGCTCTAAAGAGGGTACCAAATGTTTTTGTTTGTCATTCACCCTTCAAAACATGAGAATTCATACATTAAACCAACTTTCAATCCATCTGTATGTGGTTGACCAATTCAGTCATGTGAAAGCTCTTCCCCCGAGACTAAGAAGGATCTTTTAGGTAACTAAACGCGTATATCTTTAATACGATAAGAAGGATGACTTGGGTAAGATTACGTCCAAATTTTTCAACCCCTCGTCTTCAAAAATTATGGTAATTAGATTGCTAAATATGTTTGATTGTTATATGGATATGTTTTCTTAATTATTGTGTTATTTATTGAAGTGATGTTTAAGTGAAGGCTATTTTATCAGTTAAATATGTTTATAGGCTATTTTGTCTATTATATGGATAGTAATTTGATTGTTAAATATGTTTAATGAGTTAAATATATATATATATATATATATATATATATATATATATATATATATATATATATATATATTGTTGCACGAATGTATTATGTTAAATGTTGTGTTTTCTGTTAAATGATCTTGATGATTCAATTGATTGTTTAAGTAAAAACTATTTAAATGATCTTGATTTTTTAAGTGATTGGACTGGATTCCTTAAGTGATTTTGAATTTTAACTCTTTAAGTGATTTTGGCTTACTATATAACATGTGTTAAAGAATTTGTTTTCATATATGATATTGAAAGTAGATTAGGATCGTATGGAATATAGTAAGTGTTATGATACATTACATTTTGGACAACTATTTAAGTGATTGAGCTATATTCTTTAAGTGATCTTGAATTTTAAGTTTTTGAACTGTTTTTGACTTACTATATGATATGTGTTGTGTGTACTTTCCTTCTTTTCGTTGTAACATGCACTTTCCAAAAGTCTTTTTAACATAAAATTATTTATGTTCATATTAGAGTAGAAGTGTATTGATGGTGCTATGTTTACCGTATAACATGTTTTAGTCATATGTTTTCATTATTATTTTCCCGCATAATTCTTAGAAAAAGTCAAAGTAAGCAGCCAAGACAAAGCAGAGTGAAGTTGAGAAAGAATAAGGGATGTTTAATTATAACCAAACTAGCTAAGCATTCCTATAATATTATAAGAGATAGTTTATCGGAATGATCAAACTCCCATGTTTTGGATCATGATGAATCAAATTATTCGGGAATAAAAAATAGAAGATGACCAAGAATATTAAGATTCTTGATAAAGTTTTCAAACATATTACTCAATAGGTTAAGTCTGATTTTACCGTGAATATTACTTCAGGTGAGGTAAAGTGGTCTAATGACGATCAGAAATATGATAGATATTATCGTACTTGTTATAGTGATGAACATTTTAGTTGTGGATAATCTATCTTATTGTTCTTGTTGACTTGTATGACTTGTATGGTGGTACCGATAAACATTTTACTTTCAAAATTTTAGTTTGGTAACTTGTATGATTTAAGCGATGTATTTTCATATTTTTACTTGTATGAAACAAAACAATTATTTATATAGTTTGGTGATGTTTTTATTTGTCTCATCTATTAATATGTTATTAATAATGTATTGGTTAGTTTTAGTTTTTCAAAACAACAATAAAAGAAAAACTAAAATCATTACACGTATAAATATCTTCAAATTTCATTTGTAAAGTTGAATTGTTTTGCTTTGGTTTGATTGTTTATGTGTAGTAATTGATTCAATTGAGATATTAAAAGAAACTAGATAATTGATTTATTTTATATATATATATATAGTTTAAAATAATTCTAGCTAAATTGGTATAAAATGAACCTTCACTAGCTTTAACGGAAATATCTCTCAATAGATAGTAATTTAAGCTTATATAATTTAAGTTTTATATAGATAACATGATAAACTTACTGGATATATGGTAACTTGTTATATAAATAATTTTGGATTTATAATTGTTGAGTTTGATATCCCATATTAGAAAATGAATCTTCAGTTGTGAGACTTTTTGAATGATAACTTTAAAATTATGTTTTTCATATTTTATAATAAACGCAATTTGTTGATAATTATTATTACTTTTATTACGAAGTTCAGGTTCGTAAGTATGTTAACTGATCATTCATGATGTATCGTCATTTAGATGTATAAGTGTTTTACTAATGAATTATTTGATGGGGTAGGTGATTTAATTTAACGAGCTCAAATGCACACAAACTGAATGTCGGAGAGTAGTTTGATGTTGTCCTCATATTCGAAATTCATAATATTTACCCAAAGACAACAGATATAGTGTATGAGCATATAGTGAACATGGATTTGTGCAAGACTGCTTCTGTTGAGAATATCATGGAGAGAGTTTGAGCAGTGAGGAAATTCTCAAGAATATCATGAAAAGCAGGGTGATGGTATAGGATTCAGTAGCACATAAGTGAGGGCGAGGCTCCTAATATGATTATTGATTCATACTATAAGATATTGTTTGATGTTGATGAATTTGCTTATAGAGGTTGCACCATAATGTCTAAGTTAGTATTGATATCTGAGCTTATCAACTTGAAATATGAGTCACAAATTGCAAAGCAAAACCACAAGCGTTTTGTGTCTATTATGAAATGCCTTACAACAAAAAGGTATATAAATATTCCGGCTACATATTTACAAGACAAGATAGAATCGATGTTTCTTCGTCTCCTTCTCAAAAAGATAAACGCATGTGTTGGCAATTATATGTTGTTTTATGAAGATGTAACCAACCTAAAATATTGTTTACATTGTGATAAGTCACGTTACTAAATATAATCTAATGTAAAGAAATCTGTGGTTCAAAATATGTTAAATTACTTTCACACATGACCTTGATTACACAGGTTTTATATTTGCTAAGTATATGACATGACACTCTTGTAATTCATCTATTGACGGTTTCATGATACACCCAAATCATGGTGGCATGTGGAATAATTTTGATAACTGCTATCCAGAGTTTGCATTAAAACCTTGTAATATGAGATTTGAATTATGTACAAATGGATACAATAAATTTGATAAATTTGCAACGAATTACCCTTGTTAGTCGGTGATGTTGTGTGTTTGCTATTTACCGCATGGTGTTAGCATGAAAGACTCATACATATTTACCATATTTATAATACCGGGTCCTCAGAGTTGAGGAAGATATTTTGATGTGTTCATGCACCCTTTAATAGATGATCTTAAGTACATGTGGGGTGATAGTGTTGTGACATACAATTCCGAAAAATAAAAATAGTTTGACAATGCGTATAGCGCTAATATGGACGATCAGTGATTTCCCCTCTTATGGTTGGAGTACACATGGTAAATTGGCATGTCTGTATTGTATGAGTAAAACATATACATATTATATTTCGGGAGGTAATAGGGTAAGTTGGTTTGATTGTTCTATGAAGTTTCTACGTACAAACTGATAAGGAAATAATTTTCCGATCGCAATGAAAAATGAGTTAATTACTAAAGGAACATGGAAATATGCCCGTTATTGCATTATTTATTTACTAGAAGACAATGTGTAAATAAAGTAGCTTGTAAAGGACTAATTGTGAAATAATAAAAATACTACCAAGGACATAAATGGGCCCTACCTTCCCACCTATAAAAGGAATCCCATTTATTCTCGGTAGGTGGATAATTCATTATTATATTCTCTTTCTACTTTCTCTCTCTTCCCTTTGAGCTCTAGTCATATCAGGTCCGAGATCCAAGATTCTTTATCCTAGTCATTTATTCTCTCATCATTTAATCCAAAAAATTTCCTTTAAAATTCGGAAGTATTAAAAGGGAGTTCATTAGCTGACAAGCTGATAGACAACCTTTGGTGATCTTAATTGATCAACAAAAACTTAACAAGTTTTTTCAGTGTTTAACTGATCTACATTTTATCCCAACCCTATGGGACAATTTTGAATTCAACATTGATCAACAAAACCTTAATAGATTTTTCAGTGTTTAACTGATCTACATTTTATCCCCGACCCTATGGGACAATTTTCAATTCAACATTGATCAACAGAACCTTAACACGTTTTTCAGTGTTTAACTAATCTACATTTTATTCCCGACTCTATGGGAAAATTTTCAGTTCAACATTGATCAACATAACCTTATTAGGTTTTTCAGTGTTTAAACTGATCCACATTTTATTCCCGCCCCTACGGGAAATTGTTACTCAATAAAAACAATCATGCCCGACCAAATACAAAATCACAAAAGCATATTAGAAAAAACTTCAAGATTATGGGAAATTTATAAAATGGTCTGTTATAAAACAAATCAAACGGGTGTTACCAATCCGAAGGTTACAAAATTGCGGTAAACAAAAAAGGGGAGTTTAAGTGCCTTCATCCTCAAGCTCAGTCTCTAAGTCGTCCGACTCTTCATCCTCGCAGACCACATCAGATGGACGATCTGCCTCCGGAACATCCAACCATATGGACCCAAGGGGAAGGTCGGGGAAACGATTGTGGAAGGTCAGTACGTATGCAGCTTTAGCCTCGGCGGTCTCTTTGTCCATCCATTTCTGACACTTGTCAGGAAATAGAGCGTTGGCATTTTTCAGATCGGAAATCTCTTTCACTTTTTTCACCGCGGAGTAACGAAAGAAACGGCTATGAATTTTCGACACTGCCAATTTCCCGGCTCGGTTGTCACGATCTTTCCTGACCCACGCCAAGGATTTCTCAACTTTTTTCAGCTTATCCTCCAAGAGCCTTCTTTCTGCCTCCCCATTTTTCACCTCCTCTACAAGTACGGCGATTTTCCCCTCCGCATCCGTCAGCTTCTGACTTAGCTCTCCTGCACGCCTTTTCTTCATCGCCAGATGCACGATCACGTTGTACAAGGACAAGGACAACCTATCGGTTACCCGTAAAGGAAAGGTATGAGGACTCCCGGGAACTGACAGCATGAGCGGTTTAGTACCACTTGATGACGCCCCAACAGTTTTTGATGCCTTAGAGGTGCCATCATCGTCGTCGGGAATCACCACTACCGGAGCTCCCTCCGACAGTACTGCTGCGGGAGCGGCCCCATCCCCGCCTTTGACCTCCTCATACTGCTCAAACAGCGCCGGGATAGTTGCATTATCGACAAGCTCGGGGGCGTCGACAGGACCACCATCATTCTTTGAGCGTTTCGATCTTTTGGCTTGAGCACCATCCGCCTCGGTTTTTTTTTCCGCTTTTTGGTCAGCTCCTCAGACCGATGGACCTCGCCATCCTCAGCAGCAACTTCATCCCTCCGACCCACCGCGTCGACCTCCGCTGCTTTGACATGTTCCCGCTCGGCCTCCTCGTCCGATTTTGAGCGTTTGCTAGGTGCCTTATTACGTTTTGGAAGAAAGAGGTGTGCGTCGGGTGCATCTGTCTTTGCGACCAAATCCACCAAACTGGGTGGTTGGCCCAGCTGCTCCAAGGTGAGCGGTTCGCAGAGCAACGCCAGAGGTTGCTTGTGATCAGATTTGTATTCTTGAAGGCACGGTGGAATGCCCGACCCCAGTTCTTCCTGGAAAAGTCCTTCAGAATTTGGAAGGTCACTTTGCCAGCTTTGAAGTGGCTTTTCTTCAGGTCCTGGATGAATTCCTTTGACACTGCACAAAGGATCGATCATTCATTATTATTTTTTTTAAAAACTATGATTACCATCGGGAACCCATGTGCGCAGCAATTTCCTCGGGTTCTCTGGGGAGTAGGGCGGCCGTTTTCCCAGCAACCACTAAGGAAGACAGACCGATGCTTCCAGCCCTTGGCGCCCTCGAGGAAATCGTTTACAATTTTCCAAGTGTTGGCAAGGGAGGAATAGAAGAAGGGAGATTTGGGAGACTTCGAAAGCCCGGACATGGCGATGTACTCAGTCATTGGCATAACCCGACCTGATAGACGAGAAGCCATTAAGCAGGACATCAGCGTATACCACGCGTTGGGCGTCAGCTGGGAGGGGCAGATGTTAAGGGTCTTAAAGTACAAAACGATCTCAGGATCCAGAGGAAACCTGAGGCTCCAGTTGAAGAGCCCTGTGAAAATGACGATCTCACATGACCGAACATGCACGGGTGTCTCACCAAGAGCACGGAATCGTACGGTAACGCACTCCGGGATCCTCCACCAGATTAGAAGTTCTGCCTGTTCCATGGCAGAGAAGTAGAGGTATTTACCTTCAAAGAGGGAAATTACATTGTCCCTCGGCAACGACCGATGGTATGTAGTGGTTATGACGGCTGAAACCCTTTTCTTCCCGATGCATTCGTAGGTAAATTCTTCGTAGGTAAATTCGTAGGCAAGTATGGCCTCGAGGGTTCGAGAGCCAACAGGGTCGGATGCGAAGAAAGATTTAGCGGGAAGAGGGTCAGGAAGGATTGGGTCGTGAGGGAGAGGCACGGGTGAGAAGGGTTTCGTATCTAAACTCTAGATTAATCCCGCGGCTCGGTACTCTTCAGCTCGGTCACCAATACTAGCCGAGTCGATGAACCCAAATGCAGACTCGGTCTTCTTCTTTGGTTTTTGTTTTGGCTTCGGGGTCTTAATTTTCATAAACTTTGCTCTCTCTCTCTAGAATGGTCAGAACAGGACTTTCTTTCTCTAGAATTTCTCTGAGAGCGACTTAGTGAATGAAGTATTTATAGGCAGGTTTCCTTAACCGTTTTACGCATGGGAGAGTCCAAACGACGAAAAGCAGCGGGAAGGTGAAGAGTCTTTTGGAGAGATGTGCAGACAAGCACGCTTCGAGTAAGGGGACGACACGTGCAGGTTAAGCCCAACAGAGCACGCAATAGGCATTAGTCAGGCTAGCATCGTAGGTCTGCACCGACTGGGTCAGATGGGCAAGCTAGATGAGCTCAGTGTACCCGGTTTTCCTTCCAAGCCTAGGTTACCCGTTTGGGTATGATAAATGGGTTCCCTGCACCCGGCCTTCTTAAATGGACTCGTAACAAGCACTTTTCACGTTGGGGACGATTTCGCGACCTTTCCTAAAGTTTTAAACGACAAGTAAAGGGGGTCGGTCATCATTCAAGAGAAAGCGGATGATTATTTGATACCAAAGCAGTATGGTCTTTAAGCCGTGTCGATACCGAAGCAGTGTGGTCATTTGATACCGAGGCAGTATGTTCTTTAAGCCGTGCCAATACCGAAGCAATGTGGTCATTTGATACTGAGGCAGTATGGGCCTTGCTACCGAAGCAATCGTCGGAGACGTTCCGGAATGATTTATTAACAAGTCTTCATTCACGATGCTTTTGAAGACTGGGGGCTACTGATAAGAAAATAATTTGCCAATCCCAATGGAAAATGAGTTACAAAAGGAAAACTGAAATATGCCCGTTATTACATTATTTATTTACTAAAAGGCAATGTGTAAATAAAGTAACTTGTAAAGGACCAATTGTGAAATAATACAAATATTACAGGTAAATAACATTGTTAGTCCTCCATGTTTACCACTTGTATCAACATAGTCCCTTTCGTTCATTTCTGCATAAAACTCATACCCTTCATATTAAAAAATTTCAAATATAGTCCCCCGCACATATAAACCATTTAAAAACGGACACGTGGCACTTAAATTCTAAGTTTTGTATAACTTTTGGTCCCAAAATCCGAAGTTTTGTATCACTTTTGGTCCCCCGGAATATGCGGAGGGACTAATCGTGCAAATTTTTAAAATAAAGGGGATGAGTTTTAAGCAAAAGTGAACGAAATAGACTATGTTAATACAAGTGGTAAACATGGGGGACCAATAGTGCTTTTTAGCCAAATACTACCAAGGACATAAATGGACCCTACCTTCCCCACTATAAAAGGAATCCCATTTATTATTGGTAGGTGTACAATTCATTATTATATTATCTTTCTACTTTCTCTCTCTACCCTTTGAGCTCTAGTCGCATCAGGTCTGAGATCCAAGATTCTTCACCCTAGTCATTTATTCTCTCATCACAAACCATCCAGACAGGAAAAGTCGAGTTGCATTTATGAAAGGCAAAGTGGTAAAATATGTTTTTCTAGGTGAGTGACTTAGAGGCATTGAAGTATTAGATTATATTTTACATGATATTACTTCAAATAAATTTGGTGAATCAAACTGTAAGCGTAAGTCACTCAGGTATGGTACAAAATCATTGGAGAAAGAAAAACATTTATTTTGGAGCTAATTTATTGGAGGAACTATTTGATTAGGTCAATCTAGACTTTATGCATATCAAGAAAAAATATTGGGAGATCCCGATGCTCACTACTA
Source organism: Limnanthes douglasii subsp. nivea (assembly GCA_036936605.1). NCBI lineage: Eukaryota > Viridiplantae > Streptophyta > Magnoliopsida > Brassicales > Limnanthaceae > Limnanthes > Limnanthes douglasii. The sequence continues at coordinate 40,076,237 of JAUPFV010000002.1, forward strand.
TAGATGTAAAATAAAATAAAAACTAAGGACGATGCAAAATCTACGAAATATATGGAATTTTTATACTCAATGAACTATTTGCATATGTTAAATGACCCAAGGTTAGGAAATATAAAACCCAAGGTTAATTATGTACTTAACAAAGACCAACAATATGGAGTTCACTCATGGCTTGGAAATTGAAGCTATCATATGTTTCTACAAGCAATCCATCATGTTGCACATATATATAGGGCTTGTAGGATTAAAAATTCATTATTGTCATATGCTTATGGAGAAATGTTTATATGTAGAATTTTGTAATTTGTTACCTAATCCAGAATGGGAAGCAATGGTTAATTTGTGTTAATTTTTTATCAAGACCTTTGTTTATCAACCCTTCGTGTGAAACATTTACTTGCGCTAGAGAAAAATATAACACGGATAGTATGTAAATTTGATAATATGTTCCCTCTAGTGTTCTATGATGTAATGGAACAACTTCCGATTCATTTTACATATGAAGCGCTTAATGCCGGAATTTGTCAATATTAGTAGATTTATCTTTTTGAATCGTATGTTTATAGTAGATTACTAAATTGTATAGTCAATATCTATCAGTAAAATATTTATAATATATCAAACTTGGTTAGATATCTTGGGAAGTTGAAACTCATTGTGACTTAGAAGGCACATGTTAAAGGATCCATCTCACATGCATACCTCAACAAAGAGGTTTCATCGTTTTGCGGGATGTATTTTGATGAAATTGTGCAAATTAATGAACGACATACACCAAGTAATGACAATTGAGGGGAAGTAGAGGCTGATAAATGCCTATCAATCTTTTGACATCTCGGTAGACCAAAAAGATACAATAGGAAACTTGAATATTTGTCTTAAAATATTAAAATGTTACACATAAACTTTTTGAAAATACCCCTGAACGTTCCATTATTGTAGAGTGAGTTTTTATTGATTTGTCACGATATAAAAATTGCATTAGTAATGATGTCGAGATTATTTGTTAGAGTAACTTTGTTGTTTATTTTGCAGCTCTTGTAACACAAAATTTCTTCAACTCAATCTTGATTTTACTTCAACGGAGATCGATCGATACTTTGTAGAGAGCTTTGCTCATTGGCTATAATAATTTATTATATCATTTTTATACTTGATACTTCTTTCGTCACCATCTGCTTGCTTGAATTGTTCGAACTTTTCTAGAAATAATCGATTATTTAACATTTAAACTCATTCATTTAGTTTATTACAATTAAATTATGGATATGTGTACTACATTCAGATTATTAATTTTGGGTTAGTAGTTTGCATTAGTAATATCAATTTAATTAAGAAGTTTCTAAACATGTGTAGGTGTTATGTTTTTTCCATGTTGTTGATAATATTTCCTAGTTTTCAATTCAGTTGAGCTTAATCTTTGACTGAAAAGTACTTTTTAAACAACATAAGTTGATCTCGAAAATAGATTGGTGAGACTACAGTGCAACCTTTTTTATAACAAGAAATATAAAAAAGTATAGAAAAAAAAATCAAAAAAACAAAACTTTTGTATATGTTATTTTTTTGTCTGAAATCACAAAGTTGTGATTGTATCGATGGTTAGAAACCTTTAATCCTTATAGAAAATGTGAGGTAGGGTGTTGTATGTTTCAAAAATATTTTATGTCATGAGTTTTAAGAAACCTACATGAAAAATATATTATTATGAAACCTGAAGAACTAAATATTTTAGAGATTCATTGTTGTGATTGAGACATGAAAACCTAATTTACAAGCACATACATAAAATATACAATGAATCAGACTCATCTCTTAATGCATATCCAATTAGGATAAATTCTATTTACTATGATGAGGAGAAGAAAATGCATATTCCCCATGTTTATTAATAAAGTCAATCAACTTTAGGCTTTGAGGTTTACATAAAAATGAACCAGTGACCACTTATTTAAAATATTTATACATCTTGGGCTTATCTTTCTATAATGAAACTTGTGATGCCACATTTTTTACTTTTATTCTTTTCATTTTTAGACTTTTAATAATCTCATTACTGATTCTTCTTGTAAGGTTGTTACAAATATTCACACAATGGACTACAGTATATCAACATTGGTCAGTAGTCCATATTGTGAGATTCGAAATTTGAGGGATATTATATTGTTACATTTTTAAAACTAAACATGAAAGATGTCATAAGACAAACAATAATTGTGTCATAGTTGATGAGACATATAGTGATGGTGTTGATAAGTTAGACTACTATGGTCAAATAGCATGGAGGTACTCTATGGTGGCGTAATGGAATCGATTGTGTTTTTTTTAAACGAGATAAGTTTAGTTATGATAAAGAAAATATACAAGTTCACCCTACAAATGGTTTAATAAAAACCTTTCGAATAAGTCTAATATCATAATATGATCCATTCATCTTGGATGCACATGCCTCACAAGTCTATTATTAAAACTATGTATCAAAAGAAACATATCATAAAGAATAAATACTTGTATGCAAGACAAAAGATAGAAATAGAATAGACATGATATATATTATTCTGTACGAAGATGAAGAAAAAATATTAATTATCGAAACAACACAACAAAGAATCTTTTAAGAAATTGAAATGCATCCATTAGAGAAATCATACCGAATATAAGTGTAAGTTTTGTGTCAAGCCAGTTTCTTGGTAAAGTTATAAACTCAAGTTATAAATGATTTAAATGATTTTGGTTTTATGCATTTTATATATTCAAACTCTATAATCTAAATGGTGATTACATTTTATATATTGATTATGTTTGCTTGGATATTTATTATAAGTAGGCGTCTTTGGTTATGTTTGGGGGCGTGGAACTATGCATGCACATTGTATGCTACAACAGTAAAAGATAGCTAAATAGACAATGTTGTGTCTAAGAGTCAAGGAATTGTTGAAGCAACAAATAAAAGTTTATTTTTACTTAGTCCAATAAGGATATTTTGGTTTCTCTCAACACAAAACTTAAGGCTATCAATAATTTCGTGTTTAAGCTAAATCTTATGACATCATGAAGAACTTCTTGATGTATTGGTACATATTATGTACATTTTTAGAAACCTAAACGATTGTTTGTGTGCTTTGTTGATTATTGAATCTTGATTGTGTTTAGTTTTGATTTTTTATTGTTATTAGTTTCTTAATATTATTCAAATCACAAATACATTCACATAAATAATTGCGTTGATAGTATTATAGGCTCCTGGTAAGTTTTATGTTCATTATTCTAGAATCTTTTTGGTAATCTAGATTCACATAGGTTATTTATTTCAGTGTATGTTATATATAGTTATAAGTTGCATAATCAGACTAGTAAAACATTGAATTTTATTTCTATAATTGCAAGCTAGCATACTAGTGGTTTTCAATTATGCGGACATGTTGAGTTATTCAAAGATTGTGACTCAGTTAAACTTGATTCATTATAACTTGGTGAGGTTGTTTCAATCTTTATCATGTTCCAAGTATATGATCCTAACGATGGAACCAACACAAAATCTTTGTCCCAAACTAACCATTTCAAGTTTAATTCGAGGATCCATATTATTTAAAAAAAAAGCTTAATCGGTAGTTCTTGTTTTCTTATGGACAAATTCTACTAGATGTTTCAAATTAGAACTATATGATAAAGAAATTTATGAAATCCAGAACTATAGATTTGTCTTCCACTAGTTGATAAATGCATGAAAGTTGTTGAAGCTGCTGATAAAGATCACTGCTACGACATTGATGTAGTAATTGTGCGTATAATGAAGAGTCATAAAATGTTGGATATCAATAGTTGGTTTCTGAATGCCTGGAGAAACTAGCCGAATATTAAGGTACTAATGTTTCTGAAATACTTTTAGTTTAATATATACATAACTTAATGGTTTTTTTAAAGAAATAATAAATATTATGTATTTTGCAGGCTCATATTAAGGTTATCAAGAAAGAGATATGGGACCTGATCACCCGATAATATCTTGAAAAGGACAAAAACTACCATAACATATTTAGATACTTAACTTAGTTGAACCTGCATATTTAAAACTATTTTTGAAAACTTATGGTCCAAGAATATGGTTTTTCCAAATAACTAAATTAACCACCACTTGTATATGCGTTAATTCTCCAGACTTCTATATATTTCAATGATATATTGTTGAACCAAAACTCACACTACTTGTTTTCTTTCAAATCACATTTGTAATGGGTTCTAGTTGTAATTGTCTTTTGTTTGCAAGTTCTTTTTGTTAGCGATCACGCAGATACAATAAATGCTTCTGATTGCAAACTCATTGTAAAATGAATATTGGAATATATTAATTAATGACAAATACAACAATTTTTAGTCTCTTGCAAATGGTGATTTATCCAATAGTGTGAGTGTGATTGGTTCTGTGGAAGAGACATCACGAGCTAAGTGTTTTGAATTTAAAGAGTGTTTCAGTTCTAATTTTAATGTTGTGGTAAATTTAAGCTCTTCATCTATCATAAGGAAACGTTTGTGTTTGGTTAAGTATCTAAAGTTTGGAATGAAATATTGGTTTAATGAGTATATACTGAAATGAAATCCCAAAGCTACTGAAGACTCTAAGAGTAGAGTTAGCTGAGTTGTGGATAAAATTTTTATTGTTAGTAGTGAGAACTATTTTGAGACATAGAAAATATTTAAGAATTTACAAGTATAAAATCTACATGATATCAAGTGTTAATTCACATAAAAAATATAGGCTAAAAATCACTATGAGTCTCACATGTTTCACCTTTGTATCAAACTAGTCTCCTATGTTCATTTTTATCTTCACTAGTCGCCTGTGTTTTAGAAATTTATATTATTAATTGTCTCGCACATGTGAGTACTAAAAAGAAGACATGTGGTAGTCCAAACATCAAATTATTGGTCCCTCAAAAATCTAAAAATTTAATTCAAGAATCACATGATATTTTTCCTAAATCCCTAGTTCCAACACCATATTCTTCAGATTTTTGGGAGATCATATTTAGATAAATTATTGGTGTTTGGGATACATGTCAGTTTCTTAATATTCACATGTGCAAGGGACTAATAATACAAATTTTAAAAACATAATGGATCAATAGGAGACAAAAGTGAACATAAGGGACAAGTTTGATACAAACACGAAACATGAGGAACTAATGGTAATTTTTAGCCGATTATATACAACGAATAACAGAATTAATCAAAATATATCTTATTTCAATATTCTGTAAAGTTTGACTTGGTTTCAGAGCCTTTTATGGCTAACCAAGACTCACCAACATTAAGTATATACCTAATGACTTCTGGTTGTATGCATATTGGTTCTTCATTAAGCAACAAGAACCTATAAATGAACCAAATAAACAATTTTAATAGCATTAGGCTAGATAAGAGCACCTTCATATTTTGGAAAACAAAGGTTTTATATATAATCAAGGGTTACATACTAAGTGTTTCACAATAGGTGAAAAATCATGTCCCCTTAAGTTTTTTTATTTATTCAGCAAGTAATATATCTGGAAGTCTTTATTAGCCCACCTACAAGATCTATGGCAAGTTCGGAAATGTTGTACGAGTGTAGAATGATCTCTTTGTTATGGGGTCTATTCCTAATGAAAAGCAGAAGAGTGAAGGAAATTATAGTTCACATATGATCACTAAAGAACAAAGAAGTGATGTTACTTGGTATGCAGACTCAAGAGTAACCCATCATGTGATTGGCAACCCAAGCTTGAGGAGTTAGAAACATGGTTTTGTTGGTAAGAACTTTGTTCTAGTTGGAACTGGTTAGATATGTATTATGCTGAAACTAGTAACTTTAAAGTACCAACACATGAAAACAAATACATCACATTAAGAAATATTTTACATGTACAAAGAACATGATTTATGTATATCAATTACAATATGAAATTTTATCTATGTGAAGTATTTTTTAAAATTTATGTTTTGTGAAGGATTTGGAAACAATAATAGTTCTTCTTACACGAAAACTTGGGATGGTTTATATTATATTAAAGGAACGTATAATTTTAGAATATTTAAATCATAAATTCTTTAGTATTGATGTGTCTCAATGTCAGAATGTATTTTTTTTCTCCAATAAAGAGGTGTTATATGAGATTAGGCCATCTTTCTCACCAAGTTTTATCCGATGTTTTGAGTCAATGTAACATTTTTTTCAATTTTCAAAGATGTTTACAACTTTACGATTCATGTCAATTGGATGAATCTCATTATTTACCTTATTCTAGATCTACCTCGCAAGCTACTAAATTTATTGATCTCATTCATACTAACCTGTGGGATCCTTCTCATACTCATGATTGAAACCTTAAAAATTCAAAAATAGGTTACTTATATTGTGGTACAACGGCTTATTTTACTCATGAACCTTAAAAAGAAGAATAAAAACATAAATTATATGGAAAAAGAAATTTTAGCAATGATGATAGAGATTAATTCAATTTTAAAACAATTTGGATGCTTGAAGAATACATATGCATCAGTTCATATCTTTTATAACAAAATCTTTATTTAAAAAATTGAAGATAAAAATAGCATGACAGAAGTGAAGATGAGAAACATGAACAAGTCAAATGTGGAAGAACCTGACAATGTTGAGTTAATATATATGGGAAATAAATGGATAACTTTTGCATATATATGGTATGTTTCGGAAATGAACAAAAGTTTTGTTTGTGGTGATTTATTGGTAAAATTCGAAATTCGGTTTGTGTACGAGTCTGACAACCTTAGTTTATCAAGGGTGGTACATTTATTGTAAAGATATACTCTTGTAACAACGTTATAATTATATATTAATGATATATTATTAATTAAGTGAGAATTCTATTTACTTTTGTAATTGTAATGATTATTTATTATGACATGATAAACTTACACATATATATTATAAAATGATGAATAAAATTATTATAACCAAATTTATAAATTGTGATATATGTTTTAAAAAATATAAATTGTGTATAAAATCTAAAATAATTAAGAAGCCTTTTAAAAATATAAAAAAATGTACAAAAGTATTAGACTATATACACCGGTGTAGGCGAGCACCAATGTTTTAATGCACACATGTAAAATATACTTTTTAACTTTCATAGATGGCAACTTTAAATTTATTTATGTTTATTTTTTGACATAAGGATAAGCCTTTCACATGCTTAAGATATTCAAAACGGAAGTTCAAAACTAATTAGACACTAACATTAAAATCTTACATAGTGATAGATTTGAGGAATATTCTTATGAGAATTTATAAGTTTTACAAAATCAAGGGATAATTCATCAAAGTTGAGCCCTTTATACATCTTAGTAAAATCGATTGACTGCGTGAAAATAGAATATTAATTGAGATGACTAATGTCATGCTAATAAATTATAAGTTGCATTTAGTCATTTTAATAAGATGTCATGTTATTAATCGAATAACTCATAATAAAGATAGAATATATTTATATGAGTTATGAAAAAAAGGATACCAAATAATAGATATAAAGTGTGGGGGTACGAAGCATTTTATAAACAAATTGATTCTAAAAAGGAAAACGCTAGGTCCAAAAACTATCAAATATGTGTTTATTGGGTAATCAACCATTAACAAGGCTTATAGGCTACTATACTTGGAGTCAAATGTTGTGTTATAAAATTAAAAAATTTAAAACCAATGTATATGAACCAAATGTAAGTTGAATAAAGAGTTTCACGAGAAGCATATTTGATTGAAGAGCGGTCGCTTGAACCTAGTAAGAGTAAAAAAGATAAAATATCCAAAAGTATAAGATCCAATGAGATAATTTTTTAAAATATTTATTTTTACTTAGTAGAAAAAAATTGTGAATAAATGACACATAAAATCATGCCAATGTTTTCTTTAGCAGACGATTCTAAATCTTATGACGAAGCAATATCCTCTTGGGATTTTGCATTTTGTTAAGATATCATAAATGATAAAATTGATTTAATTTTCTCAAATCATACTTGAGAATTGGCTTACTTACAGTCATATTCAAAACCAATTGGGTTGAAGTGGATATTTGAAAAGATATTTCAATCAAACTCATTCAAATGTTCTAGTCAAAATTAAGCCAAAGCTTTTGAACAAAGAGAAATAATTTATTATTTTGATACATATGGTTTCGTTTCTAGAACCACGATCATGATAATGTTATTTGTAATTGTATCAATATAAAAATTAAAATGAATTAAATAGATATAAAAATATAATTCCGGAATAGAGATCTTGAGAATGAGGTTTACATGGAATAACCTACGTGTTTTATACTTCCAATAAATAAAGTAAAGACGTTTATATTTTTTTAATTCCTTATATGGTCTGATTTAAGAACCTAAGAAATGATATGAATTTTTTATCATGTGATTGTATCTAATGGGTTTAACATAAAAAATATTCATGCACCAAGATTTTTTGGTGACACAATGGTCATTGTGTGTCTATATGTATATTATAGAGTACTCACATGAAATAATTTATTGAAACGATAAGGTTTTTTTCTATCTTTAAATTAAATGATCTTAAGGATTTATATACTAATTTGGGAATACAAAAAATAAAAAATACTATAGATTTTACCCTAAAATAATCTTAGTTCATTAAAAATATAGTGATGAATATAAATATAAAAATTAAAAAAAAAACATGCACCATTTAATCATAGTAAAAAAGTTAGAAAGAATGAAAGATGAGTAGTTTCTTAGTTGGAATACACTAGTGCTATAAGAAGTCTGATTTATGTAGCTTTATGCACTAAAGCGGGTATGTTATTTTCAGTGAGTAAATTAATTCAATTTACTTGTAATCAACATACAAAACTTTAGAATGCAATTGGAAGGGTTACTGGGTACTTTAAGAAAATAAAAAACATGTACCTTTAATATTTTACTTATCCTGAGTTCCTCGAGGGATACACATACCCAAGTAGGATCACTAATCTAGCCGATAAAAAATTTGCTATCATGTGGTTTATGCCTTTTCAAAATGTTTTTTTTCATGGGGGTCAAAGAAACAAACTTATATATCTCATTCAACTATGTAATATGCGTTCATAAAGTCAGACACAATAATAAAGGAAGATGAATGACTGAGAGATCTATTACTGAAAATATCATATAGTTCAAAAGAAAACATGTCAATCTATATATATTATGATAGTTAAGAACTATGGATAGAGCCTATAATGAGAATTCTAGACATTTAAGTCTTAATACATGATTGTATTAGATAATTGATTCAAAGTGAAATCACATCGGTCTCGTACGTGCTGATTTTACCATTGACTAAAGAATGGTAAAATCAACATCGAGAATGATGAGATTTAAAATTATAAAGGGAAATTATACAAATGACAAAAACTTAATTATGCTATAAAAAACCTATACCTTAAATTTTTAATGGGTAACAACAAAAGTTATTTATGAAAATAATTAGCATATGAAATTGAGTAACATATGTGATGTGTGGTATATGTTGGTCGTTATTATGGATGGATAGGTTCAAAGAACTACTAAAACAATTCAGTCTACATGTGACTTGTGTTTCCAACGATAACAAAAACAATATAAGAATTATGGTTATGAGAATCTAGAAGTGGTGTCGTGTCTCATGAAATAATGAGTTTCCCTAAAGTTATATTTCTTAAAATAGATAAAGTACACAACCAAAATAATGCAAAGCAAATCTGTGGATAAATACAATGGTAAAGAGATTATGTGTGTGAGATCGTCGGTTTAGCTACATATGACGTTGTTTCAAATGTAATTTAACATCAATGTCTTTAGAGTTAGACAAAATTCATATCAAAATATATTTTATTTTATGCGTGAATTGTGTCTTAATAAGATTAATAAAACATGTTACTTAATCAAGTGGAAGTTTTTTAAAATATTAATTAAATGAAGTGATCAGAATCGATAAAGAGACAAGTTCAGATCATTCAAAAAAACTTAGGATTAGATGAGCGAACTAAAGAGACATAAGAAATGATTATCTAAGATAAAAAAAAAACCATGAAAAAATTCACTTTTTGTGGCATCAAGCAAAGAACACCACCGTGATCTGGACAAGAACCTAAAATTTTAAAGATTATATGTTATCGTCACGATGATAAGAAATGTTTCCGAGAGACAGGGATTTGGCATTTTCTCTTTTGGTCGCGACGACGATCATAGTAATAAAAACAAACAAACATGTGTCTAGAAAAAATGTTATTTTTTAGAAAAATATTTGTTTTCCAAAATAATATTTTTAAAATCGGATGATTTTTTATTTGGTAATATTTTTTTGAACTTTGTTGATAAATCATTAAATTGAGAATTAAAAATAATAACCCCTAATTTTTTTATTTACCTAATTCTTGTCTACCTGCAATTCGGTTTCTAATTACGTATATAAGAAGTTCTAATTACCAAAAGATAAAATACTTCATATATTTCAAAACATAAATTATAAAAGTTTAAACAAAAAAAGAATTGGAGATACTTTTTTTATAAAAATATTCACTATATATTTTATAATGGTTTTTCCGACAATTTTCGGATGTCATGCGTTGTACTATTTTTTCTGCGAGTTAGAAATATATTTGTCAAACTTTGTGCTTAAAATCAGCATCTTACGAGTCATATATTTGACACTCTAACATTGATGTCTTTACGGTTAGACCAAATTCAAATCAAAATATATTTTGTTTTATGCGTGAATTGTGTCTCAATAAGATTATTAAGACATGCTACTTAATCAAGTGGAAGTTTTTTAAAATATTGATTAAATGAAATGATCAAAATCGATAAGGAGACAAGTTTAGATCATTCAAAAAAACCTAGGATCAGATGAGCGAACTAAAGAGGGATAAGAAATGATTATCTAAGATAAAAATACCAATGAAAGTTTCACTATTTGCTGCACCAAGCAAAGAAGACCACCGTGATCTAGACAAGAACCTAAAATTAAAAAAATTATATGATATCGTTATGATGATAAAAAAAAATGCTCCCGAGATGTCGAGATTTGGCATTTTCTCGTTTGGTCGCGACGACGATCACAATAATAAAGGACAAACAAACATGTGTCTGGAAAAATATTATTTTTTAAAAAGTATTTGTTTTCCAAAACAATATTTTTCAAATCCGATCAATTTATTTTGTAATATTTTATTGAACTTTATTGATAAATCATTAAAATGAAAAATAATAACTCCTAATAATTTTTTTTAATTTACCAAATTATTGTCTACCTGCCATTTGGTTTCTAATTATCTATATAAGTTCTTCTAATTACCTATATCAATAAAATACTTCGTATATTTTAAAAGATAAATTATAAGTTTAAACAATAAAAGAATTGGACATATTTTTCTATTAAAATATTCACTATATATTTTAAAATAGGTTTTCCGACAATTTTCGGATGTTATGCGTTGTACTATTTTCTCTAGTAGTTAGTAATATATTTGTCAAACTTTGTGCATAAAATCAGCATCTTTCGAGTCATCGTTTCTTATAACCAAAAGTCAAATTTCGCAGATCATATTCTGTATATAAAAGTCGTTACTCGTTACATAAAAAAGAGTTTCTTCAAATAAAATGGCCATTTGATGAACACCTAGTTTAAGGGCTTGTCTTTTGGGCCATCCTTTAAGGTTAAGCCCAAACAACAAGATATATGGCCCTACACCTCGAGATCGAGATAGACGATAATCTTCAATTTTATTTAGAGAAAATAAAATCATATTGAGACATTTTCCACCGAACGGGTAGTGAAAACTGAAAACCACCGTTTTAATCAAGCGTCGGTGACTTTTGGTTCAAATTTGGTTAGTGTGTTGCGAAATCTAAACGAAAAGTCCGACGTCAAATTATAAGTGAAAAAATCAGATCCAACCACTGCTTTAAACTATATATATATATATATATATATATATATATATATATATATATATATTTTCGGAGGGAACCCGCAGCCGCTACTCAGAGTGCAATGAGTGCGCACAGAGTAAACCCTCAGTCTGACGCGATAGCCTGCAAACCAACGCCAGAAGGTAAACCACACAAGGTGACAGGCTCAGCCGAGAAAGCGTATGTAAAGGGACTCGAACTCACGACCTTTTAGTTATAAGAATGCCATGTCCAACCAACTCGGCTACCCCCTTGGGGGCTACTTTAAACTATATGTTTTTCATTACCGTCCATTTTCTTTTTAGATACTATAAATCTAATATATTTTTTAGATACGTTTAAAAAATTTATATATTTTATATACTCGAATTTAAAAGTATGGTTAAACTAATTTAATCTGTATCACATTATTTAATCCGATCCGAAATTTATTTTTGGTTAAGGTTTGATTTTTTGGTTACAAAATTTACTTTTAATACGATTTAATTATGGGACTATAATTGATGAAAGGAAAACAACAAATGTTTCATCATCTCATTTAAAATCAAACACAATTTCATTATCTAACTTCATCTAAAACATTTCATTTTTTTTAATGAAAGCTTAAATTAATTAGAAAGGTTCATACGTAATTTTGGGATAGGTCCCACAAGAATACAACATCAAAACAATTAGAATATATAGCTAAAAAGGGAAGACCCTATAGAGAATTCCATATAGAATGTTTCCCAAGAGGTAATCAAAGCTAATAATTGCAACATGACTAGGTGGCTGGGGTAGCTGAGTGGTGACTCCATAATCATCCCATCCGACATCCACGCTCTAGTCCAGACGGAGAATACCTGAGACACAAACAAAGAATAAGTTAGATTACAAATGCTTTATGTCGGCCAGCTAATCTTGGTACCGAGAAATCTAAATCGGAGATCCAATATGATCTGGTAAGATATTGATGAGGCCTGAGCCGGAGAGGATCCAAAAATTCTTAAATTCCTCTCTTTCCAAATGTGATATATAACCGCATTGAAACAGATACGCCAAATACAATGGTTTTAAGAATTTGACCAATTTGAAGCCTCATCAATCCAAGTTAGCCAACACGAAGAGTGATAAGGAAAGCCAAATTTGATACTAGTAAAGGACCAGATACTCTGAGAGAAACTACAGTCAAAGAGAATATGAGATATAGTTTCAGGCTCAGAGAGGCAAAAATGGCACTCAGCTGGGATATTATAACCCCAACTTTGGAACTTATCTTTGGTGACAAGCTTGCGCTTAATTGCCAACCAAGAGATAAAGGAATGGCGCGGAATATTGAATTTATTCCAAACTAACCCCGCCCAACCCTTTTCAGGGACATGCTTACGAAGTACGTTGTACGTATCCTTAATTGTAAAGTTGTTGCATCCTGCATTTGCCGTCCAATAAGGAACATCCCTCGATAGGGTGTTTGGATGGGGAAGAAAGAGGATAATCTTGTGGATTTCGACCAGGTGGTGACGGCTTCTGGCACTCGCTGATCTCAGGTTGGCAGGCCAATTCCATTCACCATTGCAAATAATGTCCGGGACTTTTAGGTTGTTTTCTAATCGGGAGTCTCTGATGATGTCCGCTCCATAGTGAATTGAGAGCGGTAAGGAGAGAATCCATAGGTCATTCCATAATGAAGTGTTCAATCCATTCCCGATAGCCATCTTGTACAGATTACGGGCCAAAGGCCGAAGCCAGAGAATTTTCCTCCAAATCCAAGAGGAAGAGGAGGCTAAAGAAACTTCCCAAAAACTTTTATTTTTTATCTTTTGAGTTCTAATCCACTCACACCAAATTGAGTGATTCTTATTACTAACAATAGACCAGAGATGTTTTAGGACGGCCGAAGCCGAAGAACATTTCAATCTCTTCTTCAACTTGTTCTTCAACGTTTCAGTTTGTTCTTCAACTTGATAATTTTGTTTTTGAAACAAAATCTCATTATTTCAACAAAAGATTAAAAAAAAATTCTAAAAATCAAAGATATTAATCAACCGGAGGAGAAAATTTATATGGAAGAGGTACACCCATTGGAGGAGGAGCTACACTCCCTAGAGAAGGTAAACCAGTTTAAAGGGAAATTATGGCGGTGGTGCATTTATACACCACCAGTCCAGTGGGTTGAACCGGTGGTGCATCGTCGATGAGGAAGCCATTTTTTCAAGTCTTCCAGGTGCACCAACACCGGTACTACCCACTTGCACTATCGGTGCAAGGTCTTAGCACCACTGGTCCTAACTAGTATAACTATCGGTTTGAACCCCTGGTGTCATCAATTAGAATGTAGTTCGTTCTAGTAGTTGTCATATTCTATTTTTTAGCTATGTTTTGTTTATTTAGTTTGGATTGTTTTTTAAATTTGGTATTGCAGGGTGAGGATACTATATATGGATATACGAAAGATTTTATTTCTGATTACACTAAATCTTTTATACGCAATACAGATTCGTTGAGTGGGTTAAAAAGGCTGTGACTCAAAACGGATTGCTATCAACATAAAACGTCGCGATAATATAAATAGTATAAAGAATTCTCGAATATTCTTTGAATGCGAGATATCATTATGATGTATTTGGGTGATACCCGAAAAAGATCTCAAGAGAAAGTCGACGAGAACAAAATGTCAAAAGTATTGTGTTTCTCAAAAAAAGTATGTCTTATTTATCTGTCTGGTTCACCTTTTATACTACTTTGTAGCAGTTACAACAATTAATACTAGAATATTTATTTTCCTAAAGTTTACATAGACTATAGACTATTGACTATAAAATCTTTGACTAAATAAATATACTACAATATATATTATACCAAATAAATTAGATATTAATCTAATTTATTTCCTGTAACACCCTCCCTCAAATTGATGCTGGTAAGTCAACCAGTAACAATTTGCCAATAAGAAATTGATGCCGCTGACGAGTCATAGCTTTGGTGAAAATATCAGCCACTTGGAGATCAGAAGAGATGTGAGGAAGCGATATCACCCGTTTTTCCAAAGTATCTCGAATGGAATGACAATCAACTTCAATGTGTTTGGTGCGCTCATGAAAAACAGGATTGGTGGCAATCTGAATGGCACTAGTGTTATCAGCATGAAGAGGGGTAGAAGTTGTTTGAGGAAATCCAACCTCCTCAAGAAGACCGCGTAGCCATACAATTTCGGAACAAGCACTAGACATGGCACGATATTCAGCTTCGGTAGAGGATTTAGAAACACGATCTTGTTTCTTACACCTCCAAGAAATTAGAGCGTCGCCTAAAAACATACACCAACCTGTAGTAGATCGACGTGTACCTGGACATCCAGCCCAATCAGCATCACTATAGGAAACAAGTTGAAGAGATGAGCCAGTTGGAAAGAACAAACCACGTGTAGACGAGCCTTGAAGATA
This sequence comes from Limnanthes douglasii subsp. nivea, assembly GCA_036936605.1. NCBI lineage: Eukaryota > Viridiplantae > Streptophyta > Magnoliopsida > Brassicales > Limnanthaceae > Limnanthes > Limnanthes douglasii. Next base: position 40,091,617 of record JAUPFV010000002.1, read on the forward strand.
GCGAATGATGCGTCGAACTGCAGCAAGGTGTAGATGTCGAGGAGAGAACATAAATTGGCTGACTTGATGAACAGCATATGATATATCAGGGCGTGTAGTTGTCAAGTAGATAAGACTCCCAACCAAGCGCCGATAAAGAGTAGGATCATCCAAAAGGTTCCCTTCATTTTTCCTAAATTTGACATTTACCTCCATGGGAGTATCAACTGAAGAAGCATCCTCCAAACCAGCCAAAGTGATAAGATCTTGAATATACTTTTGTTGGTTCAAAAAAAATACCATTAGCCCGACGATGAACTTCTAATCCTAAGAAGTATGTAAGTTGGCCAAGATCTTTCATATGGAAAGTTGCATGTAACTGTTTTTGAAGCTTAGTAATCAAACTACAATCAGTACCGGTGATGATAATATCATCCACATAAACCAAGAGAAGGACTATACCCGATGTAGATGTGTGGAAAAATAAAGAAGAATCATACTGACTTTGGGCAAAACTGAAAGAAAGAACTGTACGACGAAACTTTTCAAACCAAGCTCGAGGTGCTTGTTTGAGCCCATACAAAGAACGCCTTAACTTACAGACATCATGAGAAGAAGAAGTACTCATACCAGATGGAAGCTTCATTTAAATCTCTTCTTGAAGATCTCCATGAAGAAAAGCATTCTTAACATCCATTTGATGCAACGACCATGATTGTGAAGCAGCAATAGTCAAAATGCTTCGAACGGTGGTCATTTTGGCAACAGGAGCAAATGTCTCCTCATAATAAATCCCATATTTTTGTTTATTACCCAGAGCTACAAGACGGGATTTATATCGCTCCAAAGAGCCATCAGAACGTAGTTTCACAGAGAAAACCCACTTACTCCCAATTGGTTTAACTGTAGGAGGACAATGAACAATATCCCATGTATGATTCTCCTCAAGTGCTTGAAGTTTTACTTGCATTACGTTTTGCCAACACTCATGTTCCATGGCTTGTTTGTAGCTAGTGGGAATTGAAATACTAGATAAAGTAGTTACAAGAGAGACGGGGAAAGAAAAACCATACCTTTCAGGAGGCCGAGAAGGACGAGCAGATCGACGAAGAGTTGTGGAATCAAGAGCAGGATCAGGCGTCGAGACAATATTAGAAGGGATCACAGTAGTGGGACCAGACTCATCTCGATTACGTCGTCGATATACAAAACCAGGTTTAAATCTTTCTATAGATTTTGGAATATTAGAAAAACTTGGCATGAGAGATAAAGATGCAGGAGGTGGATCAACATGAGATGGAAAAAAATATTGATTTAAAAAAAAAATCACATTCCTAGACACCCAAAGACGACGAGCATGAGGATCATAACAAACATAACCCTTATGAGGAATAGCATAACCAAGAAAAGCACATTTTACAGATTGAGCCGTAAGTTTATGACGTTCATGAGTAGGGAGGTGTACAAAATAAACACATCCAAAGGTAGGAAGATCAGAATATGAAGGAGAATGACCAAACAACTTATAAAAAGGAGAAACGTGATTTAATGTAGGAGAAGGTAAGCGATTAATTAAAAAAACAGCAGTAGAAAGGGCTTCACACCAAAAACGAGGAGGAACAGATGATTCAAGTAAAATAGTTCTTACCACATCAAGCAGATGCCGATTTTTCCTCTCAGCCACACCGTTTTGTTGTGGTGTCGAAGGACAAGAACGCTGAGAGAGAATCCCTTTATTTTGAAGAAATTTTTGAAACTCATGTGACATGGATTCACCCCCAGAATCAGATCGTAAAACTTTTATATTGGCAGAAAATTGAGTGTCAAGATATGCAAGGAAGCGTTTAAAAACTGAAAAAACTTCAGCTTTAGCCCGAAGGAAGTAAACCGACTAAAATCATCAATGAATGTAACAAAATACTTGTAGTGTGCATGAGAAATAATGGGTGCAATCCCCCAAACATCACTATGAATAACATCAAAACATTGTGAAGCACGAGATGCATGATGAGGAAAAGGTAAAACCTTGCTTTTACCAAGTTTGCATGATGTACAATCAAAAGAAAGATCTTGAAAAGAACTTATTTTATTGCCCAATAATCCAGAATGAACCAAAGTACGAAGGACATCAGAATATGGATGACCTAGACGTCTATGCCACATTTGGTTTCGCGAACCAACAACATTACAAGCAAACGAAAAAGAAAAACTAGGAATATCAATGGAAGGAGACTTATATAATGGAAAGAGTCGTCCTACTTTACAACCCTTCGCAATCATCTTTCCCGACACTTGATCCTGCACAACACAACCAGAAGGAGAAAAAGTAACATGACAATTATTATCAACCAATTGACCAACCGAAATAAGATTTGTGGAGAGGTCAGGAGACACAAAAACATTAGTGAATGTGGAAGAAAGATCACCAACAGAACTAATAGGCACGGAATGACCATCAGTAGTGTTAATTTTCAGATCTCCATCATATTTTTAACATTAGACAGAGGAACAACGGTATTTTTCATATGGTTTGAGGCTCCAGAATCGAAATACCATGGTGTGGAATAATGTTTTGGATTACCTGAGAGTCCAAAAGCAGAAAAAGCAGAAATTATCATTTGTTGAACCATTTCAGGAGTAAGTGTGTTTGGATTTGTTGTTGGAGAAGGAACATGAACAATCGGCGAGGCAGTAGGCAATGCAGTAGAACAAGCACTAGTGGAGGCATGATAAGCAGTACCTTGTCGTCGTTCAGGTCGAGTGGGACAAGCAGAGATGATGTGCCATTGTTTCTTGTAGTAGTTGCAGACCTTTTTGGGACAATCCCGAGCAATGTGGCCGAACGAATTACAACTATAGCATTGGATGACACGCATGTCTCTATTTTTATTTCTCGCTTGTGTTGCATAAGCTACTGGAACCTGTGTACTGATACTAGCTTGATGTTCAATAGATGCCTGAGTTATCATTCGCTGCTCCTCATGAAGAAGTTCACCCAAACATGCATCCAAAGATGGTACAGGATGACGATTCATCATATTAGACCGTGCGATGTCAAAATCCGGTCGTAGCTTCATTAAGAACTGATCTCGTCTGCTGGTTGCATGTATTGTTTGGATAGCAGAAAAAGCTGAAGCAGGAATATCGGCATAAATTATATCTGAATAGTCTGCCCAAAGGTTTTGAAAACCTGAAAAATATGCTTCAATGAAAAGACTTCCTTGAGTGTAATTAGCCAATTCATACTCCAATTGAAATCTTCTAGCAGAGTTGTCTTGATTATAAATTGTTTTTAGATAATTCCACATACCAGCAGCGGTTTTATAGGGCTTCAAGTTGAGAACAAGATGAGGTTCAAGCGAACTAAGAATCCAAGTCATGATTCTAGCATCTGTTATTTCCCACTTGGACAAAGCATTAGCATCTAGAGGGGCAGGATCACTCCCATCAATATGACCCCATAATTATTTTCCTTTTACATACAATTGAAATTGAAATTCCCAGGCAGAATAATTTTTCCCCGTAAATTTAATATGAAACGGCTCGAATTTATCGAGTGACATGATGTAACCAAGAAAACAGATCCACGAGAACAAAAAAATCTGAAATAAAAACTAAAATCCCCAAATTCTCAAAAGAAAAAAATATTTCACTACCCAAATACTCTCGAAATTCAAAAAAATCTGCAACTAGAAATCCCCAAATACTCTCGAAATTCAGAAAAGAAAAAAACTCACCACCCAAAATACGTGAAAAACTCACCACCAAAAAACTCTACGAAAAAAATCAGCTGCACTCTGATACCATGTCAAAAGTATTGTGTTTCTCAAAAAAAATATGTCTTATTTATCTGTCTGGTTCACCTTTTATACTACTTTGTAGCAGTTACAGCAATTAATACTAGAATATTTATTTTCCTAAAGTTTACATAGACTATTGACTATAAAATCTTTGACTAAATAAATATACTACAATATATATTATACTAAATATATATTATACTAAATAAATTAGATATTAATCTAATTTATTTCATGTAACACAAAAAAATGTGGTTGTCGTTTCGAGTTTAAAGATATCATGGTAACTTTGGACCAATGGTCGTTCGAAATTATATTCGGCATTCACAACTATTCAAATTCTAAACACTTAGACTATTATTCAGACACGGAACGTTTGAATAAAGAAGAGTTGGAATTTGTGAAACGTTCGACTTTCATGGGGACTTTCCCTAGAGAAAATTTGAACAAAGTAAAAAATTTAAACGAAGATAATGTATCGTCCATGTGTACTATATACAACACTCGACAGGAAAACCGGGTGTTAGAGAAAGTCAATCGGTCACAGTTGTAATACTTGTTAGGAGAGTTCAAAAGACATGATTATTTTGAATGACATACATCTAGCCAAGATGATGGTTGAATTTATTAGTGATACTTTCTTTGTCCATTCAACTAGTGTGGATTTGTTATGAACATTTCCGACATGTCAATAATGATTAGTACTTACAATACAATAAAGGTATTAGATGTCGTTGGTTAGTGACTGGACTTATTGCATTATTTTTGCTTATATTCATAAAAAAAATTAACAATAGTATCAGATTGAATCACTGGACCATTGTCTCTACATGAAATTTTGAATCAAATAAAGAATGATCAAACTTTATACCAATATGATGAAAAGATTTTATTTTTATACCCTCCAAAATTAAATATAACCCACTTTGATATATTAAATCACTTAATAAAAATAATTGATTTCTAATTATATCATCAAGTGTTGATATTGGGGTCGGTTCGGGTTTGGTCTGGATCGAGACCGATTCGATAAGTTACCGGACGGGTCAAATCCGGACTGCTAAACGAAGGGAGACAAATATCATGGACCAAAATTTTCTCACTTGTTAAAAGTCGAATCAGTCTGGTCCGGTCCAATTCTTAACGCGCGGCTTTATTAATTAATCATAAAAGTTTTAGAATTTTAGTTAAAAATATATATAGATTATGAAATTTTTTATATATTTTTTTTATCGGGCTGGTTACCGGATGGACCGGTAAAAAAATTGATCTAGAATTTTAACTCCCAACCCGCTCTTTAAACTATCCGGAACGGTTTCGGACGGCCCTTACCAATCTGGTCCTGTAACGGGTTAACGGGTTGGAAGGCCCAATAACCACTCCAATATCATCTATACTGTTCATTTATAAAAATAACAATAGCAACCCCTACAAATATTAATAATAAATTTGAGAAAGCAACTTAAATGGAACAAAAAGAAAAGTTATAATTGATAGTGAAAATTCAATAAAATTATTCTCTCGAATCAAAATCCATTATATTAATATTTACAAAGATAAAACACCAAATGCAAAACAAAACCAAGCATTTATACTAAGAACGAACTACATCCCTATGAACAATACAACAGAACACAGAACACAAACCCATACAACAACAAGAACCCTAACAATAACCATAACCTTAATTAAGGAGCAGCAAAAGCATCATCAACCCACTTAATCTCACAATTAGGTTTAACTTTCTCTCTGGTTTTCGTCGAATACCCGAAAAACCACCCAACCGCCGATTTAAACTTGTTAACACGCTTGTGTTGTCGAATCCGCCGCAAAACCACTTCTCTGTTTAAACCCTGCTTTGAATCAGACGGCTTAACGCAAATCTGAGTAGTAACTGAGTTTAAACCTTCATGATCGAACTCTTCTTTCGATTTTCGGTTCGTTTTCTTGTTTTGAAGCTGAGTTTTGGCAGCCATAGCTAACAGACATCAGTAGGAAGCATATAATGAATTAAGAGCAAATGATATGTGCTTATATAGTGAAAATAATATTGTTATTATAAATAATTTATTGATATAACCACGTAGTTTCGTACATTTTACGAAATAACCTTTATCTATTTTTTTTTATCAATTAGGGGGTGTAAAATCTTTGGATTCGTTTTGAAAGGTCAAAGGGCACTTTAGTAAGTAGATTTATTTCGATTTTGGAAAGTAAGTCATGATACTTGTAAGCGAGAGAGAAGTATAAGGGTTTACTAACAATTTGAGCTTAAACTGTCTGCATAAAGTTTTTGGTCGGTTTTGTGATTTTCGAGATTGTCTAGGCACGTTACATAAATAAATAATTGTATACTATGTGATTCTCTTTTAAGAAATAAGAAATGGTTCAAAGTGGATAATATATTATTAAATTCGTTAAGAATATAAATATAATCCGAATTCTATGAATTCAACATTTAGCTTTATTGTGTTCTACTTTGATGAGCTTATTAGTTTTTTCTTTTCACTTTCTTTTATTCCAATGAAAGTACTTGGTTCTCTATATAAATATGAAAAGGAAAGGAGTTGATACGGGGAAACTACCAAAACAAAATTATAATTCAATATAAAGATGATTTTTAAAAAAAAATATTAAATTAAATAAAATAATCATACAAATACTTAAGCTATATCCCGTAGATATATTATCGATTTTAATTTTTTTTATAAAGACAAAAAAACAACTAAAACAAAACAAATTAGAAAGAATAAATAAAAAATTAGAAAGAATAAATAAAAATCACAAAAACGAAAGTACTAATACAAAAATATGGGACTATGCTGACAGGTGGCAGTCTCATGGTTCAAAGGATCTGGTGGACTAACTTTATCCAAACGAATAGTCTAGGGACTGTCAACGAACATTTGAAAGTCAATGGACTATCTGCCACCAAACGCGATAGTCGATGGACGATTTACTGTTCAATGCCGGATTTTCAAGCTCTGGTAATAGTAAAAGTGAAGAATAAATCTAGCGGTGGTGATATTTTTTTTTCTACTCGAGAATATGACATTTCACCACAAAATAAAAAGAAAAACAACTAAAAATAAAAGTAAAAATAAAAGAAAATTCATAATATTTTATAGATATCATGTGGATTAAGAACATCAACACCCATCGTTAATAAAAAATCTAGAAAAATATCAAAAAATTGAACCAAAATAAAATTACATATATTTTTTAATCTCATTTTACTATTAAACTATAATAAGTATTTTATTTTTTAAAAAAAATATCATTTCATTCTTATTGCTAACATACTTAAGTGACTTAATACTTAGGTTTGCTAATACTTTCAAGGGACCTATTACTCTAAAGGTTAGTAGAATTATTTATAAATCCAACAAGTTTAGGAATTCTTTGTCAGCTATGTTGAACATAATGAGGGTGTACTCACCATTTAGACCAGAAATACATGAGTCACTTAATCATTTAATGTAACTAGCATTCGTGATTTCATTTTGTTTAGATATTCCTCTATTGAAGAGGATCATTTTCTAGTTTGTTGGAACTCAAACTTGAAAAGGGTTATTCTAAATCACGTGGTTGTTTTCCATAAGTTCATTGATGTTTCCTTTTGCATCACCCGAGTGGCTATTTTTAAAACTAATTGTGCCGTATAACCAGCCTAATACGAGCTGATGTTTAGCGATCCAACCTTCATGGTGTGGATTTTGTATATCATTTCTACTTGAGTTTGTTATGAGCTTTGGTGTGCAAGAACTATTTCTATTGATAAATCTCCCGACTTTGTTTCCCCTAATGATTGGGATAACTATTGTCTTCCATCGGAAGGTAGTTAGTTTAATCGATACATATATGACTCGTAGCATTTATCAAGTTACTTCGCAGCAAGATAATAAGAATTTGTTTTGTTTGAATTGTTTTTGTTGGTCATATATCTAATACCAAAATTCATTACTTTTAGGAGAATTGTTGGCCATATCTCTAATACCAAGTTGAAGCAAGATAATAAGAATTTTTTGTTTTAATTGTTTTTGTTGTATTAATTTCTATAAAATAAGTGTTACAGTTTGTTCATTATATATAATGTAAATGTATAAGATGTGTTTATTTACCTATAAATCTTCATTTATTGTTATGCATTAGATCCAGTGATACATATACAAAAGATTCTTTTGTATTCCTTTTCTATTTTTTGTGTAGGTGAAGCTTCTTGAATAATGCTTATGAGTAAGGATTTAGAGTAAGGCTTGGGTATTAATTAGATTTGAGCTTTAATAAAGATGTGGGGCCACGGTGACTCAAGTTTGGTGAGGACAATAATCGCCTAAGGGTAGGCTGGTAATTTTAGTTGGTATTTTACGGTGGTATGTGGGTGTTTAAGTGGTGGTATGTGGGTGTTTAATATGTTTAGAGAGTAGAGAGATAATTAAGCAGCTTGGTAGCAGTTAATTCTCATTATTCCTAGTTAATGCAGGTGGTTGGGTATTTATACCCTGATATTGGGCCATTATGGGCTTTCAGGTCATATTTAATGGACCCGGGTCATGTTTAAAGACCCATGAGCTCTAAGTAGGAGAGCAAGTAGCTTAGTCAAGAAGTGTTTAGGTGTTTTAGTACTTTTCTCATAGTTCGAACAGCCCTATGTTCATAGTGTTCAAAGTAATCTGTCCGGTCCAAGTGACCTGTTCGATCCATGTCCATGTGACCTGTCCGGTTTCCGGAGAGACTAGATCGATTTGCCCTTGTTCGGGGAGCATGCTGAATTCAGACTCATCAAAGTTTAATATTTGTAGCGGCATCAACACACTGGCGTTTAGAATTCGTCAGTGAAGTTGAAATAAGTCTAATTCCTCTAATCCCCAAATGTTGCTTACAACCATTTTCCTTTTCTTCATCAATTTTTTTTTTGAATCATTCTTGATTTTAGTTCTTTCTTTAATATAATAACATTTCATTTACTATCTCTCATCAATAAATTCTTTCAAATTTTTATCCAGGGATGAGAGTGACTGTAGTAATTACGTGTCTCATTCTCTTTCTTATAACTTCTACTTACGTAAATCCCAAGCCAGTTAGAGTGAGGTTGTTGTTTCTTTTTTGGTTGTACTACAGTTATATAATGATCATACTTGTTTTGCACAAATACTTCGTGACACATGTTATAAACGTCTATTAAAAGGAATTTATAAAGGAAAATGATTTTTTTATTGATTATTTATGTATACATTGTTGATAAAAGAGATGAAAATAATGACATTGATGATATTTTAGTCTTACTTAATAATGAATTTAATTACTTATGACTATCTATTCTCGCGAAGTATTTGGGACGCTGTCAGCATGAAGATCGACTTATTTGTTTTTATTGGATCATGATTGACCTAATTTGTCCAATGAGGCTAGAAAGTGTCATCCTTCGCGCCTTTACCATATTTAGCGTACATGCTTTAAGGATGTTAACAACCATGTCTGGCGGGGATGAACTCGAGAATTTGTGGTTCTCATGTCGCCTATATATATGATTTCTCTCGCATGCTTACTGACCTCTGGTTCATTTTCCTTACCAAGGTATTTAGGCGGCGTAAACCACGCGATCTTTTATACCTCTAACTTATTGATGTAGCGAAGATTGTGGACAGATTGGTTTGTCACTCGGGTATCAGAACTAAGCGAAGTTGGTACTCAAATTGAACGTCTCGACGAGCCCAACAACCGTCAAAAGCGTGGCTATGTCACAAAATTTGGACTTCAACTTCGACTGTTTAGGGTCCGAAAATCCTAATTTACTGTTTTTGATATTATATTTTGTTTTAAAATCAAGATTTTAATTAGTGAATCAAATCTGATTGCATTCAGATTATATTTGATTTTTATTTTTAATATCTTTATTGTATCTTTTAGAATATTATATTAGGGTTTTGGATGTCTCATATATAAAATATTTTATACCCTATTTTACAGTCAGACTTTGATGAATAAAAATTGAGATTTTTCTCTGAGTCTCTTTTTCACTCTAACCTAGGGTTAGAGATTATCTATTCTTTGTTTTCGTCATGTTCTCTTTGTGTTTGTCGTCCTCTGTTCAACCTCATATCTCGACGCTACAATATTGGTATCAGAGCGTTACAATATTAGTGTTTTAATGGATAAAAGGTTAGGTTTTGTAATAGAACCTGGAGGAGTTTTATGGTTGGGGAAATAAAAGAAACAATAAAAAGTTAAAAGTAGAATATTGCAGTGTTTTGAATCTGCTGGAAGAAATATACTATGAAGAACTTGGGAAGCCATCTATTATTCAACAAAGAGGAATTGTTCCTTTCTGCAAGAGTCTTTATATGATACAACAACCATAGTCTGGAATTGGAAAGTCAACAACTTTTTACATGCACAAGGGTGCAGTCAACAACTGTAACAGATAACAAAACATACACATCATGGGACATAAGAAAAACGAGACATGTACAATTCATAATAAGACACACACAAACATATGCAGTTAGGACATCAAAATATTATGAAAATATTTGTTGGGTAAGAAGACATCAACACAACAAAGACTTTAAGGTTTCATTTTAATGAGAAAGTTAGTTGTTTAGTAGAAAACAAACCTGATTCATAACATCTTTATAAACTCAAATAAAACCCAACGGGCGCACTAATTCGAAATAAAATTTCAACTAAATGGTATCAGTTCAATTTGATATAAACACTGAAGATGTAATGAGAAAAGATAAACCAAAGCTCAACCTAATTTCGTGCATTTCCTGATCTTCCAAACAATTTTTTATTTTCATACCGAATCAGTTAAAAACATAAAAAACTTATCAAAATTTGATTAAATACTTACGCTTCAAAGATAAATTTAGTTGGAGACAATTTGACACAAACACCAAAAGCTACAATAAAACTTACAAAATAACCTAACACATTTTTATATGCTTACTAAGTCCTATTATATAAACAGATAAATATCTATTGTAAAAAAAATACTAAAGTAATAGTAAAAAACATATAGTTTTTTATAGGGTACAATCCATTTAGCTTATATATAGAGTATTGTAAATATTAATTGTACATTATTAATATTTTGATAAAAAAAATCGATAGTAAAATACATATACATCAAACATCAAACCTGAATCTTTGAAAAAATGGTAGCATGCAGATACTTTGTTGAGACATACTACCACCAGCTCTTCGAGTTGTCTCAAAGACAGTTTAGATAGTCCACGCATGGCTAAAGTCGATACACCAACCTAGAAACCTAAATCGAGTGAATTTAAAAATAAAAACTAGTGTGCTTATTTCCACTTCCGATCGCTGCGATTTTGGTCACAACGATACCCATTTTTGAAGCTCTGTTTGTGTAAATTGCATAAATGGTGTTGATACAGAAAGAGAGTGATACTCCAAGTTGAGAACCGAACCTGACCACATAGAAGCTCAAACCTTTCCTTGTGTCCTAGTTTTCCTTATCACATAAATCAATGATAATTACTTTAATCATCAAAATATATAACCTCACATTTCTTTGGTTACCTTATAGTCCATGATCATTGAAGACTTGCTGGCCCGAGTTAAAAACTATAACAAACGACATAAAGTTGATGCTACTAGTCCATAATAATAAAAAAATTACTAAAACTAAAACTAAAACTGTTAAACATATGTAACTTAAATGTGAATAGCTTAGAACATTTTATGAGAATGTTACTACTTTAAGTATCGAATATAATGTTGGAGTTCTATCAAATTCAAATCAACAAAAAAAAACAACTTTAGAAGTTTATAAAATTATCCAAAAACTCTTATTATTCTACTAAGAATCCTTTTCAAGGGGTATTTCATTGCCTTCATCTAAGTATTTTGCTAAGATACTAGTTGGTATCAATCACAACATATTTATATGCAAACATATACATATTAATATTTAATATTTCTCTTGTATTAGTTTCATATTAAGTAGCTATTAGTCCATCACAACACAAACAAATAATCTAATATTTTATGATTCAAGCAAAACATATTAGAGGTTAAAAACACAAAGAGAAGCAAAAAAGTTTACAAAAATAATAATTTAGTGATCACCTACTTAACATGAATCTGAAACAAATAAAAAATACATTTGTAAACCAACTTTAAAGTTCCTTTTAAGGAATATCTAGCTATCCGTAGAAGAATAATGTTTTATGGACAATGTAATGGACATGAACACAAATCGTGTCTGTTAAATGCAGATTCGAACCAACTGAAATAAAAGAATTCGTATTCAATTGATCTAATGTTTAATAAATATATATTAAAAAATATAATCACAACAATCATAGACACTGCATAAGATTATCTATCTTAACATTCTCATAATTCTCTACTACAAAGATAAATTCAAGGCTAATTAAAGATGAGAAAATTATCATACACTAGACAACATAGTCGTCACAAATTAGTAAAATGAAAATCTCACCTTGCTAAAAACATAATAAACACACAGATTTGCATATTAACAACCTGAGTCTACACCACAACAAAGCATTAACCATATGACATATGACCAAGAAACATAATATAACCTTAAGAAACATACATCTCCTAATTTCAGAATACATACATTTTTAACAAACTAGGCAAAAAAATAATCTCAGAAGAAGTAAGAGAAACAAACTACACGTTTTATAAAGAGAGCTAAGCACGAAAAAGATATTACTGATCTTGTGCCTCTAAACACATACGTCATTCTCATTTTGAGAGGTCTTTCACCGCTATAAAACATGCGCTACGAATAGAGTTTGCAAGGACATGCAAGCAAACAAGATTAATATGAACGTAATTACAGAAAAAGAAAACCCTAATAAGATTAACTAGTAAATTTGTTACTGCTGAAACAATAAAATAATGTTTGTATTGAAAAAAATATTCATGATGCATAATAAACTTCAAGCCTATTGTACTCATAAGTCTATATAAGGCCAGACTTCATCCTTGAAGTAGTAATAGCAAACAAAGAATTAAGATCCCACGACCAAATGTAAAATGTAATGCATCAGATATTGACCTAATGTGACCAGTAATAAGCTAATAGCCAACTCGGTTGTAGAAAAAAAAAATTAAGCGAAATCATCACGAAAAGCTTCTTCTAGAAAATATAATCTTTGACTACAAGTTTCACTTCAGATATGTAACTATCACAAATTAAAAGATTAATAATGCATATTAAAACCAAAAATTATATATTTGCTATAATGGACTGCCAAAAATTAATCGGGATCCGCTTACTTCTTAATATTGTCAAAGGTACAAGGAACACTAGATAATTTTCACTGGAACTTATGAAACTAAAAATACACCTTAGTAACACGAAAATTCTCAATATACAGTTTGAAGAGGATATTTATATGATAGAGCAAACATTATGTGCAATACTAGTTCGATATATATTTTTTCGTGCAGAGTGTAATATGTATAATGATAGAAACAAACCATATCAAAGTACATGACAAGATCTTTAAACTATAAATTGTAGAATTATATAATCGAAGGTACAAACACCACATCTTGAATTAGTCAAACACCAACCAAAAGAGAAATTAAAATAAACAATTAGAAACAACCTATTATATATATATATATAGCTAATTCAAATCCATAATCAAAATCAAATCAAATGGTTTCAAAACATAAACTTATGCCCAAATAGAAAATAAATTGCATGATGACTAAGCTATGAACCAATGGCTAGAACTAAATACTTAAATTGAACAGTAATACAATTGCATGAAATTAGAATAACAAAGTTAAAAATATTGAATTAGTAACAACAAAACAAAAGTTTCAAAATGAAGGATTTCATTCAATGCAAGACAAGATTTAAAGACCTTAATTTGTACAGTAATACAATTAATGAATGCAAGGTTACATATTCGGTATCTTGAATCTTCGAACACTATCCAAACTAGGAAACAAAATGAACAGTAACAACAATCAAGAAATAATATTATTTTTGTCGTTTAATATTAAAATTAGGTTTTTATTAAAAAAAAGTTAGGATTTGGATTAAATAAAATTACCCGAGAATGAGTACTGAAGAAATTTAAGCATAAGAAACCAAAAATAATAGAATAAAGATGAGGAGAAGAGAGAGGATCAAGTTGTGGTCTTAGGATTTGGATTTTAGGGATTGACTTTTTTGGTGGCCGGAGAGGGACATCGAGATTAAGCCTAGATCAAGAGGATTTTCTAGCTCTGGTAATAGTAAAAGTGAAGAACAAATATAGTGGTAGCGACATTTTCTCTTCTACTCGAGAACATGACATTTCACCACAAAATAAAAAGAAAATCAACTCAAAATAAAAATAAAAGCAAATTCATAATATTTTATAGATATGTAACCCAAAAAGTTCAAACTAAAACCTTTTTTTATTTTATTTTATATTATTCAAATATCTTATATTATTCAAACCAAATCAAATCTACTTATATTAAGATTTATTTTATTGTAGAATATTTATTTTATTTCCCCGTATTCTAATTTAGGGTTTTGAGAAGCTCTTATATAAAGCCTCTTATGCCTTAAGTTATTTTAAGTTTTTGGAATAATATATTTTTTATCTCAAAAAATTTCAATATTTGTTACCCTTGGATTAAGGTTTCATCATGTTACCCTTGAATTAGGGTTTCATCTATTGTTGCTTCTTCTTCTATTTCCGTCACGTCATCAATTTCTATCAGAGCCTCAGTTCCTGCTACAGGGCAAGCTTGTTTCTGAATCCTGATTTCATCTCATTCAAGGTCTAAAGAAGAGAACAACATTTATGGTCATGAAGATCTTCCTTATCAAGATACTGTCTCAGACTATGAAGAGGTTTTCAAAACCATTTTTTTCATAAACTGGACATGGGGATGTTGTCTTCAGGCTATGAAACACTTTTCGAAACCAATTTTTTTCATCAACTAGATGGCTTCAATGTGACTTCGAATAAGGAACACTCGAGAAGAATTTATCTTATTATAATTCTGAATGTAACAATTGAAAAAAAATAAAAAAAAAATAATTTTGGTTGTTGATGGTGATGGTGCTTTGAATTCGAGGACAAATTCTTGTCAACCATGGGAGGATGATGTAGCCCAAAAAGTCCAAACAAAAACCTTTATTTATTTATTTATTTTATTTTATCCAAATATCTTATATTATTCAAATCTAATTATATTAAGAATTTATTATATTTTATTTTAGAATATTTATTTTATTTCCTTGTATTCTAATTTAGGGTTTTGAGAAGCTCTTATATAAAGCCTGCCTTAAGTTATTTTACGTTTTTGGAAGAATATATTTTTATCTCCGAAAATTTCAATATTTGTTACCATTGGATTAGGGTTTCATCTATCGTTGTTTCTTCTTCTATTTCCGCTGCGTCATCAGATATCATGTGGATTAAGAACATCAACACCATCTTTAATAAAAAATCTAGAAAAATATCAAGAAATTGAACCAAAATAAAAATACATATATTTTTAATCTCATTTTACTATTAAACTATAATAACTATTTTGGTTTTTTACATAAATATCCTTACATTCTTATTGCCAACATACTTAGCTGACTCAATACTTAGGTTTGCTAATACTTTGAAGGTTAGTTGACCTAACATTCTAAAGGTTAGTAGAATTATTTTATAAATCCAGCAAGTTTAGGAATTCTTTGTCAGCTATGTTGACCATGATGAGGGTGTACTCACCATTTAGACCAGAAAATACATGAGTCACTTGATCATTTAATGTAACTAGCCTTCGTGCTAGTGCCAAGTTATCAGTAATTGATTTTTTTAGAGATTCCTCAATCGAAGAGGATCATTACCTAGTTTGTTGGAACTCAAACTTGAAAAGGGTTATTTTAAATCTTGTGGCTGCTTCCCACAAATTCCTTGATGTTTCCTCTTGCATCACCCGAGTGGCTATTTTTTTAAACTAACTGTGCTGTATAACCAGCCTAATATGAGTTGATGTTTAGTGATCCAACCTTCATCGTGTGGATTTTGTATATCATTTCTACTTGAGTCTGTTATGAGCTTTGGTGTGTACGAATTATTTCCATTGTTTCCCCTAATGATTGGGATAACTATTGTCTTCCATAAAAGGAAGTTAGTTCAATCGATACATCTATGACTCGTAGCATTCATCTAGTTATTTTGCAGCAAGATAATAAGATTTTTTTTTGTTTTAATTGTTTTTGTTGGTCAAATCTCTAATACCAAAATTCATTACTTTGGGAGAATTTTTGGTTATATCTCTAATACCAAGTTGAATCAAGATAATAAGATTTTTTTTAATTTTTTTTGTATTATTTTTTATAAAATAAGTGTTATAGTTTATTCATTATATATAATGTAAATGTATAAGATGTGTTTATTTACGTATAAATCGTCATTTATTGTTATGCATTGGATCCAGTGATACATATACAAAAGATTCTTTTGTATTTCCTTTCTATTTGTTTGTATGTGAAGCTTCTAGAAAAGGCTTATGAGTACGGATTTAGAGCAAGGCTTGGGTATTAATTAGACTTGGGCTAAAGATGTTGGGCCACGGTGACCTGAGTTCAGTATTTACAACCGCATCAACACACTGACGTTTAGAGTTAGCCAGTGAAGTTGAAATAAGTCTAATTCTTCTAATCCCCAAATGTTTCTTACAACCATTTTCCTTTTCTTCATCAAATATTTTTTCGAATCATTCCCGATTTTAGTTATTTCTTTAAAATAGTAACATTTCATTTACTATCTCTCACCAATAAATTCTTTCAAATTTTTATCCATGTTATAAGAATCACTCTAGTATCTCATTCTCAAATTTTTCTTACAACCATTTTCCTTTTCTTCATCAAATATTTTTTCGAATCATTCCCGATTTTAGTTATTTCTTTAAAATAGTAACATTTCATTTACTATCTCTCACCAATAAATTCTTTCAAATTTTTATCCATGTTATAAGAATCACTCTAGTAATTACGTGTCTCATTCTCTTTGTTATAACTTTTACTTACATTAATCCCAAGCCAGTTATAGTGAGACTGTTGTTTCTTTTTTGGTTGCGGTACAATTATATAATGCTCATACTTGTTTTGCACAAATACTCCGCGAGACATGTTATAAACATCTCTTAAAAGGAATTTTTAGAGGAAGATAAATTTTTGATTGATTATTTCTGTATACATTGCTAATATTTTATAGTACATTAAAAGGAGATGAAAATAATGACATTGGTGATATTTTAATCTTACTTAATAATGAATTTAATTACTTATGACTATATATTCTCGCGGAGTATTTGGGACGTTGTCAGCACGAAGATCGATTTTTTTTTGGATCATGATTGACCTAATTTTTTCAAGGAGGCTACAAAGTGTCCTTCTTCGCGCCTTTACCATATTTAGCGTACATGCTTTGGGGATGTTAGCTACCACGTCTGGCGGGGGATGAACTCGAGAATTTGTGGTTCTCATGTCGCATTTATATATATAGATTTCTCTCGCATGCTTAATGACCTATGGTTCATATTTTTTACCAAGGCATTTTAGTGGCGTAAGCCACATGATCTTTTATACCTCTAACTTATTCTTTGTTTATCAGCATATTGGTGTATTCAACGTCTTTATTCACGGTTGAAATACTGATCGTTGGATCTCGATTTCAACACAATGTTAAATTAGACATTTATTTACCACCCCTCCCTCCTTTTTAGACGGTTACTGTAGACCACCAGATCGGATGGTTCGTTTTTCAACAACTCTATATTGTATTTTTAGTATTTTGTATTACTTATTTTAGACGCATCCAATTTTGGACTCTGTAACCGAAATATTTCTTCCAAATTTGATATCTTTATTTTAATCTTTTTAACTTTTATCATCATATATCCATGCATGCATGAATTCTATTACTTTTAATACAATATATTTATATTAGAACAATTGATAATTTTTTTTATTGATAAAGCAATACGCCTTATACAATTTTATTAATCATTAAAAAGTACAGGCCCATGTTTTTAGAATGAAGATACAGAGTAAGACTATGAAGATGTGGGCTCCAAAATTTTAAATTCCATCATCCACAAAACGTAGATTGCTTCATTCTTAAGATCGATAGGTTCCTAGCTCAGATTGATGGAGCTGAAGAGTTTAAAATTAATAAATTGGAGACTTATGGTTGGTGACGCTTCAGAGGTAATAACCTTGATACTCAAGATTTATGATATTGAATTTTGATGATGTTCACCTAAGATTTGACTTCAATAAATGGTTGAAGATTAAAGAATTTTATTTTTCAGATTCTTGATGAAGTTTTTTCCAATAAAGCAATCAGATTCCTCCTTTCCGGATATTATAATTGGAGTGAAGTGTTGTTGTGATCTTCATGGGACAAATGATAGAATCTAAAAATGATGGATCGTGCTATGAATCTATAGGGTAGATTTTGTCATGTAATATTACATGCTAAAATTTGTTAGTGACATTTAAGTATTAAGTTAGCTATTTGCCAATGAAGAAAAATTATATAGGAGTTGTCTTGTTCTGAATTCTCTAATATGCCTTATTTCTAAGTTGCCTAACAGTGCAATTGCTCTAAGATGGTTTGGAATTTGAGTTGGGTTTGAATCCTATTTAAATTTATATTTGTTGCTCCACTTTGTCAACCAGTATACCGTGATATTTTGTTCGCCGAAAATGTGAGAAATCGACATAAAAGAGTGTACGAGTTCCTTGCAATATTCTAGTAGAGGGTTTAGGTACCCACATAAAATGTGAGATTTGTTAGATGGAAGCATACCTATTAGCACACTTCAGACAGTTTCAACATCAATTTGATAGATTTTCATATCATGGAAAATAGTTAAACCATCTGGGAGCGCGGATATATGAGATAGAACAGACCGCGGCAAACACAAAGAGAGGAAGCCGAAACAAACAATAAACTCTAACCCTAGGCCAGAGTATGAGAGACATAGAGAAAAATCAAATTATATTGCAAAACGTTTGCCGACAAAAATAGAGTATGAGAGCCTTTTATAGAAGTGCTCGAAACCCTACACCAAAATTAAAACTTATTCCTCACGAAATAAAATAAACCACAACCCAATTTCAAAGCAACTAGAGCTGGTTAACTATTTTAATTAAATCAAATAAATATAGAAAAATGTATAAAATTCACGAAAACAACAAAGAAGGGCGTAAACGATAGAATTTTGGGCCTAAACTTCATCACAGGCTTTGTCCTTGTGATGGTTTCGAAATATTTTGGGCTTTTCGATGCGTTTGATTTGAGAAATCGCAGCGTCTATTTTGGATAACAAAGCCCCAAATAATGCCCGTTTTCGTTTGTCTAAAAGGGCCATATAGCCATGGGCTTGTGCAACTATATTATCCTCTCATTCTTAAGAAGAATTCGCGCGCGAATTCTCAGCTTTATCATCCTCAACAACACTGGTAAACAACAGTAGGTGCTTCACATTGAAAACGCCATGGGTCTTCATGTGGCTGGGCAGCTTTAACCTGTATGGATTAAGATTAATTTTTTCAATGATTTCAAATGGACCCACCTGCCTTGAAGGCAATAAAGTGGGCCATCTTAGAAAACCTTTCAACCACAAACAAAAAGAATCGTTACCTCTTTGTATTCTTGGCAGTCCAAAGACGAAATCCATGCTGACGCTTCACCACAGTCCCTCTGGTATTGGGAGTGGTAGGTATAGACCTGCGTTGGAGGATGTACCTTTTGCCATATGGCAAACCCAACAACTGGCTACAAAATGGATAACATCTCGCCTCAAATGCGGCCATAAGAACTGACTAGATACAGAGTGAAGGGTTTTATATCTTCCATCATGCCTCTCGTTGTGTCTCTCCTGTACAATCAGTAACCTCAAGCTTCCCTCATGAATATAGAGTAAGTTACCTTTGAAGAGGTAACCATTGCTCACTGCAAAATATTTTCTCAAACCCGCGCTGACTTCCTCTAAAATAGGACCAAAAGATGAATCGATAGCCAGTAAATCCTTCATTATCTCGAATCCCACAACCTCTCCTTCCATAAGACTGATAATACAACGTGAGCTCAGTGCATCAGCTACGCGATTAACTGCCCCTGAAGCGTGTTTGACAGAAATGGTGAATTGTTGAATAAACGTTGCCCAACGCGCATTGCGGGAAGAGAGCTTCTCATGAATTTGCAGATGCTTCAAGGCATCATGATCGATGTATAGGAGAAAATCATTATAGGCCAAGTAGGAACTCCAGTTCTTCAAAGCCCGTAACACTGCATAAAACTCCTTGTCATAAGTGTTGTAGTTGAGTTTATCTCCACTTAACTTCTCACTGAAGCAGGCTATAGGTCGGCCTCTTTGGGTGAGTACAACTGGGTGCCCAATCCAGATGCATCTCAGTGCAGTTCAAACCCTGTAGAACATTCCGGTAAAACCAGAATAGGTGCAGCGGTCAGTCTTACCTTGATCTCTTCAGAAGCAGTAGTTTCTTGTGGGTTATCACCTGTACGCATATGGGTGGCAGTTGGTACTACTGGACTAGGGCCTGGAACCGTTCTTTTTGGAAACGCCATTGGAATTATTCATGTAGTATCTCCTCCATAAGGCTTTCGTGAAAGGGCTTTCTCCAGATGTAGTGCGCGCTGATGTGCTTCAGACACATTCACAGGGTCGAACATTTTCAGTTGGTCATGAAAGTGTTGTCTCATCCCACCTATGTAGCGAGATACTAATTGAACTATTGAATCAGCAATATCGACATGGTTTTGCAGCTTGAAAAAATCGTTAGTGTATTCATCAACAGTCTGTGACCATTGTCTAAGGTTTTGGAACTGCTGGTACATTATACGCACATAATTGTAGGGCAGAAACCCAACCCTCAAGTGCTTCACAAATTTAGCCTAGGTTTTTATTTTTGGCTTACCTTGGCTTGATCTGGTCTGCTTTAACTGTTGCCACCAAAATGCAGCTCGACATTGGAACTTAGTTGCATCCAATTGTACCCGTTTTGCATTTCGAACCACCTTGAAATCAAAGACTTCTTCAACTAAGGCGATCCAATCTAAAAAATCCTCTGGTGCTAGACCCCTTCGGAACTCTAGGATCTCAAGTCTGAATCCAGATTCCCACCGGTTGTTTGTGTTCTGATCGAAATCTCTCACAGGTGGCTGGTCAAAGACTTGTTCACGACAGTATTGTGGGTAATATTAACCTCTACTATGTTCTCTCCAAGGAGCAAACAGATTCTGCTCGCAGCCGGTCTCTCTCTCAGATCCCGACGACTGGTTGCTCGAACCTAGAGCTCAAAATCCGTTGGTTTGGTTGTTCAACAGCCTTTGTAGTGCTTCCTGTATAACCCTCATCTGGTTTCCCAACAAATGCATCTGTTCACCCACCTGTCCAAATCAGTTTTTGAATTTATCACGATTGACCGATTCCACATTTGGAAGAGTGGACCTCCCGCGTAAGGATCTCTTTGGCGGCATACCTCTGTAACCCACTTCGTAGGAGCTCTACAACTCTGATACCAATATGGTAGAGCCGATATATAAGATAGAATGGATGGTAGCAAACACAAAGAGAGGAAGACAAAACAGAGAATAAACTCTAACCCTAGGTCAGAGTATCAGAGACTTAGAGAAAACTTAAATTATATTGCAAAAAGTCTGTTGACAAAAATAGCGTTTGAGAGTCTTTTATAGAAGTGCACGGAATCATACGCCAAAATTACAACTTGTTCCTAATGAAATAGAATGAAGGCCAGCCCAATTTCAAAACGATTGGAGCTGGTTAAGTACTTTAATTAAGTCCAATAAAAATAGGAAAATGCAGAAAATGCACGAAAACAACAAAAAAAGGCTTCAACTTCATCACAGACTTTGCCCTTATGATGCTTTCGAAAATCATTGGGCTTTTCAACGCGTTCGATTTGAGTGGTTGCAACGCCTAATTCGGATAACCGAGCCCCAAATAAAGCTCGTTTTTATTTATCCAAAATGGCCATATAACTATGGACTTGTGCAACTACATCACCATCCCAAGAGGGCTCTGCTTTCACCAGTGATGGTTTGTTTACCATAAAACTTATGTATAGGTGCAATTATAATACCTTTTAAATCTATAATTATGAAACTACATGTAGCTTCACCAGTCTGAACGCGAGATATATCTGTGTTTAGCTTGTATCATGAGGCCTTACGAGGAAACCAATTGAGAATAATGATATTTCTTGTATGCTTTAAATAATTAAACCATCTAAACTCATAAGCTAGATTATAATCTTTAAGTCATTAGGATTTTTTTGAGTAGATTAGCTTGGTCCAGTTTGAGTATATCATTCTTAACATTTTGAATGAGAATATTGTGCGTGACCTTCTGCTCATTGAACTTCATTTTGTTTCTATGATACCAAACTATCCAGTAAATGTTTTAAGGTAGAGTTTTACTGATATGAATAACAGTATGGTAAAACCAATACCAACATATTATGATGTGAGATAGAGACATATGTCTACCAATTTGGACATTGAATATATTGCTAAAGTACTGCCAAACTGCCCAAAATATATTGCATAGAAGGAGGATATGTTGCATAGTTTCATAACTATCACAATGTTTACATTTTGAGGCCAGGGTTGTGTTCCTTGTTTGTAGATTTGTGTCAACAGAAACCTAGTTTTTAAGAACCCTCCAAAGAAGAAATGAAAAATTCTTAGGAGTAATACTGCTCCAAATATTCTTGTACAACAAAAGGATTGTTCATTGGACTCTTAATTGATACCTTGTATGTCTTTAGTGTATTCCCCAGAGTGAGATAAATTTCATTATATTTGATCCTCCACATTGACTTTGGTAGATAGTTTATAGTTTTTGTTAATATCATTACCAGTGATTGATGAGAGAATCTTAGCATCATTCCATCCACTATCTGACCAAAGTTCATTAACCTTTTCTTGATAGTACCATAAATTATTATAGTCTCCATTTAAGATGATAAGAGATGAGTTGTTGCATCATTTATCCAACCAAAATTCATAGTTACGTTTGTTCAAAATCCATTGAATGTAGAGATCTGCTGTATTTCTAACCTCTAAGAGCATTTTCCAGACTTGAGATCTTTTGTTTACTAAAGATACTTGCAAGAAGTGTTGAGTAGAACAATAGCATCCATAACTGCATTTTGACCATAAGCTTTTATTTTCCCTGAACTTGTACCATAGCTTGTAGGAACATGTTAGTTGGAGGTATTCTAAGCTTATAAGATTTAGACCACCTTCAGAGTAGGGTTTGCACAAGTTAATCCATTTCGACCATGCACTAGTTCTATGTATATTTGTAGCACCACATAAGTATATATTGTAGATTATTTCTATTCTTCTTATGACTAATTTAGGAAGAGAAAAGTTCTGCATTTGGTATTGGGGGATGGCAATAAGAACAGTTTGGATAAGTGTCAGCTTGCTACCAAAAGACAACAACTTTTGTTCCTAATCATGGATCATCTTTCTGATTTTAGAAACAAAGTGTTCATAGTGAGTAAATATTTTGTTTTGATGGATATTAGATCCCATATATTTTTTAGGTAAGCTACTAGATTTGAATCTAGTAATTTGATGAATAGAAGATACTATGTTATGGGCTATATTAAGAGAGGGGGTGAATATAGACTTGTCTTTTCTAATTTTCAGGCCAAAGTATTCTTGATGTCTCAGCAAGAACGTTTTGATGTTGTTGATGCTTGATGATGCTTGATGATGATCAATTAGTGAAGATGATAATATCACCGCAAAAGCCAACCATGGTATCAATATATTGTTTGTTGTTTTTATATCTAATGACTAAGTTATTTTGAAATAGTTGCTTCAGGCCTCTAGTAAGGTATACCTCAACAAAAGTGAAAAGACTTCGAGAAATGGGGTCATCTTGTTTGACAAGATTGGATTATTTAAAGTATCATCTAGCTTCTCCATTTATTGTAACTGAAAACCTGACTTCTTTAGTTGTCTTCTTGATGATGTTATTAAACTTCTCATCAAAACCAAAAACGGTTAGAATTTGGGAGATAAAAGATAGAGATATCTTATCAAAATCCTTAGCCATGTCGAACTTGATAATTAGGTTGTCACCTCTGGATATCCTGTTAAGATTATAAGCCAGTTCTTTAGTTAGAAGAATAATTTCATAAATATTTATTCCTCTTAAAAAACCACTATGCTTTTGGGAGATTAGTTTAAGGAGAAGAGTAGAGAGTCTGTCATTAAGAAACCTGGAGAGGATCATGTTAAATACAATACATAAACTTATAGGTCTATAATTATTCCATGTTTTTTTGTCATTTTTTTCCATCAAGAAAATTGCAGTAGTGTAGATGCCATTGAGAAGATAATCTTCGTTGAAAAAAAACTCTAACTGTTAGGTAGAGATCTTTAGCTATGATATCCCAGCATTGCTGAAAGAATTTGGTGTTGAAACCATCTACTCCAGTAATAATGGTAGAGTTTAAAGCTTTGAAAGATTGATGGATTTCTTGATATGTTGGCCAATCCGGCAAGTTGATGTTATCTTTATTTGTAACTAGCCTTGGGATGATTTCATTTACGTCCTCTATTTCTATAGATATAGAAGTTTCAGTGAGAAAGGATTTGAAATGGTTAACAGCAGACTCTCATATCTCATAAGAATCATGAATCTACGTATTGTTATCCACGATCTTTGTAATTTTTCTTCTTCTTCTTTACTTTTTGGCATAACTATGGAATGATGTTATGTTCTTATCTCCAAGTTTGGTCCAGTCTACACTACATTTCTGTTCCCAAATGTCTCCTCCTCTCTGACCAACAGTTGTAGAAGAATTTCTTGGGATTTTGCTAGTCTTATATTGTATTATTGAGTCTTGGTTTCAGTGAATCTTGTCTCATGTTATTTTACTTTCTCCTCTGATTGAGCTAGTGAATTAAAGATGTTCCTAAATGTTTCTTTGTTTCATGTTTTCAAGTAATCTTTTTGCTTTTGCGCTTCTGTCATAAGATCTGAATATGATCCATTCATAGTTATATTCCACTTATTCATCATGAAGTTAGTGAACTCAAGTAGAGTATTCATAGGCTTAACAAAGGTGTTAGTAAAGTAGTTAGACCAAGAAGGTTTATATATAACATTATCAAGTCTACTCCAGTTGTGAGTTTTAGTTCATGTTCATTTAGAGCTTGAGTAGCCAGCGTCCATTAGATTGAAATCACTAATTGTATTATTGAAATTATCCATACTCCTTATGTATATAGTTGTGCATGAGAGTTGTTCAGATGGATCTATAATGGAGTTAAAGTCTCCCAAGACTAACCATTCAGATGTTGAATAAGTTAAGTTTCCCAAGCGGTTCCAGATATTCATTCTCAGATTCCTTGACCACTTAACATAGACTATAAAAACTATAAAATCTTTGGATTGTAATGAGATACTGTGATGTGGAGAAGTTGGTCTTGATCTAATATATGATGAACTTCATAATCATCTTTCTAGAAAAACCATATCTTATTTGATATGTTGGTTGTGGCATTTTGAAATCCAAGTAGTTTAGCAGTCTTGTTCAAGTTTGTATTTGAGATCATGGGCTCCTTAATGGTCAGGAAGTCTAAATTCTCAACTCGTGTAATATATTTGAGTCTTCTTCTTGTAGCCTTGTTTTCTATTCCACGTACATTCCAACACATGATTGATATAGTCATTTAGAGGAGCCAGATTATAGTGTGGCAGACCTTTTGGTTTAAACTGCTTTGTGAGTGTTTGTTCCTCCTATTTTTTTTAGTTTTATTTCTCTTATTTTCTTATGTAAATATTCTTGAATATATTGTTGTCTTGTGCTATAACTTTTGGGGAGGAAGGGAGACTACCGAGATGTTGAGTCTGAGGGGATTTATCAAATTTATCTGAATTCTGGTCACTAGTTGATATCATAGTCAATCATGTCTCAAGGGTTTGGAAGACCTCAATGATTTCAGCTTCATAGAGAGCATGTATTATACTTTATGTTACTGATAGATAGGTTACACTTCCCATTAAAGGATTAGTGGAATATCTAGGTCGAGTGATGATAGATGGTTGTTAAGTTGTACTATATTCAACGTTGTTGGTAGTTTTTATACTTTGTTGCTGATTTCTTTGTCTGAATTTCCCTGGTATGAGAGATAGGATCTTGCACTATAATAGATTTCATTTTAGGTTTCCAAATCTCTAGGGTTTTATGTAAATTGTTGTTACTTGAGGGATCTGGTCTAATGGAGTCACTTGATGAGGTTGAGTGGCTTTGAGCAGTTTCCTACAATCGTGTTTATTATGTCCTAAATGTAGACATTCTTAGCAGTAGTTAGGTTTATTACCATAAGTCACATCCACCCAGAAGCCATCAATTTTTCCAAAGCTTATCATATTCTTGACTTAGAGGTTCTTTGATATGTCCAATTTCACAAGGTTTTGCAAGAATTGTACATGGATTGGTTCTTGAATAAGATCTAACTTAAAGAGGGGTATGTATTGTTGTTTCCACGGTTTTGATAAAAAACAGAGTGATTGAGATTGATATGCTTCCAAAACAATTTAACACCCATAACAGTATCCAAACTTTAAAAATAATATACTTGAGAATTCTCTATATAAATTAATTTTAATTTTATCAGACATAATATGTATTCTATATCGTAGAATATTGTAATTATGTTTTTAATCTAAATGACTAGATTGTTTGGATTATCTTGTTTATTGTTGATTAAACCCAATTCGCTATTCTTGTAGTTTGGCCATATTTTTAGAGACTTCGAATCTTTATCATTCTCACCCATCCAAAGTAACTTGGTGCGATTGCGATTAGGTTACTATCTTTTTATTTATATCTATCCAAGATTTAAAATTTTGTGTACATTTTATATTTTTAATTTTTTTAAGATAGACGGTTAATTATTCAATATTAAATACTTTGAAAATATTTTCTTATTTAATGTATATTTTGATATTCTGAAATTGTCCAATGGTACGGTGCAATATTATTTATTATTTATCGAATATTTCTAAAAACAAAAAAAAAAAAATTGTGATTATCATGTTTACCTGAAATGCCGGAAAACATCACCAATTCACAGAATCAGATTCTTGATATAAAACAACTTGTTACCTAACCTTTATATATTCATGATTTAGAGAAGCCAATTTGGGCCATCATTTTTTAAACCACTGAAATCACGAACAAGCTATATTTTGACTCGAATATTTCTTTAATAAAGGTAAGTTTGTAAATTACTATATGAGAAGGAAATGAAGCGCCGAGCGTATAACTCCAATAGCCAATTATAGCTGGAAATTCTATTGAACGGCTTATGTTATAATCTTTCTTTTAGTAGTTTTAATTTTTTTATTATGTCGGTGTTTTTATATATTTAAACTGTGATCCGTGTTATTAGGACTAAAATCTCACCATTTGTTTCGCCTAAATCTTTTGAGGAAAGAATGCAAAATTTAAGTAAAAATGCATATGTTTATTCTAAATTTCTATAAGAAGTATCCTACACCATTAACCCTAGTAGCTCTAAATTTATATGAACTCTAAATTATTATCATACCTAATCTAAACAATAAACTTTTGACATAATTCAAAATTTTAATAATAATTTAAATTTCATAAAACGTAAGTCGTTTTACTAAATTGATTCGTGATTTGAAGACGCCAATTAATATAAATTTCATCACGGGAACGACAATAATTCGTATTGCTTGTATAAAATCTCAATTGTTTTAAGGGTTAGGTTTAACTGAGATGAGCTTTTTTATAATGTGACCTTGTTATATAAGAGGTTTTATTTTGTAAAATATTGTTTTTGGAAGTTTCATTTTGTGTGTACTAAAATGTTGGTCATATTCACACAACTCATATAATATTTTTTAACTTTTGTACAATGACCAAATTTAAATAAGGGTTCGGTAAGTAAAAATAAAGGATAAAAAAAAAGAATTTTTTTTTATCCAAAATCTAAAATCATCCGACAATGCAAAAATTAACCATCAAACCATTCATTTGTTAATATATATCCCACAAACTAATGTAACATAAGAACAAACAAAGAGAAAATATAAAAGTGTCTAAGGTTTTGTTATTAGAAAGCATTAGAATTACATAGAGCATATACTCATATTTATAGATAAAATAAAAAGCTAACAAGCTTGGGCCTTATATCTTTAACGCCCTCTCTCAAACTTACAATGCAACAGTAATAAGCATTGAGAGTTTGTGACAAAGAAAACGAAACCATACTGTTGATTGAGTCTTCGTGAAAACATTAGCAACCTGCAAAGCTGATGGAACATATGAAAATGAGATGGTGCCGATCTGAAGGTGATGCAGAGTAAAGTGACAATCTATATTAATGTGCTTCGTTCTCTAATGAAAAACGGAACTATTTGCTATCTGCATGGCGATTTTGTTATCACAATGTAAAGAAGTGGGTTTAGTAACATTAACCCCTATATCTGCAAGAAGCCATCATAACCAAACAATCTCACATGTGATCACGACCATAGCACGGTACTCAGCTTCAATGGACGATATAGAGGCAACATCTTATTTCTTGCTTTTCTATGAGATTAATGAATCTCTAAGAAAAATACATAAACCAATAGTAGATTTTTGGTCATGAGGATCACTATCCTAATCAGCATCGTTATAGGCACGCAGTTCAAGTGAAGAGGTCGAGGGAAATAAGATGCTATGGAACTGAGTGCCACGAAGATATCTCAATATTCAAAGAACAGCTCCCCGATAAACGAATATAGGAGCAATAATAAACTGACTAACCATATGAACAACATAAGCTATATCTAGACGAGTAACTGTAAGATAGACCAAGCTCCCTACAAGATTTAGATATAGAGTTGGGTCTGAACTAATGAATACCATCAGTCGAGGAGTACCGAGTATTGGTTTTAAGAGGGGTATCTACCGTCTTATTATCAGAAAGTCGTGCTCACTCGAATAAATCTGATATATATTTTGTGTGAGAGAGATATAACCTTTTGGAGAGTGAGCCACCTTAATACCAAGAAAATAACGTAATAGTCCCAAGTCATTCATTGAAAAAAAATTGAGCCAAATTACGTTTTAGTGCCTCAATGCCATCAATATCATCACCAGTAATGATCATATCATCTACGTGTAATTATAAAATAATTCGTCCTGTACGTGTACATATGATAAACAAATAAGAATCATGATTACTAGCAAGGAAACCAAGTGAAGTAATAACCGTAGATAATTTCTTAAACCAAGCACGATGAGCTTGTTTGAGACCATATAAAGCTTTTCTAAGTCGACAAAATTCACCTGGTTAGAACAACACCTTGAAGAGGAGTCATGTAAACCTCTTCACGAAGATCACCATTCAAAAATTCATTTTTGACATCTACTTGGAAGATCTTCCACTAGTGAACGGGTGCAACCATAATAAGAGTACGAACTGTCATTATTTTTTCCATTGGGGCAGTCTCATCATAATCAATACCATACTTCTATGTATACCCTTTTACTACAAGGCAAGCCTTATATATTTTAACAGACCCATCAAATTTTGTTTTAATTTTAAAAACCCAACGAGAACCAGTTATATGCTTACCGGATGAAGGTTTAACTATATCTCATTTATGAGTATGATAAAGAGCAATAAACTCTTCGACTATAGCATTTTACTAACGAGGATCACAAACGCCTTCTTTAAGATTTGTTGTTATACTAGAGAAAGAAGCTGGCTCATGTATTGATGAAGCTGACTCAAGCATTGATGGAGCAGAAGTAGTATCAACTATGGTAGATGTTTCATGATCTGGAATATCAATCTCAAAAGATGTATCATTATTAGTTTTAAAAGGATCAATAGCCTAAAGGTCTGTATTTGTTACATCATGTGATTTTTTCATAATCGAATAAAATGGGTTATGCTTGTGACATGACAAGATACATATAGCTTCTGATTGGTGGGATCAAAACAACAGTAATCTTTCTCTTAACACTATAACCTAGAAAAACACATATAGATGTTTTAAGACCCAATTTGTTGCGTTCAACATGAGGATGAAGAATAAAACATATACATCCAAATACTTGTAAGTGATATCGAAATAGGATTTTGAGGATTAAATTGTAACTAATGTAAATTTAAGGATTAAGTTATAAGTAATGTAAGTTTTGTCCTTAAATGGTAACTGATGTAAGTTTTAGAGAGTATTTGTAACTATGTATAATTGTTAAGGACTAAACAGCAATTAGTCCTCTTTTGTAACAAATTTCAGTTTGAGACTAAGTCTTGGCTCCTCTATATAAAGGGAAAGGCTACTCTAATAAAGGGGTTGAAGACTTTTACTTTGAAAACTCATTTGTACTTGTACTTTCTCTATCTAAAAACTTTCTAGCTCTTTCTGTCTCTAGAATTCACTCCTAACAATTTACTAAGGCAAAATCAAACTCATCAAATTGGCAACTTCACTGGGGATATTAATACGATATTGTTGTATTTTCTGTTTAAAATTAGTAAGATGAATCCTGAGAACAATCCTACAATTCGATCAGCTATGGAGACTTTTAAGGATGATTTACAGGGAGGTAGACCTGGTGGATCATCTCCGATCAAAACTCAGTCTGATATTGAGGTTCGAATGAACCAGTTTCTAGACCAAATTAACGCATTGAATGAAAAGTATGAACGAAAGGAGTGAGAGATCCACTCGGTAAAGGTTAGATCTGAGGTTAGACAGGAAACATAAAAGACGGAGGTAGAAGCTCATTCAGATCGGTCTTTTGATGATCGACGAGCTAAATCTGAGAAAAAAAAGCACGTTTTGTGTCTCCTAAAGAGCGATATTCTTATCGTAAGGAGAAAAAATATAAACATAAATATGTGACCTTTAGTGACAAGGAGGTAGAGAGTTCAACGTCAGGCTTCAAGAGATTTAGAAGTTCTTCGAAAGAGGAATCAGACAAAGATCAGTCGAGGAAACACAAAAAAGAGAGTAAATCTAAGAAGGATAATGCTCTTCATTCAACTTGGTATGAAGGAAATCCCTCGAATCAGTATGCTTAAACTGATCAGAATTTGTATGTTACTATGGGAACGGATGACCAATTCGTTCAAAGAGTTGACTGGAGAAATTCTCCATTGACGAATGAAATTCGTTCTATGACGCTTCCAAAGTGTTTTGACATTTTGAAGGTTGAAAGATTCGATGGGATGCAGGATCCTGATGATCACATCGAACAATTCAAGAATTATATAACGAACTTCGAAGATGACGACTGGTTGGTGTGTCGTGCATTTTATCAGACTTTTGAAGGAACTGCTCTTAAGTGGTATAACCGGATTCCGAAGGGGTCCATTTCAAATTTCAGAGATTTTTATACTGCATTTGGAAGGCAGTTTGTGGGAAGCAAAGAGATGAGAGCAAATGGTGATACCATTATTCAGTGCAAGCAGGAACCTAGAGAAAAGTTGAAAGACTATACAAAGAGGTTTGTGTTGACCAAGGCTAGTTTGGACAATTGTGAGGAAAATGTGGGGATGGCAGCTTTTCACGAAGGGTTATTGCCAGGGGATCTGGCTAATTAGACGACAAAGAGAAGGGCCTTGACTTTTGGAGCTTTGATGGCTCAAGTTAAGGATCAAATCAAAGTGGAGGAGTCGACTAGAGTCCAAGGTGGACCAGTTAGCACTCCAAAATATTTAGGATAGGTAGCCAATAATCAGGGGCAGTCTTCGAATAGCAATGGCAATGACAATCAACAGTCGAGGCAAAATAACAACAATTTGCCTCCTCAGAGTAGTGGTTATTCAAATCATGCTCCATCTAATACTTACAACAGGCTTAGATCAAATACTTGGGTCAAACCAGAATACTATGCTAATTTTACAAAGAATGTTTCTGTAATCTAGGATAAGACCAAAAGCTTCGTAAATTTTAGGAAGCCAGCACCAATCAGTAGGCCAAAGGAGGAGAGAAATAACAAGTTTTATAGATATCATGATGACATTGGGCATGATACTAATGATTGCATTGCTTTGAAGAAAGAGATCCAATATTTGATTGAGAATGGAAAGCTCCTAACTTATATGAAGTCACATGGGAGCGCATCGAAAAATAATGGCGCATCAACTTCGAAGGCTGCACCGCCAGCTGAGAATTTGATGATTTTGGATTCACAAGATGAATCGTTTGATGGTTCTTCTGAGTATGTTGAAAAAGATCCGAACAGATTGCTTATGATGACAATCGAAGAGTCTGTCAAAAAAGAAAGTGTTCGGGAGCTATGCAAGTTTTTCTAATCGTTGGCTATTTTTGGAGGCGATTCAATGACTGGAACCTCGGCTAGTTTGAGGAAGAGGTATGTTGTCAACTTGACAACTCAAATTGAAGGGAATATGTCTACACACTTATATGGGAAAAAAGATATTCCCTTCATTTTGTTTGATGAAGATGATCTGAGAGGTACCGCAGGTCCACATAAAGATGATGTGGCAATTGGAGCTGAGGTGGAAGGTTTCGAAATTCGATGTGTGCTGATTGAAACTGGTAGTTTTGCTAATATTCTTTTTAAATCCACCTATGATAGAATGACAAATCCACCTAGGATTTCTCAATCGGATCGAACGATTATTGGATTCACGGGTGTACACAGCTCGTGTTGTTAGAGAATTCGAAGGTGAGGTGAGTTTGGGAAAAGGACCATTTAATAAAAAGGTCCAGGTACTCTTTCTGGTGGTAGATTATCCCACAAGTTACAATGCTATTTTTAGAAGATCGTGGCTTTCAAGAATGTATGGGGTGGTGTCTATATCATCAGTGTTATAAGTATGTGGTTGGAGATAGAGTTGGGGTTGTTCGAGGCAATCAGAAGGTTGCCAGGGAATATGCCACTGCACTCCGGATCCGAGGGTCCAACAATAGAGATTTAATGCGGGAATAACAATTAGAGGGGCTACCCTCGGATTGGGAAGAAAGGGTTGACGATTCGAGGGAAACCCCGGGGTCTTTAACGGTGAGCGAAAAAATAGAGGAGTTTACTTTTTTGGAAGGGAATGTACTTCGCATCGGAAAATTATAGACCCCTTTTCTACGTTAACAATTGTTGAATTTTTTATCCCAAAATTTGGATGTCTTTGTTAGAGGACAGAGGATGTAACAAGAGTGTCCATTGAAGTAATTCGTCACAGTTTTGCCATTTATCTGAAGGTCAAACCGGTTATTCAGAAAGGAAGAGCGTTTTCCTCGGAAAAAGCAGAAGTGATTGTTGCTGAAGAAGATCGGCCATCACCAGAGATTTTGTCAAATCCTTGAAATAGGGAGAAATTGTTTTTGTACATCGCGGTTTTGTATTTTTTACTGAGCGCAGTGTTAATCAGTGAAGATTCAGGAGTTCCGAAGCCGGTGTATTACATTAGTAAAAGTTTGGTGTCAATAGAAAATAGATACATGAAATTGGAAAAATTGGCATTAGCACTGGTGATTGCTGCTAAGAAGATGCGTCCATATTTTAAAGCTCATATTATTGAAGTCCAAACTTCATTCCCCTTAAAAAGGTTTTGCAGCGACCTAATAGTTTGGGGAGAATGACCAAATGGTCACTGGAGTTGGGGGACTATGATATTTTGTTTACACCTCGAACTGCAATAAAGGCGCAAGCATTAGCAGAATTTTTTGTTGAATTCCACTCAAGCAGATTAGAGGAAGAAGAAAATATAGAAGTCATACCTGTTGATTCGAGGTGGGTTATCCGGACAGATGGAGGCTCTAGTGTTTCAGGGTGCAGTGCTGGAGTTCAGTTAATAGCTCCAATGAGAGAAACAATGATTCAATCTATTAAATTTGGTTTTCATGCTTCGAACAATGAAGTTGAATACGAAGCTGCTTTGGCAGGTTAGAGATTGACAAAAAAAATTGGGGAAACTTTAGTGCGCTTGGAAACGGATTCTCAGGTGTTAGCAAATGAGGTATCTGGATTTTCTAAAGCAAGAAAATATCGTTTGATTCTATATCTTCAGAACTTCGGAATTTAATGCTTCTGTTTGACAACGTTGTTATGGAATATATTGGGCGAGTAAATAACATGGTGGCTGATTCTTTACCAAACGTTGCTTACAAGGAAGAATATCCTTGGATTTCGCTACAAGAAAGTCCTTCAATTGTTACTCAATCTAGCCAATGTGAATGTATAGATGAATTTTTTTACAACTTCCGAAATCCGAGGCGACTGGCGATCAGATATACTTAATTTTTTGACTCAAGGGATATTACCAAGTGATTCACAATTGGCTAAAAAATTGAGAAGTAAAGCCTTCGGATATATAGTACTGGATGAAATTTTGTATAAAAAAGCATTAAGCAGACCATTGTTACGATGTTTAAGCAAACAAGAATCACAAGAAGTATTATGAGAGTTATATGATGGTGAAGGGTCAGCTCATTGCGGGTTCAAAGCTCTATCACGTCGATTTTTACTTGCAGGGTTCTATTGGCCTACAATCATGAACGATGCTAAGAATTTAGTTCAAGGATGTGATACTTGTCAGAGATTTGGCAATGCTATTCACAAACCAGCAGTGCCGCTTATGTCTATATCCGAGGCAGTACCATTTGATAGATGGGGAATTGATCTGGTAGGACCGTTGCAGATGGCTTCTGGAGGAAGACAGATGATAATTGTAGAGGTTGATTATTTTGCAAAGGGGGCAGAGGCAGAACCGCTATCAGGAACAAAGGC
Source organism: Limnanthes douglasii subsp. nivea (assembly GCA_036936605.1). Taxonomy (NCBI): domain Eukaryota; kingdom Viridiplantae; phylum Streptophyta; class Magnoliopsida; order Brassicales; family Limnanthaceae; genus Limnanthes; species Limnanthes douglasii. The sequence goes on from JAUPFV010000002.1 coordinate 40,126,222, forward strand.
AAAGGATGTCATCAAATTTATTATGAACAATATTTGTTGTCGTTTTGGAGTTCCTCGGAGGATTACAACAGATAATGGCCCTCAGTTTAATAACAAGGAGATGGCTTCATTTTGTACTTCTAAGGTAATTCAGCAATGTTTTTCAACGCCTTTTCATCCTCAAGCCAATGGACAAGTGGAAGTAACAAACAGGACCATTTTAGATGGCTTGAAGAAGAATTTGACGGGGGCAGCATGAAAATGGCCAAATTATTTACAAGAGGTACTTTGGGCTTATCGAACAACTCCTAGAGAGGTTCCGAAGGAGACTCCTTTTGCTTTGGCATATGGAATGGATGCAGTCATCCCTATAAAATCCACAATGTCATCTTTTTGAATAGCCTAATATTCTGAAAGGTCTAATGATGAAGTTCGAGGGGAGAATTTGGATATGATTGACGAAAAAATAGTTCGAGCTCATCTAAATGTAATTCATTATCAGACTCTTATGAGAAATCCATATGATTCGAATCTGAAAACAAGAGAATTTAAAGAAGGTGATAAGGTGTTGCGAAAAGTTTTCTAGTACACAAAGGGGAAGAACCTCGGAAAAATGGCTCTGAATTGGGAATGGCCTTATATAGTTGTTGAAAGAATTAAGTCGGGGTCCTATCGTCTTTGTGATTTCGAGGGGAGAATGCTTCAACATTCGTAGAATATCCAACACTTGAAGCTTTATTGGGAGTAGATATGTTTTTGTACTTTGGAATTTTTGTTTTAAATGGCGCACATGTTGGCCCATGAAGGTTTTAATGAGGCGTTGTGTACATGTTCAATATGATCAATAAAGTTTGTTTTTTGGCCAATGGTTGTTTGTTTACACATATATTTGAATACTATCTTAACAAATCATCAGGGATTGATCATCTTTGAGATTAATTAAGAGTAGAATGTTATAAAGTGTTTATAACACTTTTCGAAGAAACAACCATGTTAAACAATCACATTACATTTTTATTTCGAAGTGAACGCTTAACAGCACACTAAGAATTTTTCGAAGGGCTACCAAAGCTAAACGCATTGAGATTTTTTTGAAGAGCTACTGTGTTCATCAATTTTGTTAAGGTATTCAAGGTGGTAAGTTTACATTTTGTAATTATTATTATTTTAAAATTTACCATCGAATAATATGCAAAGAAAATGAAAAAATAGAAAAACCGTTTGTCATTTAGATTAATTCGTTGAGGTACAAAAAGAAATTTTTTAATATGACAAAGACAAAAAAGTGATAAAATTAATCAGATGATTCTTGCTCCTCAGATGAATCATCTTGTGAGGATGATCAATCTGGAACAGGGTCGAAAGTTTCACTTAGGCGTTTCTCTTCAGGGATGTCATTCCAAAAACTTGTAAGGTCGATTTTTGGATAAGCAGCGTGAAGCTCTCGAAGAAGGAGAATGGTTGCATCTTCTTTTCTGATGTTGATAGCAGTTTGCATATATTTTGAAAGCTCAACCTCGGGAGCAGCTACAGTAGAAGTTTTTTCCACTCCGAAATCCTCATTCAGTTTAGTTATCTCATCGGTTAGCTCTTTATTTTTTGTCTCGCAAAGAGTGAGAGAATTTCAAAGCTCAGTGGAGTTGGACTTTTCAGTGGCCAGTTTAGTAGCATGATTAACCTTTTCTGCCTCATGAGAATTCGTCAGCAATTCTGTATCCACAATGTGGGTGGTTCGCAGATGATTCTTCATGCAAAGAGTACCTTTTATGAGTTCGGACCTTTCCATTTCATAACCATGAAATTGATAAATTACTTTGTCGTGCAAATCTTCTCTGAATTTTTTCTCAGCCTCGTACGCTTCTTTGTAATAAACCATATCTTTGGCCAATTGCTTCATATGGTTCTGAGAATCTTCGACTTGAGAAGCAAATGTCTTTGCTACAGTATCAAGCTCGGTAAATGGTTGAAGTGCGACATCGATTGCAGGATTTGGAGGAGGAAGACAAAGTTCTGATGTTCTACGACCTTGAATCATAGGGGTGATATGTTCATGACAATGGATAACTTCTAGAGAATATTCGATTGGTGTTGGTCTCCCAAAGTTAAGCATGTGGTTTTGGATGACTTGAAGAACATGGTATTCTTCACCAGTAAGTGCTTCAGTGTTTTCAAAGTTGATAAACATATCAGGATCAAAGTTTGCAGTAGCCTGATTCTCGTTGGAGGTGCTATCTTCGATGACTATCACAGGATTGTCTTTGTTTGGATGTTCTTCGATCGAAGGATTTTGTGGGTTTTGTTGGTTTTCAGCAGCGGTGTTTTCGTCTTCGTGAACCAAAGTATACAAAGTGATTCTCATTTGCTTCTTTTTCTTTCCATGAGAACTAGAAGAATTTTTCTTTTTCTTTGAGGACGGTTCTTGATCTTTTCCCTCTTCAATAGGTGAGAGAGGTTGTTCTGCAGTTTTTCGTTTTCGACACTTTGGCTTCACTAGTGTTGAAGGGCTAGCACCAGATGTGCTAGCTGCCTTCTTACTTTTCTTTTCTTTGATAGCTCTTTCTTTCTTCTTTTTTGGCACATGGATTTCCGATCTGTTGCAAGTGGGAAGGAAGACTTTGTAATCAGGTTGAGATATTCTTTGGCAGACTAGCTTCAGATTCGGCTCTGATGTCAGATCTTGAGGAGGCAAGCCACCTTCTCTAATTGAAAACATACGACAGTGGAGGAAATTGATGGGCTGAAATGAAGTATGAAATGCGTTGTTCCATTCCTTCTCAGCCCAAGCGGCAAGCTTTTGGAAAATCAACTTGGCAGCTGGACGACGTGATGAGTAACACTTCGGAATTCTGAAAAAAATAGAAAAGCAAATATTAAAAAAAATAGCGTAATTGTTTTTTCAGAATGTAAAAATTTCGAGGGGCTTACGATTTCTTCTCCAGACGAGAGTTAGTTTTGAATGATTGGCTTCAGAAATTTATTTGCCATTCTCCCACTCTCCTGATATAAAGACGAATTTCTGTTTACATAATTTTTGCAGCCTCTAAAAGATCATCGATGATCTTGAGATCATCCATCAGGGTGAGGTAGTAAAAGGGAAGCTTCAGACCTTTCGATAACTGGATCAACGAGATGAAGTCTTTGATGTTGATGGGAATCTGAGACAGTCGAGATTCCATAATCACTGACATAAGGGTAAATCACTGATTCGGTGTCACCTGAGTTGGACATAAGATCAACAGTTCGAAGTATTCCACGATTATAAGATCTAGTGGAAACCGAAGACCCCAATATATGATCTTAGGGTAGACTATTAGTTCGTCGTCTCTGCAGTCTAAAGGATTTTCTCCTTTTTTGGGTAGTCAAAGTGTTATGTTTTCCCCCATTCCCCATTGTTTTTTTCAGAGCCGAAGCTTGGCTATATTGGTAGTATATATAGCGGACCTTTTTTAGAGCAATGATGTATTTGCCTTCAAGATTCCTGAGGTTCCTTCTAATTTTTGCTCTTTTTTCTTCGGAAAGGAAGCAAGCATTTGTTTCTTCTTGAGGTTTCTGGGTATTTACGGAGTTCCCATCGTCAGAGTCATCCTCAAGATCGGTTTTCGTAGCTTCCGAATCAACTTCGTTGTCTTTCAAAGTTTCTTCTCGAGGATTTTGAGATGTTGGGTTAACAACCTCTGGTAAAGGGTTACCTGTTCGAGGAGTTTCTTCAATTACTTCTCTTTGAGAAGGATTGTCAGCATTTGGATTTGGAGGGGAAGGACTTCGGATAATTTTTTATTCATCTCCCATGGCGATGAAAGTTCTTCTTTTTCTGGTTACTGAAGAGTGATTCGAATATGGGATATTTGCCTTTGGCTTTAGAGGGGATTTTCCACTAATCAAATGAGAAATTTTACTCTGAGACGAGGAGGCTCGAGGTGTTTTAGGCCCTAAGATTTTAGATGAGGAATGTTCTTCGACTATGGGAGAAGGCGAAAGAACATGAACTTTGGTGGGATCAAAATTACCGTAATAGATTGTTTCAGTGGTAGTTCCAACTAGACCTCGTCGGATCAATCCTGCTTTTCTATATTCTGCAGCTCTTTGTGTAATACAGAAGTAGTCGTACGATCCGAAGACTAAATTATTGTCAGACTTTGAAGATTCTAGTGTTTTGGGTAGGATACCCTTCGATTTTTTGGTTTTTAGTTTCTTTCTCATAAACCAAATGAAGGTTGATCGAAGAGGATGAAGATTGGTCAGAAAGCTTTGCGTGATGAGAATGAAAAAATGAAAAGCAGACTGAATTTATACAAAAGAAGTGAACACGTGTGAAGGTGGAAAGGCTCTTATGATGATAGGTTGGAGTACAAATCAGTGAGTTGATCAGATGCTCGAAATCTGTCAGGCTAGACCTCTAGGGTTATGATGGATTTAACGGTTATGCGCAACGATTACTTTCATATGTGCAACAGTTATGTTCGAAGATGATTTGTTTACATAAATCGTATATTCTTACATACTTTACATGTAGCCCTTTCATAGTTGACATTAGATATTGAAGACAATCACCTCATCAAATTTGGAAATGTCTATAGAAAATTCTTTCAAAGTACTCATTTTCATAAGAAATGAAAACACAAATCCGACCAGTGATGACTATTCATTCGGTAATAAAAATAGGTCTATTTAGAAGCCAACTACCCCATAATATTATGGTAGTTTTAAGTTCATGATCAAGAAAAGACTAGCCCATCCAGTCAGGATACAATTATGGACCTCAATCTTCCAATAACAAAAGCCACATGACAAAGTGGAAGAACCAAAACCTTTAGCAATGAGATTAATCAAGCTACAGTTGGAAGAAATGAGACAATAATTGCTATGGTCCAATAAAATGTAAATATAAAGAGAAGTGGTGGAAAATTACACAATTATCAAGGATAATTTAGATATTATGAATTTTAACATCTAAAATGGTTTTGTAAACAGTATTGGGAAATGCGCAAAAAGGTGTGCATATTAAAAATAGTGTCGTCTAAACAAATAAATTATCTTTAAGAAAGCATGCCCAATCATATGAGGACAAAAAAAATCAAGTACTAATTGTATTTCAAGTGTGGTGTCTGTTAAAGAAAAAAATGGTAACAATGAATGCAAAGAAAGTTCACAAGAGGTCCAAAACAACACAATACTTCCGAGCAAAATCTTTACTTTATCAATTTATATTAGATGGATAAATACGACGGGACGAGTGACCCATAAATCACATCATACTCGACTTTAATCTAGACGATACCATTTTATGTAAAGTATTCTTCATAATTTTATGGGCGAACTCTGTCGTAAATTTGAAATCTTCCACAAGGCTCCATTAGCAAATCTAGGATTGTTGGGCCTCTATCAGGATCCATTTCATTAACAATAAATCTATTATGCGAGAAGAGGTCTCATAATGTCCATGTAATAAAAAAAGGACAAGACATTCAAAACTTACATCCAACGGTTTTTATAATGAACGAATAATCTCAACGGTTGTACAAAGGCCTCTCGATGAACATTAGACTTTTTAAAAACTTAATATATTTTAAAATTGATTCAGTGGAAGAGTTGTATTGCTCTAAAATGTTCATTAAAATTTCAGAAACTAGAAGAGGATGTAGGGATCACCCAATTAAGATAATAAAGATGCGGTTATATGCATCCTACAACATATATAGACTCATTATACACGTTCAACTTATTTTGAAAGCCACACTAGAGGATCACACTGCTTATAACAATTATTGTAACCATTGATAAAACAAAAGATAACATTATTTACATAAGAATAAAGAAAATAAAACTAATAATAATGAGTGGTTTAAAATGTTTTATCAGCACATGCCACCGCAACCATCGACACCCGACATACAATTTCTACTAGTTAAAAGAAAAGATATAATATCTGATTGATAAAGGGGAGGTGGTAGTATTCGTTAAGTTAGGATAAATGAACAACCATATGTAAAGGAAGACACTAGTCCAAAAAAACAAAAACAAAAACAATTAACAGATAATCTGCACTGTCTTACGATATATACCTTAGTCGAGACATCACAGTCATCCAAGAAGTGACATCATAAAAATATTTAGAAGCACTTAGTAGATGATATATCTCCCAATTTAACCTGATGACCAAGATTTCTTATTTATTATATTGATGATGACTTACGAATGGTGACAACCCCCTACGAAAACACCACGATCGTTACCGTCTATTAATGAAATCAACATTAAAATAGCACTGATCAAGATGGGGGGTTCAAATAACCTTTTCTACTTAAAGGTTATGAACGAATATTTGAATTCAATCCGTACAAGAAAACAAAATGCCATTTGACGGGATTCACAAGTCGTTCTACCTATTTTTTAGAAGAAAATGAGTAACATGCCACGGTGGGAAGCAATTCATCAGAAAATATAATAAAAATCTTATTCTATGGTAGTAGATGTGTGAAGTTTGTATGATTACTATAGCTTCATAAAAGTGAATCTATCAAGCCGTATTTTCACCATTATGTAAAGTACATCCCTAGAAACCAAGTGAGAGTCATTCGCTTAGAGGTCAGTAAGCGAATATTATAAAATGTCCCCCGAACCTGATAATACCATATTATAGCAATTATAAAGCCCGTTGAGGAGAAACAATAGGTGCAACTGGACACCCCAATGAGCTTTAATCAAGGGGAGATTGGTGGTCCTAGAAAGACCCATCGTCTCACATTATCTTTAGATTATAGTTTTGAGTTCAAACAAATAGAAGGAAATTCTTTAAAGATAAGAACTCAATTATAGAGTGAGTTCGAAGAAATTTTATATTTATTTTACAATTGAATTGTGATATTTTTGCATGGAATATTTTGAACATTATAGCAACTAACTAGTTTATTATCTACCACGACCTTGCAATTGATAAAATATTTTTCTCGATACGACTAAGAAGAATTGTATTTATATCAAAGAACGACGAGGTCATTTATAATAAATTGATTATGCTATTAAATGTAAGGCGCATAAGAGAATCAAGTACCCCACTTGGTTGGCCAATCTTATATTCGTCAAAAAGAAAAATAGACAATGGAAAACTAATGTAAATTTCAGTGATCTCAATCTCTTATACTAGAATGATTTTTTCCCACTCGTGATAATGATATACTTGTTAATGCAACCACCGAACATGTATATCTGTCATTTATGGATGTGTACTCGAGAAATAACCAAATCAAAATGGATTATGATGAAGTAGAAAGCATTTTATAAGGTTATGCTATTTAGTTTGAAAAACATAATGGCTACCTATCAGTAACTCAACAACAACATTTTTATTGGCTAGTTAGGAAAAAAATTAGAAGTATACATTTACGATATGATCATCAAAGAAAATTAGAAAGATCTTTATATTTTATTTATGTTATAGACTTTCACCCATTTATGCAAGTACACCTAAACCCGAACCCTTAAAAGTGTTCATTTAGGGTATGTTCGGGAACATTTCGGAGATATGTGGTTAGCAAACGGGTTATAAAGACATATCCAATATAGTTATAAAAACTAATCGACGTAGCAATGCCTAAAATTACTCAAGAAAGTCTAGCATCTGACCGAGAATCTTACAAACCTTTTAAGATTTATTTCACGAGCTTTAGATATGAGTCACGTATTTACTTTAAGAAAAGAAACTAGAATATTATACTGGGACTAGAGGTACATAATAAATTTCAACGAACTTAAGAAGTACTTAACTTCAACCGGGATACTATCTAAACCACGAGAGAGAGATATATATTTATTTGTACTTACTTGTGTCGGACTTTGTAGTAAGTGTTGTATTGAAGCGAACGAAAATAAGGTTCAAACATCGATGTATTATGTAAGTAAGAGATTGATTGATGCTAAAATAAATACTTCATTATGTATAAGTTAGCCTTCAGTTTACTTATTGCATTCTGCAAAATACGACCATAATTATATCATAATGGTGTGACCTTTCTTTCCTTTGCGAATTGTTAGCTTAATAGTTGACTTATCATGATGAGTTGTATGGTGGTCTATTTAGTTAATGGAATAAAAAGTCCAATAGAGACATGAAAAATGACTTATGTGAAGCAATTTCTGATTTCACTAGTGAGTCCAATGCAATTTCTTGTAAAGAAGACATGATTACCAAGAAATATTGGTAACACAAAACCCAAATGGGTGGTTAATAAAAAAAATTGCATCTAATTTATCTGGCACTAGTGCAGACTTTATCTTAATTACCCTAAGAGGGGAAGATATATGACATGGAATAAGTTTGAGCTTCCCTACAATGAAAAATACAGCATAATACAACACACTACTAGTGGGAATACGTTTAGATGAAATATATCAGGCGTAAACTATATGCTTTGTGTTAAATTCTCATCTCGTCGCCAACTATGCACAATATGAATACAAAGCCAAACAAGTAAACATATGAGTATATTTACAAGGATTCAAAGGGTTGGAAATCGAATTTAATAATATCATATACAAACAAGACTATTCCAAAAGAACACCAAACATATATTTCAGCAAACATAGGATGCCAAGACAATAGTCTTCTGATAATAGTACAAAACATTCTTACTATCAGAGTTGAGTGATTGTGGACCAACGTTCCTAATATATCTTATTTAAAAACTTAAAAACTGATAGAGGATAAAAATCAAGCAGGAGCTCAACGAATATGAGTGAAAAACATACATCCTCCTTGTAGACACATTATTTAGAAAAAGTTTAAACAAACTAATTTTATGATTTCTAGGAAATGAAGAGACAATATTCATTTTATGAGATCTACACGAAGGTACATCAAGATTGATAAGTATTTATCTGATTTCACTATGTAAGATCGAGAGAAATAAAATAATGTAAAGAGAGCTAGATTCTAGAGAGAGAAAGTCAAGTAACAAGAGTAGTTGATCTCAAAAGTCAGAAAGCTTTATTAGATCATCATTGGCCTTTATATAGAGGCACAAAGACTTAGCTTTAACTGAAACGGTTACAAAGAGAGGTTTAATTGCATTTTAGTCCCTCATTAAAACGTAAAGCTTTAATTCTCTCATATGATTATACAATCTGTCATAACAAGTTTTATTCCTTTACATTTTAGTCCTCAAAGTTCTATTTCCTTATTAGTAGACCCCTTAGTTCTTATGAAAATAAATGAATGAGAACTAAATAGCTTCAGATTTGTTGGAGGAGAAGAAAATCCGAATTGCGTTAAACTTGTTGTCTTCATATTCTTGGCAAAATCTTATCTATGTTTTCTCAACGCTTCGGATATTTGCATATGAAGTATTTTGCCTCGAGCGGTCATAATTGTTTGAAGCACAAATCGTATAGGTAATGATATCCTAGGAACTAGGTCTACCACTATGCCTATCACATGGCAGGTGTAAAATTCTTATGTATGCAACCGTTTGGAATTCTACCCAATTATTGCCTACACCTATTCCACTTTATTCTCTTCCAACTTTCTCTATAAATACTTCTCCATGTCTCATTTTTTTTCACATTATATTTTTAGAGAGAGAAAAAGAGAGATCACTGGCTACCTTCATCTGAATCTTCATTTTTTTGCTACTTTAGCCGAAAAACACCAATCCATCATCTAATCCTTATATTTGTTTATGAGATAGCATCCAAAACTCAATAATCCAAGAACAAAAAAACCCATAAATCCATCCTACCTAAAGAAACCTGTCTTCGGAGCGTATGCTTATTTTTGCATAAGTGAAAGGACAGATGAGCATAGAGCAGTTGGATTGATAAGAAACGCTCCTCGATTTTCCATAGATACAATACACTACGGTAACTTTGATCGTAACGAAACTCATGTTTTCTCACCTTCTTCTCTTCCAAAAGAAAGACAATCACCTAAAAATCAAACACCAAACACACCTTGAACTTCATCTTCTCTGACTGAATCATCTCTTCGAATCAACCGCAGAATAACCAAATCTTCTTCAGAGAAATCTGAAGAGACTCCTTCTCCAGTCAATCCTAAGCCCCCTTCCTTGTCCATTGCGCAAGGAGACAAAAACTCAGCCTCCTCAAACACCAAAAAGAAAAACTTTCATAGCCATAGGTGACGATGTTGATATCACTTTGAATCCATCAACCTCTTCTCCTCCCTTGAGGGAGATTGTTGAGACAACAACAACATCTCAACAAAATCCCTCAAGTAGCCCGCCTCGCCTGGTGGATGAGGAATCCGAGGAGGAAATAGATTCTGAAGCCACACATTCGAATAACGAGGCTGAAATATAAGAAGAACCTTCGAAAGAATCAGAAAGTGAAATAATAAAAAATGTTTCAAAGGCAGAAGGTCGTTTAACAAGAAGAAAGAAATCTCATGTGACGAAGAGCTAGCTAGCCTCTCGAAGCACATTATATCTTGGCTTTTAAAAAAATGTTGCTTACACATATTACCAAGAAAGTCAAGCAGATGATTTTAAAAGACAATAGGGAATGGGAGACAACATTATAATTCGTCTAACCAAAGAAGGGGAAACCATTTTGGATTTTAAAAATTATGAACTGGTGGTCTACCCAGAGATCATCAATTGTGGTCATCGATTTCCACTTGACCCTATCATAGTTGAATACTTTAAAATTCTCGATTTGTGCCCAAGTCAGGTGACACCAAAATCAGCGGTTCACTTTGCTCTCCTTGATCATGGCTTCTCGACTGAATCAAATTCCCTTTTGCATCCATGACTTCATTTCCTTGACCAAATTTTCGAAGGGACCGATACTTTCATTTTACTATCTAACATTGGATGACGATTTGAAGATCATCAATAACTTGTTGGAGGCAGATAAATTTTTGAAACAACAATTTGTCTTCATCTCAGGAGCTTGGGAGATTGGTAAAAAAAAATTTGAAGCCAACCCATCAAAGTTGAACCTCGTCTGGAGGAGTAGTCGTAAGTCTTTTTATTCTATTACCTTGAATTGTACCTCCCACTGATTTTCTTCCTATTCTTATCAATTTTTTTTGTTTTGTGCAGAAATTTTGAGGCGTTACAAGCTTCGTCGAAAAGATGCCAAAGAGACTTTCGTCAAGCTTGCAGCCTGGGCTGAAAAACAATGGGGCAATGCATTTCACACAGCCTTCCAACCTATCAACTTTCTCAAGCCATCTGTGGAGAATAAACTTGGGAGCTCCTCTCCTTGAAAATCTAATGGAGCCACCCAACCCTTTGTATGATATCAAAAGTTTAGTGGCCTCTGACTGCAAAGTATCTATGCATGTTCGAAACAGATCAAATAACCACCTTCCCCAGAAGAAGAAGAAGGGAAAAAAGAATAAAAAGGCAGCTAGCACATTTGGTGCTAGTCCTTCAAAAGATCTGATGCCTAAGACGTCGAATAGAAAAACAATAAAAATAACCTCCCCACCATCAAAGAGGGAGTAGAAGGTAAGCCTCTTCAAAAAGGAAGAAAATAACCGCCTCGATAAAAAATAAGATCACAGCTAAAAACGAATCCTCAAAAGAGAGAAAAAAAGAAAGTTGTGCAAACCATTGAAGATATATCTTTCGATGCTGACGAAATTGTAGTTGTAGAAGATCAAAAAAAAGAAAATGAAGCTGGTGTTGAAGAATGATGCACTCAGCAAGAAGAAACTGCTACAGAAAATAACCGAGGTGATGATAACTTTGATCCTGATAGTTTCATCAACTTCAATGAATCTCAAGAGCCCGTCAGAGATGAAGATCCTGTCGTTCAAGAACTTTAGGACCAACTGCACAATTTTTGTGAAAGGTCTATTCCATTCCCTCCTGAAGAAACTTCACCAGAGGTCTCTTTGTCTCCATCCTCCAGTGCTCTTATACATGTTCTCAGTCCTATGGTTTTTCCTACCGTTGAGTCATCCGAAGAAGTTGCACTTGTTCTTTAACCTTTTGCAGATCTTGGTGTTGGAGCACAAAAATTAACCCTAGAAATCGAATATTCTCAAAGTGAATTAGAAAACATGGGTAAAGAGATGGTTCGCTACAAAAAAAGTTGTTACTGCTGGAAAAAGCATGAGAAGCATCATTGGTGGCCTCGTGGAAAAGAAATTTCATGGACATCAACTGGCCAAATCTGAACTTCTCAAATGGCTCATCTATCTCAAGAATCACCTCATAGATGGGCATCGATAAATCAACTTAAATCTAAGCATTCTGAAAATTTAGCTATAAAGAAGCAAAGATCCGATGGACTTCGAGTTTCACTTAACAATAGTGAGACAGAGAATAAAAAATTGACAGATGATATGACTGCTCTCAAATCTCAATTCGATGAAGAGAAGAAGCTTGTCGTTACCACTGTTGAGAATGAATGTGCAAAAGACATGCTAGCAGTTATCCATAATGTCGAAGAGAAAAGATCTGTTAATCTTCTTCGCGGAAGTCATGCTACATTTCCTAAAGCTAACCTCTCGAGATTTTGGGAGAAAATTCCCATCCAAAGTCGCCCTAGCAAAGCTTTTGATCATATTTCTAGCTCTTCATCCGAAGAAGCATAATTAGAGGAAAATGATTTTGATCAAAAGGAAACTTTTGAAGAAAGCTCTGAACACGAGTAACTTTGATATCTTCTTTTTTGTGCCTCTCATTCAATTATTTTAATAATGTTTTGATAGATGTTTTTTACTTGGCATTTAAGAAATTACTTTGTTATCATCGAATCGAATTGAAGGCAAAAGGCCTTTTTTTATCCTTTATTCTCATAAGTCATGTTTGCCTTGAAATATTACTTATATTATAACCCTTATAAAAAAATCAAAGTGGAAATACTCTTTTAACTTTGTTGGTGTATTTAAAGAATACTTAGACCTCAAATATAAACAAGGTACTTATATAATGTGACATTTCGAATAATGTTGTGAATAGCACCTCGAATATTATAGTACCTTTAAAGAAGTTAGCACTTCGTATATTATAGTGCGTTTAGAGAACGTAGCACTTCAGATATTATAATGCGTTTAGGGAACGTAGTACTTCGAATATTATAGTGCGTTTATTCGAAAAGTGTACTCAACACTTCGAAATATTTTACTCTTGGTCAACTTCAAAGATGATTAGTGTTTGACTAGTTATCAAAATAGTTTAAACAAGCATTTATAAACAACCAGTGGCCAAAAAATGAATTTTTATTGATAGATTCGAATAATTACAGAGCACCTCACTAAAACCTCCATGGACCAACAGGGTATGAAAGAGTGTGCTAATTAATCAAAGAAAACAATTTCAAAATACAACACAATTACTCCCAATACAATTTTAGATGTTGTATATTCCAAGGATGCTGAAGCATCTTCCCCTGATTGTCACAAAGGCGATAAGAACCTGGCTTTATTTTTTCTATAACCATATAAGGACCTTCCAAGTCGGAACAAACTTACCAAGGTTCTTTTCCTTAGTATTGAGGAATAACTTCCTTAGAAATTTATCACCCACCTTGAAATCCCTTCTTTTATCCCTCGAATTTATATCTACTCCTCATAAGAGTTCGATAATGAATCATATTCAGGTGAGCTCTAATTCTTTTTTCTTCAATCAAGTCCAAACTCGTTCTTTTTGCATCGTCATTCAGGTCTTTGGAATATTGAGCTATTATAAAAGAAGGCAATGTAGATTCTGCAGGAGTAACGGCATCAACCACATATGCTAAGGTAAAATGAGTTTCTTTAGTAGCTTCCCTATGAGTTATTCGATAAGCCCATAACACCTCATAAAAATAATTAGGCCATTTTTCTGCAGCCCCTATCAAATTATTTTGTTAACCTTCTAAAATAGATCTGTTTGTCACTCTACTTGACCATTTGCTTGGGGATGAAAAGATGTGGAAAAACATTGCTTTATCCCCTTTGGAGCATATAAATAAGTCATTTTTTTGTTATTAAATTGAGGACCGTTGTCTATAGTAATTTTTTGAGGTACTCAAAACAACAACAAATACTATTTATAATGAACTTAATCACATCATTGGCTTTTATTCCAGACAAAGGTTCAACTTCTGCTCCACTTTGAAATAGTCCACTGCAACAATAATCATTTCCTGCCCTTCAGAAGCCATTGGCAAAGGTCCCACTAAATCTATTCATCATGTATCAAATGGGATGGCTTCGGTAATGGACCAAAATAGAATTGTGGGTATGAATAGAGTTTGCAAACCATTGACAAATATCACAACTTCGAACTAGATTATTTGCATCGTTCATAACCGAATGCCAATATTACCCCGCCATCAAAACTTGACGAGTCAATGACTTGAACCCGCAATGTGTTGAACTCTCTCTATCATTAAATTCTAATAAAACTTCATGTGATTCATGTTTGCTCAAACATCGGAATTTGCTGTTTTCTACAAAATCCCATCTAACACCATATAGCCAAATATTTTACCTCGCAACTTGTTAGCCAATTTCATATCTTCAGGCAACACTCTTCTAATCAAGAAATTCAAAATGTTAGTTCTCCAATCTCCTCGGATTGTACTTAGAGTGGCGAATACCTCCTAAATGTGTTCACATTTCTCTGAATATGTTAGATTTGATGGACGCTCCTATAATAAGATCCAAGGATATTCATCTTTGTACGCAACGGTTTCCAATGAATTACCAACTGTATTATCTTATCGGCTTATATGCTCTACAATAACGTGATCAAACAGAAGAGTGAGATTTCAAAGTTAAATTTAATAGATTGAAGCATATTTTCTCCAGATAGAGTAATCAGTTGAACCCCAGCGTTGCATCCTAAAATGCTAGACCCCCCATCAGTTTGGACTATCCACATTGAACTGGTTGACAAAACTTCCCCATTAATCTCTTCATCTGATCTGCTTGAATAAAATTCAACAAGAAAATGTGCCAACACTTGGGCCTTGATAGTCGTTCGAGGTGAAAAGGTGATGTCAAAATCTCCCAACTCAACTGACCACTTATTCATCCTCCCAGAAATATTTGGGCGTTGCAAAACATATTTCAGCGGAAATGAAGTACGAACCTCAATGGTATGAGCCTGAAAATAAGGCGCATTGTTCTAGCAGCCACTACTACAACCAATGCCATTTTTTCGACCTTCAAGTACCTTTTTTCTGCTGCTACCAAACTCTTGCTGACATAGTACACTAGCTTTGAAAATCCCAAATCTTCACTTATCAATATTGCACTTACAGCAAAATCTGATACCGCAATATACAAAAAGAGTTATTCTCCACTTCGAGGTTTGGACAATATTTCTGGTGATGACAACAAAGCTTTAATACTTAAAAACGCTACTTCACACTCTGAGGTCCATTCAAATTCTTTTGCTCTTCGTAACACTTGAAAAAAAGGAAAACATTTATCAGAAAATATAGAAATGAATCGTTTAAAAGCAACTAACCTTCCTGTCAAGATTTGCACTTCGTTGATAGTTCGAGGAGAATTCATTGATACCACAACTTTTAATTGTTTAAGGTCAGCTTTTATTCCCTCCTCACTAATAACATAACCCAAAAACTTCCTTGATCAAACTTCGAAGGTACACTTCTCATGATTCAACTTTAGTCTAATTGCCCTTAAATTCAAAAAAGTCTCCTCTAAATCTTCCAAGTGTGCATCATCTGTTAAGCTTTTGACCTCCATGCCATCGATATACACCTCTATGTTTCTTCTAATCTGAGAGGTGAATGCTTCATTCATTAATCTCTAATATGTAGCTCCAACATTCTTTAATCCAAAGGTTAGAACCTTATTACAATGCAAGCCTTGATTTGTGTTGAAGGTAGTACTCTGTTGATCCTTTAGATCCATCTGAATTTGATTATACCCTGCAAAAGCATCCGTAAAGGTCAATATTGTATTTCCCGAAGTGGAATCATTCAGCTGATCTATTCGAGTAACGGGGAATGGGTTTTTAGGAAAAGCTCGATTCAGATCTGTAAAATCGACACACATTCTCCATTTCCCATTTTTCTTCTTAACCACCATTGTGTTTGCTGTCCATAAAGGATATTGAGATTACCTTATATGTCCGACCTTCGATAAGCGATCCACATTGGAAACAATTGCTTCAGCTTTCTCAAAAGATAATGACCGCCTTTTGTATAACAAGTTTCACCTTCAGATTAATTGCTAGGCTGTGGCAAATCGCTTCAAATGGAACTCCTATTACATCTCTCTTTTCCAAGCGAAAACATTTAAATTATGAGACAAATATTGCAATAGTTGTTTACGTAAAATCGATATTAGTAAGGTTCCTATTCGAAGTAATTTTCCATCAGGAAAAGCACATTCCTCTATATCTTACTGTCAATGAACCTAGGGTTTCCCTCGGATCGTCAACGCCCTCCTCGAGGTCTGAGGTTAACCTCCTTGGTTCCTATTCATCTATTCTATCACCACCACTAGACCCTCGGATCCAAGAACAGTGGCATAACACTCTATAACAACCTTTTGATCACTTTGGATGACCCTCATTTGATCTCCGATGAAGTACTTAAAACATTGGTGGACTGTTGACACATTTCCATACATCCTCGATAACCAAGATATTCCAAAAATGGCATTATAGCTTGTTGGACAGTCTACCACCATGAATAGCACTTGAATTTTTTTTTTCTGAAAGATCCCTTTCCCAGACTCACCTCTCACTTGCATTCCCCAATTACTTGCGCCAGCACTCTAGTATACCCAATGATAGTACGTTCTGATTGGTAAATCCGAGAAGGGTTATGGATTCTACCATAATTTGTCTAGAAAAGAACATTGGTAGAGCTTGTTGTGTCTATTAGCATACGTCGGATTTCGACGCCAGCAAGATTTGCTCCAATAACCACTACATTATCATGTGGTCTTGCAGTACCTCTTAAACCATCTTCATCAAAAAGAATATGTCACTATTACCATACAGATGAGTAGACATCTTTCCCGTTATCAAAGTAGCTAGACTCATTACATGCATTTTCCTCAAACTGTTAGTATTACCAGTCATAGTATCGCCCCTGAAAATTGCCAATGACTCAAAATACTCACAAAGGCTTCAAACATGGCCTTGCTTCACTGGCTCATCTACTCCCATTAAAATTAATCGGTCTGGATCAACATCTAAATATTTTGATGTTGCATCAAAATTATCAACCTTTGAGTCCAAAATCATCAAATTTGCAGCCTGTGTATTTGGATTTGTTGTATGTGAAGTCGAAGTGATGGGGATCTTTGACGCACTGCTTTGTCCTTTCACATAGGCCAACAACTTCCAATTCTGAATCAAAGTCTGTACTTACTTTTTTAACGCAATACAGCCTGAATTTTCATGTCCAATGTCGTTGTGATACTTGCAAAACCTGTTATTTTGCTCCTCCATTGACCTATTTATCGGAGCAGGCTTCTTGAAATTCACATACCCCTTTGCTTTCTCAAAGATTATAGCAATACTCTCAGTTAGATCGGTATAATACTCAGGCCTTGTCTATTTATTGGGCCTCAGTCTATGAAATTGGTACCATGATGCTTGGTTTGAATATCCCCAGTTCGAGGAGGTAAGTTGTTGTTCTTCGAACGTGCCGCTTATGCAGAATTCGAAGATTGCCACTCATTGTTTGGAACTTGTCCACAATTATTTTGACCAGTTCCAACTACTTCTCAAACTCTGGACGAGTCTTCTACTTTGATTTGGTCCTCCACTGGAGCCTTTAATGCTCCAAAAGTCAAGAGTCTTCGCTTTGTTTTTTTGTTTGCCAGATCTCATGGTAAAAATCATTGTTGAAAGGTTGCCATTGCTACCAGTTCCTCACAATTTTCTAAACCCGCCTTGGTTAAGACAAACCGCTTAGTGTAATCTTTCAATTTTTTCCCACTGCTTGCTTGCATTGAATTATCGTATATGCATTCAGTCACATCTCTTTTCTCCCCTCAAATTGTCTTTGGAAAGGAGTATACAAATTTCTAAAATATGAAATAGACCCTCTTGGAATTCTGTTGTACCACTTTAAAGTCGTTCCTTTGAACGTTTGAGAAAAAGCTCGACACACCAGCCTGTCATCGTGCTCAAAATTCATCATGTAATTTTTGAATTGTTCGATGTGACCGTCTGGGTCTTGCATCCCATCAAATTTTTCAACTTTTGAAATATCAAAACATTTCGGAAGAGAGATAGATCTTATCCCATTTGTCAATGGAGAATTTCTCCAGTAACCACCTTGAATATATTGATTGTCATCTCCAATTCCCATCACAGAGTATAAATTCCAATCATCCACAATATTGTATTGAGTTGATGTACTTCCTTTGCACTAATTAGCTTTCCACAAACATTGAGGTATACTTTCTCTCCAAGATTTGTATTCCTTTCGTGATTTTTGAAATTGATCTTTTTCTTCTTTCAAAGATCCTCAATACCTTTTAAAATCTAATCCTGAACTTTCTATAGCTTCGTCACTGGACGTGATATACCTTTGTTTGTTTTTTTATCCTTTCTTGAAGTATGACGCTCCTTAGAAGATTCAAAAAGTGATTTTTATGTTCACTTCTAATCTGGTGTGTCGTGCAAGATTGATCAAAGTGATCCTCAGCGTTAATTTTGTCATTCACTTGTCTTACTTCTGATTTCAGCCTAGCTGACTGAATTTTTTGCACTCTATGGTCGTACTTCTCTTTCATAGCTGTAATTTTGTCCAGCATTTGATTCATTAGCATTTCTATATCCGATTGAGTTTGTTGAACTGGAACAGATGAGTCATGTCCAGCAGTTGATTCATTAGGCACCATTCAGTGATCAGTCCCCAGTGGAGTCGTTAATTTGATAAGTATTTATCTGATTTCACTATGTAAGTTTGAGAGAAGTAAAAGAATGTAGTGTGAGATAGAATCTAGAGAGAGAAATTCAAGTAACAAGAGTTGTTAATCTCAAAAGTCAGAGAGCTTTGTTAGATCAGTATTGGCTTTTATATAGTGGTGCAAAGACTTAACTCTAACTGAAACGGTTACAAAGGGGTTTAATTGCATATTAGTCCATCATTAAAACGTAAGGCTTTAATTCTCTCCTATGATTATACAATCTGCCATAATAGGTTTTAATCCTTTACATTTTAGTCCTCAAAGTTCTATTTCCTTATCAGAGAGCATATTGAGAATATGTAGGATATGAAGGGTCCACCCTAACGGGATATTATTGTCTAATGTTAGCTACATGTGTTAAAAATCTAGTATACAATTATGAATCTTTGATAATTCCATATACTTACTGACTGCAGCTCTCGGTTCAATTGTTGTTTGATGTAGCCCCGAAGCCTAAATAAATATCTTTTTAATTTTATTTTATTTTATTCAAATATTTTATATTATTCAAATCTAATTATATTAAGATTTGATTTGATTCTATTTTAAGACATTAATTTTATTTCCTTGTATTCTAATTTAGGGTTTTAAGCAGATCTTATACAAGCTTCATACGCCTTAAGTTTTAAACAATTTTTTGAATAATATATTTTTTATCACTGAAAGTTTCAGTCTTTATTACTCTTGATTAGGGTTTCATCTATCATGTTACCTTTGGATTATGGTTTCATCTATCCTTGTTTCTTTTCTTCTAAATTCCGTTGCACGAGTTGATATTAGAGCCTCAGTATCCGCTACGGGAAAACATGTTTCTAAACCTTGATATTTCTGATTCAAGGCTTAAAGAAGAGAACATCTATGGTCATGAATATTTTGAAGATCGTTTGGGTATGCAGGAACACACAATGAATTTTGATAATGATCATGTTGATCAGTTAATAATGGAGTTAAACTAACTACCAATTGTCGGAGCAAGGAGAAACTTTCTTATCGATATGTTGTCTTAGTCTATGAAGAGGTTTTCAAAACCATTTTTTCTCATCAACTTGACATAGGGATTTTGTCTTCAGGCTATGAAAAGGTTTTCGAAACTAGTATTTTTCAACAACCGGATAGCTTCAACGTGACTTCGAATAAGGAACACTCGAGAAGAATTTTTCTTTATTCTGATAAAGTCAGTAATTATAATTCCCAATGTAAAATTGAAAATCAAATAAAATAAAATAATTTTGGTTGCCGATGATGATGGTGCTGTGAATTCTAAGACAAATTATTGCCAACCAGAGGAGGATGATGTAGCCCAGAAGTCCAAACAAAACTCTTTTTAATTTTATTTTATATTACTCAAATTAAATCTAATTGTATTAAAAATTTAATTTTATTTTAAGATATTTGTTTTTATTTCCTTGTATTCTAATTTAGGATTTTGAGTAGCTCTTATATGAAGCTTCATATGCGTTAAGTTTTAAACAGTTTTTGAATTATATATTTTTTATGTGAAAGTTTCAATCTTTGTTACCATTGGATTAGGGTTTCATCTATCATGTTACCTTTGTATTAGGATTAATCTATAGTTGTTTCTTTTCTTCTAAATTCCACTACATCATTGTTGCTTTCCATTTTTTAAAATGAGGAGTTGACAAAATAGAACAATATCCCATGGTCACGTGCCATAAAAAAACTTATTTGTTATGGTGATCTATTTCACCAAGTGGTCAAAAGAAACATTATCGGCATGTGTTCATTCTCAAGAGGTATTTTCTATGAAAAATGACTTGGCTTTCGACAGGAGGTTTCGTGGACGTATATGAGACTCTAGGAACTACAACAAACGAGACCCCATTCTGTATGGTTTAGGGAACAAAGATGTTTTACCGACCAAGGTAATAGTCCCAAGCCATAAATTGTATTTTACTTATAGGAAAATAAATAAAAATGAAAAATAACTCGACGTTGATTTGGTATATAAATACACTGCTGAACAAGTTTATATACAAGCTTAACATTACTGGTTCCTCATAAAGAAAAAGATTTAATTCCAAACTCAGAGAGATAATATTTAGTATGAGATATCTAGTAGAGAAATTAATTTCAAAATATCAAGGGCATGGATGCATGAAAGTATACATACAATTGGGAAGGCAATATCAGGTCATGACAAAAGGACACAAATGAGCTTATCAATTGATCGTTACAGTAAAGTCTTGAAGCGTCCATTGAAAGTCGAACAATTAATTTTTACAAATCGCCAATGTGATTTTGGTAGGTCTACTCTTTTTCTCCACTCGGTGAAGAGGGTAGGGGTTGTTATGGAAACATAACTTTTAACGAAACTTTGTTTCCATTTAAATTTATTTCACAACTAAAATATTCTTTTCAAAATATATAACTATAATATCCAAAAGGAATGACATATACCACCTTATCCCAACAAAATAATTCAACAAAACAAGTTCTCTAAAATATAGGATTTTGTGTGACTATATATTCCCGGAGAGCCTACTGACTAGTAAAATCTGATTATAAGTAAAGTGTAGTTCTACAAGAGATAGAGGCCACATAAACAAGTTCATTAAGATCAGATAATAAAATCTCCTAAGCTATGACTATAAGTCAAGTCATCGGTTCACGACACGAGAAACCGCATAAATAAGGCCATAATTGTCGGACAATAAAATATCTCATAACATGACTAAAAGTCAAGTAATATATCCACAAGACCATATACCATATAATGAACTTCTATAAAATATATAGTAAGTTTTTTGAAAATATGATATAATAGTTAAATTATTACAAAGCTAATATCGTCTTAGTTGGACATAACGCACATATAACAGCTTCAACTGTTTAATAAGTCTTAAGGATAAAAAAATTAAGATTATCATAACAAGTTAATGCTTATAATTATTATCACTAGAAAACAAACAGGTTAACAACAATTGAGAGAAGGAAAACATAATGAGTAATATGCAAGTATTGTTAACAAACATTAAGACATGTAAATAAATAAACCGGCCACTACTACACAAAAATATTCGTAACGGTTCAACAAAATCAAAATAAAATGAGCATGAACCTTAAAATAGTTCTTTCAAAAACAAATATAAGTAAAAAAGCAAACATGATTAAGTCTTTTTCTCTCGTTCGTCAAAAATATCTTAGGCATCGGGACGGGGGGGGGGGGGGGGGCATTATCTTCTCATTCACCATCATCATCAACCACCTTATCTTGAGAGAGGTCTTCATTATCACCAACAATATGTTGATCTATAGGTAGTATATCTACCCATTATAGCTTATACTGATTCTTTTTTCAGGGATACAACACAATAGTTATTGTATCAGTCTTCAAATTCATTTGTATATTACTCTATTTCTCTTTGGTCATCGCAACGTTCTTTTGTTCTTATTTTAACTCAATCATTTTTGTCTTCACTATGGTATGCTCTTTCTACATGGTAGTCTCTGACACTTCCGAGTTTTTTTCAAAATTTTCTTTTTGAACTAAAGTTTTTCATAAGATTTTTTCGACAAGAAAAAATCTTTCTTCAGCTTCATCATCTTCTTTTCTAAGAGGTCTTACAATTAAAGCCTAAGTATCCCTAACAAATATAGTTTTCTATAATAATACGATAAAATTTTAAAAACTCTACATTTGGATAAACTGGATAATATGAATAGTGAATCGTGTCATTCTTAACTACATGCTATAAATTTAAACATTTGTTTTTTACGTCCAAACATATCTCTACTCGTATTTTCATAATGTTAGCAACATATTGATATGAGGTGTATGACACCCCATGAGAACCATCTAAGAAATAACTCATTATATCTTTTAGGTCAACATAATATAATGAGATGAACTAACAAATTTTCTTAGCAAATCCAAAAGAGGAATGAGGTAGATTCGGTTTAAAATTTTCATATAATATAATAATATGAGATTTATTCTCTCTTTAGTAGGTATACTAAATATAGACTCATCAAGTTATTCAATGAGGTTTTCAACATTAATAATTTTTTCTTGAGAGAAAACGGAACATTTATCTAAGATATTGAACTCTTTAACATATTGTAGATGATTGTTAAACTATTTGTAACCAATATATTAATGTCAGAGACTGAACAAATTGGTTATAATTCAATTTTAAAACAATCTTATTATTTCAATCAATCCCATCAAACTATAAGTCCTTTAAAACATTTTGTTCATGTCTAAAAAATTCCTTTTTATTGTAAAAGTAAAATTTATAACCCCATAATGGTATCAATAACCTATAAAGTGACAAATTACTATTTTGGTTTCTAACTTTCGTTCCCTCGGCTTATGGGGTTTTACTTCACTTGGACATTCAAAGATCTAAAATGATGTTTTATATAATTATTTAGTAAGTACCTTTTTTAGAAGATTTGATGTACACTTAATGGCTCCATCCTAATAGTAAATTTGGTATATATGTATGAATGATCATACTCTGAACCATTAAGTGTAAGATGTGACTTCATCACTCATATACGCCATTAATTATTGAAATTTTGTATCAAGGAACAATTCCACACTATTTTATGTAAATAGATAATGGGCGAGGGTGTTGTTCAACAGAACCATCATATCGACTAATTCACCATTATGGTTAGATCTGACTATTTTAATAATTTGACTAAGAAAATATTGGAATTTTTATTGTGGATAGTCATATATCAACAAAATAAAATTTATTTCTCCAAGATGTATGTTGCATAAGAGGCTTCAAATTTTCTATGTTTGGTATTTTCTCCTCTAATACAATCGATATGGGTTAATATACCATCAACGACAAAATTGCCAATTTTGTTTTTAAAGATATAATCTAGATATATGTACCAAATATAAACTAAATTTTAAGAAGTTATTTTTTAAGAGACGTGCATTGTTATGTGGTGGTTGACAAAACTATTTATTATGTATAAATTATCATTATTATCAATAACCCATATATTAACACATTGATTATTTTAAAATAGATAAAAAATTGTTTCAAAAAAACATAACCAAATTTATCTAACAAATTAAATTAAATCAAATTCCTTCTACAACTAAGAACATATAAAAATAAAATGGAAACTAAAAATGGCCTCTATAGGGCACGCAGACCCTCTGCAGTAAGTATGAAATTTCTCCACCATTGAGACTTCGACTTTAGAGTGTACTATAAAAATAAACACAAACATCAGTTGAGGCTAAAAATATTTAGCCACAAAGTCTTCTTTTACCTTAAAAATAAATTAACCTCTCAATTGAAAACAAAAGTGAATGTATTTTTCTTAGCCATCCATGATTTGTAAGCCTCGCACTGCTTCTTCATGTGTTCCAGACTTTGGTAATGGAAACATGCCCTAGATTTTCGTGTTTCCACAACCTTCGTAGGATTAGTAACTTGTGAACCATAATTGGAATCTGTATGTGGTATTGTTGTAGTTGAATTCCTCTTACGTTTATTCATAGCACCATATTGATGGATGAGCACCGTGTTAGTATATTTTCTTCTCGTAGCCTATTCGTCCACCTTGTGCACAAGGTTGAAAATAAATATGTTAATGTCTATGTTCACTTCATGCGGTCATAGGTTGTCTATAAAATAATAAATTATAAAACGAGCAACATAAACATGTATGAACAACAATCATCTTTGTAAGTTTTATATTACGTGTCTTTACCTTATTATGCATATAAGTCATCTCCTTCATGTGCTCCCAGATTTTTCCATACCTCTTTTATTTAATTATCGGAAAATTCCCAGTCATACCCTTAATTTCAATGAGTGGGGACTTAACAAATATCTTCTCAAAATAGGCAAGCACATCCTTAGCAATTTCATCTCACTGGATAAAGTACGAAATAACATCCATGTGGCCTCTTTTGATAACATATACATACTAAATTAGTTGGAACCGCTCACATTTCATAGTACATTCTACCATCACCGGTGCTCTTATATATAAGAGGAGTGGGTTGTTTTTCCATAGTCCAAAGATCTATATCACTGAGTCCCAACATTAGCAAGATATTCAGTTTCCACTTTTTAAAATTCCTCCCGAAAAATAGGGAACATCAATAGTGTTCTCAATTGTGTGCAAAAGTTATACATAAAAGTGACAAACAAAAGTAAAAAAAATATGTTAATGAAATACTTTTGATAAGTTTCAAACAAAACTTTGACATAAAAACTGTAGTCATAAAATAGAGCTTAATTGGATTGTGAGTGAACATATGAGTGTTTCAACTTCTTAATCATCCTTATACACTATAGTGTATAAAATATCAATTATAACACAATAAAACATTTAAACCCTCAATTGTACTAGTTCTCAGCCATTAGGTTGGACGCTAACTGTTGGATACAATCAATAGTATGATGGAGGATGATTGCGCTTATACGATCATCCATATCGCCAATGCATATGCCACAATACTCTCATAAAATATCCAAACCATCAATGCAGCACTTCCCATCCGGTGGGTTGGACCCTAATAATTTTCCTCTTTATCCCATCACGGGGAAGATAAAAGCATAAGGTGTTCACTTGAAACTCATCCCGGTGAGCTTATTATAGTGTTCAACCTTGCTTCCGGGAACAATCTTAATCAACATGTCTGCAATATTCTTATCGGTTTGGACTTTCTTCAATTTTATTTCCTTTGTTTCATTCATATCCTGCAATCAATGATATTTCACATCAATATGTTTGTTGCGTGCATGATACATTAGATTTTTTCTTAAATCCATAACCATTTGATTATAAAAAAAATACCACATACACTTCTTGATTTAACCCCTACTCTCGAATGAATCTCATAAGCCAAAGAACATTTTTTCTTGCTTCTCTTGTTGCAATATATTCCGTATCAGTGGTTGACAATGCTACACATGTTTGTATCTTGGATTTCCATGAATCACCCCCGTTGAAAATAAAAATACATAACTTTAGGTAGACTTTTGGTTATCAAAACCATTAGCCATGTCAGCATTTGTATATTTTTCAAGCATAGGTTTTCCACCTCTACGACATGAACTCAAATAAGAGATGCCTCACAAGTATATAAAAATCCACTTTACTACTTCCTAATAAAATTTACCCTGATTTGATAAATACATACTCACTGAACCAACAATATATACAATATTTGGTCTTGTACACACCATAATATATATCAAACAACCAAAGATAGAAGACTAAGGAATAATTTAAACACTTTATTTCTCTTTCCTTGTTGTAGGACACGGTTCTTTGCGTAACTTGGAGTGTGTAAGTAATGGTGCAATAACTCGCTTGGCATTCTTCATATTAAACCATTCAAGTATACGTTCGGTGTATTGCTCTTGTAATAGCCATAAATTTCCAACTTTTCTATCAAGAGTAATGTTCATGCCTAACATTTGCTTGGCTGGACCCAAATCTTTCATGTTAATGATTCTGCTAGGTTTTCTTCAAATTAATAATCATCCTAATATTTTTTACATCAAGTTGTTCTCAAGATTTAGACTTGCAGTCAAACCTAATGCAGTTCTAATCGAAGTCATCTTGACAACAAAATAAAATATCTCATCATAATATATTCCCTTTATTTGATTGGATCCTTTTACCACAAGTATAGCTGTTCGCTTGAAATTGTTTTTACCATCTTTCTTTGTTATTGAAAACACATCTATTCTTCAAGACTTTATTTCCATAAGAAGATTTAACTAGATTATATATTTCATTATATATCAAGAAATTTATCTTTTCTTTCATAGTCTAAAGCTAAAGGTCTTTCTCCTCATGAGATAAGACTTCTTGATAAATCTTTGGTTTGTCGTCTTCAATGACTAAATTAAACTCTAAATTTGAATAATTTGTTAAAGGTTTTCTCTCTATAGTTTATCTTCATTCCTGTGTATCCTCCACGTGAGGGGTAGGTTCTCCACATGCTCATGAACTTCATTATTATGAATTTATTCCTAATATGAAGTCTCATTAGAATCATCGGCAATAATATGATCTTGTAAATCATCACCATGTGGAATATCCTCGATAACACTAGGACCCACTTCAGCACTGTTATTTTTTTGCTGATTTACATAAGGAAAAAACAAAAAAATCATCATTAGTAGTATTAAAAGATATATAAAAAGTAGAAGTTAACATTATAATCAAAAGATCTACACCTTTCTCGTGCTCAACGAATTTCACATCTATACTTCTCACTAGTTTCTTCTTATTAGGCTCATAGACTGTGAACACATATTTTTCATCATGTTCAACAAAAATACAAGGATTGGTCTTCGAATCAAGTTTTGATATTTGTTCTTTTGGTAGATGTATGTATGGTTTGCACCTAAAAACTCCAATATGCAAATATATAAGATACATCCCATATGGTTTGTACCTTTCCGATATGCATACATCTCACCTTTTTTACAATGGTTTGGTTCATTCGCTCTGAAACTTCATAGTGTTGTGGTGTACCCGGCGATGTCCACTGATGTCTAATTCTAAAATTGTGGATTATAATTTTTAAACTCATTCAAAATATACTCATCCGCATTATGAGATCAAAGACACTTTAGCTTTCTCAATATCTCACTTTCTAGAATGACACGATATTTCTGAAAAATCTTGAACATTTGGATTTTTTTTCTCCCAACATGTATTTCGAAGTTTTTCAAGTAATATCAACAATAAATATAACAAAATATTTGTTACCGACAATATAATCCACTTATATAGGAGCACGAATATTATTGTATACTGACTTTAACTTTCCTTGTCCACTAGTGGATTTCTTAGAAATGAAGCTCTATGTTGCTCCCCTGCAATCAGTGGTCACATAAGGTCAGTAGTAATTGATTTTTAAAAAAATATGAGTGACTTACTTGCCAAGGTTTTCATCTTCTTATCACTAATGCATCATAGTATTCGATTGTATAAGTTGGGAGAGTTATTTTCCTCAGTTGCATTCAACTAACCAGAATATATATATCTAAACATATCTTATACATGAAACTCTGAATCTAAACCAGCAACATGAAAACACTCAGCAATATCACAAATTAATGATGCATCATCATTTTTATTATTTTTATTATCACCTTTATTTTGTGAATCTAATTTGTTATCGTTTTCTTTCTTCTATTGATAAAAACATTTATGTAAATGATCAGGCTTGCTAAAGTAGTTGCATGTACTAATCCCTTTCCCATATCTTGACTTCGATATTTTATTTGAATTACCACAAAAGTTAGAACATATACTCTTGCATCTTCCTCTATTCTCAACAACAAGAGCTTGTGCCAACTACCATCTCATTTCTTTTAATATTTTCATTCAACATACTTTATTTGATAAATTTCAAAGATAAATCATCGTTTGGAGCAGAGTTGCTAATAGCCACAACCAAAATCTCTCAATTTTCTGGTAAAGAACTCAATAGGAACAAAGTATGCAACTATCATCAAGAGAAATATTCATAGTACCCAACTTGTTATTGATATCTTGGAAGTCATTGAGATGCTCGAAAACTAACTTACCATTTTTTAATTTCAAATTGACAAGTCTTTTAATAAAAAAGACTTTGTTTTAAGAGGATTTTCTTTCAAAAAGAGCTTTTAATTTCTTCAAAATATCATACGGTTCAGACTTTTGAGAAATATGATTGGAGATTCTAAGATCAACCCATTATCGAATAGTTCCCAAATATTTTATTTTCAAGTTTTCCCAATTTTTTATTTGTCTTGCGGTTTTACCAGTTTAGTATAGTTACCATCGCCATTTTTAACTGGCTCAATCAGATCAAACAAATCGTTGCAATATAGCATATCATATCTCCAAATATAATATTTTGTTGATGTTAAGTTAATCATGAAGTTACCATTAATGTAATTCATATTCCTTAAACAAACCAGTAACTCTAATACCAACTGAAAATCTCAAACAACAGTAAATCAGCGGAAACAAAAATCAACACTCAATATTTGGGTAAAAAACATGGCAGGTCCTCCATATTTGCTAGTTGTTCCACGTCAGTCCCCTTTCTTTATCTTTGTAATAAACAGATCCTTCCCGTTTTCAAAAACGAAACAAACAGATCCTCTTTTTAATAAACAGGTCCCTCACGTTTGTAATAAACCTGTCCCTCACGTTCTCAAAAAGGATCTGTTTCTTGCATTTTTGAAAATGTGAGGGACCTGCTTATTACAGAGGTAAAGGAAGTGGACAGACGTGAGACAATTAACAAATATTAGGGACGTACCATGTTTTTAGCCCCTATATTTATATTAGTATATTATCCTATTTCAATTACAGAATAATATTTTTTCCTAATATAATAATTTCATTTTATAATAATATTTTTCCTAATTGAATAATACTCATAAATCAAGAATTATTATTCAATATTTTTTTTAATCTTCCGCACAGGATCCTCAAGAAACTGGCGCAATCTCTTCATTTAATTTTTTGGTATAATTATAGGAGGAAGATATTTGGATCTAAAGTTCTTAGCACAATGTAACTTTAACCATCCATGAAGATGACATCGGGATCCTAGGCCTAAATGTTCAGAATCAGGAGGTCGTCCTCAAACAATATTTGTAGATTGTAACTGGATGAAACTCTTCCATCGGGTGTGGTTAGATAAAACGAAATTGTAAATAATAACTTATGGAACATAAATCTTGGGTTTTCTACTTCTCGGTATTGGAGAAAAATCATTCGGCTTAGGTCTCTTGATACGCTTCTTCCCACCTCTCTGTTATCCCATTACACGAAAAGTATCATACGTGACTCAAGATTTGACAACAATTTAAGGCTTTCCAACATCACTATGGATTGCTATTCGTGTTGGCCTTTTTGAATCAGGTCAGATAGTGTTAGAAACCACCACAATCTTTTAGGTATCCACAATCTTATTCTCTCTCCTCCACCATTTACTAATATGGATGATATTTATTGTTGGACTCTCAAAATTAAAAGTGTTAGGTTTACTTCAATATACCTATCATATTATATGTATGTTCGCTCGATGTATCGAGTGCTCTGGATTAATATGACAAAAATATAATATTACCCATTTATTTTTTATTATATGATATTACTAGTTATCTATTCAAAGTGAGCTTATATGATTTGAGACTTCCCAATTCTTTTTCTGTATACATATTACAAGTTGAATTTATTGATCATATCTTTTATTACTATATTTTATATAAAGATAATATATTGTAACTAAATTTAAATTTATCATGAAATGACTGGTGGAGATGACTTTAGATGACCGAAATACTGTCAGCTTCTAAATTCCTAAAAATCGGAGTTGTATGACGGCTTAAATTTTTTTCTTCGACCAACTTATTTGTATTTATTATGGTTGATTTTATTTTGCGTACTATATTAGTTTGTTGGTTGGATCGTTTATATTAATGAGAAAAGTACCCATAAATACCTTCTCAACTATCAAATACCAACATGGTACCCGTTTTTGGACTAGTTTCATAAACTACCTAGAGCCAATATATGGACAATTATACCCTCAAGGGTATAAAAGGGGCTGTTTTGGTGAAACCCATTTTTTTCACCTTCTAATCAGACTTTTAGGTTCCAATTCCCCCCACTTTCACATTTCTAAATTTGAAGAGAGAGAAACACGTTTTACGAGAGCGAACCCAAAAGTCATTTTTAAAGCAAACGTAACCGGCGATATCAATCGACCACTGGTGACACCCACCGGCGAACCACCGGCTCTGTTAACGACTGTCTCTGTCTCTGCTCCGATATTTCGTACATCAACCGACGATTCACCGGCGACAAGGAACCACTGTCTCTGTCTCTGGTCCGAAATTTCCCACACCAACCGGCGAACCAACGCCGACGACTAACCTTTGAAGCAACCACTGTGTCTGTCTCTATTTCGATATTTGGAACGACACCGGCGAACCACCGCCCAGTGTCTCTGTTATCCCTTACGCCTTCGAACAAAACAAGGTATCTACCACTGTCTCTGTTCGATTCATATGCGTCGATGTATAGGTTATTTTACATTGATAGTCCATGCTGTATGACGTCTAATACTCCGGTAGTGAGTAAGGCGATTTGTTACTGTTGCTCGACCGGACGATGTTACGTGAGACTTGTATTGGTAGTGAGGCTGCTGTTGTTGTATGCATTGTGAGGCTGCTGTTTTAAGCATCGTGAATTTACGTAGCTTTGGTCCATATCTAGCAATATGAACTGTATTATCTATCAGTATTTAGTTTACCTTTCCGACGCCATGGATTTGAACCTGGCCTTGTTGAAGCGTGAACGTGTTAAATCGGCTATCACAGTTATAGCGCTGCTGTTTCAAATGTTGTCAGTGTATTTAGGTATCGTCAAGCATATAGCAATGAATCTTGTATTATATATCAGCGTCTTATAGTAGTTTACATGTCAGACAGCACGTCTAGGTGATAAGTATAAGATTCTGGTCACTTCTACAAATCTTCGTAATGCAATAGCTTATTATGTGAACGTTAACAGGTAAAAATGACGAAAACAAGAGTCTTCTACCACTCGGGGTTGGTTGGAATAATCAACGTACTGAGACGGGATATAATCAAAGCAGAGCACATCGAGGCTGCTCGTGGAACCCCTTTCTACACCTTCCTCAAGACCTCGTATGACTTGAGGAACGAGGTTCTGAAGCTTAAAAAGTTCCACCACTTGATCGAGGCGA
Organism: Limnanthes douglasii subsp. nivea; assembly: GCA_036936605.1. Taxonomy (NCBI): domain Eukaryota; kingdom Viridiplantae; phylum Streptophyta; class Magnoliopsida; order Brassicales; family Limnanthaceae; genus Limnanthes; species Limnanthes douglasii. Next base: position 40,157,799 of record JAUPFV010000002.1, read on the forward strand.
TCTGCAATTTATACGACGTCAGATGGAAGGCTTTCAAGATTGGACAAAAACATGTGAGGCTGACGAAGAAAGATGTTAAGGCGATCTTTGGCCTCAGACACGGTAACGAAGAGATGCCGATGAGCAAATCTGGTGGATTTATCGCTCGGTACGATGATGGAGCCGAGTTAGATTCGATTTTGATGAAGAAATATTTTTTGAGTCCAAGGACGAGGAGAAGCGGGCCAACGAACGACAAATCAGTTTCCAACGCGCTAATAAAGGTAAATAGAGTATGTTAGAATGTAGTTGTTTTGTAGTTCATGTTGCAGGCTCAGTAGGTTGATGAAATGAAGGCACATTTTGACATCAATATAAATAGATAGCTATAAATCGCAATCTATGAACACTAAGATATCAGAGCTATGGTAACAGTAAAAGAACAGACAATGTAGACCTAATGTAAAATATGGAAACATAGATAGCAATATTAAATAGGGTGGATATCAGAGGGTAGCCGCATAGATAGCAATGTATACAGGGATAGATATCAGGTTGTGTAACAAACAGATAGGGTATGTATGCAATCATATATATCTAATGTCTTACTAGGTGTGGATGCCTTTAGTTGTTATTTCTGTATTGTTGTAATTATTTTGGCTATTTTTGTAGAAAGCAATCGAGAAAGCAGTCAGCGAAGGAGGGGAGGATGAAGCGAAGGATGTGGCTCGGCTACTGATACTTTTCATATGCTCGACACTGTTCTTTTCTGCGTCGGGCGACGTTATTGGCTGGACAGCAATCTACTACGTGGAGAATCTCGACAAGATAAACGACTATGACTGGTCTGGAGCCATCTTGGATAAGCTTCACAAATCGCTGGACAGATGTATTAAGGCCGGCCATCCTTCTAGAGTTATCGGATGTGTTGCTCTGCTTTTTGTAAGTATAGTGTGTTATGATCAGTATGTCTGTTACGAAAATGGTTTTTTTAATGGTTAGTTATGTTCTGTGCAGCCGTTTCTTATGGAGCATATTTCGATGAACGTCGACATACCAAGGCCAAACATAATCCCTAGATGTTATAAGTGGTGGGGGCTAGAGGGCAAGGAGTCGACATTCGAAATGATCCAGTTGGTCGGTGAGCTCAGGGACGACGAGGTATGCAACTCACTTACCAATGTCAATGTTGTGGTATGAAACAAAGCGAATATGTCGATGATACAAAAACCTGCATGTTTATGTACACATCTACCGTAGTAGTACACTATATCTATCAGTGAATTAGTAGTAGAATACTACGTTGGTGTTTGGTTTATACATATAGCAATGTCTGATCTCATATCTACCAAAGTATTACGTACAAATCGAAGCCGTGAATATTATAAGTAATGATTATAATATTGGGCTGCTCAATGTATATTACTACTGTATTTCCTAGGTTGTCGGCGGGGAGTTGATGTTTACAGCATCAGAATGTTTTGTTTATGGAGTAAATGATTCGCAGAGACAGTTACTACGGGCTGGTGGAACAAGCGAACAGAGGAGTAGGAAAAGAAAGAAATGTGTTGCAAACAGAAGTACAAGACGGAAGGTAGATGACGGAGCTGGTAGTAAGAAGAGCTTAGGTTCAATGATTGAGGTTGAAGATGATGTTACGTTGGGGGAGTTCATTGTGGAGAGGAAGGCGACAGTTTCTAAAAACAAAGGGGAGAGGTTGAAAAACCGAAAAAAAGTAGGTCTAGTATGATTCCTAGTTTTGGAGTGCTGTCGCAGTCAGTTTTGCGTGACAGCAAAAAACTGAAAAAAAGGAGCCGGTTGCGGCGGTTGAAAGTAGAAAACAAGAGGCTTAAAACATGCCTGGAGGAAATAAACGAAGAGGTTAGTGCTAGCATGTTTTCTAAGTACTAATAACATCTGTATGTTCGTTAAAATGAAGTTGCTTATCAACGAAGTATGATGTATCTATCATTGTTAACAATAATATAACAATTTCGTATGCTCGTTTGATTCAGGTGGAAAAGTTGAAGAAAGATATGGAGGACCTGAAACAAAAGCTGGAGATGGTCGACTCAAGAGTGGATGGTGAGGATCAACAACTGTTGTTGACCTTATCCTCGCCATTTTGCCGCTATGATGAGGATGCTACTGAAACCTTAGATGCACGCGTTGCTGAGAATGTGGTTAAGGAAACATTGGTTTACAAAAGAACTCGGAGGCATGTAGTAACTGAAACAGACAAAGCAACGGAAGAAGACGGCGTTGCTGGGGAGGATAAAACAGAAGAACAACAGGAGCTTGACAAAGCTAAGCAAAAAGAAAGGGACGTATCGGAGGAGGACAAAGAAGAAGTTGATGGAGGGGGTGTTCAATCTGAAACACATGTTGAACCAATGGAAGATACAACTACACATGATGCTGTTGCTGTAGATGTGTCTAGGAAGCCGAAAGGGACTACAACAAGTCGTTGTGACGCTGGTAATGGGAAACGGGATGTGGCAGAAGAATTACCACCCCTAACTCATGCTGCCGGTGCGCAAAATGTAGTTTTGGTACCTGCACAGGGACCTGGAGTTGGAAACAACGAGGTTGAACAGCAGCAGCTGACGGTGGACGGGATTGAATTGTTGGACGAAGGATCCAACGAAGGAACGAAAACAATGGAACGACAGTTGGAGCAGTCGCCAAAAACCGTCGATGAAGGAAAGAATACACATAAAGGGGAGGACAAAGGAGAAGATGACATAGCTGTAGCAACTACATTGTTGGAGATAGCAGCAACAGAACTACAGGTTCCAGAACCTGTCTCTCACAATGTTGCTGAAGATGTGAGTGAATGTTAAATAGCTTAGTTGTATTTGAATATCATATATGATTGATAGTTAATCTCGCAATTAATGGTTTCCTTTGTTATATTTTTAGAAAGTCGAAACAGCGCAACCAGAAGACACACGACACTCTAGCTTAGTTGTATTCACTGGGACTGGAACAGCAGCAAAGTGCGAACAACTATCGTAAGCTGTGTCTCCATTAAAGGTGATACAAATTTTCAACAGAGGAGATCAATCCACAGAGAAGATTGAAAAAGTGTCACAGCTTGAGCCATCTTCGTACGCAACACCACAACAACAGAAAGCAGCATCGAAGGATCTTATTGTCCAATCGGTTACACCATTGGCTGAAGATAGCTTTGTAGACTGCACCCAATCATTTTACGCAGAAGTTGACAAGGCTGTTGAAACTTCAAACGAGAAGAGGCGTGGACTGGACTCCATCGAGGAAGACCAAACGGACGTTGACGTAAGTAGATATTTGGTATTCTCAATAAACATTTAAAAAGTAATGTTAACAGTTTACTATGCTGCTTTTTTATTAGGTACCCATCGATGACATGCCTGGGTTCAACTTACTTACTCCGACGCAGGTTCAACAACAGCAAACTGAAGTTGTAGCTTGGCCGTTCCCGACAGAGACAACGGAACTGATCGATGTAAGTGAGTACGAGAAAGTGCTGAAACTGAAACAGGTAGAACAACAAGAAGATCCAGAAGTATAGTACTTGCCAACAACAGAGTTCTCATACAGGCTTTCCATTAGTGTGACAGAGATAATGGAACTGCCTAACGAAACTCAAGTGGACTTCAAGGTAACAATCTTTTTGGATGTATCTATCGCATTTTAATTGTTAGTCTAGCAACGTGTCTATATACGTCTATCAATATTAATTGAAGCATCTATCATTGTGTCAACCAATAAACCATTGGTTATTATTTCCATTGATTCGAGACTATAATTTTGTTTTAATAGGTAATAGATGCTTGGATATACAAGCTCTTAAAGGATTCAGATTGGAAAGTACCTGTGAAAGGGTTTGATAATAAGTATTCATTCCCTGTCCCAGCCATTCAAATAACTGGGATTGCAACTGTAAGTTCCCAGTGGATTATTGCTTTCATATTAGGTACATCTACTTCCTGTATTGATGTCTTAAATGTACAGGGGACACTGGCTAAAAAGAGAGATATGTCTGTCATTGTGGACAATATTTTTCAGTCAATGAACCCCGACACATATGTCTGTTTCGTCCCCCTATGTACCGTAAACACGGACGGCGTGAACCATTGGACGCTCCTGGTTATAGACATGGAGAATGGGGCTGCCAGAAGCTACAACCCAATGTTGCCGTGGAGCAAGCACATTCCCGATAAGACGAGAAACACCGCCGATGCTCTGGTAAGGAATTTAAATTCCAAGTTATCTATTTTGGTTCACTGTCTAGCAATTTCTAATACTAAATCTATCAAACTGTATAGTAATGCCTATCAGTGACCTCTACTGTATCTATCAATGCAGTTGGCCTACTGCATGAAGAAGAAATATATACCGCAGGTAAAAGGTGGGTACAAAATTAAGACCATGTTAAATATCCTACAGCTAAAGAAGGACAGCTATGACTGCGGTGTTTTCGTGTGTAAATACGTAGAAGACATTATTACTAAAGGGTTTGTTGGACGGTAATATGGTGACGAAATGCCGGCAGAAACAAGAGCTAAAATTTTCAAACATTTCTTGAACGATCGTAACACAAACAAACGTTGGTAGTATGTAATTGATTTTTTGGTACCCATTTGTATTTTTCGCATAGATTAGCAATGGTGAATTAGACAAACTTCTATGATTTATGTTTGTAGTAGAAAATTTACATGTAAACGCACCTTTTCACATCACTGTTACAGCATTCAGTGTTGTATCCTACTAATTTAGATATGTTGTTACCTTTCATAGTAGTTTTCAAGTCGTTCGCAAAGTTTTTAATATTAACTATCAGGCTTGAAGCAAATATCTATCAATGTCTAATTTGTTAACTATTAGAAAAATAATCAAGTGGTGTATGTAGATGTATTAGAAATGGATTTATAAGCAGGTGTATACTAAATTAAATATGTAGGGAAAATATATTTATAAACTACCTTGGCATATAAACCATTATTTGCATGAATCAATATCATCTATGGGCAGTATATATCTAATATTTGTACATATAAGAGATGTAATAAAAAACTACCAATATTGCATATATAAGAAGAAGTATCAATGTTTACCAAATTGTCTATCTGGGTGTAAGGAAGGATCTATCTGGGGTTAAGCAAGCAAATATCGTAGTGCGAAAGATATCGTAATTTATAAAAAATTTGGTTACGAACCATATAGTATAGTTTTAGATATCGTTCAGACAAAATAGCTCTACCAATTAGGTTTTCAATTTTTTAATATAATTTATCTACCATTGAAAATTACTGGTAAATATGATATAACAGGTTAGTGATGCACGAAATATATATAAATGGACTGCACAACATGGTTATTGGTAGATAAATGCAATTAATTTGGTTGAAAGGACTTCTAACCACACACATTACTCATTAGAAGTTAATGTGTTAAAACCATTGGTTAGTTTGAACTTGAAAAGACAATGGGTAGATGAACCAGAATGATTACATTCATTTAATATACGTGTGCCATTAAAGTTGTGAAAGAAAATATGGTTGCTTAATGGGACTCAGCATTGGGTGCTGGGTTTTGCTATAAATAGAGGGTCATATGTCAACCTATTCCTCACAAACTTACCTGCAAAGAAAAAAAAATCCAGAACCTCTACCCTAAGTTCAAACCACTGCTCCTCCTACCATGGCACCTTCATCACCCTTCTCCCCACACCAGTCCGGCGACGACGCCTGGTCGTCTGACCACTATGCATGTAACAAGGCATACAAGCGTACGACAACGTCGGAATACTCCTCTGACGAAGAAGATGATTGGTCGGTCTGGTCTGAGGACCAAGAAGACCCTTATGGATCATGGGATTCTTGGTCCATGGACGACTGTTATCTTTCTGAGGATGAAAAACTGCCAAAAAGGAAAAGACGTAAGAGCAGCAGCAAGTGGGAAGAAGAAGACGACGATGAAGATGAAGAGGCAGACGACGAGGCCTCTGACGACGAAGAAGATGATGAAGACGAAGAAGAAGAAGAAGAAGAGGACGAGGAATCTGATGGAGAGGACTCCGACTAGGTTTATCTTTTCATGGCACTTTAGGTTTATCTTTTGTTGTTTTAGTCTGTTTTTGTATTGTTTTTTGTTGGACTGTATGTGTGACCAATCCTGTGAAGTAGACTCTTTTTTGACAGGGTTGGATGATTTAGGGTTTTTTGGACTGTTGCATGATTTTAATGTACAAGTTTCGTTGTATTTTACCTTCGTTGTCTAGCTTAAACTGGTAAGGTATGGTATGACATGGTGCAGTTGAAGGTATCAGTTTTATTTGCAGTTAGTTCACAGAATCGCAATATATGAACACTAAGATATCGGAGTTATGGTAACATGAAAAGAACAAACAATTTAAACATATATAGCAAGGTTGAATCGAGTGGACATCGGAGTATAACAACATAGGTAGCAAAGATGTTAAATGTAAGTAAAGATGTTAAATACGAAACAGAAAACATATTTTGATGTACCTGTCAGATGCAAAATTCCAGAAACTATCAATGTTGAATATAGTAGATATCAGAGGGTAGCATCAGAGATAGCAATGTATACAGGGATAGATACCAGAGTATGTAACAAACATATATGGAACTTGTTATTTCTATAAGGGTCCAAAACATAAGTCGAGATACAAGAAGTGCTTATCTTTTAGATGAATCAGGCATGAATGATTTTAAGTACACCTATAACAAATGTAAGTGAAATATCAGATGGATCTAAACCAAAAGAGAAAACATATCTTGATGTATCTGTCGGATGCAAAATCCAGAAACTATCAATGGTTAATATATTGGATATCAGAGGGTTGCAGCATAAATAGCAATGTATACATGGATAGATATCAGAATGTGTAACAAACAGATATGGACCGTGTCAATTCTTTTAGGGGACAAAACATATGTCGAGATACAAGAATTGCTTATCTTTGAGATGAATCAGGCATGAATGATTTTGAGTACATCTATAACAAATGTAAGTAAAATATCGGATGGATGTAAACCAAAACAGAAAACACGTGTTGATGTATCTGTTAGATGCAAAACCCAGAAACTATCAACGTTGAATAGAGTGGATATCAGATGGCAGCAGCATAGATAGCAATGTATACAGGGATAGATATCAGAGTATGTAACGAACAGATATGGTTCGTGCCAATTCTATAAGGGTACAAAACATAAGTGGAGATACAAGAAGTGCTTATCTCTGAGATGAATATGGCATGGAAGATTTGAAGTACATGTATAACAAATGTAAGTAAAGCATCAGATGAATGTGTACCGAAACAAAAAACATACTTTGATGTATCTGTTAGATACAATAGCCAGAAGCTATCAATGTTGAATAGAGTATCTATCAGAATATATCCTCAAAGATAGCAATGTATACTCGAATAGATATCATAGTCAGAAAGAAACAGACATGGAACATGTAAATGTTAAAAGTGTACGAAACATAAGTCGAAAGATAAGGAGTGCTTATCTTTGAGATGTAAAATGTTACAAAAAAGTAGGTAAATAATGTTTAGAACGGAGCATCACATGACCTCCTATTATGCCCTGATTTTAAACATCGACCACAACGGGACTGGCTGCTGGAAACTTCGCCTCTTGATGGAATACGCTTCTTCCTCGGACGCCCGGGTCGTCTTTTAACGTTAGGGGGCGGCACCAAGGGCTCTCCATCACAATCTGCGCTACTGGATTCACCAAACTCAGTTATAGCCGGTATGTTAAATGAATAGCTGGACAGGTAATTTTGGGTAGTGAAGAACGGCTCAACCAACGTCATAGGATCCTCGTTTATAGATGCAATTGCAGCCAGTGCATGAGCGCACGGGAAACATTCTTGATGCCAAGAACCGCATGTGCATTTGAAATCCAGTATGTTGACCACCATGACTGGGTCCGATAAAACCTCAAAATATGCGGTAGAAGACTTGCGAACTAACCATGTCCGACTGGATTGTACATTCTCTTTGAACATCTTGTCAAACTCGGGGCACAAATTTGTGTTCCAACTTTGGCCTTCTCCTAAACGTCGAGACATTTGTGTCATCAAGAGAGCTCTGATCCGGTCGATTAATTCGACTATAGGCAGATGGCACAACTTTTTAATCTGGCCATTAAACGACTCAACAACGGTTGATGCCATCGCCCCATACCGTTTGCCTTTCACATATGCCTGAGCCCATTTTTCTGGGGCCAGATTCCTTACGAAGTTTTCAATACGCTTACCGCCTTGGCGCAAAAACTGACCATAACGTTCATTAAAAAGATCCACCGTAGGGGCATAAGCACAACTCTTAAACATCACTAGCATATCTTGTTTGTAGACTCTGTTAGTGTGTTCAAGAGCTTTATTCAAGTTCTGGATAAGATATAAGATGCAATAAGCGTGGTAGTCAGTCGGATAAAGAGTTGCGACAGCGCTAATAATACCAGCATGGCGGTCTGAAATGAAAGTGATTTGGCGCCCTAACAGATGAGGTTTTAAATTTTCCAAAAACCAAAACCAGTTGTCCGAGTCTTCACTACCAAATATACCAAAAGCTACGGGGAAAAGACCTGCGGTGGAAAAAATGTAACTTAAAAACAGAACTACAGTAACAGAACGATGTTGAGGTCGACTGTGTAATAGTAAACAAAGAACAGTCCATGTAACCTAATCTATCAGACAGAGTCTCCCAATCTAGCAATCAGTAATAACTAAAATACCAGAGTATGTAATCCAAACTATCAGACAGTCTTATTAAATCACAAACTATGCAAACATATTTATCAGAATAAATGTATATTGAAACATGTACTGACCGTTGTTTCCATCTTTTGCCACTGCTGAAAGCAACACGCCACCATGCTTCCCATTTAGGTGCGTTCCGTCAACGTACAGTAGAGGGCGGCACGAATGGAAACCCTGAAGACACGCCCCAAACGCTATAAAACAGCGACGGAAAACATTGCCGGGAGCCAAATCCAGATGACAGTCCATAGTGATGTCACGACTCATTAGCCTCTTGAAGTATGGTTTTAGCAATCCGAAAGAGGTATTGCTATCTCCAAATACAACGCGACGGGCCTTCTCCAACGCATTCCAAGATAGACGATATGAAACGTCTAAACCGTAGTCTTGCTTGATGGTGGACTGTATAGTCTTAGCTGTTAAAGAATGGTTGTTCCGTAGAGAATCGTGAATTTCATCAGCAATCAAATCGGACGACAGATGCCTGCTTTTCTTCTTTGTGAATACGGGACTGCACGTGTGGGTACTGAAAAATCTTTTAATTGTCATCAAACCGGTCTTAGAATCGACAGAAGCGTAAAGCCTCCATTTGCAGCCATCCGAATCTTTGTTTACACAATAAACAGTGATCTTGTTAAATGTATTGTGCATGTACCTAAACGCAAAACCGTTCTCTAATACATAACGGGATAATGATAACCTCAGACCTTGAGCACCGTCTTCAAATGACTGTCCAACACCGATGATAGATTCTGCCCATCCCGCTGTAGCTAGATGTCTTTTTTGGGGGGTTGTAATGGCCAAACAGGTACTGCTTTCACCGCTGGTTCGTTGCATGTGAGAGGATTCTTCGAACAGTTGAACGGGTTGTTTACGTTTAATGGAGGAGCCTTTGTCAGCAACATGTTCTTCGATAAGAAATGACACGCTCTTCAAACGCTCAACATCGAGGTAACATTCCAACCCAATGAAATCGATCTCCTTATTAAAAATACAATTATTCTGAGCACCACAAGAGTACGTAATGCTGTAGTTTCCTCTAACCAGCCCTTGCCATGTTTGCTCAACGTACTGTTGGAATGACTCGAAGTTTTCAAATTCGGACAGCGGAACAATACCTGTTTCCGTACCAAATTTGAAAATGCACACTCTTGGTTTAGACATTGTGTACCCTGAATTATAGAAGTTTTGGTTAGTTTGTTTAACGTTGGTGTATAACAACTGAATGTGTTACTGATATTATAACATATATAGCAATATCATGTAACTAACATATCAGCGTATATGCATCGTGGTCTATTTTCAACACAAATAGCAAACTGGCATACCTAAACTATCAGGGTATATGGACTATTGGTCTGGTTTCAAACACATATATCAACCTATTATAGCTAACATATAAGGGTGTATGCAGCAAGAGGAAATGCTTTGAAACATATAGCAATATCACGTACCTAAACTATAAGGGTATATGGAGTCATGGTCTATTTATCAACACATATAGCAACATGACATAACTAAGATATCAGGGTGTATGCTGTCAGGTTTAATCTACAAACACATCTAACCTATCAGGGTCTGTGGAGTGATCTAGCAACATCAAGCATACAATTGCAGGCGACAAATCGCAAAGTGTATCCATATAAATATCAGGGTTCAAAACAGAGGTGGAAAAATGAAATTACTCACCGGAATGTGATCGGAGCTGGTTTGGATGATTTGAATTGAGCAGAAGCAGATGGTAATAAGTTTCCTGCAATTTAGGTAGATTATATGAGAGTCTAGAATCGATTTCGAAAATGGAAAACGATTTTGAAACTAAAAACTCAGCTGTGTTACTGACCTGAAAGATGTACCGTTTTTTGCTACGATTTCGAAACTTAAATCAGTTGTTATGAGGCTGAGATACGGTGGTCTAGGAGGCTGAGATACGGTGCAAGATCGGAGCTAGGAGGCTGAGACGGTGCAAAATCGGAGCTAGGAGACTCTGGATGAAACTGACGACGTCAAACCGGAATTCTGAAACTCGCCGGTGATCGGAACAATCTCAAATGGTGGTTATATGGATCGCCGGTGGTTACGTAAGGTAAATGGTGGTTCAACAGTGTCGCCGGAGGTGGTGTGATCAGCCGTGGTTTTTTGAAATGAAGAGACATTCTTGAAAAATGGGTTGTTTGTAAGGTTAGGAGAGAGGAGAGAGAAAGGGGGCTAATAAATTCAAAATTCAAAATTCAAAAGTAATTAAGAAGGTGTTGAAGCTAAAAAGGGGCCTTTTTCACAAATCAACCTTATATACTAGGTTGAGGGTAATCTTGGTATTAAAAAAAGAAAAGGTATTAGAAGTGGATATGTTTAATGAGATGGGTATTAAGTGAGCATTAACCCATTTTTGGGTACTAGGTTGTAATAGGTTTGGTTAAAAGGTACTTAGTGTGTCATTTCCCTATATTAATTCACTGGGTTCACGCATATTTTGCTGATTTATATGGACTCCGATCCAATCTATTTTCAAATTGATAATTTAATGTTTCACATATATTATTTTTGGTCAAAACATACCTCGTAAATTTATGTGAACCATTTCTTTAATATTTTTATTTATAAAAGATATATTGTAATTATTATTTATATATAAAAAAAACTGAATCTAATACAACAAGAACTCTAAAAATAAACTTTGATCAGCAACATCAACCCACTTAATCTCACAATTAGGTTTAACTTTTTTTTATGGTCTTTGTCAAATACCCAGAAAGCCATACAACCACAGCTTCAAACTTGTTCGCACGGTTGTGTTTTCGAATCCGTTATAAAAATCACTTTTATGTTTAAACTCCCATTTTGAATTAGATGGCTTAACGCAAATCTGAGTAGTAATTGAGTTTATAGCTACATGATCAAAGTTTTCTTTTTATTTTTGGTTCATTTTTTTTATTTTGAAGCTGAGTTTTGGAAGCCATAGCTAAAAGACATTAGTGTTATAGATATAAAACTAGGTCCATTAGCCTATATATTTTATCTATGAATAAAGACTTATAATCTTTGTAACACACACGATTTCTAAATAAACAGAAACCCTAACTGTTTCTTGTCCATGATTTCTTCTTCTCTTTTATCTCTCTTCATTTATTAACATGGTATCAGAGCCTAGATTGATTTAATCGCGAAAGCGTAGCGATCCTCCCGTTTCTGCCACATATTTGATTTTGATTCTTCGTTTTGGATCAACTGTTTGTCAGGTATTTGATTTCGGTTCGTTATTTGGATTATTGTTGGTACCAGTTGATGAATCCGAATATTGCTACCACTCCGGACAAGGACAGTTCGGACTAATACGACTGAACCGGCCAGGGCAGTTCGAACACTTAGTTTATTGAACTGTTCGAACTATGACTAAAGTACTTAAAACCCTAAACACTTCTTTACTAAGCTGCTTGCTCTCCTACTAAGAGCTCATGGGTCTTTGAACATGACCCGGGTCCATTAAACATGACCCGAAGACCCATAAAGCCCAAATAAAAGGGTATAAATACCCAACCACCTTGATTAAATATAGGTAATGAAAATTAAATACAACCACGCTGCTTAATTCTCCATCTACTCTCTACTCAAAATATTAAACACCCATAAACCTCCACAAAACTCTGAACAGATTATAAATTTACCCTCAGACGAAAATTAACCACACCAAATTGGCCTTCCAAGGACTTTAGTTTAGATAACGTGAAAAGTAAAAAATAATTTAAGACTGAGCCTTTGAAGATGGCTCAGCCTCATCCATTTTCTTCTTCCTCTTGGGATCGTCTTTCTTTTCAGGAGGACCCTCCCCGGCATTTTCTTCTGCCTCGTCAGAAGAGGAAGCACTGGAGTAGTCATGCAAGTCTCCATCAGCCATGGTGTGGAAGGGAAGGTCTTCATACTCTACGTGAAGCCACAAATCACCCAAGTTCCTCTTCGGGAACTTCTCATGGAAGAGCAGGACCATGTCTGATTTCACCTTGGCGTACATTTGCTCTTGAGTGTCGATCACGTTGTTGGCATAAGCATCGATCTTGGCTTGGATTTTGGCCTCCTATTCCCTTAACAGATCAGCTTTCTCCTCTGCAGCCTTGGACACTGTGTTCTCAAGCGCAATCTTGTCACTGATCAAGTTGTTGATAATTTGGTCATTGGCCTTGGTCAACTCTTTTGAAGAGTTGAGATCTTTCTCTGCTCCGGACAACTTCTCCCGGAGATCCTTGATGGTGTCTTCCAGAGTAGCAACTTTGGTGGTCCACCCCTCCTGATTCTTTTCAGCTCCTCGTTCTCCCCCTTTAAAATAATAGCATGTTGAGTGGCAGTGAGAAGGTCATCGGACAACCTCCCCTTATCAGACTTGAGGTCTGTGATAATGTCGGCTTGACTTCGAACTTGCTTCTCCAAAGCAAGCACCGGATGAACATTGCTTAATAAAGAGTGGGTAATAACATCCCTTTCACTTGAAACAGTAAAGGTCTTACCATTAAAAGTGACGGTGTTTGAAGTACTCGGAGGGAGATAAGGCCCAGCAAAATCATCTCTGGGGAGGTTGATGAAGTACTCACCAAGCCCACCAAGACCAGTGATGTCTACCCCATCAATGCTAAGACCTCCCCCTTTGACCTCATCGGTTTGAAAGTCACCAGGAATCTCCTCTGCTTGTGTTGGGTCAGTGGGGTCAACTTGGGGGAGAGGCTCCGGAGGTCGGAGAGAAAGTTCATCACCCTTAGAGGTCTTTTTCTTCTTGACCTCCTTGTCTTTGCTTTCAGCTCCCGATTTACGATCTCTTTTGGAATCCCTTGGAGGATTTTGGGAGTGAACTTCTTGCCTAACACTCTCCTGCTCTACCGCTTCCAAGAGAGCAGCATCAATCTAGCTTGGAACTGGCCCCTCCGGATTTGTTAAAGCAACTTCCTCCACCTCGGCAGGGTCCGCTCCACTTACCACTTTCTTGCCTTTCTTCTTTTTGCCTTTCATTTTTCTCGGGGCCTTGGCCCGGCCTGGCAAGTAAAGTGTTCCATCCGGTTCGTGTGTCCTCTTGAGCACTACATCTGGAGGGGATTGAGTGGTGAGCTCTTCCCAAGTTAAATCCCTCCGGCCAGTACTATTCCAGAGGTGGGATCTTGCTAAGTTGCCCCCCCGTGAAGGCATCGTGGAACCGGTTTCCCCACCGTTCAGCAGTCCAAGCATTGATCTTGGTGCAAGTAGTCTGCCCGGACTTTAGATAATCATTGAAGTCCTTGGGAAATTCTGCTAAGAAGAAGACAAAGTCAATCAGTTTAAACAAATGTGATAAATGAAGAAATAAAAATATGAAGTAGGAGACTTACGATCGCTCCTCCATCTGCTGGTGAGGAGACTTGGGTTGACTCCGGCCTTGATTTTCTTCCCGTTCTCCCAAGCACCACTCACGAACATGAATTGAGTCCTCCAATTCCTCTCCGACTCTAGCAGGTCATCAATATCTTTGAAGTTATCCCCCATATTGAACTGGTAGAAGGGGATGTGGTGGTTTCTACAGAGATTGGCCACAGCAGCCAACTCCTTCATTGGTAGAGGAATCCCGGAGAGCCTAGAAGCCATAATGCAGTCCATGAAGGTGTACTAAGCATTGGGGCTCAGCTGGCTCAGACAGAGCTTTATCAGATGAAAGTATCTGACAATTTCTGGGTCCAAGGGGAATCTGAGCCCCTAGTTAAACAGCTCCATGAAGATGACTATCTCGCTCAATTTGCAGTCCATGGGAGTTTCGGGGTTTATAGGGATTCTTATCTTCACGTTCTCCGGAATTCCCCACTTCGTACGCATCCGGCCCAGCTCAGTTGTGTGGATGAATGCGTAGTTGATCTTTTGCATGGCAAGGAGGTACTTGACATTGACCTTGTGAAAACAAGGCCCCACCCATCCTTCAAGACACTCCGGCAGGTCTGGATGCCTCAAACACAACTTTTCCTTACCTTTATCTTTTTGGGCAGCAACAGCACTACTAGTCTGTCCGGAAGGCTCAGACTCGAATGGAGCCTCTTCAATAGAGTCCTCCATTACTTCCTCCATGATTGATGAGGGGTTTTCGGTAGCTGTGGTAAGGGGAAGGTTTAGATTTGGCTCAGCCTGACTTCCGGACTGCTGAGTTTCAGTATTTTCTTGGTTTATGGCCTCCGGTTGGGGCTCTAGTGTAGACATTTCTCTTCGAGGACTTGAACCAGTGCCCTCTGGACCAGACAGCCTGTCCTTTGGTGCTCTAATGGGTGCCTCTGACCCAGTACTACTGTCATTGGCACCCGATTTCAAAGGGGTGCCCTTAGAAGCTTGACCGTTGACCAGCCGACCCTTTATTCGGTCAACTAATTTCTGAAGAGTGGTTTCAGCGTCTGACCCCATGGCTAAGAAAGGGGAGGGTTTTTTAAAGCTTGTAACTGTTAAACCTAGTTCAACGATGGGTTCCGAATCTTGGACCGAGGAGCCTGAGATGATAGGTGAAAGATTGGTTTGAAATTACTTCTTCGGTTTGATGCCCTTTATGGAGGAAGAACCTTGGTCTGATTCTGTGGGTGAAGTTGTTGGTTTGTCGATGGGCGAAGCGGGTAAGCCTGCTGCAATACGCCTTTCCCTTTCAACCTTTTGCGCCTTTTCTAATTCAGAGAGGTTGAGCCACCCGCCTTGGATCAAAGTGTTCCGAGCCGTGAACATAAACAATCTGGGTAAAAATTTGTTTTGGAGAGAAAAAGCTTTGATGATTTGCAGAGTAAAAACGAGAGTGATGGTGAAACAGTAGAAAGCATTTCAATTTATAGTAAATCTGAAAAAGGAGTTTGATTCCTAGGAGAATTCGAAAAGATTGGTAATGATTAAAAGACGGCGCTGATGTTACCCTCTTTAATGAAGAGGTTGCTTTTCGAAGAAGGTGGGTGCGAGATTCAAGGTGAAAAAACGGCTGAAGAAACCAACCAAAAAGTGACACGTGTCCCATAAACTCTGGCAAAAAACCGTTTGGATTCACAAAGCTTTATCAGTCGGGATAAAGCCATAACACAAGTCGAAAGACCTGTCCGGATTAAAACTGCCCCTGACATCGGACTGTTTTTCAGGTTTTTGGCAAAAGTATTTGAGCAAACACCTAAAAAAGGGGCTCCTGATGAGTCCGAATATTGCTACCACTCCGGACAAGGACTGTTCGGACTAATACGACTGAACCGGACATGGCAGTTCGAACACTTAGCTTATTGAACTGTTCGAACTATGATTAAAGTACTTAAAAACCTAAACACTTCTTGACTAAGCTGCTTGCTCTCCTACTAAGAGCTCATGGGTCTTTGAACATGACCCGGGTCCATTAAACATGACCCGAAGACTTATAAAGCCCAAATAAAAGGGTATAAATACCCAACCACCTGCATTAAATATAGGTAATGAAAATTAAATACAACCAGGCTGCTTAATTCTCCCTCTACTCTCTACTCAAAATATTAAACACCCATAAACCTCCACAAAACTCTGAACAGATTACAAATTTACCCTCAGACGAAAATTAACCACACCACCAGTCACAAGTGTATTGGTTATGGTAGAGGGCCGAACTGTTTATTATTTGCGTCAATATATTGCTTAGGATAAAGTCATGTCTCGCACAAAATTCGATTAATTACAAAAGACCTATATAAATCCATATTGTCACGGTGCAAACACTAGTGATTTATTGCCAATTATAGTTTCCTGATACTTTTTAAATTCGAATTTAAATCCATTTCGTGTTCATAGTCTAATGATTTTCTTATTTGTGATTTTTATGTTGTTATGTCTGATTGATGGGATCAATTAGCTCTTACAGAGTATGTATAACTAAAAGCATGCAAGCTTTATATTGCTCGAAGAGAATAGTAGAGATTGGTACATTTTTTTTATAGCCCTACGTTCTGATTTCAAAAGATTGCTATGAACTATTATTCACCGATCCCTTCTTCCCACGTTCGATTCAATTCTCCATGAACTCATTGTTGAAGAAAGACGACTCAAAACTCATATTTAAAAGGGGTCTAAAACCAATGTTCCTAGTGTATTTGTTTTCCAAACAAACGATCTTCTGCTTCAAATCAATCGATATTTACACCAAGTGGAAAAAGTGTGGCATTTGATTAATGCGTCTTTTGTAAAATTAAGAATCATTGGAAATCACATTGCCCACTACTGAGAGGAAAACAACAGCAATCATCTCAGCAGCAACATTCTTTTCAGCAACATACACACCATATTCACTAATTTTGTCTTCCATTTTGTCCCCTACTGTTTACTACTGTTGTATCATTAGAAGATCCTGATAGCACCACACCACCTTCTGCTATGGACCCTCAGATTCTGGAATCTGTTATACATTTTGTTGTTTCCAATCCCACTGTCATGTCTACGTCAATATTTCACATAGATCTGTCTATGTCTTCCAGTTTAGGTATTCCTTAGTTTTTGTGGATTTTAGATTATGGTGTATCTCGTCATATGTCCCCCTACATGTCATACTTTTCTTCTTTGTCTCATGTTTCACCAATATCAGTCTTGTCTGCTAGTGATACATCAATGTCAGTAGTGGGTGTTGGGTTTATTTCTACTCCACATATATCATTTCATGATGTTTATTATGTTCCAAAACTTTCCTTGAATCTTGTTTCTATTAATCAGTTATGTAAATCTGGTTATTGGATCTTCTTTTCTGATTCCCTCTGTGTTATACAGGATCAACATACTCAAAAACGGATTAAGATATGTCGTAGATTCGGATAGGTCTATGTCTTGGATGAAGTTAAAGTCTTTAATGTTGCAACTTCCAGTGCCGATTGGTCTTCTTTTCGTTTGAGTTTGTCGTCATCTGTTTTTTATCTCTTGCATTCCCATTTAGGACATGTCTTTGCGTCAATTCTAAAAAATTTAGTCTCCACAACTGTTTTAGGCTAGATAAACACTTGCATTGTAGTTGATGTAAACTGGCCAAATTTTTGGTTTTACCTTTTAATAAAACTGTCTCTTCTTCCAATGCTCATTTTGATTTAATTCATTCTGATGTCTAGGGTGTATCTTTTGTCTCCACAAAGGTTGGTTCGTCATATTATGTATCTTTCATCGATTATTATACTCGATATACTTCGGTTTATCTTATGAAATGGAGATCAGAATTCCTTGGAATTTATAGAGAATTTTAGGCACTTGTTAAGACTCAACAATCTGCTGTAATAAAATGCTCCAGGTGTGGGTTAGGGGGCGAATATACATCCAATGATTTTACTTAGTTAATTTCATCTGATGATAACATACATAAATCTTCTTGTACTGACACCCCCCAGCATAATTGTTTTGTCGAAAGAAAACATCGTCACCTTGTTGAGACTGCTCTTTACTTTTATCGACTAAGGTTCCTACTTTTTTTCAGGGAGAAGTATGATGTTGTATATGTGATTAATCAAATTCTGACTACAAATAATTCAAGATTGTCTCTTTTTTAAAAGTTATATGGACAACCCATAGATTATTCTTCCTTACGAGTGTTTGGATGTACATTTTTTGTCTTTCGTCCTCATATAGAACGCAATAAAGTGGTACCTAAAACAGTAACATGTATTTTCTTGGGTTATGGTGTTAGACAAAAAGGTTATCGTTATTTTGATCCCATTAGTACGAAATTTTATGTCTCTCGACATGTTACATTTCTTGAGCATATCCTATTTTATTCGATTCCGACGAAATCACATGATATAACAAGTACCAAACTTTAGAATACTGATTCTTTTGAAAATAATAACGACATACCCATTGACATTGATGTGCCTGGTACTATTTCTATGATAGATGATACTACTTCTACTCCACCAACGCTTGAATCAGCTCCTTTTTTTGGTGAACCAACAACTTCACCGCTCAGAAGATCTACTCGTCCAAGTAAGTCTACCAAACTACCAAGTGTTTTGTATTCTTCTTACTCAGCTCATTTCGCCTCTTTTATTGCAAGCATATATGATCTATATGAACCTTAGTCGTTTAAATAAGTTTTTTGTGATCCTCATTGCAAAAATGCAACTGTTGAAGAGCTTACTGCTCTTTACTGGACCCATATATGAGATGTAGTTAAACCTCATTCTAGTAAGCATATAATCGGTTCTCGATGGGTTTTTAAAAGTAAAACAAAGTCTGATGAGTATGTGGAAAGATATAAGGATCGTCTTGTAGCAAAAGGTTATTCACAAAATTATGGTATGGATTATGATGAGACATTTGGCACAGTGGCAATTGACGACTATTCATACTCTTATTACAATTGCATTTGTTTCGCCAGTGGAAGATTTTCCATCTAGATGTCAAAAATATGTTTTTTAATGGTGATCTTCATGAGGAGTTTTGCATGACTTCTCCTCCCGGTGTTGCTCACCAACCATGTAAAGTTTTTCGACTTAGAAAAGCTTTATATGGTCTCAAATAAGCTCATCGTGGCTGGTTTGAAAAATTCTATATGGTTATTGCTTCACTTGGTTTCCTTGATAGTAATCATGATTCAGCCTTGTTTATCAGATGTACGAGTGAATGAAGAATTATTTTATCCCTATATGTAGATTATATGATCATTACAAGTGATGATATTAATGACATTGAGGTACTAAAACGTGATTTGGCTTAACATTTTGTGATGAAATGTTATGGGTAAAACTAACAAAAGAAATGCCAAGTAGAAAACTTTTTAATCACAGAAGAGAAAATTACATTATGCTTCGTTTATCTACCTATTTATATCTTTTGAGGTAGTGTACAAGCGTTTACTAGATACATCACTCCACTAACAATGCATGAAGCTTTAGACTTATGGCGTGAAGCCTAAATTAATAGAAATTATTTTAGTGGATTGACTGGCTAATTAATATTACTAAAACTGTTTCTTTAATGGTTCTTTTGAAAGTGGGCCTCGGTCGGCCTCATCCGCGCTACAAACCGAGTGTTACTCCATATTTTATCCCTCTACTAAATTATGTACTTCTGTCCTCGTTATTCTACCCTTTTCGAAAATATATTCATTCTATCGGGTCTTGGTAATCTACTCCGCTCGCTAATATGTCATGTTTAGTCTGATTTATTTTCCTAACTAGAAGTCGGTCAGCGTCATCGTCTATTTGGTCAATCCTTTGTTGTCTTGCATGTAAGTCTATGCTCCTCGGTCATGCCTTCGTTTCGCCTCGGTTTTCCCTCGTATCTGCTCGTGGCTTCCGTTTGCTCCATATTTTGTTATAACTAGCTCGGCTCATTATTTTCCCATGTTTCAGTCCTTGCCAACCGTCTGTATATTATCTTTCCTGCTAGTTGTGATTATGCCCTTATCATTGAAGACTTAGGATTATTACGTTATTTTTTAGGTATTTAGGTGGCTCGCTCTCCAAAAGGTTATATTCTCTCTCAGACAAAATATATATCTCCTTTATTCGAGCGAGCGCGACTTTCGAATAACAGGATGGTAGATACCTCTCTTGAAACCAATGCTCGGTATTCTCCGACTGATGGTATTCATTAATTCAGACCCAACTCTATATCTAAATCTTTTAGGGAGCTTGGTCTATCTTACAGTTACTCGTCTAGATATAGCTTATGTTGTTCATATGGTTAGTCAGTTTATTACTGCTCCTATATTCGTCCATCGGGGAGCTGTTCTTTAAATATTGAGATATCTTCGTGGCACTCATTTTCATAGCATCTTATTTCCCTCGACCTCTTCACTTGAACTGCGTGCCTATAGCGATGCTGATTGGCATAGTGATCCTCATGACCAAAAATCTACTACTGATTTCTATATTTTTCTTCGAGATTCATTAATATCATGAAAAAACAAGATTCAAGATGTTGTCTCTAGATCGTTACTGACGTTGAGTACCGTGCTATGGTCGTCACCACATGTGAGATTGTTTGGTTGCAATGACTTCTTGCGGATATGGGGGTTAATGTTACTAAACTCACTTCCTTACATTGTGATAACAAAAGCGTCATGCAGATAGCAAAGAATTCTGTTTTTTATGAGAGAACAAAGCACATTGAAATAGAGTGTCACTTCATTCAACACCATCTTCAGGTCGACACCATCTCGCTTCCATATATTCCATCAACTTTGCAGGTTGGTGATGTTTTCATGAAGACTCAGTCAACAACGCGATTTCTTTTTCTTTGTGATCTTAAAGATATAAAGTCAGATTCATCAACCCATATATTTTATCTATAAATAAAAACCTATTATCTTTATAATACACACGAAAAAATTCATTTTTTATTGGCGGTTTTTATTTTTTTTATCTCTCTTCCCTTTATCGAACAAGATCAAATAATATACGTCTATATAAATAATATATGTCTATATAGTGAAAATAATATATTGTTAGTATAAATAATTTATGGATATATCATATAACCACGTAGTTTCGTACATTTTACGGAATAAACATTTACCTATTTTTTCTTACCAGGCGTATGAAACCTTTGGATTCGTTTGGAAAGGACCCATTAGTAAATGGCTTCATTTCTATTTTGAGAAGTAAGTCATAATACTAAAAATCAGACAAGTGTAAGTTTGTTAGCAAATTAACAACTGTAAAATAAAAAAATTCGTCGGTTTTGTGATTTCGAGATTTACTAGGCAAATTACACGAATAAATAATTATATAGTGTAAATCTTTTGAAAAATAAGAAATCGTTCTTCAAAGTGGATAATTTATCATTAAAATTGTTAATAGTAGAATATTAATCCGAATTTTATGACTTCAACTTCAGCTTTATTTTGTTCTACTTGATGAATTTACTGGCATATCGTTTTCTGTTACTGAACTATTTACGATGGCTATAAATATTATAAATTTGATTCCACTTATTAAAGTTTATTATAGTTTATTTTCTCGCGTAAAGTACTTAAAATATTGCGATTATTATTCTGACTAGAGATGCCAGAGCATCGCCAATTAGGAGAATCAGATTCTTAATAGAAAAGGGACCTAATTTTTCTGATTTAGGGCAGCCAATTTGGGTCATCCTTTAAAGTCCATAGACCATGTTTTGAAATCGCGAAATAAGTTACAAATTTGGACTATAATATATTTTGGATATTGATGAAATCAACTGCTAAGAAAAAAATAAATTACGGTAAAAAAATGTTTTAGAGTATATTTCCCGCATAAAAAATATATATAATATATTATTTTTAAATATATCTTTACATACAAGTATAAAAAAATACTATTGGAGACGAAAAATGTATGACAAAACTAAAATAAAGACGACATATTAAAACTAGTAGTCGTAAAGCAAGTGTGGTGGATTCATCTGAGCAATAATTTGAAACACAAAAGAATAAAGTTACATATATTTAACTCGATTGAGGGATCTCTAAATCATGAAATCTATAACGGAAGTTTGAGAGGTTGCGATGAGATATTGTCATTTAATGAGGAGGAGTTCTTGAATATCCCTGTATTTCTCTCGTGTCAGATATGGTAGACCACCATACAAAAAACAGCACAACAAAAATGACCCAAACCGTTAGAGGAAGACGTCCAAGCACTGACAGTATGTAGCTAGGATGGTCAATTGGAGGTCGATGAAGGAACTTAAGCTTTCTAGATGAATCCTTCCTGATGATTCGGGAGAAGGGGAAATCCACCAAGATGTGATTGGTGGATTTCGGGAAGCTTTTACTCAAAAGGACAGCCTGGGATTATGTTATAACCCCATCCAAGAAGTTTATCTCTCGTAGTTGCGAGTCAGACAATGAAAAAATGTATGGATACGTTGTGCTTATTTCATACAAGTTTTCTTTAGAGGACTTGAGGTGCGGAGGACTGAATAAGTACTACTGATTGTGAAAGAGTTACTATATTGGTTTGGAATCCAGATTTTAACATCCTCACTGCTTGATGGTGCATGGTGAAGACTGATAGCTTACCAATTTCTTGCAGATGGGATTAATAAGATCGTCTGCCATATTTGTGCTGAGTGAGCCAGTTCCAAGATCTGTTGTTGATGATGTTAGAAACCATGTTATTGTTGTGCATTCTAACATAACATATGATACTATGACCATAGCAGTCAACAAAAGAGTTACAAAAACACCAACTTAATGCCCATTGCCGCCAGACTCTACAAGGAATCTTAAGTTGATGATTTTTCTCCACCCTTATTTAAGAGATGAACCAATGGAAAAGTTTCATAGACTATTATCTTTTAACTTTTAAGTATCCAGTTACACCAATTAAGGAAGAATTGATGAACCAAAAGTACTTGAGCGCGACTGTTTGGTTCGACATCTTAAGGTGTAAAATCTAAACATCTCCCTCCAACGAGGGCGAGGTAACTTTAGATTCTAGAGCCCTAAATTTTCATCTCGGGACTCCACCAAAAGAATCTAAAATATATTTGGGTAGGATCCTTAAGGATACGAACATGGAAGATAAACAAAGAGGATCAATAAACTTATTCATCAAAAATCATGACCTTGATTAAATGGAGTTTATCCGCAAAAGAGGGGTGCTTAGATGTCCAATAATTAATATGATGATCCAATGATATTCATCCTTGATTTTATACTACTTTTATACTAATTTGATTTTTAATTCAATTTAATATTCTCATTGTGTTTAATTTTGTGTTTATTAGAAAATTAAAAGATAAAATAACAAAAATAATTTAAAAAAAAAACTATATTTAAAAAACAATTAAAAATAGATTAAAAAAACATAACCAAAATCACGCTATAAAATAAATTAAACAAAATTAAATTAAATTTTATTATCATAATAAACTCATTAATTAATGCTTATAATCGATGAATAATTTGTTTTGATTCGAATTAATGGTGAAAAATTGAATTTCAAAAATCAAAGTAAATCCACTCTAATTTTATTAAATTTATTAATTATAAATGGGTGTTTTTCTATGCTTAATAGATAAATATGTTTTGGTTATAAATTTTCGAAACTAAAAAGAAAAATACAAATTTATAAAGAAAATATAGAATAAACTCAGTAATTGAAAAGCTCGATGTTCCAAGTGACTAAGTAAATGGGTTTTGGTTATAAATTATTGGGATAAGAGAGAGAGAAAAATATATTTAAGAAATGAAAAAAACAGTATGAATTCACATGAGTTATTAATATTATGAATTCACATGAGTTAATTTTGTAAGAAATACTTTTCAGAATTCTTATCTAACTTATTAAACCATGAAGTTAATCGATCCTGTAATAATGCGGAAAAATACTTACAAGCTGTAGACATTTTTCAATCTTTAGATTCAGAACTTCCTGAAGATCCTTAAATTATTTGCTAGGTTATGATCTTTTAAGATATGACAACCAAAACTCGTTGATTGATCTAGAAGGAAAAACCAATCTGTTTTTATTAAAAGCCTTTTTTCTCTCTATATTTAATGTCGTATCTTTTAAGAATGAGAAACACATTCTTATATAGAACTAAAGTGAGAAAATGGTTCTTCTCTTTTAACTCTCTGTAACTTCCACACAGTTACTTAATGAATATCAGTCCTTATTAAACTGTCACCTTTAGGGACCATAACCCGATATTATTTAGTTTTACAAAATAACCCCAAAATTTTAAGTTTTGCTTAATTTGTTTATTTCTGAAACCAATCCTTCACAGTATTCATAATTAAACTTAGTATCTATACAATTACCTCCATGATACATATTTTATCTACTAGTCTGTTTCTTTCTTTATGATTACTTTTATTAGACTAATATTAACGACAGTCCGATACATCGATAAAATATATGACGGTCCAACTCAATGGAGAAATTCCAACAATCTCCCACTTGGATCATCATATGCTACTATAAGATGCATCCACTTAATGAACGTTCTAAATTTCTATCGTCACATAGATTACCTTAACAATCCTGTAAATGACCATTAACGATATAGGACTAAAGTCCTCATCAATGCATTTCAAGCCGCAAATAGATGCATCAGTAATCACGATATCGCAACAATCAACTACGTCGATCTATCATGGTGCATAGCATAAGAATATTATGAAATTTAATCTTACATATCTATTCTTAACTGGTCCCACTTAATTTGAGGTCTTCTTAAAGCAGAGTGCGAATAATCAAAGATAAGAGTACACTGAAAACTTATATATAAATATGTTTGCATTAATGACTTTTGATGAGTCCGAATTCAGCATGCTCCCCGGACACGGACAGATCAGTCCAAGGCCTCCGGACCGGACAGATCACATGGACCGGACAGATCTCTTTGAACACTATGACCATAGGACTGTTCGAACTATGACAAAAGTACTAAAAAACCTAAACACTTCTTGACTAAGCTACTTGCTCTCCTAATTAGAGCTCATGGGTCTTTGAACATGACCCGGATCCATTAAACATGACCCGAAAGCCCATAAGGGCCCAAACATCAGGGTATAAATACCAAACCACCTGCATTAACTATAGGTAATGAGAATTAACTGCTACCAAGCTGCTTAATTATCTCTCTACTCTCTACTCTAAACACATAAACACCCACACACCACCATAAAACACCAACTGAAATTACCAGCCTACCCTCAGGCTATTATTATCCACACCAAATTGGCAACCACAGTGGGAGCACGAAGGTGCCTGAATCAAGCATTCAAAACCAGCTAAGAAAATCTGTCCTAATGAATCCGGACAATCCAGAACTACCACCGGCTTTGCTCGAAGTGGTGGAAGAGAACGATGAATACACTGTCCAAGAGCGTGATAGGATAAAATGTGAAATAGAAGCTCTGAGGGCAGAGAAGGCCAAGATTGGCGTGAAAGAAAAATCCAAAGCATCGGTTGCTCATCACACCGATAACCCCAGAGAGCATGAGTTTTCGAAAACTCATGTGAGCACCAAAAAGACTCATGCCAGTTCTAAAAAGTCTCACCGGTCCAAGCCTGTGGAGAGTTCCGACTCAAGCTCAGAATCTTCTGATAGCTCTTCGGACAGCGAGGGAGTTGAAAAATCCTTGTCCTCTAGCAGCGATGAGGGTCGAACCAGAAAAAAGAAAAAGCAGATTAAAAAATATTCAAGAAAAAGAGATATACATGGAAGAATGAAGAGGCATATTGGCAAGGGGTCATCTCATAACCGGAGGCATGTGGACAAGATGCTAATGGATCCCTTTGCTTTCCACGATGAACCAGGTATCTTTGCAACTCCCAATGAGGATACTGTGTTCAGTCGTGGAAAGAATTGGAGGCAATCTCTATTGTCTTCTAAAATTATGTCCGGAAACCTCCCCAAGAGGTTTGACAGCACCAAAATAGAGAAGTACGATGGCAGTACTGATCCGGAAAACCATCTGGAGCAATTTAAAAACTTCATGATGAACTTTGATGATGATGACAAACTGCTCTGTAGGGCATTCTCCCAGTCATTCACGGGGAGTGCTTTAAAGTGGTACAACAGCCTGCCTCAGGGTTGTATTAAAGACTTCGACACTTTTTGGGTGGCCTTTCGAAGGCAGTTCGTAGGGAGTAAAGAGCTAAAGGGCAATGGAGACACAATAATCCATTGTGCCCAGGAGCCCAATGAGTCCTTGGAAGAATACATAAGACGTTTTGTGAACACAAAGAATGGGTTGGTTGATTGTTTCGAACAGGTAGCAATAGCATCCCTGAGACAGGGTTTGAACCCAGGCAATCTAGCTGATTCAGTGACCAGAAAGAAGGCCATGACATGGGGAGGGTTTTTGAATCAGGTTGGCAAACAAATAAACGTCGATGAAACAAAGAAAACCAGGGTGCACAGGAAGGTGAGGTCTACCCCGGTGGCACCAAATCCCAATCAAAATCAGTCCGGGAACAAAGCAAGAGAGACCAGACAGGGGCATGGTAGGGCAAAAGCTCAGTCTCAGCCAGCTTCTCCTGCTCAAATTCAGCAATTCAGAAACAAAAAGAGGGCTATGGGTCCAACCGGAGTGGTTCGCAGAGCTAAAAGAAAGTGTGGCCACCATTTTTGATAAAACAAAGGATGAGGTGCATTACCGGAGACCGGCAACACTGCAGTCTCCCATAGAGCATCGCAACAACTCTTTTTGCCAATATCACAATGATATTGGTCATACCACTGATGACTGCATAGCATTGAAACAAGAAGTTCAAAACTTGATTGAAAGGGGAAAGTTGGGAGCTTACGTTAAAAGAAGAGGAGGCAAGAGGCCTGACAACACTCACCGGGTTGGTCCAAGTAATGCTGCTCCGGAGGGGGCCATGGTTATAGTTGAAAGCTTTGACGTGGAATCTGAATACTTGGATCCTGATCCAACTCGAAACAGAGTGGGTGATATAGAGGAATGTTCTAGATCGGTCTCCGGGCTCGTTAAGTTTTTTGAGTCGCTTACAATTTTCGGAGGGGACACAATGACAGCTCCTACTACTTCTTCAACAAAGAGGCATGTTCATACTTTAGCCTCCCAGCTAGAAGGAGGCATGACATCTTATCAGTCACCGAACTCGTTCCTCTTCATTGTGTTTGATGAAGATGATTTAAGAAACATTGCTGGCCCTCGTGAGGATGCTGTTGTCATAGGAGCATCTATAGGGGGCAATGACATAAGACGAATCCTGGTGGATACTGGAAGCTCAGCCAATATCATTTTCCTAACCACTTACAAGAAAATGAAAAATCCAGCTGTAATTCAGAATTCGGACAGGTCAATCGTGGGCTTCACAGGCAGCTCAGCGGATGTGATCAGAGAGTTCGAAGAAGAGGTGTTATTGGGCAAGGGCCCTTTCAAGAAATTGGTCAGAATACTCTTTATTGTGGTGGATTGTCCCACTTGCTATAATGCTATTCTGGGGAGGTCTTGGCTCTCTAGGATGCATGCAGTGGCTTCAACAGTCCACCAATGCTTGAAGTATACTGTTCAGGGGCAGGTTGGAGTCGTCCGGAGCAGCCAAAATATTGCAAGAGAATGTTATGCCACTGCCTTGGCTCCTCGAACACTGGAGGCAGTCCGTATTGATGAACAATAGCAGTTTGAGGGCCTTTCTGGGGGCGAGTGTGAAATCGATGACCCCAGAGAGACCCCCGGAGGGTTGATACCAGTTGAAGAGGTGGAAACACACTGGTTGGAAGATGGGAAAAGTGTCAAGATAGGGTCTAAAATGCCACCTATTTTGAAAGATCAAATGTTAAAGTTTTTGAAGAACCATCAGCACGTTTTTGCTTGGTGCAATGTTGATGGTACTGGAGTTCCATCAAAAGTGATATCACACCACCTATCCGTCCAGAGAGATGTACCTCCAGTGGTTCAAAAAAGAAGAGCTTTTCAAAGAAAAGGCTGATGTCATTGTGCAAGAGGTGGACAGGCTCACAAAGATGGGGCACATCAAGGAGTCTCAATACCCTTTGTGGACTGCCAATCCTATCTTGGTGAAAAAGAAGAATGGCAAGTGGCGCATGTGCATTGACTTCACAGACCTCAATAGAGCTTGCCCAAAAGACTTGTATCCGGTCCATGGGATTGATCAGTTAGTAAACTCTACCTCTGGGAACAAGCTGCTTTCCTTTATGGATGCTTTCTCCGGATACAATCAGATTCAAGTAGATCCAAAGGATCAAGAGCATACCACATTTATCACTGACAGAGGTCTTCATTGCTACAAAGTAATGCCATTTGTTTTGAAAAATGTTGGGGCTACTTATCAGAGATTAGTCAACAAGGCATTTGCTGATCAAATTGGAAGAAATATGGAAGTATATATTGACGATATGATGGTGAAGAGTGTGGATGAGGAGTTGCACTTGTCCGATCTCCAAGAAACTTTTGCCAACTTGGTGAAAGTGAATTTTAAGTTAAACCCTGAAAAGTGTGTGTTCGGAGTACAGTCCGGGAAGTTTCTAGGCTATATCATAAGTGAGCATGGAATACAACCTGATCCGGACCAGCTCAATGCTCTATTCCAAATGGAGCCTCCTCGAAACATCAAAGATGTACAGCGGTTAACGGGGAGATTAGCTGCCTTAAACAGATTTATCTCAAGGTCTTCGGACAGGTGTGCTCCTTTCTTTCAAACTTTGAAGGGTGCAAAGGGCTTTGATTGGACCCCGCAGTGTGATGAGGCTTTCAATGAGATCAAGAAACACCTGTCCTCCCTCAAAAATTTGCTCAAGCCAGTCGATGGGGAGACTCTCTTTGTATATTTGGCGGTTTCAAGTTGTACCATCAGTGCTGTGCTGGTAAGAGAGGTCGATAGTCATCCCCATCCAGTGTACTACATCAGCAAAAGCTTGATAGATGCAGAGAAGCGTTACTTGAAACTTGAAAAATTGGCATTAGCCCTGGTGATAGCTGCAAGGAAGATGAGGCCTTATTTCCAGGCTCATCCTATCATCGTCCGGACCTCTTTTCCCCTAAAGAATGTCCTTCAAAAAGCAGACATTTCGAGCAGAATGACTAAGTGCTCAGTAGAGTTGGGGGACTTCGACATAGACTTTCCTCCCCGAACAGCAGTCAAAGCCCAAGCTGTGGCTGATTTTCTGGTCGAATTCCACTCCGACAGGGATTCGGAGCAAGCTACTGATATAAAAGATAAAAAAGTATGGGTCGTCCGAACATATGGTGGATCTAGCACTATGGGATGTGGTGCAGGAGTATGCTTAACTTCCCCATATGGAGACAAAATGTACCAGGCTATTTGTTTTGCTTTCAGGGCATCTAATAACGAGTCCGAATACGAAGCAGCTATAGTTGGTTTAAAGTTAGCCTACATTTGTGGGGCTAAGAGGGTCAAGCTGCTAAGCGACTCCCAACTACTTATCCACCATGCCCAAGGCCAGTCCGAGGCTAAGAAGGAGCAACTTGTGAAATATTTACTCTTCTTCAAAAATGAAGCGCTTAAGTTTAAAAGTGTTATCTATGAACACATTCCCAGAGCATAAAATGAGCTAGCAGACTCACTAGCAACCATAGCATATACAGAGTCATATCCATGGATCCATGTGCTTGAAAGCCCCTCCATCCAACTATGTAAGGGTAAAGAAGAGGAAATTTTTGAAATACAAGTTAAACAACCTCAAGACTGGAGGTTTCCTCTCCTGCAATATCTCTCCGATGGTGTTGTGCCTCCGGATAAGTCGCTAGCCAGAACATTGAAACACAAGGCTCGTGGTTTCATCATATTGAGAGAAGTGTTATATAAGAAGTCTTACAGTAAACCTCTCATGCGCTGTTTGGGGGATGAAGAATCACAAATGGTCCTCTCCGAATTGCACGATGGTGAGGGGTCAGCCCATTGTGGGTTTAGAGCTTTGACAAGAAGAGTTTTACTCTCCGGTTATTATTGGCCATCAATCATGAAAGATGCTAAGGAGTTGGTAAGAAGGTGTGACCCATGCCAGAGGTACAACAATGAAATTAATGTACCTGCCATTCCTTTAAAATCAATTTCTGAGCCTATTCCTTTTGCTCGATTGGGATTGGATTTAGTAGGACCTCTCCATGTGGCGTCCGGAGGGCGCAAAACTATAATTGTGGCCATAGACTACTTCTCGAAGTGGATAGAAGCAGCCCATCTAGCAGGGACAACATCAAAAGCTGTTATAAAATTCATTATGTCCAACATATGTTGCAGATTTGGTGTCCCACAGAAAATAACAACAGACAATGGGCCACAGTTCGACAATAGAGAAATGGAGAGCTTCTGTGCCTCAAGGGATATACAGCATTGTTTATCTTCACCTTTCCACCCACAAGCAAATGGGCAAGTTGAAGTGGCTAATAGAACTATACTGTCCGGTTTAAAGAAGAATTTGGAAGGGTCTGCTGGGAAGTGGCCTAGTTATTTACAAGAGGTCTTGTGGGCCTACCGGACAACACCTGGGGCTGCAACACAAGAATCACCCTTTACCTTGGTCTATGGGATGGAGGCAGTAGCTCCCATAGAAGAAACTATCCCCTCTTTTCGTGTTCACAACTTCTCCGAACATGCTAATGAGGTGGCAATCAGAGGTCAACTTGATTTGATAGAAGAAAGACGAGTTAAAGCTCACCTTAGAGTTGCACACTATCAAGGCTTGATGAGAAGCAGGTTTGCTTCTAAAGTTAAAAGAAGAGATTTCCAACCTGGGGACAAAGTATTAAGGAAGGTCTTCTTACACACTAAAGAAAAGCTCTTCGGAAAGCTGGCCCCAACTTGGGAGGGTCCGTATATGGTTGTTGAAAGAATATAGCCTGGAACATATTGGTTGGAAGACAAAGATGGCAGAGTTTTAACTCATACTTGGAATATTGAGCATCTCCGGATGTACTTGGAATAGCACTTGTGTAGATATTTACTTGTTTAAACATCCATGTAAATATTTGGGGGCATACTCTTTCCTCCCTGGTGGCACGGGGAGATTTTAATGAGGTGTCCGGGCGGTTGAATAAAATTTGATGCCTTCTTAAAAAATTTCTAAGTGTTTCTAAAGTTTTGTCCCTTGTCATACTATCCGGACTGAAATATCTAAGGGCTATTTAAACTCTAGCCGGAGAACTTAAACACTCTCACAATACAACAACTAAAGGCTACTTAAACTCTGGCTATCAAAATTAAAACGAACAATGAAAGAAGATGATGGTTGTACAGAACAGAGATATTCATTAAAATAAATAACTTAAAATTGCCTTGGCCTTCCAAGGACTTTTAAATAGTCAAGATACAACACAAAAAGCATGTACGAACAAACACCGGACACCATTACAAAAAGAGTTCCTTGGCCTTCCAAGGACTTTAGTCTGAATAAAAAATAAACAAAGTAGATCATAAGTTAAGGTTGAGCCTTTGAAAATGGCTCACCTTCATCTACCTTCTTGCCTTTAAAATCGCTTTCACCTTCATCAACCTTCTTTTTTACCTTGGGATCATCTTCCTCCTTGTCTGGGCTCTCTCCGGTCCTCTCTTCATCATCGGATGAGGACGCACTGGAGACTCCATACTGATCCTCTTCGACCATTGTATGATGTGGAAGGTCATCATCGTCTACATAAAGCCACAAGTCCCCTAGGTTCCTCTTCGGAAATTTTTCATGAAAGAGTAGAACCATGTCAGACCTCACCTTCTCAAGCAATAGCTCTTCGCTTTTAATCATCTGGTTGGCATATGCATTGATCTTGGCTTGGATCGTAGCCTCTTGATCCCTTAACAAAGTGGTTTTCTCCTCGGCAGTCTTGGATGCTGCATTCTCAAGAGCAATCTTGTCCGTAGTTAGGTTGGTGATAATCTTGTCCTTTGCCTTGGTCTCTTCTTTTGAGGCAGTAAGGTCTTTCTCCACACCGAACAGCTTCTCCCGGAGGTCTCTGATGGTTTCCTCTAGAGTGGCAACTTTTGTGTTGCTTTCCTCCTGATTCCTCTTCAACTCCTCATTTGCTTCCTTTAGCATGTCAGCATTGGCAGTAGCAGTGCGAAGGTCTTCGGACAGATTTTCCTTCTCAGACTTAAGGTCTTTAATGATGTCTGCCTGACCCCGGACTTGTCTCTACAACGTAAGTACTGGCTGCACATTGCTTAACAAGGAATGGGCTATGGTATCATTTTCACTAGAAACAATGAAAGTCTTACCGTTAAAATTGACCGTGTTGGAGCTGCTCGGAGGAATGTAAGGCCCTGCAAAGTCATCTCTGGGAGATTGAGGAAGTATTCACCAAGTTCACCAGGACCGGTGATGTCTACTTCATCAATGTTGAGCTCTCCTCCCTCAACTTCATCAGTATGAAAGTCCCCGGGAATCTCTTCGGCCTGTGTTGGTTCTGAAGGGTCAACCATTTTTAAGAAGGCATCAAATTTTATTAAACCGCCCGGACACCTCATTAAAACCTCCCCGTGCACCAGGGAGGAAAGAGTATGCCCCCAAATATTTACATGGATATTTAAACAAGTAAATATTTACACAAGTGTTATTCCAAGTACATCCGGAGATGCTCAATATTCCAAGGATGAGTTAAAACTCTGCCATCTTTGTCTTCCAACCAATAAGTTCCAGGTTTAATTCTTTCAACAACCATATACGGACCCTCCCAAGTTGGGGCCAGCTTTCCGAAGAGCTTTTCTTTAGTGTGTAAGAAGACCTTCCTTAATACTTTGTCCCTTGGTTGGAAATCTCTTCTTTTGACTTTGGAAGCAAACCTGCTCCTCATCAAGCCTTGATAGTGTGCAACTCGAAGGTGAGATTTAACTCGTCTTTCTTCTATCAAATCAAGTTGACCTCTGATTGCCACCTCCTTAGCGTGTTCGGAGAAGTTGTGAACACGAAAGGAGGGGAGGGTTTTCTCTATGGGGGCTACTGCATCCATCCCATAGACCAAGGCAAAGGGTGATTCTTGTGTTGCAGCCTCAGGTGTTGTTCGGTAGGCCCACAAGACCTCCTGTAGATAACTAGGCCACTTCCCAGCAGCCCCTTCCAAATTCTTCTTTAAACCAGACAGTATAGTTCTATTAGCCACTTCAACTTGCCCATTTGCTTGTGGGTGGAAAGGTGAAGAAAAACAATGCTGGATACCCCTTGAGACACAGAAGCTCTCCATTTCTCTATTGTCGAACTGTGGCCCATTGTCCGTTGTTATTTTCTGTGGGACACCAAATCTGCAACATATGTTGGACATAATGAATTTTATAACAGCTTTTGATGTTGTCCCTGCTAGATGGGCTGCTTCTATCCACTTCGAGAAGTAGTCTATGGCCACAATTATAGTTTTGCACCCTCCAGACGCCACAGGGAGAGGCCCTACTAAATCCAATCCCCATCGAGCAAAAGGAATAGGCTCAGAAATTGATTCTAAAGAAATGGCAGGTACATGAATTTCATTGTTGTACCTCTGGCATGGGTCACACCTTCTTACCAACTCCTTAGCATCTTTCATGATTGATGGCCAATAATAACCGGAGAGTAATACTCTTCTTGTCAAATCTCTAAACCCACAATGGGATGACCCCTCACCATCGTGCAATTTGGAGAGGACCATTTGTGATTCTTCATCCCCCAAACAGCGCAGGAGAGGTTTAGTGTAAGACTTCTTATATAACACTTCTCTCAATATGATGAAACCACGAGCCTTGTGTTTCAATGTTCTGGCTAGCGACTTATCCGGAGGCACAACACCATCGGAGAGATATTGCATGAGAGGAAACCTCCAGTATTGAGGTTGTTTCACTTGTATTTCAAAAATTTCCTCTTCTTTACCCTTATTAAGTTGAATAGAGGGGCTTTCGAGCACATGGATCCATGGATATGACACTGTATATGCTATGGTTGCCAATGAGTCTGCTAGCTCATTTTATGTCCGGGGAATGTGCTCATAGATAACATCTTTAAACTTAAGTGCTTCATTTTTGAGGAGGAGTAAATATTTTACAAGTTGCTCTTTCTTAGCCTCAGATTGGCCTTGGGCATGGTGGATGAGTAGTTGGGAGTCACTTAGCAGCTTGACCCTCTTGGCCCCACAAATGTGGGCTAACTTTAACCCAGCTATAGCTGCTTCGTATTCAGACTCGTTATTAGATGCTCTGAAAGCAAAACAAATAGCCTAGTACATCTTATCTCCATATGGGGAAGTTAAACATACTCCTGCGCCACATCCCATAGTGCTAGATCCACCATCTATTCGGACGATCCATACCTTTTTATCTTTTACGTCAGTAGTTTGCTCCGAATCCCTGTCGGAGTGGAATTCAACCAGAAAATCAGCCCCAGCTTGGGCTTTGACTGCTGTTCGGGGAGCAAAGTCTATGTCGAAGTCCCCCAACTCTACTAACCACTTAGTCATTCTGCTTGAAAAGTCTGCTTTTTGAAGGACATTCTTTAAGGGAAAAGAGGTCCGGACAATGATAGGATGAGCCTGGAAATAAGGCATCATCTTCCTTGCAGCTATCACCAGGGCTAATGCCAATTTTTCAAGTTTCAAGTAACGCTTCTCTGCATCTATCAAGCTTTTGCTGATGTAGTACACTGGACCAACCCGATGAGTGTTGTCAGGCCTCTTGCCTCCTCTTCTTTTAACGTAAGCTCCCAGCTTTCCCCTTTCAATCAAGTTTTGAACTTCTTGTTTCAATGCTATGCAGTCATCAGTGGTATGACCAATATTATTGTGATATTGGCAAAAAGAGTTGTTGCGATGCTCTATGGGAGACTGCAGTGTTGCCGGTCTCCGGTAATGCACCTCATCCTTTGTTTTATCAAAAATGGTGGCCACACTTTATTTTAGCTCTGCGAACCACTCCGGTTGGACCCATGGCCCTCTTTTTGTTTCTGGATTGCTGACTTTGAGCAGGAGCAGCTGGCTGAGACTGAGCTTTTGCCCTACCATGCCCCTGTCCGGTCTCTCTTGCTTTGTTCCCGGACTGATTTTGATTGGGATTTGGTGCCACCGGGGTAGACCTCACCTGCCTGTGCACCCTGGTTTTCTTTGTTTCATCGATGTTTATTTGTTTGCCAACCTGATTCAGCAACCCTCCCCTTGTCATGGCCTTCTTTCTGGTCACTGAATCAGCTAGATTGCCTGGGTTCAAACCCTGTCTCAGGGATGCTATTGCTACCTGTTCGAAGCAATCAGCCAACCCATTCTTTGTGTTCACAAAACGTTTTATGTATTCTTTCAAGGACTCATTTGGCTCCTGGGCACAATGGATTATTGTGTCTCCATTGCCCTTTACCTCTTTACTCCCTACGAACTGCCTTCGAAAGGCCACCCAAAAAGTATCGAAGTCTTTAATACAACCCTGAGGCAGGCTGTTGTACCACTTTAGAGCACTCCCCGTGAATGACTGGGAGAATGCCCTACAGAGCAGTTTGTCATCATCATCAAAGTTCATCATGAAGTTTTTAAATTGCTCCAGATGGTTGTCCGGATCAGTACTGCCATCGTACTTCTCTATTTTGGTGCTGTCAAACCTCTTGGGGAGGTTTCCGGACAGAATTTTAGAAGACAATGGAGATTGCCTCCAATTCCTTCCACGACTGAACACAGTATCCTCATTGGGAGTTGCAAAGATACCTGGTTCATTGTGGAAAGCAAAGGGATCCATCAGCATTTTGTCCACATGCCTCCGGTTATGAGATGACCCCTTGCCAATATTCCTCTTCATTCTTCCATGTCCATCTCTTTTTCTTGAATATTTTTTAATCTGCTTTTGCTTTTTTCTGGTTCGACCCTCATCGCTGCTAGAGGACAAGGATTTTTCAACTCCCTCGCTGTCCGAAGAGCTATCAGAATATTCTGAGCTTGAGTCGGAACTCTCCACAGGCTTGGACCGGTGAGACATTTTAGAACTGGCATGAGTCTTTTTGGTGCTCACATGAGTTTTCGAAGACTCATGCTCTCTGGGGTTATCGGTATAATGAGCAACCGATGCTTTGGATTTTTCTTTCACGCCAATTTTGGCCTTCTCTGCCCTCAGAGCTTCTATTTCACATTTTAGCCTATCACGCTCTTCGACAGTGTATTCATCGTTCTCTTCCACCACTTCGAGCAAAGCCGGTGGTAGTTCTGGATTGTCCGGATTCATTTGGACAGATTTTCTTAGCTGGTTTTGAATGCTTGATTCAGGCACCTTCGTGCTCCCACTGTGGTCAAGCTGCTAAGCGACTCCCAACTACTTATCCACCATGCCCAAGGCCAGTCTGAAGCTAAGAAGGAGCAACTTGTGAAATATTTACTCCTCCTCAAAAATGAAGTGCTTAAGTTTAAAAGTGCTATCTATGAACACATTCCCAGGGCAGAAAATGAGCTAGCAGACTCACTAGCAACCATAGCATATACGGAGTCATATCCATGGATCCATGTGCTTGAAAGCCTCTCCATCCAACTGTGTAAGGGTAAAGAAGAGGAAATTTTTGAAATACAAGTGAAACAACCTCAAGACTGGAGGTTTCCTCTCATGCAATATCTCTCCGATAGTGTTGTGCCTCCGGATAAGTCGCTAGCCAGAACATTGAAACACAAGGCTCGTGGTTTCATCATATTGAGAGAAGTGTTATATAAGAAGTCTTACAGTAAACCTCTCCTGCGCTGTTTGGGGGATGAAGAATCACAAATGGTCATCTCCGAATTGCACGATGGTGAGGGGTCAGCCCATTGTGGGTTTAGAGCTTTGACAAGAAGAGTTTTACTCTCCGGTTATTATTGGCCATCAATCATGAAAGATGCTAAGGAGTTGGTAAGAAGGTGTGACCCATGCCAGAGGTACAGCAATGAAATTCATGTACCTGTCATTCCTTTAGAATCAATTTCTGAGCCTATTCCTTTTGCTCGATGGGGATTGGATTTAGTAGGGCCTCTCCCTGTGGCGTCCGGAGGGCGCAAAACTATAATTGTGGCCATAGACTACTTCTCGAAGTGGATTGAAGCAGCCCCTCTAGCACGGACAACATCAAAAGCTGTTATAAAATTCATTATATCCAACATATGTTGCAGATTTGGTGTCCCACAGAAAATAACAACGGACAATGGGCCACAGTTCGACAATAGAGAAATGGAGAGCTTCTGTGCCTCAAGGGGTATACAGCATTGTTTTTCTTCACCTTTCCACCCACAAGCAAATGGGCAAGTTGAAGTGGCTAATAGAACTATACTGTACGGTTTAAAGAAGAATTTGGAAGGGGCTGCTGGGAAGTGGCCTAGTTATTTACAAGAGGTCTTGTGGGCCTACCGGACAACACCTGGGGCTGCAACACAAGAATCACCCTTTGCCTTGGTCTATGGGATGGATGCAGTAGCTCCCATAGAAGCAACTCTCCCCTCTTTTCGTGTTCACAACTTCTCCGAACATGCTAATGAGGTGGCAATCAGAGGTTAACTTGATTTGATAGAAGCAAGACGAGTTAAAGCTCACCTTAGAGTTGCACACTATCAAGGCTTGATGAGAAGCAGGTTTTCTTCTAAAGTTAAAAGAAGAGATTTCCAACGTGGGGACAAAGTATTAAGGAAGGTCTTCTTACACACTAAAGAAAAGCTCTTCGGAAAGCTGGCCCCAACTTGGGAGGGTCCGTATATGGTTGTTGAAAGAATTAAGCCTGGAACTTATTGGTTGGAAGACAAAGATGGCAGAGTTTTAACTCATCCTTGGAATATTGAGCATCTCCGGATGTACTGGGAATAGCACTTGTGTAAATATTTACTTGTTTAAACATCCATGTAAATATTTGGGGGCATACTCTTTCCTCCCTGGTGGCACGGGGAGGTTTTAATGAGATGTCCGGGCGGTTGAATAAAATTCGATGCCTTCTTAAAAAATTTCTAAGTGTTTTTAAAGTTTTGTCCCTTGTCATACTATCCAGACTGAAATATCTAAGAGCTATTTAAACTCTAGCCGGAGAACTTAAACACTCTCACAATACAACAACTAAAGGCTACTTAAACTCTGGCTATCAAAATTAAAACGAACAATGAAAGAAGATGATGGTTGTACAGAACAGAGATATTCATTAAAATAAATAACTTAAAATTGCTTGGGCCTTCCAAGGACTTTTAAATAGTCAAGATACAACACAAAAAGCCTGTCCAAACAAACACCGGACACCATTACAAAAAGAGTGCCTTGGCCTTCCAAGGACTTTAGTGTGAATAAAAAATAAACAAAGTAGATCGTAAGTTAAGGTGAGCCTTTGAAGATGGCTCACCTTCATCTACTTTCTTGCCTTTAAAATCGTTTTCACCTTCATCAACCTTCTTTTTTCCCTTGGGATCATCTTCCTCCTTGTCTGGGCTTTCTCCGGTCCTCTCTTCATCATCGGATGAGGACGCACTTGAGAGTCCATACTGATCATCTTCGGCCATTGTATGATGTGGAAGGTAATCATCGTCTACATAAAGCCACAAGTCCCCTAGGTTCCTCTTCGGAAATTTTTCATGAAAGAGTAGAACCATGTCAGACCTCACATTCTCAAGCAATAGCGCTTCGCTTTTAATCAGCTGGTTGGCATAGGCATTGATCTTGGCTTGGATCGTAGCCTCTTGATCCCTTAACAAAGTGGTTTTCTCCTCGGCAGCCTTGGATGCTGCATTCTCAAGAGCAATATTGTCAGTAGTTAGGTTGGTGATAATCTTGTCCTTTGCCTTGGTCTCTTCTTTTGAGGCAGTAAGGTCTTTCTCCACACCGGACATCTTCTCCCGGAGGTCTCTGATGGTTTCCTCTAGAGTGGCAACTTTTGTGTTGCTTTCCTCCTGATTCCTCTTCAACTCCTCATTTGCTTCCTTTAGCATGTCAGCATTGGCAGTAACAGTGCGAAGGTCTTCGGACAGTTTTTCCTTCTCAGACTTAAGGTCTTTAATGATGTCTGCCTGACCCCGGACTTGTCTCTCGAACGTAAGTACTGGCTGCACATTGCTTAACAAGGAATGGGCTATGGTATCCTTTTCACTAGAAACAATGAAAGTCTTACCGTTAAAATTGACCGTGTTGGAGATGCTCGGAGGAATGTAAGGCCCTGCAAAGTCATCTCTGGGGAGATTGAGGAAGTATTCACCAAGTTCACCAAGACCGGTGATGTCTACTTCATCAATGTTGAGCTCTCCTCCCTCAACTTTATCAGTATGAAAGTCCCCAGGAATCTCTTCGGCCTGTGTTGGGTCTGAAGGGTCAGCCTGGAAAGAAGGCCTCGGATCCCGGAGAGCAAGCTCATCTCCCTTAGTAGTCTTTTTCTTCTTGGCTACCCGATCTGCCCCTTCACTCCCCTGTTTGCGATTCCTCTTGGAAGCCCTTGGAGGTTTTGGGAGGTCTGCTTCCTGCCTCTCGGTCTCTTGCTCCACCACTTGCAAGAGAGCAGCATCGATTTGGCTCTGGGCCGGCCCCTCCGGGTCTGTTGGAGCATCCTTCTCAGCATCAGCAGGATTAGCATCGCTCGCCACCTTCTTGCCTTTCTTCTTGCCCTTCATTTTGCTTGGGGCCTTGGCCCGGCCTGGCAAGAAGAGTGTCCCATCTGGTTCATGGGTCCTCTTAAGCACAGTGTCCGGAGAAGGCTGGGTGGTGAGCTCCTCCCAAGTTAAGTCTCTCCGACCTGTGGTGTTCCACAGGTGAGACCTTGCCAGATTTCCACTGGTGAAAGCATTGTGGAATCGGTTCCCCCAGTTCTCTGCAGCCCAGGCATTGATTTTGCCACAAGTGACCTGTCCGGACTTCAAGTAATCACCGAACTCCTTAGGCAGTTCTGTTAAGACAAAAGAAAGACCAATTAATTTAAAACCAACTTTAAGAAGGAAGAAGTAGACAAAGATTTAAAGTAGGATACTTACGGTCACTCCTCCACCTGCTTCTGAGGAGGCTTGGGTTCACTCCGGACTTGATCTTCTGTCCGTTTTCCCAAGCGCCACTGACGAACAAAAACTCGCTCCTCCATTTACTCTCAGACTCCAACAAATCATCAACAGCTTTGAAACTGTCCCCCATATTAAAGTGGTAGAAGGGGAATTGGTGATGTTTGCAAAGATTGGCCACTGCAGCAAACTCTTCCATAGGAAGAGGGATCCCGGACAGCCTTGATGCCATGATGCATGACATAAGGGTATACCAAGCGTTAGGGCTCAGCTGGCTCGGACAGAGTTTGATCAGATGAAAATATCTGACAATCTCTGGCTCCAATGGGAATCTGAGTCCCCAATTAAATAGCTCCGTGCAGATGACTATTTCGTTCAGCTTGCAATCCATAGGAGTTTGAGGATCTATGGGAATCCTTATCTTCACATTTTCTGGGATCCCCCATTTCGTGCGCATTCGACCCAGTTCAGCCGTATGGATGAATGCATACTTGGTCTTCTGTAAGGCCAAGAGGTATTTAAGTTCGACCTTGTGAAAACAAGGCCCCACTTTCCCTTCAAGACACTCCGGCAGCTCCGGATGCCTCAAGCACAGTGTTTCTTTGCCCTTATCTTTTTTAGCAGCAGCAGTGTTACTAGTCTGACCGGAGGGCTCAGACTCAAAAGGGACTTCTTCAGCAGAGTCCTCCATTCTTTCCTCCATGATCGTTGGAGGAATATCAGTGGTAGTGGCCCGGGGAGAATTCAAACTTGGCTTAGCCTGGCTTCCGGACTGCGGGTCTTCAGTGTTTCCTAGACTTCTAGCCTCAGGCTGGGGCTCTGAGGCAGAAGTCTCTCTTTGAAGTGCTGGGCTGCTAGCCTCCGGACCAGGTAGTCTTTCCCGGGGAGCTCTGATAGGCACTCCAGACCCAGAACTGCTATTTTTTGCCCCCGATTTTGAGAGAGTGTTCTTAGAAGCGTGCCCCTTAACCAGCCGACTCTTTCTTCGGTCGACTAACTTCTCCGGGGAGTTCTCAACGTCTGATCCCATCGCTATGAAGGGTGAGGGTTTTCTGAAGCTGGTGGCAGTTACTCCTGGTTCGACGATGGATTCTGATTCCTGAACCGAGGAACCAGAGATGATGGGGGAAAGGCTAGGTTGGAATAACTTTCTAGGCTTAGTGCCTTTTGAGGAAGAAGATCCTCAATCTGACTCTGCAGCAGAAGAGATTGGTCTGTCGACAGGCGAAGTAGGTAAGCCTGCTGTGATTCGTCTTTCCTTCTCAACTTTTTATGCCTTCTCCAACTTAGAAAGGTTGAGCCACCCGCCTTTGATCAAAACAGTCCTTGCTGTAAACATAAACTATCAAGAAAATCTTTGCTTTAGAGAGAGAAAGCTCTAAGAAAATATGCAGAGTAAATATGAAAGAGATAGTAAAACAGTAGAAAGTGAGTTTGAATTTATAGTAAATCTGAAAAAGCAGTTGATTCCTAGGAGAATTCGAAAAGTTTGGCAATGATTAAAAGACGGCGCTGATGTCACCATTTGTAATTAAAGAGGTTGCTTTTCGAAGAAGGTGGGTTCGAAATTCAAGGTGAAAAAACGGCTAAAGCAACCAATCAGAGTGTGACACGTGTCCCACGAACTCTGGCAAAACCCGTTTTGAATTCGTGAAGCTTTATCTGTCTGGGTAAACCCATGGACCTGTCCGGATTGAAAATTACTTCTGACGTCGGACTGTTTTTCAGGTCTCTGACAAGAATACTTGCTCAAACACCTAAAAAAGGGGCTCCTGATGAGTCCGAATTCAGCATGCTCCCCGGACACGGACAGATCAATCCAAGGCCTCCGGACCGGACAGATCACTTTGAACACTATGACCATAGGACTGTTCGAACTATGACAAAAGTACTAAAAAACCTAAACACTTCTTGACTAAGCTACTTGCTCTCCTACTTAGAGCTCATGGGTCTTTGAACATGACCCAGGTCCATTAAACATGACCCGAAAGCCCATAAGGGCCCAAACATCAGGGTATAAATACCCAACCACCTGCATTAACTATAGGTAATGAGAATTAACTGCTACCAAGCTGCTTAATTATCTCTCTACTTTCTACTCTAAACACATAAACACCCACACACCACCATAAAACACCAACTGAAATTACCAGCCTACCCTCAGGCTATTATTATCCACACCAACTTTAAGTTCGCGATTACCATAATAAAAACAAATTTAATAGCTTAATATAAACTCCCATTAAAACTAAAAATCCTCTAAGTACACAACACCCATATTAATGGTGTGTTCAATAAAAACTTTAGGCACTAATGCTTTCGTAAGAGGATCTGCTAACATCGAGTTTGTCCCTATATCTCCACACTGATTTGACCACTTTGTACTCTCTCTTTAATAGACATGAACTTGATATCTACATGTTTGGACTTAACCGAGCTCATGTTACTGTTTGAATATTGAAATTTCGAGTTATTGTCACAATATAATCTAAGGGGTCTTTCTATCCCATCTACGATTCGCAGTCCCGTGATAAAATTTTACAGCCAAAGCGCCTGATTGGATGCCTCGAAACAAGCAACAAATTCCGCAGCCATAATGGAACATACAATGAGTGTTTATTTAACAGTATTCTATGATATTGCACCTCCCGCTAAAAGGAATATAATTCCTGAGGTTGAACGATGAGAATCTTCACATCCAGCGAAATCCGAGTCGGAATACCCTATGACCTCCAGTTTATCTAACTTCTTATATGTTTTGTTTGTTGCAAATACTGGAGAACTCTTTTGACTGCTTTCCGGTGTTTCATCCCCGGATTACTTACGTATCTCCCTAACACGCCCACCACAAAAGCAATATATGGTTGTGTACAAAATTGAGCATACATCAGACTTCCAACATCCGAAGCATATGGAACCTTTTGCATTTCCTCAATCTCAAGTTTTGTCTTTAGGGATTGCTTAAGGCTAAACTTTTCACCTTTTGAGATAAGGTTTTCCTTTCATTTCTTGTTAGTCATCCCGTAACGTTATAACATACTCTCAATATATGTCTTTTGTGATAAACTTAAAATTTCATGGGATTGATTCCTATGAATTTGAATTCCT
This sequence comes from Limnanthes douglasii subsp. nivea, assembly GCA_036936605.1. Taxonomy (NCBI): domain Eukaryota; kingdom Viridiplantae; phylum Streptophyta; class Magnoliopsida; order Brassicales; family Limnanthaceae; genus Limnanthes; species Limnanthes douglasii. Next base: position 40,200,973 of record JAUPFV010000002.1, read on the forward strand.
AACACAAAGGATGCCTCACCAAGATCTTTCATATCGAATTTGTCCGAAAGAAATTTCTTGGTCATATGTAACAATTCCTTATCGTTTGTGGCCAATAATATGTCATCAACATACAGCACTAAAAATATGAATTTACTCTCACTGAACTTTTGATACACACAATCCTCCACTGAATTTATCTCGAAACTAAATAAGATAATAACTTCAAAGAATTTATGATACCACTGTCAAGACGCTTGCTTGAGACCATAAATAGATTTCTTTAGTTTGCATACCGTCGACTTTGGATCATCGGAGATAAAATTATCAGGTTGCAACATATAGATCGTTTTCTCAATGTCTACATTAAGAAAAGCGGTCTTTACATCCATTTGATGGAGCTCAAGGTCGAAGTGTACAACTACTGCCATGATTGTCCGAAAAGAATCCTTCGATGAAACTGGAGAGAAGGTTTCTCTAAAGCCAATTCCTGCATGTTGAGTAAAATGCATAGCTACAAGTCGCGCTTTATGCCTCTCCAAATTACCATTACAATCCCGTTTGGTTTTAAAAATCCATTTACAACCAATCGGCTTCTTTCCTTCAGGTAATGGAACAAGCTCCCATACCCCGTTATCTTGCATTGATTTAAACTCTTAGTTCATTGCTTTAATCCATAAATGAGAATCGGAACTTTCATGGTTTCACGAATACTTAAAGAATCGTTTTATGTTGAACCATAAAATTCTTCATGTTCTTAAAGATACATTATATAGTCTGAAGATATAACGCTCTTTCTTTCTCTAGTAGATCTACGCAAAGGAATAATTTCTTCATTTTGCACTTGAACTTCTTGATGAGGTAGACTTTGTTCTTCTTGAACAACTTCATTTTGATCCATTGGAACAACTTTCATAACAGGAAGATTAACATCATCTTGAGTATCTATATGTTCTAACAAATTTGAAGTGATGATTGGCCTTCTAATTACCATATCATCTTCTCACACTATAGTATCATTGTTAGAACCTTCATGAATCTATACTGATTCTTCCTCAACATGAATGTTCATTACTAAATTCTTCCCCCCAAACATTATATCATCAAATAATTTCGTTGTACCCGTCTCAAATATAAACTTTGTGAAAGGATTATAAAACTAAAAACCTTTATTGTGCTCGGGAGATCCGATGAAATAACTACTAACTGTTTTTGAGTTCGATTATTTTCATTCATCCTACAAGGCTTCGCTTCAGCTGAACATCGCCAAACATGTAAATGTTCTAAACTAGGTTTACGCCCAGTCCAAAGTTCATACGGTGTCTTAGTAGTTGCTTTCGTCTGAACTCTATTAAGTAGGCAGGTCGCACATTTTATTGCTTTTCTCTAGAGTGATATAGGTAATGTTGAATGACTAATCATACTTCTTACCATATCCTTCAATGTACGGTTTCGTCTCTCAGATACTTCATTCATGTTAGGTGAACCCTACATCATATATTGAGGGAATATCCCACACTTCTCTAGGAACTTTGCAAACGGTCTATGACGTTGTTCACCTGAACAATCATATCTCCCGTAGTATTCACCACTACGGTCCGATCTGACGCACTTAATGTCTTTACCAAGTGTTTTTTCAACTTCGGTCTTAAAGATTTTGAATTGTCAATGGCCTCTGATTTTTCGTGAATAAGATATAGATACCCATTTCGTGAAAATTCTTCAATGAAAGATACAAAATATCGTTGGTCGTTCCATGATGTTGTAGGGAATGGACCGCAGCTGTCTGTATGTATCAAATCCAAGACCTTTTTTTCTCTGTATGCATCTAATCATTTCCCTTTGGTCTGTTTTACTTTTATACATTCAATGCAAACGGTGAAGTCCGAAAAATCCAGTTCACTTAATAAACCTTCCAAAACAAGCTTTTCAATTCTATTTTTAGAAATGTGACCTAATCACTTGTGCCAAAGTTTTGCTGAATTTTCCAATTTATAATTTAGCTTTCCAGGTACATCTGCATTCATTATCTCTTTGTGATCCTTTATAGTATCCAATAAATACAAGTTATCATTTGTTATTAACTATCCAAAACCAATAACATTACCATGTAAATAAAGACATAAACTTTCATTTCCAAATAGACAAAAAACTCTTAATTTGTCCAACAACGGAAAGGAAATTAGGTTCCTTCTAGAAGAAGGTACATACAATAGTCTTCTAAATACAAAAAATGTCCACTGGCAAGCAACAAACGAAAATCACAAATAGAATGAACTAAACATGAACTGCCATCAGCTGTATAGATGGATGTTTCACCATCACTCAGGCTTCGGTTTCTTATCATACCCTGCAAAGAAATACAAACATGAGTTGTTGCTACTGTATCAACCCACCAAGTACTTCTCGGCACTGAAACTAAAGTTACCTGAGAACAGATCATATAAGTTAAAATACCTTTGGCTTTCATCATAGCCCACCATTTTTCACATTCTTTCTTAAAGTGCCCTGGTTTCTTACAATGGAAGCAACACATTTTCCTAGACATACCCTTATGCTTCTTTTATCCCGAACCGGATGCATGTGCATCTGAACCTTCATACTGTTTCTTAATTCCCTTATCCACCCGAGCTTTCACCATTTGCACTTCTGGATGTTCTTGCTTCATCTTTTCCTCCTCTTGCGCTGCTTGAGAGATGAGCTCGTTCAGAGTCAATTTCTCGCGCTGACAGTTATTAGAAGTTTCGAAGTTCTTATACTGAGGAGGGAAATAGTGAAAAGCAAAGCTTACCATAACATCTTCTGAAAGGTCAATCTTAAGTTCTTTCAATTTGGAAGTGATGTTTGACATTTCCAAGATGTGCTCACGAACAGTCCCTTTGTCACGACATTTCATAGAGGCTAGCTTAATAAGCAAGGTCTTAATCTCTACTTTATCGTTCTTGGCAAAACATTTCTCTACCTCTTCGAGAAACATTTTCGCATTGGTGATCTCAGGTGGAATCGCACCTCGGAATGCTAATGGAATTGTTTGCCTCATGATCCCTCGACTTATCATGTTCGACTTTTCCCACACCTCTGACTCTTTCTTCTCCGTAGGAGAACTGTCATCAGTCAGAGGTTTAGGTTCATCGACCCTTAATGTTAAGTCGTAATCATGGCACATCAAGTGCAACAACATATCTTCTTTCCACAGGTCAAAGTTGCTCCCATTAAGTATGGTTGCATTTTTTCCTTTCGGGTTATAGAGATACGAATTTGCTAACATAACAAACAACAAACAACAAATAGCCAAAAACATCACTTAACATATAATCTTCATAGTATTTAACAAATAAATATAGCATAATAAAACACACTCTTACAACATCAATAAGATACATTTGGGCAAGCATATTAATTTGTATATGTATGAGTTTGAGCATAATTAATGTTGATCTTACCAATTGACTTAATTAAGAAAATCTTCCTTTGGGCCGATTTTCCTAGTTCAATTTTCTTAATGACCAATTCACAAATAATTATCTCGTGTCTAAGATTAACTATGTCAAACCTTAACCTTCCTTTGGGCCGATTAAAGTTTATATACTTGTCAATCAAAGACTTGTCAAAACTCTAAAATTATTAATTCACCAATATGGATATTTTGGCGATATATTGGATCTTTAATTATTTATCCAAGTTTGGACAACTTAAAGCATGCTAATTATTTTGAAAAATACTGTACGACTACCTATTCACTTAATGTCCAAACTATTTCTAGTCTTCATCTAAATTTAATAGAATTAAATTTAGACTTTAAGCTTATTATATTATAATATATACTTTTAATTATATAATATAATTTAATTCTTAATATATATAATATAATATAATATAATTATTTATACCGAATGACGTGCACATGCGGTTTGCATGACTTACTACCTTGTAGAATGTTTTGTATAATATTACGCCACGTCACACACGTAACCAATTGATTGCTTCTTTTATTAACCATGTAGTGGGAAAAAGACAACAGTTATTATTTCTTTTTGTTTCATAATATAGGTCGTTTTAAGAGAAGAAATTTGGTTCATTATATAGGTCGTTTTGCTATCAGGTGCATCATAATTACTCTGGCTTTCATTTTCCACCAATAAATGTTGAATTTACTACAACTTTTATTAACTTTTGGTCGCGTTTATTAATTTTTGACCAATCAAATTTATTATGTTTTCTTTTCTAAAAGGAAAATAAATATAATTATACGACTCATTGAAATGTATAAAATACCCCAAACGACCTACATTATGAAACACAGGTTGTACTTTACACCACGTTATAATAATTACTTACAACTTGACACGTTCTTTATATTTCGTTAGGAGAAACCGACTTTCAAACGTGTGACTCTGTTATATATATATATAACTTTATTAATATTTAATGGACGGTTTTTAACTGAAAAGCAAGCTCCTACCGTTATTTTATAAATATATAACTATTTATAAGAATTTTATTGATATTTTGATAGGTTCATATTGTACGGGTTCATTTTTAAACTCTCAATCTTGTCAATAATTTCATACTCAAACATTGAATGGGTGGTTATAAACAAAGTTATGGTCGCTATATAATTACGTGCATCGTGTTCCGTATTTAAATGCAGTCGCGATTATTCAGATATGCATAACTAGTTTTTATTACTACCATACAAGTAATTAATTTAGATGCACAAACATTAATCCTTTAACATCCAAATCTTTTTGTAACATAACAGCGTATAATGAATTACTTCTTTTCAACCAGCCAATTGCTATTTGTTTTGAGACTTAATTCATAAGTACTCTTAAATAGACTAAATATAATATTCAGTTAAAATGCACTGCTGTTATATGTTGTTATTAACAATTATATTAACTACAAAATCAGTTTTTAACTATTCACTTAAAACGTATTAAAGTTTGTAATATAAACTAAATTTTATTGTGCTGTACAATTCAGCCTTTTGTTTATATTTATTTTTCTTAATTATATCCTCTCATCGATACGTATCAAGATCATAAATTGAGAATCTTGAAACTTAATAATTTAATTTTTTGGTGGCTCTGATACCACTTGTAAGAAATACTTTTCGGATTTCTTATCTAACATATTAAACCATGAAGTTAATCGATCCTGTAATAATGCAGAAAAATATTTACAGGATGTAGACATTCTTCGATCTTCAGATTCCAAACTTCATGTAGATCTTTGAATCCTTTGCTAGGTTATGATCTTCTAAGAGATGGCAACCAAAACCCGTTGATTGATTTCGAAGGAAAAAACCAATCTGTTTTTCTTAAAGGCCATTTTTCTCTCTGTATTTAATGTCGTGTCTTTTAAGAATGAGAAACTCATTCTTATATAGAACTAAAGTGAGAAAATGGTTCTTCTCTTTTAACTGTCTGTGACTTCCAGACAGTTACTTAATAAAGACCAGTTCTTATTAAATTTCCATTCTTAGGGACCATAATCCGGTATTATTTTGTTTTACAAAATAACCTCAAAACTTTACGTTTCACTTAAGTTGTTTATTTCTGAATTTAATCATTCACAGTATTCAGAATTAAACCTGGTATTTATACAATTACCTCCATGATATATATTTTATCTACTAGTCTGTTCCTTTCTTTATGATTACTTTTATTGGATTAATATTAATGATAGTTTGATACATCGATAAAACATGTGACGGTCCAACTCAATGGAGAAATTCCAACAAATTTTACTTTGTCCCGAGGTTAAAAAATCTTTTTAAATACAATTGTTATATGAAATTCTATTTTTTATTTTAATTTATTTATGTGTATAATTTTTTTAGTATCGGTGGAATTGTTAATGCATGTAATTACATACGGGTTCAATTGCTTGTTTTTAAATTCACGACTAAGACTGAAAGGTGAAGTCTATTTTCGAATTGTACCAATAACACTCGATTGAATGAGTAGTATTCTATCACCACGACCCAATAAAAATCCCAACTATGTTCTTAGATTTTATGATTTAATTGTATGAGCCAGGGGACTAAAGATATAACTAGCCATACAAAAATATTATTTATCGATGATCGAGAGATAAAGACAACATCCTAAAAAATAACTTGAATTTGAAAAATTATGTTTGGATTTAATTTAATTAATTATATAAAATTATTAATATTATATATATATATATATATTAAAAGAAAATATATTATAAGAAAATGATTGTTTCACATGTATATCAGGGCATTCTTCAGCAAATAAAAACACTAGTAATTTCATACAAGTCTTAGAGGCATACCCCCGTTAGTAGACAAACAAGATAACAAAAGAGTATTGTAATGGATGTTAATGAACATGGAAAGTGAGAGTAGTCAAGTGCCCCAAACGAATCTTATTCTGTGTTAAAACCATCAAATTAGGATATCTTCAAAGTAATCAAAAGTATAATTAAAATTATACTAGCACTTTCAGGAGATCTTTAAGTCGTGGAATCTATAGCAGAGGTCTGAGAGGATGCGGTGGGTTAACGTGGTGCCCAACAAAGTGTAGTCTACAAAAGTTGTAGAATTCATTTTTCCCGAGATGTGGTAGACTATAGAGAAAGAGACGTGCCAAAGATGCCCAAAGCCGGTAGAGGTGGGGGTCCAAGTATTGGCAGTGTGGAGTCACGTGAGCTAATCATTTGGACCATAAGGAGTCAAAATATTTCTTAGATAAGCTTCCCAAACTAGTTGAGAGAAAGGAAACTTCATCACAATATGATTAATTGATTCAGGGAGCTATTACACAAGACACAAAAGGTAAGTGTTGTACTCCCAAGTAAGTAGCTTCTCTCTGATAGTAAGCTTCCCAAGTATAGCCAGATAGATGATCAAAGAATGTCTGAAAATATTATGTTTGTTCCTTACTAGATTAGCTCAAGGTACTTGGGCCCCTGAATGCCTACTAAAATGGTAAGTTCTGCTTATGATAAAATTATTATTCTGGTTAAGGATTCAGAACTTAACATCTTTTCCACCGAGGAGAGGATACTGATTGTGTTACCGATTTCGATCAGATGGAATTGGTGTGCTCGTCTACCTGAGCGAATATGACTGGGCTAATTTTAGGAACCGTTGAAGATGATGTCAGAAACCTTTATATTGTTGTTTAGTCTAGCATAATGAATAATACTCTAGCCATATCAGTCAACGAGAAAATTATGGAAAATCCATGGTTCAAACCAGAGGGAGATGGATATGTCATTACCAATCTCAACTCGGTAAATTTTGACGGTAGTGGATCTAAGACTGATAATTTTCCTCGAGCCCCAATTATGGAATGAGTCAATGGGAAGACTCCAAATCCTTTTATCTTCCGTTTTTTTTATGAGTACCCAATTACACCATATTAAGAAAAACTAACTAAGGCGGACATCGCCTGATTATAAACTTTGAGGTCGACAATCCCAAGGTTGTCATCTGATGAGGGCAAGGTGATCTTCGACCATATAACTTTGGATCCCGAAATTTTTATCTCATGGCATATCCATAAAAAACAACGAAATATTTGAGATAATTATTTTAAGGATCCTAACAGTGAGGATAAAAATGATATACATGTATATACATGTTCAAATGATCCTATGATTGTTTTAATAATTATTTTTTTTTCTTGCAATTGTAATTTTGTTTTTTCACAAAAATCTTAATCATTTGGATCATTAATTGAATTTAACTACATTATATTTTTATATTAAATTGTAGATAAAAAATTTAGATTTTCTATGGGGTCCAATAATTCCCGTGTTTAGTACTCATCAAAACTACAATAAAATTCGTACATTTGAAATTTTTTATACCATGTTTTTGGTGAGGTTGGCGGGGTATAATTTTTATGTTTTTTATATCGGTTGGTTTCATATATTTTAATACTCACTATTTTATTTTATTTAGGAAGAATTCAACCGGTATGTATACATTAGAGTAATGATGGTGGTCCAAGATAAGTTAGTCGCGCTTGAATACCAAATATCCGAGATAAAGATAAATTTTTCTACAGTACATGAAGTTCATACTTACCATCCATCAGTTACAAATCAGCTCACAACATCAGAAGATGCATGTATAAAAGTGATTTCCAACAAATTCCTAGACCTCATTATGATAAAAATGTTATCCAAGCAGGTCACATGAAAAATTTGAGTTTTTTATTGAAGAATAATATAATATATGGAAGAAAGAATATTTTAATATATTGGAAAAGAACCGACTTTAAAATAGACTTTCAACGATTTTATTGAATCTTTCGACAATCATTTCGAGAAGAATGAGTCAAGTGCAAAGAATCTAGAGGTGCTAGTTCAAAATCAAGGGAAGTGTTTAAAAATGGAGGTTAAACAGATACATTCCATATTGTCCTTAATAACTCAAGTAGTATGGACCAATAATGAAAAAAATAACCCTATACAAGTGAACATAAACACACTACGAAATGGCTGAGAAGTAAGTATGGAAAGTGAGTTAAAATTTGAAAGTGAGTTAAAATTTGTCACCATATGAGTGTGCAAAAAGTAGTACATCCTTATCATTTGCTTATTTGCGACAAGCTGAGACATGATCACAACGAGCTCGACCTTGATCATGATCACACTGAGAAAAACCGTTTTACCTTCAATTTATCAAAATTCACTATGTGATTATCATACCGTACGGAAAGAAACAACAAAGTATTAGTTCTTTGAGTTTTTAGAGATGTTTCGAATTCCATGGTTGACAGAGACTTCGAGTATAATCAAATTTCACCCAGCTAGAGGACCATGAGAGAAATACATTTACTTGTCTATACGTATCTCTCCCATATTAGATAATACCATTCTTATAAGATCTCTCCACATGAAGAAATCAAAATCTTACATCAGAGATCTTTAAGGTGAACAGACATCGAATGAAACTGTATTTTGAAGGGATTAAAAGATTGGGTATCAATTTATCTCAAAATTCCTTACTAGAAATCTAATAAGTGAAGCTACCTAATGTAAATGAAACGTTGATTGGGAGGTAACCCAATTTGATTATATATTTTCATTAGCTGGTTCAATTTTTGGTCGTTCTGAATAAAATTCTGAAAAAATTGCCACAACTTGTGCTTTAATTGTTGTTCAATGAGCAAATTCAGTATCATAATCTTCCAATTCTACTAATCACTTAGTCATTCGATACAACACATTTGGTCTTGTAGAAACTTTTTGAGTGGAAAGAAAGTTCAAACAATAATCGAATGTGCTTGAAAATATGGTCTTATCTTCCAGGCTGCTACTACAAGGGCTAGAGCCAACTTTTCCTGTTTTAAGTAATTTTATTCAGAATCTGACAAAAAACTTCTTATATACAGTAAACATAACGAGGGTAACCATCAACTTTCCGAACCAAAATTGCACTTACTGGCATAATCGGATACTGTCAAATAATGTCTCCGGATGAGATAAATATTCTTTGATTTTGGTAAAAGCATTATCGCACTCCACATTCCAATAAAAATCCTTTACATTTCTTAAAACCTAGAAAAATGGTGCACATTTTTTCAAAAAACCATGATATACATCTATTTATCGTAACCAATCTTTCAGTCGGTATTTGAACTTCTTTAATAGATCTGGGAGGAGCCATGGCAAGCAACGCATTCAGTTGCAGTGGGTCGCCTTGAATATCATTTTCTTTGATAAGATAACCCAAAACTTTCCAGATCGTACTCCAAATTTACACTTTTCTATATTTAATTTCAAATTGATAGCTTTTAGATATGAGAAAGTCTCATTTAGATCCGAGAAATGATCTTCATCCCTTTCACTTTTTATTGACATATCGAAGGCTTTGTTCGCCAAACGCTGATAAGTAGCCTCGACATTTTTCAAACTGAATGTCATAACTTTATAAAAATGGAGGCCCCTACTTGTTTTGAACGTAGTACTATCTTGGTCTTTCAGATTCATCTGTATCCGATTATACCCTGAAAACTCATCCATGAATGATATCAATTTATTTCCATAAGTGGAATATATTAGTTGATCGATTTATAGGGACGGGAAAGGGATCCTTCGGAAAAGTCATGTTTAGATATGTAAAGTCAACACACATCCACCACTTCCCATTCTCATTTTTCACAAACGCTGGTTTCGTTCTCCATAAAGGATATTAATATTCTCGAATATGGCTAAGCTTTTGTCAGTTGATCTACCTCTTTTACGATAGCTTTGAATTTTTCAACATAAAAAACCTTTCATTTTTTATATAACAGGAGATACATCGGGTCATATTTCTAAATTATGTTAAATGATATCCACATGGGCACATGTTACATCCTTAGTACACCAAGAAAAATATATGTAAATTCTCATATAAAAAATATAAGAACTGTTTCTATATGATTACTGGCAACTGAGCTCTAGTCCTGACACATTTCCCATTTGGAAAATTGTATAATTCAACATCTTCCTCAGAAATAAGCAAACCAGAAGTCTCCCTCAGATCACCCATCCTGCCAAACTTCAAAGAGAATTATATTAAATGTTATTTTTTGTTTCCATATTTTGTAATGTTTTAGGGCCATACAATGACATAACATTATCTGACCACTTTTTGACTACTTTAAAAAACTCCAACTTGGCCCCCAAAATCATATTTCAAACACTTATGAACAGTCAAGGCAACAAAATGAATTCTTGATAACTAAGAACTAGCGGTTGTTTGTTCTTAAGAACCAGAGGAACTATTCCTCTATTGATTAGGAATTTTTAGTATATTTGTCTCTTGTACTGTAATTTGTTTTTAACTTGTGACTAGAAACCTTGGAAGACCATTATTTTTTTCCTAATGACATTATCGCATAATTATCCATGAAGAAGCCCCTGCCTAACAACATATATAACTAGTAGTTTGAATTAGTCTTGCATGCCATTTTTGGTCGCTACAAATTGATTGGTGTAATCCTTCAAGCTTTTCCAGCAAACTGACGACACTGAATTATTGTGTCTTTCTTTCCTTTTATTTCTTTGATTCCCACAAAATACATCCAGAAACCCATCCATAACATGTCAAAACTCTTGACCAATCCTTGCGGAAGCTGATTATACCATTGTAAAGCATTATCGTTGAAGGTTTGAGAAAAATCTCGGCACAACAACTTGTCATCATCGTCAAAATTTATGATAAAGTTATTGAGTTTTTCAAGGTGGTTATTTGGATCCTTACTCCCATCAAACTTTTCCACTTTTGAAATATTGAATAATCTAGGCAAATGGCCAGTGAGAATCTCTAGAGGTGATTGCTTCTAGTTGTGTCCTTAACTGAATTGATGATCCTCACTAACCGTTGCAAACATACATATTTCAGACTGAATAACAAACTAATCGCTCACTTGATGGCCAGTGCTATAGTTTCCCGATCCTTTTACTTTCCTTCCCGCTCTGATTTTTCTTTACTTCTCTTATGTTTTTTTTATGTAGAATATTATTATTTACTCAAATTATAATATTTATTGGAATATTTCTTCAACTGCTTATCACGATGACTTTTTATCTTCTTATGAACATGATCACTACTCGAACATGAGGAACACATTTTGGACTTAGACACTGAAGTCTTATTAGATTCTGAAGAACCAGAACGATCGTTAGCTTTAGGTTTCTTTTCCAAATAATGATGGACTTTTAGGAATAAACATATTTATACTTCTATGGACTGTGCAGAGTATCTGGTTCAATATCTTATTTATTAATTCCCTCGTGTTCTTTGGGTATTTGTACCTCTAATAGGAATTTTATCCAGAGAGATTATTACAACTTATTTTTTATACCTTAATCTCTAAATCTCCCCTCGTAGATGGTCACGATCCTCTCGCATAAGCAACCGCTCTTGCTTTTCATCAATCATATACGACTCTTGACTAGATTATTTGATTTCGATTCTTTCATTTTCCTACACATGATATATTTTTATTTTAATTTTCATGCGTTGGTATGTTCTGAAGGTAATTTTAACACTAAAAAGTTTTTGATATATTATTCGGGTACCTTAACAGTGCTCCCACAGTGGTCGCCAGTGATCGAGCTGATTTAATAAAATATTTCGAAAGATAGAGTCTAACAATTATAGTTGAGAAGTAAATGTTCATCCACATTCCTTAGTAACAAATTTTGCCTATTTATAGGCCAAATAGTCTAATGGGTCGAACGGACCAAAATATAAATTATATGGGCCTAACATTTTAAATCAAAAGCAATAATTTTACATGCCTAATGCAATTATCCAAACATAATACAATATTCATACAATATTAAAAATTTATATATATGAAATAAATTCTAACTTAGTCATTTAATTATCCAATTTTCCCTTCAAATAATTATCTCCTCATCATTATTAAATTCTTTAAAAATATATATATATTGATGATTTAGAAGTTTAGTTTCAGAGTCAAACTTCATTCGACGTGTGTATAAATCATTACTAATGTTTGATATCATCGATGACGACGTAAGAGGAGCTGCGGCACCACACCAAAATGCAATGATAATTACAGTCAGTATAACTCGAGTATAGGTGAATCAAGTAATGGTTAGTATTGAAATCTTATCCAACATAATATATAAAATTAATTATGACAAGATACATCTTCTTCCAGCCATAATATCATCATAAATATTTTTGGGTAGATCTATTATAGCACATGCAAAACTAGTATGAGAGTTTAACTTAGATGTGCTTTGGGGATAACGAGAACTCATGAAGAAATTTTAATATTTATTTATGATAGTGGATGTAACTTCTTCATATAACGCGATTTTAGAAAGGGCCGGGTTGGATTACAGGTTTGTTGTAGTATTGATATTATATTAGTGCCTCTAGTACATAGTAGATTGAAATGTTGGTGTAATAAGATAAACTTGGATAATATAAAAGGAGTATTACGCGACCTCCCTAGCCTTTAAAAGACAACAACCAGAAGAAGCCCGTATTATCATTGATGGCATAGATGACCCTTAAGAGACCTCTTACTCAATTGAGCCAGTGGGAGATATGGAATACATTAAAATGTAAGAAACTAAAATGATTTTCCTTGGATGAGACATACCAACCAGAAGAGGAGTTCATTATCTCAAAAATACTATAAGCAATAATGGATGAGTTAGATAGACATAGTGCAGTATATCACATCAGAGAAGCATATAACTTAGTATGGAGAACCAATCTAATGTTATTGAATAAAAATAATGACAAGTCAGTTATGTGTGTTGATTTTACGGGCTTGGACAAAATATTTCTAAGAGTTCATTTCCTTATTCCAAGAATCTATCAAATGGTGGATGCAACCTTATGAAACAAAATTATATCCTTTATGGACGTTTAGTCATGTTATAATAAAATTCTAATGTATGAATATGAAGAAAAATACACAACATTCATCGTCGAGAGGGAACCTCATTGTAATAAAGTTATATCTTTTAGTATAAAAAATATATATATATATATATTGATGATATGTTGGTAACTAGCAACCAAGATGAATAACATTTGACAGACATAGCCAAAAATTTTGTCAACGTCATGAGAATCAACTTAAATCTTAATCTAGAGAAGTGTACTTTTAGTGTAAGGTCTGAGAATTTAATGGGTTACATGGTTAGTGAGAAAGGCACATATGTAGATTCAACAAAACTTTCAAACTTGACTGCAATGGATCCCATTCAAAGCACTAAGTGTGTTCAAATATTGGCACGAAGGTTAACTTCACTAAATATAATCATTTCAAATTTTTTAGATAAGTGACAACTTTGACAACTTCATAGAGGAAATATAAGTCAGTAGCACTCTCGTATATGCTAAGGTATAAAATTAGTTAAATACCAATGAAGCTGCTCCATAAGAAAATTTCTAATTGAAACATAAACAAGGATCTCAAATAGTAAATCATAAGCATTTGTTTGATTGTTTCAGTTACAACATTAGGAGGTTTGAGACTCTATGTGTGTATTTAAAAAGTTCTAGGAATATAAGAAACTTTGGTAATAAATTTTGAACTAAGGAAGTTTCATTAACCACGATATAAACTTCATTTTTAACATTGATTGACTACCCAATAAGCTTATTATTCGTTGTTTTCGTAGTTCTGGTGACCTTAACGTAATCTTCATTCTGACATTTCAGCTTCCTCTAAAAAAAATTGCCTTAGCTAGAGAATATCCAAAATAAGAGTCTTCAAAAATTTGATAATTAACCTTTATGCTAACAATCCCTTTGTACGTAGTTGGAGAATATTTATATTAAAATCAAGTTTTACTTTAGGTAAATCTACACCAACAGCCATAAACTTAGGGTCACTAGTCTTCGCAACAATAATTTATCTTTTGAACATGGAAGCAGCAAGAAAAAGAACATCAACAAATGAAAACTCTATACGAAATATCATTTTAGGAGATGTCGCTGCTAAAGCTTTAGGATCAGCTGGTTTGAATTTTGGATAAAAAAATCGAGGATTCATCAACTATGGTTGAAGATTCATCAACGACTTGAGTAGGAGGTTGGTTGCCAGATTTTACCTTGGGCATTTTTATTTGGCCTTAGGTTGACTATTAAGATACAAATCCAACACTATCAGATTTTTACTCATAATGTTTTGCCCTGATTTCTGTTAAGAGAAAGTTTGAATGAAGTTTTCCTTACTTTGGAATCATCCACCTTAAGATGAGAAAATTTAGGAACAACCAAAGCAACAGTTATTTTATGTTGTATGGCTTTGACAAACGAATCTATAATAACAGTACTAGTTTCGACAGATACGGGCTAGCCCATATGAGTAGCATGCCAGGAGTGGTTAAGCTACAAGTCATTAAGCAAAAAAATGGCAACAAGGATGTTTTGATAACTTTTAAGTCATTTCTCACTTATAATCAACAAGTGAAGTGTAATTGATTTTAACACAAGGAACACATTTTTATATAAAAAATCTCAATCCTTGCAGAGTAAATAGTATAAAGTATTAATAGAACTAAGTCTCATAAATAAAGAAGAAAGTTTGAAAAGTAGAAGAACAAAACCAAAAGCGAAAATGATTACTTGTTGTTTTCGAGCTACAAGAAGATAAAAACTCATTTTCCTCCTCATAAATTTTCCAATTACCATAGACATGCAAAAACTCGTTTTTTCTATTTTTTGTCATTCAAATATATATATTAGATCATTATAGATCTTAGCACTATTGGCCATAATAACATAAAAATATGTATTTTTTATACTACTTGAAAGATCATAAATTCAATAATGTTGAATTTCTTAAATAAATTCTTAGAAATTATTATTTATGATATTAAAGGTCTGCATCCATACGGAACTATCTGACTGGATCACATATGGGTACTTTTAAATAATTCAAACTAATCTTTGTGGATATTGAGCTAAAGTCCAATTTTAAACAGAAAGTTGAAAATCACTTCATCATCAACTAAAACATTACCATTAGTTTTTCATTGTTTTGGAACCCGAATATTAACACTAACAAGAATTCATCATTCAAGATTTTTTTCAATAAGATATTATTTTTTAATATACACATATTCCTTATTCACCAAAAACTATTTCTCATAGAATTCAAAAGCATTCTAACAAATTTATGTTCCTTATTTGCAACCTTAGGAGCTCATTTAGTCTTCATTGAGACACATGGATAGGAAGACTCATTTTTTAGGTTTACTAAAAATATACTGAATAACTTGCCTACGAATACCAACATAGACAAATAATAGGGGAATATGAGTACATATTGGAAATAATGGAACTGATTGGAAAAGATCCAATTCAATAACATGATTACCATGAGGGTTACAAAAAATTTATGAAGCCTTCGTAAGAATTGGTATATCTATTAGATAATGGGATTAAAAAATATAAAAAATATATATTTGATTTGGCTATCAAATTGTTCTTTATCATCATTGCTAACGCACAAATTTCTTGTTCTATTCATTGTTTATGGGGAATATAGGTTAAAAGCACTAACTTTCATAAAATAAAAATAAGAAGTAAGCTAAAATAACAATATTTAAGAAAAAGAATGAAAGAGAAAGGCAGAATAAAAGCTTGAAAGAAAGATAATTGAGAGAATTTATAAAAAAAAGTGAAGAAGAAAAAGAAAAATAAGAAGAATATTATTTAAAGGGAATGTTTATAAAGTACAAACTCTTAATTTTTATGAGATAAATGGTTCAGATTGTTTTGTAGGTCAGTGACTATGATTAAAAAGAATGATAACAACATAAAAATAGAAGTTCATGAGGCAACATAGGCTCAAAATATGACATGTCTCTCATGTTTGTCATTTGTCTCACGTTAGTCTATATCATTTACCTATGTAATAAACAGATCCTTCACGTTTAAAAAACACAAAAAATAGGTCTTTTTTCATTCCATCCCATATTGCAGTCTTATTTTGTCTTTTGACCTTCCAAATCAGCGTCCACGTGGACACAGTTACAAAAACTTTTTTAGATTTGACTTTTACCCATACTTATCTACCCCTCTATATAACTTTAACCCGACCTAAATATATATATATATATATAAACCTAATCTCAATATAATAACAAAACCTATACCAAACTAATTGAACCCAAAACCAAATTAGACTCATAACCTAACCAAACTAATTAAACCCATAACTAATATTAATAATAAAACCTATATAACTCAGATTATTTTGCTTTCACTTTCATTACTTGCAAGTCTAAAGAAATTGTATCAACTTCAAGAACATGAAAATCAACATCTAGATTTTACAGTTTTATCATAATCGCTAAATACATATCTGATCCGGATTTAAAATTGAACAATATATATTTATTTTAACCTCGTGCTGAAACTAGATTTAAATTCGAATAACATTTATGTACGTGAACCTGGAATTTGTACATAAATTTTATGTTATACACGATTTTCTTTTTTATCAAACGAAAATGGTCAGAGTCGGACATGATTTTACACTTCAGAAAATCGGTTATTCGATACAACAAAATGTATTTATGTTTTGTTTTGTGTATATATCTGAAAGTATAAAGCTCGAACTCTTCATCAAATGTAAGACTTTTCACTATTGAATTAAGTACAACTTTTATATTATATGGATTTCCAATATTCAAAAGATCAGCAGATATGTGTTTATTCCCAAAAACTGAAGCGTTTGAGATTAAAACTATAAAATTAATACAATAAAATGAGAGATTTATACTCAAATCTCCTTCAAACAATTGACCAAACTTTATATCTATAAATACAACACGATTGTCAATCTCACTAATCATTCGATCCATAAACTAAAATATACAAAATAACTACCCTCTCTTTAGCTATTCAAACTTAATAATATATTATCATATAAAAACTTTCGTACTTTCTCTTCAAACAATCATATCTTCATTCTTGTTTTTTCACAATATTTTCCACTACATAATTCTTATCAATTATTCTAAAAAAAATTGACTAGCCACCTAATTATCTTTTTCAACTATCATCCTTTCCAAACCTGACTTTTTACAATGAAAGAAGCAGTCTGATTCTTTTATTATAAAAATAAAATAAAAAAATAATTTCATTTTTTATAATTTATTATACAATATTTATAAGAAAGTTATTTAACTTTTTTTTAATATAATTTAATTTTTATCGCTTCAAGTAAATAAAATTTATCATAATGCATTTTAATTTATTTTAAATTTCATAATTTCAAATATTAAATAAATATATTACTAACTTGAACCGATTCTATATTGATCCCACATCACATATTCAATATTATTTTTATTATATTTAAACAAACGCAACTATATATAAGATTATATGTTTTAGAATTGTTTTTTATATTTGTACATAAAAATTCAAAACCTCCTTATAAATTTGTAACCCAACATTACATCTGAATTACCTCGGAGATTTTTCAGAAGTAATTTTAAATAAATAAACATTGAATAAAGAAAAAACAACGAAATTACTCCTGAGTCGTGTCTAGTCCTCTGAGAGTTGGTCAGTGCTGCTATTACTTTTGTGGGGTTATGTTAGCGGGACAGGTGGCACTGTAGCAATGGACATCATATGATTTATTACTATATCTTCATCAGTCGTCACCTATCACATCTTCCGATGAAATCTATCTTCGTCGCCTATCACATCTTCCAATGAAAAAGACATTCAAACGATAAAATATGCGAAACCTGGTAACTCGTCGTCGTGGTGGTGGCTTTTTTATGGATTTGAAAATCCACTTGTCATCTTCTACATCGTTATTCAATTTTATAGTGATGGAAAATGGTATTCGGTGACTATTTTTGGAATGCAGAAGTGCATTAGATTGCGTGCACCGGCATTCAATAATTGCTGGCGAGATCAAGTGCATGTATCATAAGCAAGTGAGCAACTCACTTTTGCTCCCATTCTACCAAATGATTCTTTTCTGTGGAATATATAATATGGATACATCCATACACAGATTTTGTCGTTGAACATAGATATCTTTTTACGTGTATTTAATAAGATTCAAAATGGTTAGACATCTATAAAATGGATGGAAAGTTTTGTTCGAAATTCCTTTTAGTATTCAACCATTTACAATAGGAAAAACTGTATGACACAGTAAATGTCACCGCTGCAATTTGGGTAGAAGTGAATATATTATTTTAGGACCTAAATTTGTACGGTTTATGTTAGATCATAGTATTTTAAATTTAGGTTAATAATGGAGATTTATTTGAATGGATAAGAATTTTTTTATAAACGGTGTATGAAACAATAAAATTTTGATTGATTTATTTATTTTTAAATACCAAAATGATCAAGAACTTCATATTTATGAAGTATAGAATTAAATATGTAATATAAAATTTATTTTATTCTGAAATGCGATATCATCCTTTCAGGTAGTTTTTTTTTATTACTGTCATTTTTTTATCTAACAGTTTACATATGTTTCGTGGAAAGTTAAACGAGGTTACATGAGTCTTTTCAAATATCATTAGTCACAAAGTTATCAGTTAACCAGAATGTCTAACCCATTATCTAACTGTTGAAGTAGACCGACTATATAAGGTAAAAAATATATGTGAGTTTATGTATCCAATATGGACTGACAAACATATGTTAGTCCGAACAAGAACAAAAAATGACGTATGTGTGTGGATTTTATAGATTTGAATAGAGTATGTCCTAAAAATCCACACATAATGTCGAGGATAGATCAGTTGGTAGATTTAACTTTGTGAAATAAATTTTATTTTTTAAGGATGCATACTCGAGTTAGAATCAGATACATATGCACCCAACATATCAAGAATCCATAACATTGATCACTGAAATTTTTCCTAATTGTTATATAATCATGGCATTTTGATTTTGAGCAACTTACCAGGGACTTGTTAACAAAGTTTTTATAAGTCATATAGGCCAAAACATGGAAGTGTATATTGATGGCATGTTACTTAAAATTTATGATGATGTCGAGCACATAAATGATGTAGATAATTTTTTTAAAAAACCTAATAACAATAAACTTAAAAAAGAACCAAGAAAAGTGTGCATTTGGGGTTTGGTAAGACAAGGTTATGAGTTATCTAGTCAGTGAAAGAGGTATAAAGGCATAACCATCCTAACTAGAAGACTTAGCATCAATGCACTCTCCGAAGTTTATTAAGGAAGTTCATATACTAGCTGGGAGGTTTGCAACTTTGAAGTATACGATTTTTAAATATATATTATTTTTCCCCACGTATTAAAAAATGCCAATTTTTTCACATGAACTGAAGAGTGTGGCGAGACTTTTTACAAGATTAGATATAATTTTTGTCTTGCGATAATCCGTAGTAAACCTATTTTAGGTGAAATATTTTATATATATTTAGAAGTATCAGATTATTCATTATTGTCTTACTTATAAAAGAAGTGGAGACTTGTGAGAGACATATTTACTATTTGAGCAAAAGTCTTCTGGATGCAACAACTAGGTATGCTCAGTTGAAATAATTAGCCATAACTTTAATTGTGAAAGATATGAATATGAGACCTTACTTCTAAGGTCACTTCATTATTATCTAAACCTCATTTCCCATCAGAACTGTACTGCAAAGACCATATATAACGAGGTTCATAACTCTCTAGTCTATAGAGTTAGACGATTACGACATATTATTTTAACCGATGAAACCTATAAAATTCCAAGATGTAGTTTATATTTTACCCTAGTTTCATTTTGAGTTACCTTTAACTAGTCAAGAGTACTTAGCTCAGCATGGAAAGTTTGAATCGAATGAGGGTCGAGCTTTTCAAGCTATAGTGGTGGAACTCAAATGATCACTTATTCAAGAATGGTTATGCATCAAACCGTATGAATTGGTTTCAAAACAACTAATAACGGTGCTGAATATGAAGCAATGATTGTGGGACTATGATTGCTTAGATTTGTTATGCAAAAAGAATAAAGTTTCTCATTGATTCACAACTGGTACTAAATCAGGCGCTCGTCCATACATAGGTTAAAAAAGATAATATCGTGTATTATTTGAAAATTGTCAATATTTTAGTAAGTTAATTTGACAAATTAGACTTCAAAACATTTCTTAGAGTTGATAATTTATTTGTTTACTCTCTAGTTACCTCATCATGTACAAACTTCATCCTTTGGGTCATATTGCAAGAATGGACATCTATAACAAAAAAAAAATTGGATCCTCCAATAGTAACACAGGTGAAGTCAATTCTCAGGACATAATAATAAACTGAAAGGCTCATATTCACCACTGTATACTGATCGGGGTCTTGGCGTATGGTAAGGTTAAACCTCATATCATAAAGAAATATCCAAAAATGTATGTGGTATTAGCAGGGACCATGTAACAAAAATATTTCTCTATGCCCCTAGTGAGATGTCTATGACCAATATAATCTTGGTTCACTGTGGACATATGAACTTAGCAAGAAGGGCCCACCTAGTAGGATAATATTGGCTGACCCTTACAGTCGATGCTAATAAAATGGTTAAAAGGTGTGATACCTGCCAAATATTTTCCAGTATAAATTCACCAACCAGTAGTACCACTCGAGATAAGATCTGAATATCTGTCGTTCGACCTTTGGGGTTTGGATTTTGTTTTGCCTATTTCCAGGGTATCGAGGAATCGACGATACATACTTGTAGGGATCGACTATATTTCTAACAATGGTAAAGTTATTGATAATGATACCTAGTTCCAAAATACCAAAGTTGTTTCTTTCTGTCAAAAGCAAGACATACAAAATATTTTCCAATAAATTTTTCACCCTTATGAAAATGATAAAGTTGAAGTCACTAACATAAGTATAATTGATAATTTGAAAAATAAATTGGATAATTCAGATACCAAGTGGCCATAATTCTTGCATGAGATTCTTTGGGCATATTGAACTACACCTCAGACTATTGAAACAAGGCCCTTTGCATTAGTCTACGGGATGGATGCAGTATTTCCAGCATAAATAACGCTCTATTTTTACATGATAGAAAACTACACCGGTGACTGCAATTTCGAGTTTTAAAAAGTCAAATTAGACACCATATAAGAGAAACAAATTAAGTTGCATTTAGGGTATCATATACTAATGAAAAGCTAGTATAACTCAAAGATGAGCAACCAATGTTGCTAAGTTGAAGAGAAAGTATTAAGATAAGTTTTTTAATACAGATAAAATCTAAAATATGGTAAACTTATACCCAACTAAGTAGATCAGTAGCGGAAAATGTCTTACCAAAGAAATATATGTGTGTTTAATGGTCAAAAGGTAAACCAAAGTTTAACTAAGTCACATGGTTCACATAATTGACCCTGCTAATAAAAAATATAAATGATACAAGGGGTTCATGAGAGGTCTACATTATACCACTTCTCGAATAGTATTATTAAACGCTTAACTACTAAATGCTCTCGGGAAAATGAACACGATGATAAAAATAATTATAAATTACCCAAAGATTGTATGACAAATAAAGTATTTAAGGTTCAACATCCATTCATTGAGGTTTATCTCATTCGGGAGAAACCAATGCCTTGTAAACCTTTAAAAATTATAATACAAAAAATAAAAACATAAGTCAAAAGTTTAGCCAATAAACATATTAACCTCGCCGATATCGAACCATATATTATAAAATTGCCTCAACCATCTGTAGAATTTAGTTTAAAAAATAGATAAAACATATAAAACTACTCCCTCGATCAAAAGAAAGAGAAAACGATAATTAGCTAAGAACCTAAGTATTCATGTCATATTCTTTCTCTTTAACAATATCGACCAACTTTTCCAATGCACCATCTACGAACATCTGCTCTTTTTTTTATGGAGAGTTGTTCAACATTCCCAATGTTTCGAGCTCGATAATAGTGGAAACAGCTTGGATTTTCATAGCCATGGAATCCAATGGGTTGTTTTGCTGATTGGTAGGATCAGTATTTTGGATGCAACATGTAATACTTCTCTTCCACCCTTCATAATTTTACCATCACCCCCTATGGTCCAAGATCATGCGGAGCATAGCTAAAAACTACACAAAGAAAAATAAAGAAATACCTTATAAATATTGAGGAAAATCTCATTCATAATTTCTCTTCAATAGAGTGGTGAATTTCTCCCATTTATTATTATTACTTGACAACCTATTGCTATAGCCAACCAACTCTGTACGAGCCCTTGTTAGCTTAGCCTCAACTTTCGCCACGTGCTTATATTTCTTAAGAAAATATCTTAAAAGGTTTTAGAAATTTAGAAAAAGAATGTCGCTCATTTTTACTTGAAGTCAAATGGCACCAAACATATTCCCCATAATCTATAAAACAATAAAAATAAACACATGTTATAAAACAAAATATCGAACCATTAACCGATTTGAATAACTATAAAATATTTACCTCAACACCCACGACAACCTTCCAAACACAATAATCTTCCAACCTTCAATTAGTAGAAGGGATAGAGAGTCTTTTAGCAACCTCAGACAAGATCTTGGATTTTAAGGGTCCCGGTTTTGGAAGGCTTCTCTTCCCAAGTCCCTCATGCACTTTGGTTTAATTCTGATACCCCCGAACCTACAACAAAATAAATCCCTATGATACCGCATGACCCTTGAAGATTAGCTTCTTTTTAGAAAGGTGCCGATCGTTTAGTATCCTTCTAACTAGTGGCTGAATCAATCCCAACAGGATCCTCCATGGTTTTTTCGATAAGGTAAACCACCTTTCCTTTTGGCCTTTTTATATTTGGCCATTTTAATGAATATATTAATCTACCAGTGCTTGAACTAAGGATTTTTTGTAGTGGAGTTTAAAGCTGAGTAACTAAGAACTAAAAAATTGTCTCTAAAAAAATAACTCAAGTAAAAAATTAATTGTGATAATGCCTCAAGTTTATATAGAAAACTTATGACCCTTTGTTAATCAGTTCTAAATATTACAACATGAAGTAAGTTGCTGAACAATCGTAGCCTTTGTCAACGATTGATCAGTTCCTGATGTGTATCACCTTTTCTATAGGCCTCAAGCCCCGAGTAATCAAACCAGTGAGACAGATGAGCAATCGACGTACCTTGGAGTCCAAGTAAACTCTGATGTTCCACCATTGCTATGATAGTCCGACATCATCCATACGGAGACCCAAAATTAGATCGACACCTTCAGAAAACAGTCTTTCTCCTTTACTTTATTATCTCAGGTTTAGACACGTGATATGTATATTAGACTTCAAACATGTCGGATCTAAAAAATGCGATCTTTCGTTCTGAACACATGTATGTCTCAACTAGTTTGCAAAAACTAAAAAACTACTAATAACAAAATTATCAATCAAATCGTTATGCGCATCTCAACCGGATATTAAACCAACTCTCTATCATAAACAAAAACGCATGCATTTATTAGTTTATCAAAAACTCTAATTATGATTAAATCTCATGTGCAAAAAAATCTACATAAAATTATAATGACGCTGTCGGATGTAGTAAGACAACAAATGTTGGTCTTAGAATTGAAGGTTCAAGTTCGCGAGTGTCAAACTTGAAGAAAAAACTCTGGAATCCACCAGAAAACAAATCTCGAAAACTCGAAGACTTTGATTAATAACGATGATGAAAAGTGCTTTAAAACATAACACCTAAGGTTCTTTATATAGAGAAACCCTAAAGCATATAGAGAAACCCTAAAGCATAAAATAGGAAGTTCCTAGAAATAAGGAAAATTACAAATAAAGAAAATTACTAGAATCTTAACTAGAAAAGGAAAACACTAAAAAAAGGAAATATCTAAAAATAACTTGCAAGCTAGAATAGATTAGGTATTGTAACCGTATCCTGCATCAGTCTCCTCCACCTCCAAATAACTCGTCCCTGAGTTCTTATCTGGATAAAGAACACCATCGGCATGATACTCATAGATGTCCGCTACATTGAACGTATGAGAGATGCTCATGTCGTCTGGTAGATCCATCACATAAGCATTTTCATTAAGATTTCATAAAATCTTGAATGGACCATACTTGCGAGGCTGAAGCTTACGATAAGTACCGACTGTAAACCTTTCTTTCTTGAGAAACACCATTACTTCATCACATTCGTTGAAAACCTTGAGCCTCCGTTTTTTATCTGCTGCCCTTTTTTTTTCCCAGTTGCTTCCAATCTAGCTCGGACTGCTTCTTTAGTGTCCAAAATGTCTTTAGCCATAGCTTCAGCTGATGCACTAACTCCAGGAGCTTTCAGTAGTGGAACTAAATCAACCACATGCTTCGGGACAGAGGTATATACCAACGTAAATGGTGATTTCCCTGTTGCGGAATGTACGACATTATTGTAAGCGAACTCGACCTGTGGTAGAGCTAAATCCCACTGTTTCGGTTTATCACCACAAATACTTCTAATCATGTTACCCAGCGTCCTGTTTGTGACTTTGGTTTGCCCATCACTCTGGGGATGAGCTGTAGAGCTTCGTTTTAAACTTGTTCCAAACATTCTCGATAATGTAATCCAGAAGTGACTGAGAAACTTAGTATCCTTGTCACAAACTATTGACTTTGGAACCCCATGGAGACGGACAATTTCCCGAAAAAACAATTTGGTTATGTTGGTTGCATCTGCGGTCTTTCTGCAAGCAATGAAGTGTGTCATTTTGGAAAACCTATCGACAATAACAAACACAGAATCCACACCTCGTTGTGTCCTCGACAACCCCAACACAAAATCCATAGATAGGTCCTGCCAGATATCTTCAGGAACAGATAACGGCATGTAAAAACCTGTGTTTTGAGATTGTCCCTTAGAAACCTGACAAACAAAACACCTCCGAACAATAGCTCCAACGTCTTTCCTAAGGTGCGACCAATAGTACCTTTCCTCTAAGCTTGCAATTGTCTTATCCCGTCCCAAATGACCACTAAGGCCACCACTGTACAATTCTCGGATCAGCTTCTCTCGTAACGACGAGCAAGGAATGCACAGTCTGTCTCTTTTAAAAAGATAGCCATCGCGAATATGGAAGTCTGCAGAAGGATGCTTACCGTTGCACTTGTCCCATAATTCATTGAATTCAGCATCACTTTCATATAACTCTTTCAAAAATTCAAAACCCACAATCTCATGTGCTAAGGTAGTTAGCAAGGAAGCCCTTCTACTCAAAGCATCAACTACCTTGTTAAGAGAACCAGACTTATGCTGAATAATGAAAGGAAATTTTTGCAGAAAACTTACCCAACGAGCATGCATCTTATTTATCACTTTCTGACTGTGAAGAAGCTTCAGAGCTTGGTGGTCAGTGAACAGAATAAACTCTCGCTGAATCAGATAATAATGCTCCCATTGTCGAAGAGCTCGAAATACCGCATAGAACTCTTGATCATAAGTACTCCATTTCTGTCGTGCTTCGCTTAGCCTTTCACTAAAGAAAGCTATTGGTCTTTTCTCCTGAGATAACACAACACCAATTCCTACACCACTAGCATCGCATTCCACTTGAAATATCTTATCAAAATTTGGCAATGCTAACACAGGAACAGTACAAAGCTTCTCCTTAATCAATGCAAAACTCTCGTCTTGTTCTGGTCCCCAATGAAACTTCCCTTTCTTCAAGCATTCCATAATAGGTGTAGTAAGAGTACTGAAGTCTCTTACAAATCTGCGTACCTCATTTACGGTTTTGGGAATGGGCCAGTCTTTTATTGCACGCACTTTGGCTTCATCTACTTGAATCCCATCTTCACCAACGACAAACCTCAAAAACAGCAGTTGGCTTGTGCAGAATGTGCATTTCTTTAAATTCACGTACAACTGATTTTCTTGGAGGACTTGTAACACCTGCCGTACATGCTCTAAATGGTCATCATTGGCTTTGCTATAGATCAAAATATCGTCGAAGTAAACTACTAAAAAGGACCCAATGAAAGGACGGAGAACCTGATTCATCAATCTCATGAAAGTACTAGGTGCGTTTGACAAGCCGAAAGGCATCACTAACCACTCGTACAATCCGTCTTTACTCTTAAAAGCAGTCTTCCATTCATCTCCAGGCCTGATTCGAATCTGATGGTACCCACTTCAAAGATCTATTCTGGAAAACACCTTTGATCCATTCAACTCATCAAGCATATCTTCCAACCGAGGGATAGGAAACCGGTATTTGATTGTGATCTTGTTGATGGCTCTAGAATCAACACACATTCGCCACTGATTACCTTTCTTTGGAACGAGAAGAACTGGTACAGTACAAGGGCTCATACTCTCGCGGATTAACCCTTTCTTCAGCAAATCTTCAATCTGTTCCCGTACAATTTCATTCTCTTTAGGGCTCATTCGATAGTGGGAAAGATTAGGTAGACTAGAACCTGGGATCAAGTCAATGTGATGTTATATATCACGCATAAGAGGCAGGTTGTCAGGTAGTTCCTCAGCAACTAACTCCTTGTAATCTTCCAAAATTTCTAAAACCTCGCGTGGATTTGTTGTCTCCTCCGTCACGGCACTCATCAACCCATTGACCACAACCGGATAAAAACACCATGATTCCTTAACAGCCTTGTCAAGTTCTTTATCATCATGCGACATGACGAGGAAGCTTGACTTCTTCTCTGTTACAATGCTACCAAAATCCTTGACAGGAGCCATTGCAATCTTATGATTCCCCCATGTAAACATGACCACATTATATCGTCCTCGGTACGTAATGTCGTTATCGTACTACCATGGTCGCCCAAGGAGAATATGGCAAACATCCATATCCAAAACGTCACAAATTATCTCCTCTTTGTAATGCTTACCAATTGATAGAGGAATTTTGCAAGTTTCACTAACCCCTACTGTAGATCCTTTCTTCACCCATCCGAGACCATACGGTTTCTCATGACGAGTCGTGGGTAGTTTCAAATATGCCACCAACTTTTGAGAAACTAAATTCTCGGAGCTCCCATTGTCAGCAATCACATTGCACACTTTGTTTTGAATAGAACAATGCATTCTAAACAGATTCTTGCGTTGTCCCTCTTCTTTGGATGATAGCAACAGTCGCTGTAAAATAATGCTGATTCTGTCCTCAGATTCCTCTTCCGCAAATTCAACTCCCTCATACTCCTCATTCTCCATAAAGCCGTCTTCCTCTTCTTCTAGCAATGCAACCGTCTTCCTACTGGGACAAACATGCGACCTGTGACCTGTTCCTTGACAACGGAAACACTTGTCGGCGGTTGGTCTAGCATAAGGATTGTTATGTTTCGGAGTGGGTACTTTGTCCTTCTGAATGCCACTAATAGAGCTACTTTCTCATTTGTTGTTAGAGTTGGAATCTCTGTTAACCACGCTTTTGTCCGTTTCTCCGGCTGGTTCGACGTTGTTCTGGATCGAGGGTCTCCTGAAATTTATGAAACCCCGAGATGATTTCTCCATCAATTCCGCTTTCAAGGCTAGATTGGATGCTTCTTGAACTGTCCACACAGTCTGTAACCCTATTTTCCCTTGAAGAGAGCCCTTTAAACCACTGATGTATCTAGCCACCTTCTGATTCTCTGTTTCGTTTAAGTCACTACGTTCTGAGAAACGAAAGAACTCTGCTGTATAATCAGTCACGGTCCTGCTTCCTTGTACACAATCAATGTACATCTTGTAAAGAATCTGCTCGTAGTCCTCCGGTAAGAACCGCTCAGTCATTAGCTGTTTCATTCGGCGCCATGTTCTAACTGGACCCTTCCTCTGTCTTTGCCTTTGGATAGCCAATTTGTCCCACGAAACAGCTGCAGTCTTCTTTAACCGGATAGCCACCATCTTAACCTATGTACTCTCTGGGACTTCCATAACATCAAAGAACCGATCAACATCAACTTGCCAATCGAGAAAGTCCTCGACACTCATAGTACCATAAAACAATGGAATATCAGCTTTCACTCTGTAATCCTGATTATTTTGATTCCCTTGTTCTGCCTCTTCCAATTCTTCCTCCGAGCTAGAATCATCAACAGCGACACGGTTATGCCTGCCTTGTTGTTGATTGTTTCTAATAGGCAGTCGGTTGTTTCCATTTAACGCATCTCAACCGGATATTAAACCAATACTCTATCATAAACAAATAGCGCATGCATTTATTAGTTCATCAAAAAATCTAATTATAATTAAATTTCATGTTCGAAAAAATCTATTTATAAAATTATAACTAAACAATTCATTTGAAAAAATAAATAAATAATATTATATTTTCTAAATAATGACCTTCTTTTTAATTTTTCGTTTTTTTATTTGTGTTAACCAAATAAAACATTATTAATTATTTTTAAATATGTTTTACTAAGTCAGAATATAAATTTTACTTTACATAAAATATATTTTTCTTATTTGAGTAAACCAAATCAAACACTATTAATTATTTTCTAATATGTTTAACTATGTCGAATAGGAATTTTAATTTTAATATTTATGTATTATTATAGTTATGTGTTACAATTAAAAATGTCAACTAAAAACCCAAACCGTTATTCAAATAATTTATTGCAAAATAAAATCACACTTACATATTCTTCAACAAAACTAAAGTTGCTTTATTTTCCTTATCTCATCTTTTACTTCAAATTAGACACGACTACCATGTGCCAAAAGTAAATTACTCTTTTTAATAGAATTCATGCTATAAGTTTTGGTTTTATGGTGTTGTTAAATTTAGTGTATTTTCGTTCTCTTAAGTGGACCAATACAAAAGGAACCCGAGTTTGATGTTTCGGTATTTAGCAAAGAGGGTACTTTACCCGAAATTTGTTGAAAATTTGAGTCGGGTTGGTTTCACTAATCTAAAAATAGAAGAGAATTAGTATTAGTATTAGATAGTGACTAAATCTATCTCGCTTTCAATCTACGGCAATCAAGAGCAAATACTAATATAGCAACACGTGTCGATACTTATCGGAGCATGCATTCCACTGTCGATATATTGGGCCAACTTCTATAGAAGAAAGGTGAGTACACGAGTCCAGGCATAAATGATCGAATAAGAGGTAAGTTATCGTAATCATTTCGGAAGATTAAAAATATTCAAATATTCAAGACATGGCCAAATGATTATAGAATCGAATCCAAAACATAATTCTATAATCATAATATCTACGGTTATTGTAATCATTTCGAATCATAATATCTACGGTTATCGTAATCATTTCGAAAGAGGGTCGTGAGTTGGGTGAGTTGGTTGAGCATGACATTCTTATAACCAAAAGGTCATGAGTTCGAGTCCCTCTGCATACGCTTTCTCGGCTGAGTAGCGGCTGCGGGTTTACCCTGTGCGCACTCATTGCACTCTGAGTAGCGGCTGCGGGTTCCCTCCTTAAATTTCGAAAGATTAAAAATATTCAAATATTCAAATTTATTGATACTAATAGACATGGCCAAATGATTATAGAATCGAATCCAAAACATAATATCTACGGTTATCGGGTTGGAATAAAAATATAAAAAGTATAATTTATAAATTTTTTATTTAATATTATTTAAATTTTATAAAAAACAAGTATTTGATCTTACCCTTAAAATTTTAAATATTCCAATACTAGTCATTCAACGAAACGTTATCTCCGACCAAATTGATTGAATTTGAACGAATCAAGTTTATCAAAATATATAATAATACGACAGTAAAGATAATAAAAATATATAATGAACTACGAACATTTTTCATGTAAATTAGATTCAAGGTTTATACATGATTTTTTTTATGAACGATGCAAAATTTTGTGTATATTTTGTATAGTTCATGTAAAAAAAATTATGCGTTCGTGTAGCTTTTAATATGTCTAGGATTATTCGCGTAATATAATTTCACAATTTTAATGTGTGTTTGGGTGATTAATGTAAAAATATTGTGTGCAAATATTATTTTGACTTGGTGGGTAAAGCTTAACTGATAGAATGCATCAGGCCTACCGATGTAGACATCGTCGAGACATCGACTGTATAAGTTTATGCATTGCTGAGCCATCGGTTTCTTTGGTTACGATATTGACTGCTATGGTTAGAAGGTTTTTGATAGAGTCGAACAATTGCTTATATCAAAATGTTATCATCTAAGGTATTGACTGCTTTGACTAGGAAGCCATGTGCAGACCGAGTAAATCCATATGTCAGAATGCCTTCGACAAAAACATTGGTTGCTTCAGTTTGGAATATATTGGTAATATCGAGTGATGTCATGGTCCTGAGGCCTTCGAATAAGGAAAAAATTAATCTGGTTTGCAGGAAAACATATGAGGTAATATCTGCACTAGCCAAGTGAATATCGTTTGGACTTGAGCTGTATAAGTGTGACTGTTGAAATAATATATCAGTTACAGTGGTTAGATCTCTCTTCAACTAAAAACAAAATCAGTTACTCATTGTTACAACAGAGATGATTATTCATGTTAGGAGTTTGTTACATTCTGTTTTTAAGACTGATTGACACCAAACATTATAAATACTGTTGTTTGGATTTTGAAAAAGATGATAGAATTTTGGTGAATTTGCAACAAATATTTATAGAGAAAATATTCGGTAGATTTCTTCTCAAGAAAGTATAAAGATTTATCATGGAAGAGTATTGTATGATGTATGAAATTTAGAGTTTCTGTAAACGTTGCTTCTCCGTTGTCTTAATTTTGTATACTGTTGTTACCGTTGTGACTCAAAGTGGACGTACAAAAAATTCTGAACCACTATTAATCCTTTGTGTTATATTTTTTGTCACTTTGTTATTAGCTTGACTGTAATTTTTTAGTAGGATAATTACATGTATACTGACATAGTTTTTGCAACGATTGATTTGAGACCTGACTTGATCGAATAGAACTTGTTCAAACGCCACTTAATATAAGTGTGTGTTTTATTGTTAATTTTAAATCAATATATATTTAGGTATTTTATGTTGGTTTAGAATTACTCGAGTACTTCATGTATTAATATTTTATGAAATTTGATTGTATGATAACTTTTTATATATTTTTGACACCTAATGTTGTGGAACGTGTTGAGAAACCTATTGAAGAACCCGTTGGTGATCCAATTTAATAACATATATATTTACATTTTTTGCTCATGACTAAACATATATTTTATATGTACGAGTATTATACAAAACTCGAGTTGACATATATGTTTAATGCATCGGCCGTGATTTAGGATACGTCGTCATCATTAGATTTTATTATGATGGACATAGTGAGAAAACTTATCGATTATATTATACATGTGAGAGGTAAGTTGTTGTTTTGTAAAGATTAGTGCAAATGATTTAAGGAAAATAGAAACGTCAACACAAAAATGTAATTGTCATTTTCAATTAAGAGTGTATCGTATACCGTCACTCTTTGATTATTGGCCACTAACTGTTATATGGAGGCAATACAATCAACTATTGGTCAATTACTTCATAGGTCATTCACAAGTGCAAAACTAAAACTGGACAGAGATGAGTTGGTACATGAGTTATTGTTGGTTTGGTTTATTTTGAGTTGAGGATAGTTTTGTAAAGTGTTTTAGTAAGTTTGGGGGTGTTTGCTAGCATTAAATTCCGATCACCCTCGTTAATGAGAGTGGTTGGGGTATTTATACTTTAATTAATGACCCATGGGCTTACCGGGTCAAGTTGTTAAAACGGGTCGAATTCAAAGACTCATTAGTTTTAAAGTAGATTAGAAAATAGCTTAGTCAAAAGTTGTTTACATTTGTCCTGTTCGGATTTATAGTGGTGTGATATGGTCCGAATTACCCCTGTTCGGATTGATGGGTAGGCCATGTCTGCAAGATCCGAATTCATTAGTAGCCACTTTTTTAGGCCTTGCAAAGTATATTTTGAAAGGTTAGAAAATTCACCAAGTCAACATCAATAGCGTCTGATTTGCTTGCGTCGTCCGAACTAAAAAGTCTTTCTCTCACAAACCACTCAGTTCGAATTTCATCAGGACTGGATTTTCTTTCCAGAATTCTAAGATTTTTTTCATGAATCGTGGGACACGTGCCAATATTTGGTTTGACCTCCCAGCCATTATTTTTCCTGAATTGTCGCACCCATTAGGTCTAAAAAGTTACCTAGATTTTGATTTTTCACACGTTGCGCAGCCCTTAATCATTGCAAAAAACTCTGTTCAACTTCTCATTGGTAACTGTTGCTTTTTACTGTTATATATATATATATATATATATATATATATATATATATATATATATATTACTATTCCATTGTCTTCCACACTCAAAACTTTCTTAGAGAGCAAATCATCTTCATCTTCAAACTATTCTTGAGAGATTATATTTTCGCAGCCAAAAATATTCTAGTTGAAGGTGGTTGGTTGAATTTATTGGAGTTAGAGAGAGCAAGGAAAGTAAAGAGAGAAAACCGTATCGCCACCGGTCTCCCCGTTTCTCCGGGCGAGGAAAGCAGTAAGCCAAACCAGGACGCCGATCAGGGGTCATCTTCCTCAAGAAACCCTAGACCCAGAAAACTCCCATTTAGACCAAACCCTTCACCCCTCCCTTCTTGTTCTTTCGTACAATAATCTCAACACCTTGTCTCTAAGGAAAAAGTTGTTTCAAGCATCATAAAACCCTCACCATTTATAGCAATGGGCTCTGACACAGAAAAGTCACAGGAGAAGATAACTCCTCGTCGGACAACTCGCCAAACCAAAACGCAGTCCACACCATCAACTTTAAAACCTTCCGGATCAGAGGTAGCTAAAGCGGCTCCACAGGCCAAGCCCTCCAGATCACAACATCTACCAAATATTAGTCCCTCAGAGGCAACAAACGCTCAACCACCAGAATAACTTTCGATGAAGGAAACCGAACAACCTTCTTCAAAGACAATTGAAAAACCTTCCACATTTTTGGAAGAGAATATGAAGGACATCATTGAAGAGGCTCATTTGAGATTGAGGCGTCAGATCAGACAAGGGATGTTGCCTCAGACAAGAAAGGTAAGAGTAAAGTAAAAAAATTCTTGACTCATCCGGACTCTCTTCCGGAGTGGCTAGAGGGTAAAGTAGACGCTTATTTTAAACATGTCAGCGTCAAGTATTTGATGGCTTTGCAAAATATTAACTATGTCTACACCCACACTACCGAGTTAGACCGAATCCGGACCAAATTGGGGATTCCGGAGTCTATAAAAGTGAGGATACCAATTACTCCGGAGACTCCCATGGACTGCAAATTGAATGAGGTGGTATTATACACCGAAGTTCTGAATTGGGGACTCCTGTTCCCTTTAGACCCAGAGATCGTCAAGTACTTCCATTAAACTTTTTCCCAGTAAGCTAAGCCCCAACGCTTGGTACACACTCCTCGCTTGTATAATGGCATCTAGATTGTCAAAGATCCCTCTTCCCACAGAGTAGTTTGTTGCTGTAGGAAGTCTGTGCAAGAACAGTCAAATTCCCTTCTACCATTACAATATGGGGAATGATTTCAAGGTATTGGACGACCTGTTAGACTCAGAAAAACCTTGTTGGACACAGTTCCTTTTTGTTAGTGGAACATATGAAAATGGAAAGAAGATAAAGGCCAACACAAACCCTAGCTTGCTGACCAGCAGGTGGAAAAGCACTGGTAAGTTTCTCCTTATTTTTCTTTTTCACTTCTTAAACTACAAGTTTTCTTATTCTAAAAAATTTGTAATCTCTTTTTAGTTCTGCCGAAGGAGTTCACCAGCCACTTGGAAGAAGTGAAAAAGACTTGTGCAAAGCTTAATACACGGGCGTCTCAAAATTGGGCCAATGCCTTCCACAATTGCTTCAAACCATGTAATTTTGTGAGGTCTCACCTATGGAACACCACAGGTCGGAGAGACCTTTCATGGGAAGAGCTAACCACCCATTCTCATGCTGATGCGATTTTGAGAAGGACATAAGACAAAGACGCCAAGCTGTACTTCTTCAAGTAAGTAAGAAAATGCTTCCACAAATGAGAGATAGTGGATGGGAACCTTTTTATGAAACATTTGTAGGTTCTTGTGGTAATCTTAAAATTGATGTGCCTGACATGGAGTCAAGGTATTTGCAAGGTAATAAATCCAAAAAACTTGCTATGTTTTTTATAAATCACAATCATTTCAAGAATGATTGTTTTTACATGTCATAGATTTTGTAATGCAAAAGTTGAATGTGTGGCATGTTTGAATCCTTGTTCTTCATTTCAAAGTTTTGACACTAACTCACTTGTGAGGTTGGCAAAATTATACCCAAATGACTTTGTGGATGTTAGTGATAAAGAGTTGTCTAGCCAACTTGAGACTTATATTGAGTGTGCGAAGATAGACGACAATTCTTCCAATTTGAAGAGTATCTCGGATCTATGTAGGATTCTTGTGCCTACAAAAAAGTACAAAATATTTGGATTTGTGTACACACTTTTAAAACTAGCTTTGTCATTACTGGTGGCCACCGCAAGTGTTGAGCGAGTATTTTCTAGTATGAAATATGTGAAGAATGAGTTGAAGAATCGAACGACCAATCCATGGCTTAATGATTGCTTAGTGACATTTGTGGAGAAAGAATTGTTTGCTACAATCGATGATCGAGATATTATCAATCGCTTTCAAGGCATGAGTAAAAGAAGAATGCAATTACGTTTAGACTAGAAATAGATTTTCGTTTTTAGTTGTAATAGTGTATTGATATATTTTGACTATATATTATTCGTACTTTTTTTGGTTCAATGATTGTTTTGGCATACCTTAAATTATAATCCTGGATCCGCCCATAGGTGACGACTCTAGTTTTGGTGAAAGATTTTTCAGTTAGCTGAACCGGTGGTTCAAGATTTGTTTAAGATGGAGCAAGAGAAGTTTTTCTGGAAACTACTGATGGTCTATGAGAAGATGAAATCATGTCCGGTTTTGGTATCTCTTTTATGATCAATTCACTAGGGGTGAATTCGGTCGGTTTGGTCGGTTCTTTTTTAAATTCTTAAACCAAACCGAAATAATTTGGTTTGTATATTATTAAACCGATTTAGTAATAAAAAAATCGATTTTTTCGGTTTCGGTCGGTTTTTAATAGTGGTGCGGTTCGGTCGGTTTCGGTCGGTTTCGGTTTCGGTCGGTTTTGATAGTGGTGCGGTTTGGTCAGTGCAGTTCGGTCGGTTCAGTGTGGTTCTATTACTTTTATTTTTGCTGTCATCGTCGATAATTTTCGTTAATGTCATTCTTATATCTGATGTCTGATGAGAATAATTAATATGATGTTGAAAAATTAGTAGTTCAGAGAAAGTTTTGATTTCGAGGCTTTAGATGCATAAAATAGAGCTCAAAAGTAATAAACTTTGACAACAAGGGTTTATTTGAGACAGTCAGTAGTTGAAGGTTTTAGTTCATACAAAATATAATTAGAGGATTGATACGAGGATGGAGGTGAACTTGATATTTGTTTACTATTTACCCATGAATTTAGATAGCACAAGGCACATAATAAAAAAATTGGCAACTAAATCATGTAATATCAAAGATGGATGGAGCACAAAGAAATAATAGAACAATGTTTGTGCTTTGGTCTTTGAAACACTAAAAAATAAATAAACTATCACATTGATTTGAACCTACATATTAAGCTTTTGATATTCACTAATAAAATAATGATGGAAAAAAGTTGGATAATATTTACAAATTTTATCCCAAAATAAAACAAATAACGATGTCGAGGTGGAATATGACACGTTTTTGCTGGAGAACTTATACTGTTATTTGACTATTAAGATATAATCCTATGTTCTTAGTAATGAATGCATTCCAAGCCTGAATCTATGATGTGAAGCGAACATATGCTATTCTAATGCGATTCCAATTTGTCGGCTTTGTTGTTAGTTGAGTGGATGATTAATCGTAGTCACAGCCAGACAAGAAACGTTCCACATCCTCTACAAGTGCACTCCCAAGGACTTCCTTGTAGCATTAACTAAAAATCCAAGGAGAGCTTTGATGTATACTTCAATTTGCATAAGTTTACAGATACAATCAATTCGTTAACAAGGATTGGCTTACGGTTTTCCCATTGTAAGGTGAAATATCGCCCCAGTGAGAACGATTTGCCTAACATCCAAGAAAAATAGTCATTAGATTAAATTTTCACCAAACCGCGATTATTGACTATATATTGACACTTGACAGATGTTCCTGGTTCGTCAGTTACCCTCTCTAGTTTGTATTGTCGCACAATCCTGATAAAAAGAACGACACGAGAAAAATAGAGTAATAAACCCACAAAAATAGTTACAGCCCCTAGGATTCGTACCCAAGGATTCGTACCCACAAACGTGTACAATAAACGAGTCTTAACTTGTTTGTGTACAACCACTGGGCCAGAGGTGGCCACAGTGTTTATATCAAATCCGGTCTATATATTAACATATACAATATATTCTCTAGATTCGGTCGGTTCAGTTCAAATCGGTCGGTTAAATCGTACAAACCGAACACCGACCGAATTAAATTCAGTTTAAGAAATTAAAACCGAAACCGAAATCTAGTTTTAAAAAACCGACCAAACCGACCCATTTTGGTTTGGTTCGGTCGGCCGGTTTGGTTTTTTTTCAGTTTTTGCTCACCCCTACAATTCACCATGAGAAACATGTAGTCTGGATATGGCCTATATTTTCTCTTTAGTTAAGTTAGACAGATTGAGCCAACCTCATTTAAGTAACTGCAGTTCTTGCCGTGAACATAAAAATCCTGAGAAATATTTTAAAAACTGAAAACATGTGATGATTTAAAGTTTCTCTCTCTAGAATTGAAATTTGAATTTTTTCTCACTCTAGAAATAGAAGCAATGAAAAAATCACACTTATATAGTAGATGAAATCTACTTGAGTACTTTACCCAAGGGAGTTGAATCAACTAAATAATGATCAAAGGCTATTAATTATAGCCCCATTAATTTTTGAAGTTTAGATGCAAGTGTCTAGAAAAAAAGGCTACTAGATCCAATTAGGAACTGACACGTGTAACAGAGCACTAATAATAAAGTCGCTACCTTTGAACTGCTCGGTTGACCCTTTAAATTCACTTTGAAGGCGGATCAAACATTACCCATCATGATTAGCTCTTCCAAATATTTTTTGAAAGAGGTAAGAGGGCTATATGATCACACTGAATATCATTGGAAGGATACCTAATGAGTCTGATTATATCTGAAGAGGCAGTTCAACCCGATAAGTAAAATTCAAACAAATAAACAGTAACGCAAGTGGACCTATGACTCAACTATGTGTCTAACACCTTAGTCATTAGGCTTAGAGGCTCATATGATTAACCCGAATACAAGATCTTAACCGCACGACCCATAGGTCATGGAATAACTGTATAAATACCCAACCAACAACATTAAATGAGTTTGACTTTTTTCAAGAAACATTAAATACAACCATACACCTTATTTCTCTCACTACTTTCTACAAAAATACTTAATATCAACCAACGAAAGGATCTTCCATTTTTTACCCCTGGACTAGATTTTTCCATCTTCAGCTATAATGAAAGAACTAATACTATTAAACATAAATACATTTTATTTTTATTTTTAAAAATTCAAATCGATATTCATATTTAAAACTATTATTTTTTTATTGATATAATTACATTTAGTATTAACTACTACTTTAGAGAGAGAAACTCTATAATAAACATAGTAAATCCTATTGTGAAAGAGCATTGGTTTGTGTTTTGTCAAGTAAATCTCTAAAAAAGCCTTATTTTTATGTTCTTTCAGCGAGAGAACACTTGTTTTCTTAATAATTTTTTAAATGTTTAAGTCATTTCAAGCTCCAATAACATTATTTTACTGCTCATTTCGTTGTAAACAACGCCTCATTTAGTTGTTATATTCCATACTCATTTATTAAGTTTTTATATATTTTTCTTTTGTTATGGAAGACGTTACCCACTCGTTAAATGAGATCTTGTTTGTTATTCTTTCTCATGTCTTTGGTTGTTTTTTTTATATAGCTTTATTTGTTTTAGTTTTGTTTGTTTTTTAGTTCGATATATGTCCATTGTTTTTACATTTCAACATATTTTAAAATATGGATATGCCTCGTAGCTAATGTAATTAATTTATTACTTTTTATATAAATTTACAATTTTTTTATAAAAAATAGTAAGAAATATAACTTTATTTTTGTAATTTTTTATATCTCACCATAACCCTAAACTAATTATTTTATATTTTAATTAACTAAAATACAAAATAAAAGTTTTTTTTATAAAAAAAACACATCATATTCAATTCGTAACAAAATTCATAAAAATATAGTTATAAAAAACAGACTCTCGTAATTTGTTTATTTAATTATCCTATAATAGCATCACAACTTCTTCTCCATATTACTAACCGAATAAAAATCCGAATTCTACGAACCCAAGAAAAGCAAATATCTTCTGTATGTAACAGACCGTATCTAACCTTGTCCGAACACCTGTCATATAATCATTTGCCGTGTTTTTTTCCCCAAATCCCATTTTCTATTTATAAGCTGTCTCCATTCTTCTTTGTCCCGCTCTCGGCTACCTTCGTACTTCTCAAAAATCTATTTTTTTTTTCCAGCTTTAGAGTTTCATCCTCGGTTTTTTTGAAAAATCAGTTAATTTTATAACATGAGAGACGGCGGAGGAGGATCCTTTTTCTCCGAATCGGAGACGATACCCAGATCCAAATTCGGCGATGAAGAACAAGATTATGACTCGAGCCGTATTAGCAGTGTCTCTGCTTTCAACAACCCGGCCATTTACGATAGAATGAGCTGTGAAGGATCGCCGATGATGATGTCACCGTGGAATCAGACGACGCCGTTCACCAAAACGAATTGGTCTCAACAACTAGACGAAACCCCAGCTCAACAATACGGGTTGATCGGGTCAATTGTTCGCGAAGAAGGCCACATTTATTCCTTAGCAGCGACGAAAGATTTACTCTACACCGGATCCGATTCGAAAAACATTCGGGTCTGGAAAAACTTGAAAGAATTTACCGGGTTTAAATCCAGCAGTGGATTGGTTAAAGCAATTGTAATTTCGGGTGAAAAAGTTTTCACGGGTCATCAAGATGGTAAAATCCGGGTTTGGAAAATTTCACCGAAAAACCAAGGTGTACATAAACGGGCCGGTACATTACCGACCCTTAAAGACATTTTCAAAAGTTCGATCCGACCGAGTAATTACGTTGAAGTTAGACGACACAGGACAGCGTTATGGATTAAACATTCGGATGCTGTTTCGTGTTTGAGCTTAAATAAAGAGCAAGGCCTTCTATATTCAGCTTCGTGGGATCGGACAGTTAAAGTTTGGCAAATTTCCAATTCCAAATGTCTCGAATCGATAAACGCACACGACGATGCTGTTAACGCGGTCGTTTGTAGTCACGATTATGTTTTTACAGGTTCGGCCGACGGTACCGTTAAAATGTGGAAACGAGAAAATCTACGAAAAAACACGAAACATGTTCTTATACAGACATTACTAGAACAAGAGAGTGCAATAACGTCTTTAGCTGTTAGCGACTCGGGTTCAGTCTATTGCGGGTCGAGCGACGGATTAGTCAATTACTGGGAGCGAGACAAATCGAATTTGAATCACGGTGGAGTTCTGAAAGGACATAAATTAGCGGTTCTATGTCTCCAAGCTGCCGGAAATTTGGTTTTCAGTGGCTCAGCTGATAAGGCGATCTGCGTTTGGAGGCGTGACCGAAATAATAATAGTAATAATAATAATAATTTTGTCCACACATGTTTGACCGTTTTATCAGGGCATACTGGACCTGTTAAATGTCTAGCTGTTGAGGCCGATCGCGAGGTTTCGGCCCACGGTGAACAACGGTGGACCGTTTATAGTGGGAGTTTGGATAAATCCGTAAAAGTATGGAGGGTATCCGAATACCCGCCCGATTTAAATCAAACGGCTATCGGTCAACAACAGAGCGCGATTTCTTATCCGGATTCTTTTCCTTCTGATGATAGTTTTAATTCTTCCGGCGGAGTGAAGAATCAGAAGATGTATTGATGCGTTTCGTTCGTAACTAGAATATCATGCTCCGGTACACAATTAATTTGGAAACCATGTTAAGTTTATATGTGATGTCTGAATTATTTGATCAAGGTGTATATTGTTGGTAACTAGAGTGAAAACTTGATTGTCTTGTCATGGTATGGACTAAAGTTGATGATACAATGATTGATTACTACCGGTACTGAGTTGATATACAGTGGAGTATTTCTACTGTTTTTTAAATTATGGTTATGGTGTTTATTTCCGAGCAAATTTGAATGATTCATTTATTTAGCGGATAAAATAAAATATTGGTAAAATTACTAAAAATAATTTTGACTGAAAAATAATAAATAAATAAATAAAGCCACCGAGAGAATGAACTCTTGATTTAGACCTCAAACATGTACAACACGTAACATGAACCAAACACTATAGGAATTAATTTGAACGTAAATGAACTTGAGCTCAACCAGGTTCAAAAGAATGCAACCCTTCATAATGCATGATTCCAGTAGATCGTATTGTTTTCCATGTAACAACGAATGCAGTCAATACTAATCAGATAATAAGAGTTTTTTTTAAGCTAACGAACTTGTATTAATTTGGATGAAAATTTAACTTTTATAAAGGGTAGGATACAATTGGAATAACTTCGTAAATCTAGACTTATTAGAGAATTCAAAATTTTGGGAAGGCACAAAGTATTTCCTTCTTATAGATATCAGATTCTCACACTTCGTCTTCTTCCTTTCTCTTTCGTTTGATTCAGCTTCAGCTTTTTTTTTTGTTTCTTCCATGATTAAACTTCTACGTCTTTCTATTCCTCTAGCTATTCTTACCCTTTGCCTTTGATTCATTACTGTCTCTGCTACTGTCTCAAGAAAAGCTACAAAAGGATTACAAACACGATAAGTTATTTCTCAGTTCTAATGTAACATAACTGTAACTTTTTAAATGAGTGATTGTTTCCAGTTCTTTCGGAGGTTTAAAATCTTTATAGTCCAACTTCATTTTGCATTTTAGGGTCAAGTGAGCTAGCCAATCAGCTGCTCTGTTTTGTTCCCTAAAGATGAATCAGAAGAATATGTTTGTTGTCCTCAACGATTTTATAGTTTCTATT
Source organism: Limnanthes douglasii subsp. nivea (assembly GCA_036936605.1). Classification (NCBI taxonomy): domain Eukaryota; kingdom Viridiplantae; phylum Streptophyta; class Magnoliopsida; order Brassicales; family Limnanthaceae; genus Limnanthes; species Limnanthes douglasii. The sequence continues at coordinate 40,242,632 of JAUPFV010000002.1, forward strand.
ACTGGTTGAAGATAGAAAGGAACTTTTTCAGAAGTTAGAAGAGAGATGAGTGTTTCAGAGTCTGATTCAACGTCAACTTCCCTTATTCCAATGATTTTGCAGATTTGAAGTCCATCCTGCATTGCTCTTGCTTAAGCTTTCAGTAGTGTGAGCTTTCTGTAGTTATTACCATAACCATGATAATTTCCCATTTGTTGTCCCTTAAGATTATTGCTCCACTTGATTCACCAGAAGGAAGCCAACATGCATATGAGTTTAATTTATATCTTCCTTGCGAAGGAGGTGTCTATTTAAAGTAAGTTACTTTCTGGTTCGTCTTGATTTGATTTACGCATCCAATAGTTGTACCTTCCTTTTCATTCTGCTTCCAATGTTTTCTCAATAGGAGACTAGCATGATCTAGGTGAACTAGCATATTAGAGATGTATTTGATAGTTGCCCTGTATGAGAAACTTTCCCCTTTGATTTTGGTCTTGTTTCATTGCTACCAAATAGACGAGCTGATAAGAGTAGGTAGAATTGTTTTAATATGAATCTTTGATGGAGATGACCAGAACCATGCTCTGAATAGATGCTTAATGGTCATGAATCTCCTTATATCGACTCTTAAGATTCCTGCAAAAAAAGACCATATACTCCAAGTGAAGTCACATGCCACAAATAAATGATCGTTTGACTCAAAGTTTCTACAGAACATGCATTTGAATGCAATTGGTATATGTCTAGACTGCATTACTGAATCTATAGGAAGTTTGTTTTGTAAGAGTTTTCAGGCTAAGAACGAGCATTTCATTGGAGTTATATAATTCCACAGATTTTCAAAGAGAGATGAGTTAAATAAGAAAGGAATTATGGTACTCAGAGTTTCTTTAGTACTAAATTTACCATCCTTAGATATTCCCCAGTAGATAGAGTCTTTAACATTCTCTTTAATACGTGTCTTTAATACAAGTTTTATGTTTGAGTCTATTAGGTATCTTTTTAGTTTTTGAACATTCCATTCAGAGTTTTCCCAGGAAGTGTTTATAAGGATTCCTTTGAACCAGCTACCATTTGTGTTATTTTCTAGTTTGATTAGGGGAGGATTACCATACCAGTTGTCGAGCCATAGATCTACTTTACATTCACCTAAGATCCATTTCATTTCATCCTCTACAAAGTCTTTTATATTGGACAACCTTCTCCACGTTTGAGAGCCTTTCTTGGAGAAGTTTATTTATAAAGGATGTTTATCTTTGCTGTAAATACTATGGATAAAATTTACTCACAGAGAGTTGCTCTCTCTGTATTTGATCTATAGTTTACAAGAAAATGAAGTCTGCATATATTGTAATCTTCTAACATTCAATCCACCCTCACCATATGATTTGCATATTTTTTGCCAGGATGACCAGTGGATTTTGGCTTCTTCATTTGTTGATCCCCATAAAAATCTGTTCAGCAATGTTTTAATTTTGGAGATGATTGAGTTAAGGAGCCAATAACTTTGTATCATGTATAGAGGGATGGGCATAAGAACTGAGTTTATTAAGGTAAGTCTTCTACCAAACGATAACAGCTTGTCATTCCAGTTGTCTATATTTTCCTTTATCTTCTCTAACAGTGGTAGGTTGTTGATTGTTTTGTTGTTTGGACTAAGTGTAATGCCTAGATAAGTAGTTGGGAGGTTACTTATGACGAGCTCGGATAATTGAGTCACTGTGCAATGATTAAATCCGAAGGGAAATTTGGACCGAACCACCACACTAAAATTTTGAAGAGGACAAATGTATTAATTCTTGACTAAGCTAGTTGTTAATAAACTTAAAACTATATTACTAATGGGTCCTTAAACTCGACCCGGTTTCATGACCCGATCCAATAAGCCCATTGGTTAGTAATTAAGTAGACATACCCCATCCACTTTCATTAATGAGGGTGATCAGAATTTATTACTAGTAGGCAGCTTAATTATCTCTCTACTCTTCACATAAACACAAAACACCACTAAATTACCAAAACACTTTTTAAACATTTTACTAGATTACTGTCAGGCAATAAACCACACCAAATTGGCGACCATAGTGGGAGCACGACGGTGCCTGAATTTTACATTCAAAACCAGCAAGCAAAGCAGTTCGTATGGATCTGAATGAGCATAATATTCCACCCATAGAAGTGGAAAGTGAAAGGGAAAACAAGGAATATACCATCGAGAAGCGAGACCAGCTAAGGGCTGAAATAGAGGCGTTAAGAGCAATAAAGAAAGCTGTTAAAGAGAAATCTGGAGCGTCAGTACTTCATCACACTAACAACCCCGGAGACAATGATCAATCTTTGAAGACTCACCTCAGCTCAAAAAGACACACAGATCTAAGCATGTTGAGAGTTCTACATCTGAGTCCTCCAACAGTTCCTCAAATGAGGCAGAAATACGCTCTAGACATCTTCTTAAAAGGTTTGATAGCTCCAAGATGGAGAAATACAATGGGAGCCGAGATCCAGACAACCATCTGGAACAATTTAAAAAATTCATGATGAACTTTGATGACGATGAAAAGCTTTTGTGTAGAGATTTCTCCCAAACTTTCACAGGGAGTACCCTTAAATGGTATAATAGTCTCCTTCAAGGGTGTATTAGAAATTTTGATACATTATGGGTTGCCTTCTAGAGGCAATTTGTTGGAAGTAAAGAACTAAAGGGTAATGGGGACACCATTATCCATTATGCTCAGGAACCAAATGAGTCCTTAAAATATTACATAATTCGCTTTGTGACTACGAAGAATGGACTAGCAGATTGCTTTGAACAAGTTGTAATTGCTTCCCTTAGGCAAGATTTAAATCATGGGAATTTAACTGATTCTGTGACTCGGAAGAAGGCTATGACCTGGGGTGGTTTATTGAACCAAGTGGGAAAACAGATCAATGTATAAGAAACAAAGAAAACAAAAGTACACCGATAGATGAGGTCTACCACTACAACAACAGCTCTTCCAGCCACTAACCAATCCGGTTACAGGGAAAATGAGATCGGACAAGGGTCTAACCGGTCCAAGCAGAATCAGTTCAACCAAACCCAGAGCCAACAAACCAGAAGTAAGAGGGGTCCTTGGGTCCAGCCTGATTGGTTTGCTGAATTGGGGGAGAATGTAGCCACAATCTATGATAATACCAAGAATGAAGTGCACTTTTGAAAATCGGCAGCATTGCAGTCCCCCAGAGAGAACCAAAACACTCGTTTTTTCCAATATCACAATGATATAGGCTATGATACTCAGGATTGCATAACATTGAAACAAGAGGTCCAAAACCTTATTGAAAGGGGAAAGTTGGGAGCTTATGTCAATAAACGAAGTGGAAATAGACCGGATAAGCACAAAATAATGCTCCCCAGACGAATCCTTCAAACATTCCTGGGACATCTGCACAAGAGGGTTCCATGGTGATTCCTGAAAGATTTGATGTAGACTCTGAGTATCTGGATCCAGATCCAGATCGAAATAAGGTGGGGGGGGGGGATAACAGAGAAAACTAAGACAGTTTCCAAACTGATCAGCTTCTTCGAATCGTTAACCATTTTTGGAGATACTGTGACTGCACCTACCACTTCATTAAGGAGGAGGCATGTCCACAATTTGGCAACCCAGTTAGAAGGTGGAATGTCTCCCTATCAGTGCCAGTCCCCATTCCCATTCATACTTTTTGATAAGGATGACCTGAAGGACATTGCAGGACCTTATGAGGATTCGGTGGTCATAGGGGCTTCAATAGGGGGAAATGATATACGCCAACGTCTGATCGATACGGGTAGCTCAGCAAACATCCTATTTTTAAGCTCCTACACGCAAATGAGAAATCCAACAGTTATTCAACGTTCGAACATAACCATTGTAGACTTCACAGGGAGTTCTACAGATGTAATTGGGGAGTTCGAAGAGGAAGTATTGTTGGGCAAGAGGCCCTTTAAAACGATGGTAAGAGTGCTATTTGTTGTGGTGGATTCCCCAACATCATATAATGCAATTTTTGGGAGGTCTTGGATTTCCAAAATGCATGTTGTGGCCTGCACAGTCCATCAATGCTTGAAATATGTTGTTCAAGGACAAGTAGGTGTCGTCCGGAGCAGTCAAAAGATAGCCAGAGAATGCTATGCAACAGCTATTGCCCTTAAAACTCTAGGGACAGTGAGGATTAACAAGGATTAGCAGTTACTGGAGCCTTCAACTGAGGAACGTAAGATTGATGATCTTAGGTAGGCTCCTAGTGTTGTAATACCTATTGAAGAGGTTGAAACTTACTCCCTCGCAGAGGGCAAGAATGTTAAGATTGGTTCTAAATTGGCACCATAGTTGAAGTATCAGTTGTTGTTCTTTTTGATGAATAATCAACATGTGTTTGCATGATGCAACAATGATGTTACCGGAGTACCGACATATGTTATTTCACACAAGTTGTCAATCTGGAGTGATGTTGCACAAGTTGTACAAAAGAAGAGAGCTTTTTCCAAGAAAAAAACAGATGTGATTGTTCAAGAAGTTGACTGATTAACCAAGATGAGTCACATTAAAGAATCCCAGTACTCTTTATGGACTGCCAACCCTGTGTTAGTCAAGAAAAATAATGGCAAATGGCGTATGTGTATTGATTTCAATGACCTCAATAAGGGAATGCCCTAAGGATCTTTATCTCGTTCCTCTGATAGATCAGTTAGTGGATTCTACATCTGGAAACAAGTTGTTATCCTTCATGGATGCCTTCTCAGGGCACAACCAGATACAAGTAGATCCGAAGGATCAAGATCATACTACTCTCATCACAGATAAAGGTCTTCATTTTTACAAGATGATGCCATTCGAGTTGAAGAATGCTGGGGCCACTTATCAAAGGCTAGTGAATAAAGCTTTTGCTAATCAGATTGGCAAGAACATGGAAGTGTACATATATGATATGATTGTTAAAAGTTTGGAGGAAGATTCACACATATCTGACCTTCAAGAAACATTTTTCAATTTGGAAGCTGCAAATTTAAAGTTAAATCCTGAGAAATGTGTGTTTGGAGTCCGATCTGAAAAATTCTTAGGCTACATAATAAGTGAAAAGGGAATTCAGTCTGATCCGGATCAGCTTAATGTCTCACTAGCAATGGACCCTCCTCAGAATATTAAAGAAGTTCAAAGGCTCACAGGAAGGTTGGCTGCTTTGAACAGATAGATCAAAAGAAAGAGAATGAAAAAAATATGAACATACTTGTTATTCAACCTAAATATTGAAGATACACTCTTCTCCAATACATTTTCGATGGCATTTCGCCTTCAGATAAAGCTGTGGCAACAAAGATCAAGTACAAGGCTCATGGTTTCTTGATAATAAGAGAAGTTCTTTACAAAAAGTATTTCAGCAGGCCTCTCCTACGCTGTTTAAGGTTTGAAGTATCTCAGGTGGCATTATCCGAATTACATGATGGGGAAAGCTGAGCACACTGTGGCAGATGCTAAAGAAATGGTGAAGAAATGTGATCCTTGTAAAAAATATAGGGATGAAATTCATGTGCCAGCAGTACCTATGGAGTCTATATCTGAACCAATACCCTTTTCCAGATGAGGTATGGATTTAGTTGGACCTCTTCCTATGGCATCCAGTAGATGTAGAACTATTATAGTCGCCATTGACTATTTCTCTAAGTGGATAGAGGAAGCTCCCTTGTCTGGAACCACTTCGAAGGATGTTATTAAATTTATCCTATCTAACATATGTTGTAGGTTTGAGGTTCCTTTGAAGATTAGTACAGATAATGGGCCAAAGTTTGATGACAAAGACATGGAAACCTTTTGTACCTCTAGAGGAATTCAACATTGTTTTTCTTCTTATTTCCACCCTCAAGCAAATGGCCAAGTTGAGGATGGAAATAGAACCATCTTGTCCGGACTAAAGAAGAATTTGAAGTGAGCTGCAGGATAATAGCCAAGTTAATTAAAAGAAGTATTGTGGGCCTACCAAACTACTTTTCGGGTTGCCACACAAGAGTCTCCTTTTTCTTTAGTATATGGGATAGATGCGATTACTCCCATGGAGGATACTTTACCATCATAGATTCCACAAGTATTTCCAACAAGTTAATGATGTAGCAATTAGGAATCAGTTAGACTTAATAGAAGAAAAAAGGGTTAAAGCACATCTCAGATTAGCACACTACCAATGCTTGATGAGGAGCAGATTTGCTTCCAAAGTAAAAAAGAAGAGATTTTCAAACAGGAGATAAAGTTTTAAAAAAATCTTTTTACATACCAAGGAGAAGCAGTTCTTGTGCTGGCTCCAAACTAGGAAAGCCCTTATTTGTTCTATGAAAAGGTCAAACCAGGGACATACAGGCTCCAAGACAAATAAGGGAGAGCTCTGAATCATCCATAGGATGTTGAACATCTCAGGTTATATTTAGAATAAAACTCTTTGTAAATATTTACTTGTTAAATACCAATGTAAATATTATGGGGAATACTCTTTCCTACCCTAGTGGCGCGGGGAGGTCTTAATGAGGTGTCAGGATTTTTTAATAATATATGATGTCTTCTTCAAAATTCTGGTGTGATTTTGTTTCAAATCAGATATAAATTGCTTATTCAACACCCCGGCTCTCAAGTTTTCTTGAGTTGATCGTATATATTTAATACTTGATCACAATTATTAAACGCATGTGATCAGAGATATTGGATACCTTTGTTGAACACTTCTGAAATATTAGTGGCTATTTAAACATTGGCCATAGAAGATTTAAACAAAATATTAAACAAAAGGGAAATGTGATAATTAAAACCTTAGGGCTTGTTCCCTTCGGTTTTCTTCACCACCTTTTTTTTGGGACTTTTGAGTTCAGCACTTAAACTCTCACCTGTTCCTTCATCATCATCAGTGGAGTAAACTGCACTAGAGTACTTGTGCTTGTCACCATCTACTATGGTATAGAATGGGATGTCATCGTAGTCTACGTATTTCTATAGGGGACCAAGGGTCCTCTTGGAAAAGGTCTCATAAAACAACAGGAGCATATCGGATTTGATTCCATCATCCCTCTTCTCTAGAGAATCCACTACCTCATTGGCATACTTCTCTATGCCTGCAGATACGGCTTGGGCTTGTTGGTGTTCCACGACCTCTTTCTCTTTAATCTTCTCTTCGACAGCATTCTCCAACTTAGCCTTCTCATCGGACACATTTTGGATAATGCCATCCTTAGTTTTCAATTGCTCCTTTAAAGCTGTGAGGTCTTTTGAAGAAGAGGTCTCCAGGTTGGAGTATTTGGTTTGGAGCTCCTTACTGGTCGCTTCTGATGTGAGCAATTTGGCAACTAACTCTTCTTTATCCTTCTTCAATACCTCTATGCTTTGTTAAGCATTAAGGAGATCATTCGAAAAGTTTTGCTTGTCAGTGGTTAGAGAATTAATGGTACCTGTTCTCACCTGCCTCTCCAGGTCAATTACTCATCGAATATAACCTAGGAGGGCATGGATCAAGGTGTTTTGCTCCCCGAATATAGCATAGGTCTTCCCATTATGAGTCACCACATTGGAAGAACTGAGAGGGCTGTAAGGGCCAGCGAAGTCATCTTTCTCTAGATCAATAAAATAAATATTAATATTTTGAAAGGCCTCAAGGTCTACCTCATCATTTCCATCACCAACAATCTGTTCGGAGTGAAGGTCAGTTGGAATTTCCTCCCGTAAAGTGGGATAGGTAAGAGCTGGGGAGAGGACTTCAGGTGGGCGAAGGATTATCTCTGCTCCCATGGTAACCTTCCTTTTCTTAGCAGCTTTTTCATCACTGCTGGCCTTATGCTTTTTATCCTTCTTCGGAGGCTTCAATGGGTTCTTTGACCCACCAACTTCCTTTATAGTCACCTCTACTGCTTTCAGCAAAACAACATTGATACCTCTCTTTTTCTCCGAACGGGTCCCCTCAGTAGTCATTTGGGTTGGGTCTGTTGTGGCCTTCTTCTTCATGTTCTTCATTTTACTGGGGGCTTTGGCCGTGGAAGGTAGATATAACTTAGCATCCTTGGCTTATATCCTCTTTAAGATCACATCTGCAGGAGGAGGGGTAGTCAACTCTTCCCATGTGAGATCTCTTCTACCTGTGGTGTTCCACATGGGAGACCTCACAAAGTTATTTGACTTGAAGCAATTGTGGAAAACATTTCCACAATTCTTGAAGCCCAAACATTTAGCTTGGCGCAAGTATCCTGCACTGCCTCAAAGTAACCCAAGAACTCCTTTGGAAGAACTAGAAAGAAATACAAGTTAGTTTAAATTAAAAACTTAGAATTTAAAAGATAAAAGGAAAAAGTAAGAGAAACTCACAATTTCTCTTCGAACGACTGGTTAAAAGGCTTGAATTTGAGTTCGCCTTGATTTTCTTATCATTCTCCCAAGCCCCACTTATAAATAGGAACTGCGTCCTCTAGGGATTTTCAGACTCTAACAGATTATCCACTACCTTATAATCGTTCCCCATGTTGTAATGGTAGAAGGGGATCTGATGGTTCTTACACAAGCTTGCCACAACAAAAAACTGTTCCATCGGTACTGGAATCTTGGACAACCTGAACACCATGATGCAGGCCAGAAGTATACTAAGCATGAGGCTCATCTGGCTGGGGCACAACTTGATCAGATGAAAGTATCAGACTATCTCCGGGTCCAAAGGGAATCAAAGTCCCCAGTTTAATACTTCAGTATAACCCACCACTTCGTTTAGCTTGCAATCCATAGGGGTCTCGTGGAGTGATTGGGATCCTCAGTTTTACAGATTCTGGGATCCCCTACTTAGTACGGATCCGACCTAGCTCAGCTGTGTGGGTATACACATAGTTAATATTTAGAAGGGCCACCAAGTATTTTACACTTACCTTCTTGAAGCAGGGACCCACTTTGCCCTCCTAGCTCTCCGGAAGAGCATCTGGATGAGTCATGCCCACCTTGGTTTTGCCTTTCCGGTCTGAAGTTGCATCTCCTGTTTGACCTCAGCCTCAGCCTCAAAAGGGGCTTCTTCTATGTTGTCTTCTATATTTTCTTCTATCAGTCTGGAAGCCTGTTCGGATGGCTTTGAAGAAGCTTGTTCTGATGGTTTAAAAGATGGCTGTTCGGATGGTTTTGCAAACAGCTGTTTAGAGGGTTGTGCAGATATTGATTTGGATAATCTGGTTTCCATTAGGGGCTGCTGCCCGGATGATTTAGCTTGAGATACAGACTTTACTACCTCCGAACTGGAGGGGTTTGAAGATGAATGAGTAGATTTTGGTTTAGACTGACGTGTAACCCGGTGAGGAGTTAACTTGTCTGGTGACTTTTCTGTGTCTGATCCCATCGTAATGAAAGGAGAGGGTTTTCTTACACTGGAAACGACTTTCTCTTTGGGTAAAGGGTTTTGGAACTCTTGGACTGAGGACCCAGATGGGAGAGGTGTAAGATTCGCTACAAACGGAAGTTTCCTAACTTTGGGGTTTTTTGAAGAAGATGACCCCTGACCAGTATTCTGTTGTGGTTGATTACCTTTTTCACTTGGAGAAGCAGGAAGACCAACAAAAATACGTTTGTACCTTGCTACTTTGTGTGATTTTGCTAATTCAGACAAGTTCAACGAACATCTTTTAACTAAGGCGTTTCTAGCTGTGAACATATATGACTCAAGAACAAAGTTGAAGGTGAACTGAGCTCTCTCTTTCTCTCTAAGAATGTTTATGATTTTTTGAAGACAATGAAACAGAAGAACAATTTATATACAACGGTGAAAAAGATCAGTTACCTAAGAGAAGTTGGGTCAACTTTTAGCAATGATTAAAAGCTGCAAAGTGTGAAAATTAAAGCCTAGGTAACTTTCTAGTCTAGTGGGTGCGACAATCTTAGAGAAAAACGGATGGGAGGTCGAACTAAAGCTTGATACGTGTCCCACGATTCAAGAAAAAATCTTATAATTCTGAAATGAAAAATCAGTTCTGAAAAAATATGAACATGATCACTCTTAAAGAAAAACTCTTACATTTCGAACAACACAAACAACTCGGAAAAAATTGATATTGGTTTCTTGAGTTTTAGCTCTTCCAAAGATCATTTGAAAGACCTAAAGAGGCTACGGATGAGTTCGGATAATTGAGTCACTATGCCATAATTAAATCCCAAAGGTAATTCGGACTAAACCACCACACTAAAATTCCGAACAGGACAAATGTATTAATTCTTGACTAAGCTAGTTGCTAATCAACTTAAAATTATATTACTAATGGGTCCTTAAACTCGACCTAGTTTCATGACCCGATCCAATAAGCCCATTGGTCAGTAATTAAGTAGACATACCCCATCCACTTTCATTAATGAGGGTGATCAGAATTTATTACTAGTAGGCAGCTTAATTATCTCTCTACTCTTCACACTAAACATAAAACACCACTAAATTACCAAAACACTTTTTAAACATTTGATTTGATTACCCTTAGGAAAAAATAAACGACACCAACTTAGACTGAAGCTAGTTTGAATTGCAAGGGCATTTCTTCTGTTCTGTGAGAGACTGGAGGCTGTAGTGATGTTAGTTTTCTCTTTATTACGAGCCTGGCCAAAGATATTTTGGTAAACCTTCAACAATTCTCCAATTTTCTCCATAGAAGATGATAGTCCATTAGTAAAAATAAGTAAATCATTAGCAAAAGATAGATTAGGAATACTTAGTTTTCTTATGTTAGAAAATATTAAGGATTTATCTTTTGCAAACATAACATGTAAGCCTCTTATTAGAATCTCCTCAGCTAATTTAAAGAGACTAGGGGACAGTGGATCCCCTTGTCTAACACCCTTTTTTACTTTGAAGAAACACACAGATTCCCCATTTATAAGAATAAATACATTTAATGATTTTAAAATGTTACTCACTATAGTAATTACTCTGTTATTGCAGCCATAACATTGTAGAAATTTCAGGACAAAGCTGTGTTAAAGGTTGTCGAAAGATTTTGCCATATCTACCTTAATGATTATGTTACCAGCCTTTGTTTATCTACTAGTGTCATGCACGAATTCCTTTACTATCACTGTGTTCTCATGAATGGATCTGCCTCTTACATATACTCCCTATATTTCAGAGATCATTTTAGGCAAAAGAAGTGAAAGTCTATTATTTAGTAGTTTAGACATTATTCAATTATACATTGTACAAAGACTTATTGGCATGTATTGCTTCCAGTATCTAGGGTCGTCTACTTTTGGGATTAAGTAAATTCCAGTAGCTAGTATGACCTTTGGAATGTCTTGCCCTTTAAGAAAAGATCTCATTGCATTGCATAGATTCTATTTTATGATGCTCCAACACGATGTAAAGAAGCTTATGTTGTAACCATCCACTCCAACTGCCCTTTCAGAATTGATGCTTTGAATTATACTCCATATTTCTTGTTCTCAAGGTTTAACTAACATGGAACAATTTTCAGAGTAGTTAATTACTTTTGGAATAACATTAAAAATAGCATCATTCAGGTAATCATCTTGTACTTCCTGATTTGAATAAGATGGAGTAAATAAAATATTTTTTAAAGTATTCTATTGTTGTTGATTTGATGTCTTCATCCTCTCAAAGCCATTTGTTGTTGTGATTTATCCCTGTTATTCTTGTTTTCCTTCTTTCTTCTTCTTCTTCTTCTTCTTCTTCTTCTTCTTCTTTTTACAAAATTTTAATAAGTTTTCGTGTTTCTATCTCCATCCGGGATCCAACTTGAGTAACATTTTTGTTTCCAGTACTCCTCTTCCATGGATAGAGCCAGAAGATGCTCAACAGTAGCTTTGGCCAATGTTATCTTATCATCATGACTGTTAGAGTTTATGAAACTTATTTCACAGGCTTTGACATTTTCCTCTGTTTGAATCACCTTATCAAAGATGTTACCGAAATGTTATTTGTTCCAAGTTTTCAAAACTTCCTTTAATCTCTTTAGCTTTTTCCAGAAGATGAATAAGGGGTATCCAGTCATAGGTTCAATCCAACTTGATTCTATAATCTTTAGGAAATCCTTGTCCAGAATCCAAGCATTGATAAATTTGAAGCTTTTTATGTGCTTGACTCTGTCTTTAGTTATACATATACATATTGGAGTGTGATCAGAACAGGAACGAGCCATATGAACAACCCTTGTTTCTGCAAAATAATCAGTCCACTTTTGATTGATTAGAACACGGTCTAGTCTCTTTCACTTAGTCTTATTAGACCATGTGAATTGTGTCCCTGAAAAACCTGCATCTTCTAAGAAACATTCCTTTATGACTTCATTAAAGTCAGTAGAACTCTGATAGCAGTAATTAGAACAGCCTAATTGTTCAGTTGATGATATTGTAGTGTTAAAGTCCCCCATAAGTAGCCATTCATTTAATAAACTTGCTATGCATCTGATTGTGTTCCATAGATTCATTCTTGTTGCTCTCTAACACCTAGCATATAAACAGGTGACTGAGAAACCTTTATGGGTTAGATAATGTTTGGTGTATGTGTATAAACATTGTTCACAGTCTCTGATGATGTTTATCTGAAAATCTGCATTCCAAAACAACCAAATTTTGTTAAAGATAGTAGCATATAAGTTCGGTAGACTTAGCTTTGTTTATAAGGACTCTATTTGATCTGTGCTTATCATAGGCTCCTGGATGCAAAGGAAGGAGATCTTCTCTTTTCTGATAATTGAATTCAGTATTCTGATTAAATTTTTGTTTCCAACTTCTCTTATGTTCCAACATAAGATCTTGATTATTTCGGGTTGATACGTGAAAATCTCGTCTCTTTTAATTGAAGAGATTAAATAACTAGAGGTTTGTTCTTTTTGTTTGCTTTAGCAAGTTTCAGTTTTCTGTCTAATAATTTTTCGAAACTTGGGTCTAACTCCTTTTCCTTGAAGGTTGCAGTGATATGTAGACTACTAGAATTTTTTTTTTCGAGTAATGTAAGCAGGGGAGTTTGAATCTTCAGATTGGGAAGAGTTGTGTTCAGCTTCCAGTGATTTACTTGCTTTAGCTATTTCCTCTTCTTCCTTTTCATCTTCGTTCTGTTCTTGATCAGCAGGTAAGCCAAAATTCTCTTGCCTTGTTAAATTATGTTCTGGTTCTATTTCTTATGTTAGTTTACTCTTTTCTTCTGAAATTGTTGTTGTAGTATTGAGATTATTTGGCATTTGAGCTTGTCTTTAAATCCGCGTATCTAGGGAACTGATTATGTTATCTTCAACTACATTTTCTTCTGGTTCAGACTTCAGTTTTTTGCATAATGATTTTTCATGGCCAACGTGTGAGTAGTGGTCACAATACATAGGCACATTTTTGAAGCTTAAATGAATCCATACTCCTTTATTATCTTCAAAACCCAGCCACATGTTGTGCTGAAGTTGTCTAAAATGTTAATTTTGACCCAAGCGTAACAAGCATTGTATAATTCCTTTTTTAGGAAGGATCCAAGTTTTGATTGGGTCTCCAATTGCAGATGCAAGTGAGTGGAAAACTCTTCATTATATAGGTTCCAGAGAGTCTTTCCATTCTGACCCATACTGGCACTATTGCACTCTCGTTTTTTGGGCTGAAATCAGGCTGCCATTTTAGGATTCTCATTGAGTAATGGCCTATAGTCCATATCCTTATACTCCATATTTTACAAATATCATCTCGCAGAGAAAACTCAGGAAACAAATACCTCGACTCCCAGTTTGTATAAGAGAATTCTCCATCAAATCTTCTGTCTTTAAAGAACTTGTCTAATAGTTGTTATTTAGGAAGCCATTGGAGAAATGTCCTACTAACGTATATGTAGTTGAAGATTGAAGTTTCTCTAATACTTTTCCATTAAACTGTATATCAATGTGTTCATTTTTATACTTTATGTAATCAGGTTTAATAAACTCCTTATTAGCAGTTCTTGAAGCAGCTTCTAGATATGATCTCTTGCTCGAATTCTCCATTTGAATCTTGGTGAAACTTGTTCTTTGACTGTTTTGATGAAATAATTTAAAGGGAAATCTTATATCATCTTGATTTGTTTGAAAATGCAGAAAATCTAAGAAGCTTTAAGACCAATGTATGTTGAAGGATCGTGAAACTGAGATAACAACACTACTCTGTTTTGAGTCTTTGAGGTGAAAGACAAAATATAGTAGATTCTTCCCGGACTTTCAACCAGATGTAGAAGAGGAGGGAGATGGTTTGAGAAGATGATGCCAAGAAAAGTTGAATCAGAATGATCACTAGTTGGAGATGAATAACACATTGAATTAAGACTTCAACTTGCTCTGTTTCTTGGAGCTTCTTGGAGCATTTTTCCCCCTTATAACTGACTTTCAATCAGATAATAAGACTTTAACACGGAGAGAAAATCATCATAGGTTAAATCATGTCAAACATCTCCAACAGATCAAGAAATTGGAAAATATCCAAAACCCATATATAAAAACTCGATCATTCACCTCGCAAAGACACGACTAACACCATAAAAATCTTGTACCAAGATAACTTAATTATCTGTCACGATATACAAACCGGTGTAAAGAAATTTCAATTGAAATCTAATGTAACTTAGGGTATTTAAGTTTATTTTAATAAAATCTAATAAAAAAATCATTAATGTTGGGCTGATGATAATAATAATAATAAATTATTATTAAATTTTATAATGTTATAAATAAAGTGTGGATGCCACTTGATCATCGTTACGAGAAAAATAATGCATTTATTGCTGAATTAAGAGTAGTAATTGATGGTTGAAACCGGTTGTTTTTAATGATTGTTGAAATACTCAGTAGTGGTTTAGGTTTTTGGTTTCTTCTTCATTTTTATCTATTTGTAGGAAAACCTTGTTATCGGTTGTATTTCGAAATGGGTTATCAAAATCAAAACTAATTATCAATTCAATCCTTCTCAAAATCCTTCTCCTCTCAAAGCTATTATTTATCTTGAAAGTTTAAATTTAGGTTACTTAAGAATATTTAAGTTACTTAGCTTTAAACTTGGTTTACAAACTCGATTGGCAGAAAAAATCATGACCTATATTTTTCTATGTTTTACTTCTCAGGTCTTTCATTTTGCAGGTTCATCACTTGGTATACATATAGGACTTCATCAGCAAAAAAGGCTCAATAGGACTGAAGTTTGGCATGGAGAATTCTTTCAACTCTAGTTAAAGTTCTTATTTTAACTTTGTATCTTCATTAAGATGAATACATGTACCATCATGTAACAATTTTTATTCCAAGGAAATTATTTCTTGCCCAAAATTAGTGTGGATGCTGATGAGGTCGGATTTATTTTACACTAGCCATTGTATATATCCGAGGGGCAGTTCAGACATATCTAGTACCATGCCCTACCGAACAGTATAACTTAGTAGAACATGACTCAGCTAGTTTCTAGTCATTTCATCTCTTGGGCTAATAGGTTTTTAAACTTAACCTAAGCCTAGGATCCGACCCAGAAGGCCTATGGATCATTAAATAATAAAAAATACCCCAACTAATTTCATTAATGAGAGTGATTAACATTTACTCCTAGCACACACCTTACTTATTTCTCTACATTTTACACTAGACATTAAATTCCCAAAACTCTTTCCCAAACTACTGATGGCGACCATAGTGAGAGACGACAATGCTTGAAAAAAAATTCAAAACCAGTAATAACAACCAGTTCGGATGGATCTGAATGCACAAAATACACCACCTACAGAGGTGGAAGCAGCAACAAAGAATGATGAGTACACTATTTAGGAGATCATAAGAGACGCAATGAGAGTAGTGATTATTCCTCAAAGCTGGTTTTCTGTGGTCATGGAGGTTATGGTCGTTGTTTGTTCCCTCACTTTCCTTTCCAGGTCAACTATCAGACGGATACAACCTACGAGGGCATGACCCAGAGTATCTTATTCGCTTGATATCACATATGTCTCACCGTTATGGGTTACGACATTGGTCATATTGGAATGAGGATAAGGCTCCGCGAAGTCATCTTTGTCCAGATCACTAAAATACATGTTTTGAAACGCATCCAGAGCAGCAGTTTCCTGTTTGGCAGGAAGGAATGTTTGAGAAGGAAGTTTAGGTGGTATTTCTTCTTGTGGAGGAGGATCAGTAGGAATAGGAGGAGGAAGTTCGAAATGACGCAGAATTATCTCTGACCCTAAGCTACCTTTATTTTTCCTTGCAGCTCTTTCGTCACTACTCTCATTGCGTCTCTTGTGATCCTTTATTGTAATATGGGGTGGATCATCTGATCCGCCAGCTTCCTTGACTGTAACTTCAACTGCCTCCATCAAAGCGAAATTGATTCCTCCTTGATTTTCCGAACTAACCCCTTCGGTAACTTGTTGAGATGGGTCAACTTTGGGTTTCTTCTTTTTCTTGTTCTTAATCTTTTCCATGTGACTAGGGAATTTATTCCGGGAAGGCAAGTAAATTTTACCATACTTAGCCTCAGTTCGCTTCAAAATAACATCGGTAGGAGGAAGAGTGGTCAGCTGCTCCCAGGTAAGATCTCTACTCCCCGTAGTATTCCAAAGATGAGACCTTACGAAGTTTCCAGAAGTAAAGCAATTAGGGAAACCGTTTCTCCATCTCTCTGATTCCCATTCGTTTAGCTTGGTACAAGTAGTTTGGCATGCCTCTAGGTGCTCTGGGAACTTTTTTGCCAATACTATAACAAAACACAATAATCAGTTCAGACTATTAATATAGCATTTAGAAACCAATAAAAATACGAACATGTATTACTTGAACTTTTCCAGCGACTGGTCAGCTGGTTTGGATTTGTGGTAGAGTTTATATTCATGTCATTTTCCCACGTCCTGCTAATAAAAATAAATCGAGTCCTCCATGGAAGTGCATCAGGATTGGATAAGCCCACACTCAACCTGGTTGTCTGATATGATTTATGATAAGAGGAGATTCCCCAAAGTAAGTGCAAGCACGAGCAAGAGGACCGTAAAATTGGATTAGAGAAAACAATGTATAAAAGGACGAGCTCTACAACGTCGACATAAATCAAGATCGAAGGTAGATTGAGATGACGAGCTCTACATCGTCGACACAAATCGAGCTCGAAGGCAGATTGAGATGGGAAGTAGATGGAGCTCGAAGACATCAAGGGAAGAGTCGACCAACCAGATTAGGGACGCGGTGAATGTATGATCAAGATTGAGTGCAAACTCAAAGAAGATAAACTGACCACATGATGAGTGAGCTCGAGCTCTGCAAACCAGAGCAGACCTGATCTCGCTGAAGGAATGACCCAACGCGACTTAAAGTGTAGATCAGACTAGGTATTTTCTTATTTATTATGTAACGCACGTTTTGACACTTAATTCAAACATAGGGATAATAACGTTAGTGGGTTAGTGGAGCGTTAAGTGCGAACATATGTAATTACCCACTAACTCCTACATTATAAATAAGGAGAACCAATCTATGAATAAATGGATATTTTTTAGGCTGTATCTCTTTCTTGGCTATAATATTAAAGACATTACTGTGGTAGAACTTGTTATTCCCGTAATAATTTATTGTCTTCTGTTTGTTCGGACGTTTCAAAGGGAGTGTCTTTCCATGTTCTCCTCCATTACGTTTGACTGATGTTTCGACGATTTAGTATCTGATGGGGGTTTTATTGTCTCCGGACTAGTAGGTTTCGAAGAAGAGGGTGTACGTTTAGCTTTAGACAGACGAGTTACCATGCGAGGGGTGGATTTCTCAGCATCTGAACCCATGTCCTGGAAAGGTCAAGGTTTCCTGACACTGGAAACTATCTTTTCTTTATCCGGAGGATTTTGGGATTCTTGAACTAAAGACCCTGACTGTAAGGGAGATATGATTGGGACAAAAGTTGATTTTCTAACTTTTGATGTCTTTGATGATGATGAGCTCTGGTCTGTGCTTGTTTTTGGTCGACTGATTTCTCTACCAGGAGAGGCAGGGATTCCAGCTGCAACTCTTGCGTCTCTTCTTTTCTCTTTCCAAATCCGATAAATTTAGGCGACTTCATTTCACCAATGCATTTCTGGCTGTGAACATAAATCTACCCAGACACAATTTAATAATTATCAAGCTTTCTCTCTCTAGATTGTTTTGTATTCTTAGATACAATAAAATAGTGAAATCAATTTATATGGAGATGAAGATGTATGAGTTTACCTAGGGGAAGAAAAAACGATTAAAGTAATGATCAGGGGAAAGAAAGTACGAGGGTTACACCCTAAGTTGTTTTTTAGCTAGATAGGTATATGAATCTAGGGAAAAAAACGGTTGAAAGATCAAACCAAAAATCGACACATGTCGCACTTCAGAAAACTGACTTTTGGAATTCATAACTGTAAAGTGAATCTCTTCAAATCTGATCAAGACTTAGTTCAGATACAAATGTTAGATCAGACGATCACCTTGAATACATGTTGAAACTTATTTTTCCGTGTTAGCTCTTCCAGAGATTCTTTGCAAGACCTAAATGGGCTACTGATGAGGTCAGATTTCTTTGACACTAGCCGTTGTATATATCCGAGGGGAAATTTGGACATATCCAGTACCAGGCCCCACCGAACAGTATGACTTAGTGGAACATGACTCATCTAGTTGTTAGTCATTTCATCTCTTGGGCTAATAGGTTTTTAAATTTAACCCAAGCCCATGACCTGGAAGGCCCATGGATCATTAAATAGTATAAATACCCCATATACTTTCATTAATGAGGGTGATTAACATTTAATCAAATCACACACCTTACTTATCTATCTACATTTCACACTAAACATTGAATTCCCAAAACTCTTTCCCAAACTACCCTTCAGTGAGAAATAATCCACACCAGATGCCACTTGGACTGAATTGGATCGAGACTTAGGATTGTTTTTCCAACAATTAAGTATAAAGTTAAAAGCTCAATACAAGTTATAGTCTTCATTGTTTGTGGAACAATCACAAACAATATGTTAATTTTTTTTGAATTAAAAAATTAATTGTGAAAACAAATAAGTAAGTAAATGATAATAATAGGTGATAAAATGAAACATATTATTCTCTTTTAATATATGTGATTAGATAAATAAGATAACATGTTGTGAATTTAATTGTTTAAAATTAACTTATTTCAACTTATATATAAATAAAACCTTACCCTTTTATTTAATCACTAACGCTGAAAAAATCGTCATTTACAAATAAAATCTTCTATATTTTTTTTTCTCTAGCATATATCTTTCATAAAGTGTTCATCTAGAGTTTTAATTTTTGTATTCAAAGAATAGATCGACAATAGCTTGAGCTCTCAAGCTTGTAGAAAATCTATAACCTGCATCGTTCTTCACCGACATGAATCTCAAATAATATTTTTGCTATGCCCAAATTTAGGCCCAAACTTTATCACTAGGGTTTTCATTATTCTATGATTAAATATATGGGGACAATAGATACGAGAGGAACACGCACAAAATAATAATACAAGAGATAGTGTTTTCGAGATATTTAAGGCTTTGATCTAACCGGTTGGATTGTGATTTGGTATTATGGTTTGGGAGAAATCGCTGTTGGAACCGTGAAATATTTTTGGTGCTATTCTTCACTTTTCCTTCTCTTATTGTTAGTTTATTATGCTTGAAATTATTGCTGAATTGTAAATATTGTTTAGATTTATTGGGATATACTTGTACCATCAATTTATCATAATAATAGAAATATTTAGGACAGACTCCTCCTAAGTCCCGTGGTTTTTTATTTTATACATCGAAAGAGTTTTTCCACGTAAAATAAATCGCATGTATTGATTTATTTTACCATTTATAATTTTATCACGATTAGGTTTTTGGATTATTTGGTTAACTAATTTGTGAATCATTGGTGGTAAACCGAGTTTCTTATATATTTGGTTCGTTGTCTTAAAGTTGATTTTGTAGGTGGTTGATATACTAATTTGTGGGTCCTACATGTGGTATGAGAGCATATTGTTTCTTTAGCCATTTAATATGAATTATAATAACGAAAGGTCCATGATTAAGTTGACATCAACCAATTATTCTATTTAGAGACTAGTGATTGAGGATTTATTATAATACATCAATTTATTTGATCTGATCGAGCCAATTAAAGTAGATATTCGTATCTCTACTAAACCTGTAAAACAATAAGATAAGAAGGATAAGGAGTGGGAAAATTTGAAAAGAAATACTTTAGAGACTATTAGAAAATGGTTTGATGTTAGAATTCAACCATGTTTCTCAAGAGTCTGATCTGTATGATCTTTGGAAGTCTACTCATAAAAAAACTTTTTATTATTAATAAACTTGTTAATTTGAAATTAAAAAGTGGGATGTCAGTTTCGAGTATCTTAGTGACTTTGAGGATATTATTGAAACGTTGACTACTATGAAGATTATTCATGATGATAAGTTGCAGGCTTTGTTCTTATTGAGATTTTTACCAGACATTTGGGAGATCTTGGTTGTGAATATTATCAAATTTCCTCCAGATAGTATTTTGTCTTTGAATGTTATCAAAGAAAGCGTGTTCAATGAAGAAATTAAAAGAAAATAGATGAGAGTTGACAAAACTCAAATTCTAGTTATTGAGAATATATAAATAAGAAAAATTAAATGTATTGAATTTTATTATAACTAAAATGGAAAATAAAAGTCCATAGATGGGAAAAATACTAGAACATGCTACTATTGCAACTAGCTTAGAAAGATACAAAAGTATTTTTATCGATGGAAGAAATAAAAAGATAATAAGTGAAACTCACAAAATGAGACTGATAATAAAAAGACTGCATTTATTGCTTCTACTAGTATTGATGATGTATCATTTATTGCTGTCATTGGTGAGTGTTGTTGATATTGAAGGTTCAGACTGGACTGTAGATACACGTGCTTCATATTATTATGCCCCCTAATATGAAATATGTTTTGAACCACAAAAGTGAAGATTTTGGTAGTGTCAATATGAGAAATCAGAATTCAGCTAACATTATTGGGTTATGTAATATACATGTGAAGACATGTGTTGGATATATACCTATACTGAAATATATACGTCATATTTCTAATTTACGTTTGAATTTGTTGTATGCAAGTGTTAAGGGAAAATATAACAAATAATTTGCCGAGTAGTAATTTCATTAATCGGGGAAGAAAATATGATTTTTAAATAATTGTAATCCTATTTATATTTTTTATAAAGTAGTTTCACTTTCCCACAAATTATATAATTCCACTAACCTCAATTGTGGACCAGTATTTATGGTAATAGACCTATGATTATGGTCATTACTCTAGTCGTGGTACGTTACATGGATCGTCTAGTAAACAATCCTTATAATAAGTGTTGACCTCTTTTATGATATATTTAATAGTCGTTACTGATGACTAAATTTTACATGCGTTGGTAGATGCGCATCATTCCTCGATGGGCCTCGCTCTTCTCATTATTCCTTATATGTGGCATCTTCTCGGTGAGGTATCTACTCAGTTTCTTTTTTGGTTAGAAGAACCTTGATAAGATTCTGTTGATCTTTTCGTATAACTTCTGCTCGGTTTATTTTTGTAAGATGGTATTGACGTCCCTCGGTTGGGCTTCAACATGGTTTCCAGTGATGATCCATCCTGATGGGTTACATGATGTCTTATTATGAATTCGATACCCCTCGATTTGGCCTCGATCCTTTGCTACTGATTACATAGGTGTATTGCTCTTGGGGCACCTCGGTTTCGCATAAAAAACCCCTCGCTTTGGTCTTGCTTATGTCTCTATATAATTTATACTTTCTCGAACTTTACTTAATCTATCTCTTGGTGAAGGCGTCCTCATCAGGGCTCCCTTAGTCCATGGATTATATTTTGAAAAAAGATAATCGATAGAATAACAGTTTATGAGGAAGAGTAGATGGTAAAATAATTGAATCGTCATTTTTCCACGTGGACCATGTAGTTGATTAATTCTAACAACAAATTGTATGTTTACCAACGGTAGAGTGACACGTGGCGGTTGGAAGGTGGTGTGCGCGATATGACGGTTCTGAAACATGAAGTTGTTTTGATGGATTATAGCGCTTCGAATATGAGAAAACGTGCTACTTTAATTAATATGTGTGACAACTGGTGTCTCATCACGCGTGGGTTGTAGAATTGAATTTCGTGTAAACCTATTTTCTTAGTATTTCAAGTCATTAATCTTACTAGAATTTTATTTTGAGAGAGTAGAAAACTACGTTTGTTATTTTCGGGAGCCAAAGTTTTCGCAACCGCTATTCATTGTAGATTTCGTCGGTAGATAAAAGGTATGCTCAAAACCTAGATTTGTGTAAATATTTTTTGATTATCGTGATAGTCATGTCATATTGGGGCTACCCTTAGCCTAGTTTAGATATGTTTACCTTAATCTACTTGGGTGCTGGAAAAACCCCTTGTTGGTAGCACTGGTCGAGGCAAGTTATCCCAGCTATTTGTTTGGTCTTATAAGTCTTATTGGGTCATTGCAGTTGTTCTACTGATCATGATGGCGCCAAAAAAAGATGGTAAAGATAAGGAGAAGGCGAGCGCTGTTCCCGGTGACGGTACATAATATGAGTATGAAAGCCTAACATTTTTGAAGGACTACTTCTCACAATTAACCTCTAAATATGGGTAACTTTGAAGGATGGTCTCCAGAAATTTAAGGTTACATAAGGTATTCCTAGAAATAATATAGTGAGGGTGTCGGCGCCCGGAGAGCACCCTTATCAGGCGAGAGAAAATATTACCTGCCTTTTATACCATCATTTTGACTGGGGTTACGATTGTCGTTGTCTTCTTTGATTCACGATTTCTTTAGCTTCCTAATCACATGCCCCACACAATTAATTGCTAATGTGTGGAGGGTGTTGCTTAGTGTAATATTAAGTTCTCGATTGTTAGATATTCCCGCATGTTTTGCAAACCTGCTTGACGTAGTTGATGTGGCCAAATTAGCCAAGTCTCTTTTCTTCAACACGTATTGTGTAGAGTAAGGAGAATAGTTGAATTACCCATGTCGGATATTAATAAGAAATAAACATTTATGGTTGTATAAGGAAATTGGAAACACAAAATGCTGTAATGAACCTCCCATTGGAAAGACGGTGGAAGGGTAAGAAGGAAACATTATAATTGTTTTTGCTCATGTAACCCATTGGAGATGTTAATTAAAATGTGTTTATGTTTGCAGGTGAGGGGAAGCACCAGGAGTGGTACAACGAAGGTTTAGCAGAGGGTACTGTAAACCCATTGATCAGGTTATCAGCATTGGCCAACACAACGTGGGGTCAGGAGGCATCGCGCTTATTTACGCATGTGAAGATCCGGGTTGTGGTGTGTACCAGAGTTGGATATTACAGAAGACGGGAAGGTAAAGATGACTAGTAATGAGGAAGTGGTGACAACAGAATGATTACGGGATCTGATGGAGAAAATGTATGATCGTAACATTGCGAGGGTTGGGTTGGCAGTACCCCAGAGTCGTAAGGCTAGGGATGTAAAATATAGCACGAGGACAATGAAAATGAGGAGGAGATGCTGACCATTTAAGATGTTGGGGATGGTAGCCAACAAAAACATAGTGCTGCGCATCATGGGAAAGATGTAGTCAAGAAGCGCGGTCGTCGTTCTCGTGAAAATGATGAGGAAACCGAAGATGAGGAATGTTCTCCTTTGAAAAAAGAATCACTTTTTTGTGAATGTTGTTCTGTTATCACAGCTAAAACTAAGTTTGGTAGATGAGGATGAAGAAATTGAAGGCAATGTGTTAGAGACGAAAGGTGTTGAGGCGTTGGTCCATGATGTGAAGCAGGAAAAAAAGAAAGCATATGAAATGATAGTATTGGACGAGGCAAATGAAAATGGTCTGGCGCGGCAGCTGGTGAGAATAGTGATATACCAAAAAAATATGAAAAAAATACTAGAAGAATTAGCGCGCCGGATGAAAAATTATATAAAAGGCGCAAACATAAAGTATACTTATGCTAATTTTGTGCAATGAATGTGTGCGGATACCTTGTTTGTGAACATCTTAAAGCGAAACTTAACTCTAATAAAGGATTATGCCGTCGGGCTACTCGAATTGTCTAGCTTGCCATCGAGTAGTTTCAGATAAATTCAAATTAAAATTTGGTCATCTATTTTAATAGTTTTATATTAATTGAATTTTATATTAAATAATTTTTTGTTTATTCTTATCCAGTAATTATGTTTCTTATTTATTTAGATTTTTTACTTATTAAATATTCTATTTTAAAAAGATTAAAATTTTATTTACACTCGTTAATTAATTAGCACCAAGTATTATTTTTTCCATTAGTGCAACGCTAAACCGAGACCCGTTTTGGTTATAATGAGACCCCGTTATAATGAGACCTCGTTATAATGAGATCTTCTTCAACTATAATGAGACCCCGAATTTCACTAAAATATCCTTAATATATAAACTTTTTTCAGCCGACTATCTCTCTTTTCTCTTTTCCTTTTTCTTTCTCTTCTCTTTTTTCTTTTTTTTCTTTTTTATCAAATTCAAGTTGTAGCTCGCATCTCACCAATAAAAATCAGAAAATTATTTCTCTTCTCCAATTAATCTCTCTCTCTAGAGAACTCATTTCCTAATCAAAATCAACAACAGCACCCCAAGCAGAAAAAGAAGCCGACTGCGAAGAAGGTCGCCGAGAAATATCCCTGGGTCGCCGTAGCAGCTGAGAAGAAACCAAATGCCAGAAAGAAGTTACCAAAAGAAGTTAGCGCCGGAGCTGATAAAAAGAAGAAATCATCCAAGAAAAACGTTGAGACCTACAAGATCTATATCTTCAAGATCTTGAAGAAGGTTCATCCCAATATCGGTATTTCACCAGCAAAGCTATGGGAATCATGAACAGTTTCATCAACGATATCTTTGATAAATTGGCTGGTGAGTCTGCGAAGCTTGCCCTCACAACAAGAAACCGACTATCACTTCAAGGGAAATCCAGACTGCGGTGAGGTTTGTGTTGTCTGGTGAATTGGCTAAACATGCTGTATCTGAAGGAATGAAGGCTGTTACAAAGTTTACAAGTTCTTAGGTTATGGAATTTGGGGATTTAGGGTTTCCGGTTGTAAATTTAATTTAAACTTACAAATCGATGTGTTTTTTTATTTCTTGTGGTTTTGTTATCAGATTAATGTTTATGATTTCTCTATTAATCAAAGATCTTGATTTCAAATATTGATTTCTTTAGTTTTTTTATTAAAAATTGCAGCTCACGTCTTATCATGCCATGAAGATGATCGGGTTTCGAACAAGATTGTCATTACCATCAGACTGGAAAATATTTTAATAGTTACTAGTTTATTTCTTAATAGAAAATTATACAAATTACTGGTTCCACAGATTAATTCATTGTAATATAATTCTGTAAACAAAAAATTGGCTCTTCGACTAGTATGATTCATTCTTTTTACGCTAATGAAAAGTTGAAAAGTTCCACAAGGCGATATTAAAATATAAAGAAGAGATAGAGAGAAGTTTTGTTAAAGAAGAAATAGAGAGAAGTTTTGTTAAAGAAGAGGAAGAAAATAGTTAGATTTTAATGTAATTCATTCTTTGAGTATTAGATTAGTTTTGGAGAGAAGTTTGGTTAGAGAAGATGAAGAAAATTGTTTAGATTTTTTGTCGAAAACTTGGTTTTATATGATGGATAAAATGGTAAAATGGTCATTTTACATAAAGTAAAATAAAAAGTTTGATTTAAGGTCTCATTATAGCCAAATGGGGTCTAGATATAGCCTTTCCCTTTCCATTATTGTCAAAGCAAATCGGTTTTTGATTTGCTCTATTTATACCTCTACCTACTAAAAGATATCGAGTTATCACATTGCAAAAACAAAATACGATCTCCCAAAAGCATCAACTTGTCCAACTTGTGAACAAAGAATAATTTTCCACTAAAATCCCATTTATAGCCATAACAAAGATAATCATAATCTACGATCATCAACAAGTCGTGGTCTGATTTCACTAAACCAACACCATCATACATATAAGAGTTTTGTGCACTAGGTAGTAATGTATTATACGAACATTTAAAATTGATTAGCTTGATTCTTGAAGGAACCGAACCAGACTATTGACCTCCCACATTTGAATACTACTATTAAGGAATATAGCTATATAAAGCATTTTATCATGGTATACAATATGGTTGGGGTAAAGTATAAATCATTTAATTCAGTCCCTCACCGATCAAATTTTAGAAACTATCAATAAAAACAAAACTAGGATTATGGTATAATGGATAACATCTAGAGGTAAATTCAGAAAACAACCCGATTTATTTGACATGTGTTTGTTTAATGATCTCACTAAATACATTGTTTTAATCCCGGTAATTATCATTGGCAACAACAAATACTTGTCTTTTATTTTTTATTTTTTAAGAGATTTTAGTAGATTAAAATAAGACACATCCATGTTAGAAATCAAGATACTATATCTCTTACAAAAAAAATCTCACATTTTCTAAAAGACTTTTCCAACCATCACTTCTTAATTGTTGAATCAATAGCTTTATAATAGAAATCAAATCCGTATCATTCATAATATCATGATTTTTTTGTTGTGATGCTTGACAAAGTAAATCAGTAGTAGCAATAATCTTCTTTACCACGTGTAACGTAAATATAAATTCATACGATATTAATATTTTTATGGCATTGAGAGCATCACCTCGTTGAGAAAAAGTTATCCTTTTAGCAATTATTCCAATTAAAGCAAAACAGGTAGCACTATACATTCTTATAAAACCGCATCTCCTCAATATTCTTAAATGTTCAATTTCAACAATTTTCTTAGCTTGCAAGTCATCATGACGTTTACTAGAACTTGTCACAAAATTGATAATAAAAATCAAATGTTGAAAGAAAGTATGAATATGAGACACTTCTCTTGTTGCAGTAGCAAGTGCTAACTGTAATTGATGTACAAAATAGTTAATGTAATAAGCATAAGGACAATCTTTAAGAAAAAATGCATGTAACACATATCATTCACCCCTTGTATTATTAGTAACGTCGTATCCTTAGCCTACATTAAGATTATGATGAGACAAAATAGTACAAATTTCCTTTTTTAAAGTTAAAGAAGTCGTATAGTTAATATGGACTAAATCCAAAAATCTGTCTTTGATGAAACCTTTTCTATCAATAATTTAACTAAAATTCTCATTTGTTCCGTCTTTAAAATATCTATAGATTCATCTACAATTAAACAATATTTTGCATTATTAATTTTCTCACGAATCATACTTTGCACATTTCTTGCAAAAACATGTAGAATTTTATTTTTGGATTTTTGGTGAAGGGTATTTGGTATTTTTCAGAGCTTTATCTAAAACAACCTCTTCTACTTCACTATGGTGTGATACCAAAATTTTTAACAACTCCAAAAAAATATTATAGTTCTTTGAGCTGCAACTTCCATCATGTCCTTTAAAAGCAAAAATTTGGAATGTTAACCATTTTATTGTATTTATTGATGGTTTAAGACGCAACAGATTTTGTTTAATTTTTCTTCACTTTGCTTCTCAACTATCTTTTCCAAGTGACATGGTTGATTTTTTAGATTGTAAAAACAGTTTGTCGTAAAACAATAGGTTGAACTAAAATTCTTTCCTTTCCTAACATGACATATGAAAAATAAAATCTTTTATATTATTTACTTTTCTCCAATTGTTAAAACCATTAACAATGAATGTATATAAACCATAATTTTCAATTACTTTTCGTAAAAAAAAAACAATAAAAACAATATGTTGCATCTATATTAGACTGATAAATACTTGAACGGAACGCAGAAATATATTGGGAGGACATATTATATATTTCAAAATAATTTCAAGAAAAATACAAAAAAAAATTATATAAAACTTTCGCTACTACGATGCAGTTACAGGGACTAGGCCTCACCAAGGTCCCCCTAGTTCTGCCCCTCAATATGAATAAAAAAAATTAAACATGTTTTTGTATCCTCATAAATCTAGGTATAAATACACGTTTGTTTGTGATTAATATAAATAAAATTATGGTTATTTATTTATTTTGTCTTAGTTAGATATATTTTTACGTCGGTTTGGGATTAACATGAATATGTTTTAAACAAAATTGTTCTTCTGACTTAGTTGTCATAGCTTAGTTAGGTATGTTTTTAATGTAGGTTTGTGATTAACATTAATGCAAATTAGTTTAACATGTTCTAATAATTTAGTTGGGATTGGAACAGTATATCGTCTCTGGACTATCACATTTGGTGAAAAATAGTCTCTTGACTTTCAAAAGTCTGCTGGTAGTCCTTGGACTATCAACTTTGAATAAATTTAGTCCACCAAATCCTCTGATCCATGAGAACCTGCCACCTGTTACCATTGTCACCAGAATATTATATCACCACTAGTCTCTTAACTTTAGGTCAAATACAAAGTATAGTCTAAACCATTAAATGACCCAGGAAACCTTATAATATCCTACTTGGTATTAGTTATTGGATGTAAATATACAGTTGACCTCTATTATCCTACGTGGATTAATACTCTTAGTTTAGTCAAATTAAACATTTTATCAACCCCTCATGTTACATCAGAATTAATGTTACACCTAATAAAATCTAAACCCTAGATTACCTTCTCTGTGAACAATCTAAACCCGTTTCGAGTTCTAATCCCTAGACTTTATCCTCTTCACTCTTGCTCCTTCTAAATATATACCCAAATTGAGACAAAACCCTAAATTTTCTTCCTTAAACCCCACAATCTATACTCGTTATTGCAAACCCTAAATTTTTCTACGTCAAACATGATTCAACAATGAAGAAGAGTTCGAAAAGAAAATAAAAGAAGGTGAAAATCGAATTGGATTTATCTGAATAATATACATGTATTATTATTTTTAATTTATAGTCAGTGTTTATTTTTGTTGAGTGATTAGTGTTGATTCGATTTTGGAAACGACTGATATTTATGATTTTTTTCTTTACAGATTAGTTTGCTTAAATGTTTAGTAATAGTTCGTTTTAATTTTTTAAACATGAATGCTTCAAGTTTTACTTTGCTTCAGTGTTTAATGATGTTCTTTTTTTCAATTTAGTGATATTTGAACCAAGACTACATTTCGACTGATTACTGTATCTTTAGTGTTTAATGATAAAGCGTTTGAGTTTTATTGATATTGAATGATTATAGTTGGAACTAAAATTGCATTTGGACAGATTACTTTGTGTTAGAGTTTAGGGTTGTTGCGTCTGATTTGTTTCTTTTTAAAGTGTTGACAGAATTGTTGGTTTAAAGTTTGTTCAGTTTGAACAGCTGGAGGGTTTGAACTGGTATTGCATTACACTTGTTTATGTTTCAATGGTTGGATATTTTCACATGATATTTGCTTTAAATTTTACTAATGTTTGAATATTTTGATATTTATAGGTCTTAATAGAGAATTATTCACCATGATAGTACGTCATGGTGGTAAATTCAATGACAAAAATGGCAATGTTGCATACAAGGGTGAAAATGAGTCACTGGTTGATAACGTGAACCCCGGCATGATATCGTTGATCTATCTGAGCGAGAACATTTAAATGACTTGCTCACTTTGAACAGAAGTATGGAGTGTTGAACTTCGTTTATCAACTACCGTCACGCAAATATGATAAAAATTTGGTACATGTTGCTAGTGATACAGAGGCACTTGAGATGTGCAAGATATTAGACAAGTGCAGGTTCATGAATTTGTATATCGAAGTTGTTCTACAACTGAAATTATATCCCCTTAAAAAATAACCAAGGTAAATATTGTCGGTTCTTGAACTTCCAGAATCAAGTTCAGAATCAGAGAAAGAGAGTCACAGTAGTGGGGATAAAGAACAAGTCATGGGTACTAATATTGTTGAAGAATATTTTATGGTAGCGATGCTGATGAATTTGTTAAGGCTAGGGTTGCTAAAGAAGATGTTATGCATAGGAATGTTGAAGAACATGTTTTCGATAGTGTGGTAGAAGAAAAGGTTGATCAAATGACTGGGGTAGAAGAAGATGTGGTTGGTAGAGGTGAAGAAGATGTTATGGATATGGTAGAAGAAGAAGGTGTTGGTGATGCTGGGGTAGATGAAGAACAGAGAGTTGAAGAAAGAATTGATCAAAGGGTT
Source organism: Limnanthes douglasii subsp. nivea (assembly GCA_036936605.1). Lineage (NCBI taxonomy): Eukaryota > Viridiplantae > Streptophyta > Magnoliopsida > Brassicales > Limnanthaceae > Limnanthes > Limnanthes douglasii. The sequence goes on from JAUPFV010000002.1 coordinate 40,272,816, forward strand.
GACATAGAAGGAGATGTGGCTGGTAGAGGTGAAGAAGATGTTATGGATATGGTAGAAGAAGAAGAAGGTGTTGGTGATGCTGGGGTATATGGAGATGTCGTTGGTAGGGTAGAAGAAGAGGTTGTAGAAAGTACTGGGGTAGAGGGTGGCAAAGAATAGACCAATGAAGAAAAGGTAGTTGGTAGGGCTATGTAGAGGGTTAAAAAACAGACTGGATAGCCTGTCGTTGAAGAATCATCGAATTTGATTGCTTTCATAAAAGAGTTAAGGCCTAAGGTTTGTTGGAGGGGATGGTGTTGAGGTTCAATCAACTGCCCCCGAGAAAAATACCCTTGATGCATTGACTGAGGCCGATGATGAGGTTGAAAAGCAAATGCCACCCTCCCCCATGTTAACAACAACAATCTGTCCCACCTGAACAACAAGTAGAGGTGAAGGATATCGAGACAGATTATGTGGCATCAGATGCTCCGAATACATCTGTAAAATTTGATGTAGAGCTTGAAGATGATGTCATCCAGTGTAGAACTATAAGTCAGTCATGAATTCACAACTGCGACTGAGCTTAAAGAGGCTATAAAAAAATTATGGGATCAAACAGCGGAGGTACGTGGTTATGAAAAAAACGACAAGGACAGAATCATGTTTGTATGTTCAGCGGGAGTTTTCCTTTGGAAAACATATTGTAGCTCAATGAGATACAGTAATAGGTGGGTGCTCAAGACGTTGGTAGACAACCATACATGTCCTCCAACAAATGAAAACAAAAATATTACGGACATCTGGATAGCTAGGTATTATCTGCCACAGTGAGAGGAAAATATCAATTGGTCTGTTACCTTCTTATTAGCCTCCATAAGTATAGATTTTCTGGTGTGAATCAATCGACAGAAGGGGTATAAGGCTAAATCTATAGCTCATGAGATGAGATGATCTTAGGAAATGATAGCCAACAGTTTGCACGGCTGTTCGATTACAGTGAGAAGATTATCAAAACGAATTCAGGTTTTACTTGCATTATTAAGCAAGCGAGCAATGTGTTTGAACGGTTCTACATGTGTTTGGAACCTGTTAAGAGGGAATTCAAATCATGGTGTAGGCCAGTTGTGGTCTTGGATGGGTGTTTTTTTAAGTGAGCTTTTAGAGTCCAACTGTTAATGGTTGTTGGTGTTGATGCTAATGATCAGATGTACCCGGTTTCCTGGGCTGTTGTGGAGAGTGAAAACAGATCGAGTTGGAGCTGGTTTCTACACTTGTTGGAAGAGGACCTTGATATCCAAAACCAGGGAGCCTAGTTATTTGTAAATGATAAACATGAAGGTTTGGTCCCTGCATTTAATTAGTATGGTATTGGGTACTTGTTTGTTGGTATGGTTGGTAGATATTGTTTCTATATTTAATGGGCTACTTGTTGGTATTGCTGAAATGCTGGTTTGTTGTATAAAACTATTTTTGGTATTGTTGGTATTTAATGGTCTACTTGTTGAGATTATTAGAGTGATGTTTGATTGCATAAAACTACTAGAAACTGGGTGCCGGCTAGGGAAACGCCTCAATTCAAAGAGGTTGCTAGAGTTGCAAAGGAAAAATGGAAGAAACCAAGACGAGTACCGAATTCATCTACTGCTGCGACTTCATCTGTTTTTGCAGGTCCATCTACTGTTGCACCAGATGGAACTTTTAGGAATGTCTAGCGTATTCAATTAATGGGTGGAATTTTTTTTTTGGGTTCTAGAGTAGACTATTTTTGGTCAGTTTGTTAACAATTAAAAGTCTGAACTCTAAGTGTGCTATTATTATTAGGTTTTTATAGCCTGATGTGATTTTTTGTATTAGGTGTTGATAATGTAATATGTTGGATTGTGGTGTACGCTTGACTAAATTATGAATTAAATTTTAAAGTCTTTTCAAAATCAGAATTTACAGTGTTTTTAATCTTCTAATTGGTAGTTTTGCAGTTTCATAAACTATAAAATGTATAATCAATAAATAAACCAATTCACAATTGAAGTAAAAACAAAAGCTAAATCAAATAAAACCACACCAAAATCTAAATAAGCATCCAAACCAAACAAAGAACATTACATTCCCTTTGAAATACAGTTCTTAACAATGCCTCGTAAAGCAACAACAATTAAAAATGAAGCAAAAAAATTAACAAAAAATTAAATTACTGCTCCAGTTCTTAACATGGCTGATATAGGGATCAAACCAAAACTTAAATTCGTGAAAACTAGTTCTTAACAAGACTGATAAAAATAAACAAATAAGAAATATATCAAAACCAAATCAAGAAACTAACTTTGGTCTTCAGACTCCCATTCTCAACTTCAAACCTTGCATAACTTTTTCTTCAACATAAATTATTTCTTTTGAATGATCAGGAACTGGTGAATTCACCCACTCAAAAACCCCACATTTTCCTTCAGTAATCTGGAAAATTAAATCGATTTAAAGTTTTAAAAAACTAGGGTTCTAGACATAAATTAAGATTTTAATTGAAGAAGAATTAGGTTACATTACACTTACCCTATAGATTCAGCACCCATAAAATCTCCTCCATGGATTAGAATTTGTCCACAAAGTACACATTATCAAAGGATTCCCCTAAAAGTATCTCGATACCGAATCTTAATTTTTTGTATGAGGGGAGGTGGTAGAGCTACTAGACATCAATGGAGGATGAAGAGTTAGATTATTTTACTGGTTTTCAGGAAACAAAGTGGAGAGAAGAGAAAGGAATAAGAAGAATGAAAAAATTAATAGAAAAGAATAAGTATAAGTTTATAAGGCTTTCAAGAGTATTCCGTTAGTTAAGTAACACATATGATTATTTAATTTGGGCCATGTCAGTAAAAATTGTCATCTCAACAACACTGATGCCAACAAGGATTTTAGTCAAAAGGAAAAATCGTACCTAAAATTGAGGGACCAGTGGTGATACAATATTCTGGTGACTATGGTGACAGGTGGTAGGTTCTCATGGATTAGAGGATCTGGTGGACTAACTTTATCCAAAGCTGAGAGTCCACGGACTACTAGTAGACTTTTGAAAGCCAATGGACTCTTTGTCACCAAATGTGATAGTCCATGAAAGATATAATGCTCAAAGCCAATTTAGTTGGGTATGTGTGTGACTGACATGAATAATATTTGCGTTAAATGGTCTATTTTTATGTGCGTTTGAGATTAATATGAACAAAAAAAGGTAAAATATACTCTCATGGATAGTTGGATATGTTTCTTGATACAGATTATTTATTAAAATGAATAGATTATGGTTAAATGTGTTCTTGTAGTTTTGTTTTGTAAGTTTTTAAAAATGAATTTGAAATCAATATGAACAAAATTGTGGTTAAATGTATTTTTATTCTTAAGATGAACAAAAATAAAATTTGTTAATTGTGTTTTCATGACTTAGTAATCTATGTTTGTAATATATTCTTTTACAAGTCTTTTGATGCTCTTTCTTGTAAAGATGTGGCTTGTTCAATAAGTTTTTACCCTGCTTCTCTTCATCATGCATGACTTCTTATAAAGTGGAGAATTTTCCTTTAACCTGCAAAATAAAAAAAAGTATTGGTCAGCTATTTTAATCCTACCTTAGTGTTCGTGAGCTTAAGTATCACCAGTTTGGAGTTCTTAAATACCCCATGTTAATGCTCTCTAACAATAAAATAACATTTAGATGAGCTAGTGATTGATTTGATATGAATTTATAATTTGATTGATTGTTAATAGAAAATATTGCAATCTTATTAACAGCAGCATTCGGCTGTCTATATATATATATATATACATGCCTAATTACCATTTGTGATGATATTAAGTTTCTACAACATGTTATATTCTCGTTCAAGTACTAGGGGGATTTTCCAAATGCTAAAATATTAAATAAAATTAAGGAGTCTGCTTCAATATCAACATTTTTAAAGTCAGGATTCTTATAGTATAGCAAACCATCTAGTAGTGCATGCGTTTCAGCCATTAAAGAAGTATTCTTTCCTAATATAGTACCCTTAACAACTATTAGTTCACCATGTTCATTGTGAAGAACAAAACCATTGTTAGACTCACCATCGTGAAGAGATAAGACATCACAGTTAATTTTTAGTCTAGATGGTAAATGTGGATGCCATTTGTGAAAACAGTTTTTGAAATTTGTTAAATGGTTAAAATAGTATAAGTCTCTGGCAGATTTTTAAATCTCTATCTTAATGTTTTTCTTTAATAATGTTTCATATGTCTAATGATGAAACTAAGTGAATCACATGATTTATAATTTTTTTGAAAGAATACTTAATGTTACTGTAGTTGGAGTTATTCCTTGCCATCCAAATAAACCAAACAATAATGTATAGTAAGATGGTTCTCATATGAGTGTTTTTTTTAAGTTGACAGGAGCCATATGTTTATAACGTGGTTTATCGTCATATGTTTACCTAGAATGATGACAAATAAACCAGAAAAGTGATGCCAAACGCCCCAAGAGACATGTAATGATACAAATAGATGATTCAGTGTTTCAGAATTTTGGTAGTGTTGGCACTTGGAGGCCAAATTGAATCTTTTTTTGTAGGATTGAATCTACATATATTACTGCTTTAATATTCTCCAACGAGTGAAAGAACACTTCTTTGAGAAATATTCTTCCATATATTTCTTTTTATTATATTTTTTATATCTTTATCCCTAATTAAATTATATGTGTCTTTAATATTAAATTTTCCATCTTGAGGTACTTTCCATAGAATAGTATCTTCAGAGGAAAGATTACGGGAACTTTTTTGTATTTTGTTGATGTCCGATTGCAAAACAGGGTCTCTTAGTTTAGGAAGATTCCATTCATTGCTGGACCAAAATTCAAATACTTTAGTTTGTTTATACCTTAGATTGTTTTCATTTGGGGCTATGGCTATAAAAAGGTGAGTGTGGTTCCACTTATCCAGCCAGAAGTCTATATTTCCATTTCCATACAAAATATGTGTTTCTTAGCTAGTTCTTTTATTCAAAATATTCTTTTACAGACCTTTGAGTATGTTTGTTTAATGGATGTTTGAAGATGGTGGACATTTAAATAGTATGTTGCTTGCATAAAATTAGCCCATAGAGTTTTATGATGTTTGTATGTCATTTAGCTTTCTGATGTTTAAACCATTTTCTTCAAATGGTTTACACAATTTAGACCAGTCTGACCAAAGGATTGTGTTTTGTTGTTTTCATTGTATCCCGATACAAATTTATTTAGTAATATATTTATTCTTGATATGCCATTTTTGCTAGATGGATACTTTGCATATAATATATTGAGATTTCTAGAAGGACCGAGGATCAGTCTCCCGCCAAAAGAAAAAGTTTTAGAGTTCCAATCTATTATCTTAGATCTTATTTTGTCTATAAGGTCATCAAAGTGGCAGGAGTTGATATTTGAATGAATTGGGATTCCTTAATATTTGAAAGGTAAATGACTATGTTTGAATCTATTTTTTTTTCTTCAAGAGAATAAATTATATTTATATTCATCTGGGTGGGTGAAATAAAAGTAGTTTTATGCTTATTGACCTGTTGACCAGATAATGTTTTATATATTTCAAGAAAAAATGTAATTTTCTTGACATTATTTAATGATCCATTTGAGAATATTATGATATCGTCTGCATAATCCGGACAATTGATGTTAAGAGAATCTTTGTTGTTATATCTCATATTTAAGTATCCAACTATCAGATATATTATATGCAAAGTTTCCAGCTACCAAATAATGATTAAAAGGCTGGAGGATAAAAGGTCCACCTGCCTGATACCATTACAAGAATTGAAGTATCCAAAAGATATTCCATTAATGATAACTGAATATAAAATGTTCCATATGAATGTTTTGAATAAGTTAATGAAAGCTAAGTTAAATCCAAAGACCATCATTACTTGATATATGAAATTGAAGTCAATCTTGTTCAAATCTTTTTACATATCAAGATTAATATTTACATTTTCTCCCCTAAATTTTTTTGTTAAGGTCACGGGCTAGTTCCTGACTTATGAGTATGTTTTCTTGGATTTTTATCTTTTAAACATAGGCATTTTGTTCCTTAGAAATGATTATGTAAGTAATTTAGATATTTTGTTGTTTATTAACTTTGACATTATTTTATTACTACTGTACAAAAGCTAATTGGCATAAAGTCCTGCTATGTTTTGTGTGTGATTAACTTAGAGATAAGACATATTGAACTAGCAAAAATACCTTTTGGATATGGGAAATTGTGGAAATATATTATGATAGCATTGACTAGATCATCTTTTAATATTGACCAACATGATTGGTAGAACTGAAGTTGAATCCATCAACTCTAGAAACAATATTGTTGTTAAGGTTATCTATTATATAATAGATCTCTTCCGTTGAAGGGTTTTTCAGTAGAAATTCATTATCGTGGTCAATTAATAGTTTTGGAATTAAATAAGGTATAATAGTTGAATTTGGTTTATTGGTTTGACTCTTAAATAAACCTTTATAATTTTTAACAGCAGAATCACCAATTAAATTTTGATCTTCTATCCAAATATTATTTTCTATTATTCCATTAATTATGCTCTTTTTTCTTCTCCTTTTCACAAATTTATGGAAAGTTTTGGTGTTTTTATCATAATATTTAAGCCTAAAAGATGCATTTTTTTGCTGCAAGAAGGTTTCTTCTCTGGCAAGCAAATTTAAATGGATTGCTCTGAGTTTTGAAAGGTTGGTTTTGTTATCATGATTATTAAATTCTTCTAAATGTATTTTAGCAATTTTAACATCTTCTTCTGCTTTAGCAATGCAGTCAAAGATGTTACCAAAAACTTATTTGTTCCATATTATGAGATAGTGTTTAAGGATTCTCAATTTAGCCTTGTATGTATATGGGTTCCATGCATTGGTTCATTCCAGTTTGTTTATACTGTTTTAAGGAAGTCCTGATGTTGAAGGCACATATTTTGGAATCTAAATGATGGTTTGGAGACAGTGGTGTTTGAAGATATGGATATCACTAAGGGTGAATGATCTAAGCCAGTTATGGCCAGATGTTTCACCCTAGTGATATTAAATGAATCTCTTAAAGAGACATTGTATAGAGCCTTATCCAAGTGCTTCCACTTATTATTATTAGACCATGTGAAGTTAGAACTTGTAAGTTCAGGGTCTTCCAAATTGAAATCCATAATCATATAGTTAAAGTCACCAATTCCTTTAATGCAAAAGGTTGAACATGCAAGTTGTTCACTTGCTTTGGAGATTCTATTAAAATCCCCAAACACAAGCCAATGAAGGGTTGTTTTAGATATTTGTCTTTAGTGATCCTAAATAGATAATCTTTGGAATTCGGTGCATTTTGCATACACTATGGTGACCAGGGATTTTGTGTTTGAAACATAATGGTTCACTATAGTGTGGAAAAATTGATCATTATTGTCAAGTATTGGAACATTGAAATGTTTCCTCCAAAATAGCCATATTTTATTGTTTTTGTTTGGAAATATGTTTCAAAGTCAAGTTTTTTTTTGTTATTTTCGCAATTTTTCCATAGATGTCATTGCCTCTTGAAGAGCAATGAAATCTATGTTAGCAGTTTTAGCAATGTTCTTATTCTTCTTATTATTCTTTGGTTTCCTACCCTCTTACATTCTAATTTAATAATGATATGATCATTTGGAAGTTGATTTTGAGGATCTAATTAATTCTTTGAAATTCATTAGTTTGTTTATTAAGTTAGTCCTTAGACTTTTAATCTTTGGTGTGGATGGATTTTTAACTTAAGTTTAGATGATTCATTTCTTACATATGGCTTATTTATAACAGGTGGACAGAAAAATTAATATTATTCTAGTTTTAGATGAATCAAATTCATTTTCTAAAATTTCTTCTTTATTAAAGACATTAAAAAGGTTTCCTGAGTTGATGGATTGAATTGCTTCAATCACATCACATCAATTTAAAAAAATCAAAATGGTCAATAGATTGCTTCTAAATATTTTAGATCACATCAATTTCAAAAACTTCAAAAGAGTCAATTAATACTATTGAGTATTTTTAACAGTTTGGTTAGTTAACATAGGGCTAAAAACCCTGCCAAGTCATTGGTGTTTGACACCTATTGCATTCGTGCCACTAACCTTCCTTCGTCCCCAAAACGAGTCATTGATGTTTCAAATCGTTGCATTTTTACCATTGGCGCGTACAAATTGACAAAGAGCTGACACATGCCACCCCATTGTATCCAAGTCTGTTGCACATACGCTCACTCATTAATTTAGACCTAAAATACCCCTAATTTTATTCTTTTTACTTTTTACTTTCTTATTTTTATTTTTTACTTTAAGTTATTTACTCTTACTTTTAATTTTAAATTTACTTTTAATTATTTAGTCTTGAACTTCTTCTCTCTCCATGTACACACATTTTATGGTTCTTCTTAGTGCTAAGAACCCTAACAATGAGAAGTAAATGGAGATTTCTACAAGATCACATATCAAAATCAGTTCCCTACTGAACTCTCTCTCTCTTTTCTCTAAATAACTCAATTTTCTACTTTACCTTTTCTCACTCTTGATTTCATAAGACCACAACCATGGCTTTCAAAACCGTCGTCGTTTTCATGTTCGTCTCTCTAATTATCACATCTACTCTAGCTTAATCCCCCGCTCCGGTGCCCTTCAGATCTCCTAGGTTTATCTCTCCGATTTCCGCTCCAAGTTCGTCTCAAACGGTCCCTCCTCCAGTTCAACCACCTTCCTCGGCTCTTACAAGCTCATCGGGTTATCCCATCAGCTCATCGTCGGCTTCTCCTGTGTCTCCTACCTCGTCTCCAAGTCCCTCCTCCGTAGCACTACCTCCGGGCTTCTCCATCGATGCACCTGCTCCTGCTTCGACCAAAAACGCCGCAGGTAGAGTCTCTGCCGTAAGATATGTCGCCGGAGTTATGCTTGCAGCTTCGTTGTTGATTTACATCTTTATATGTATACATAAATGTTTGTTGGTTTTGATTTGAATTTTTTGTTTGTATATTTATTCATGTTTTATGATTTTTGAGATCGAAGTAAAAGAATAGTCATACAAAGTTGGAGTACGAAATATAGGGTTAATAAAGCACTTTTAAAGATAAAATTTAAACGTAATTTAGAGCATGTAACAAAATTAATTAAATAAGTAAAAGGTAAAAATAAAAAATAAAAATAATAAAAATAAAAATAAATAAAAGAATTGGGGTAAAAAGTAAAAAAGACAAATCTAACTAAAAGATTAGAATAAAAAGAAAAAATGTGAGGTAAAAATATTTAACTATTAACAAGGGGATTTTGGAAAGAAATAAAAAATTGACCGTATACCCAAGAAACTTGGGTACAATGAAGTGACACATGTCAATTCCCTGTTAATTTGTATTTAAAAATACAACAATTTCAATTTGAAACATTAATAACTCGTTCATACAAATGCAACATGTGTCAAACACTAACTTGACACAATTTTTAAATAAGCTCTAACCAAAATCCATTTGTTGATATTTTTGTATCTAGTTCATGCTTTAAATATTTGACTTACTACACGGGCCTTTTCTTTTATCAATTTTTCATCCCAAGAACATAAAGACTCCACTAACGACCTACCCTAATTTAAACATATACATTTTATTTTTATGACATGTTCCATATGCATATTATAGATATATAATAAAACACTAAACCTAACTCAATTTGAATATGAAAGTAGTTTGTAGTATTTGCAAAGGTGAAGCTCATCAGTTTTATGCCAGCAAAGCTGAAATTCACGAGCTTTATGCCAAAAAACCAATATTAATTGTATAAGAAAAATAAACACCGCATTGTAGAAGTGTTAAGAATGCAAATTTGTAATTCATGCGCTAGAGATTAGTAGTATAGGCTCAAACAAAAAAGATAAGAAAAACATCAGAAAAACATATATGACACTGTAAAACAAAAGACCAGTATGCTAAGTAGTAATCACTTTTATGTTAAGCAGAAGCCACGGCACAAATCAAATGACAATGAGGTCTGGGACAATCCAGAAGTGCTGGTTAAAACTCCTACCAAACTCATTTTGACACATAAGAATTACGACTCCAGTTTCCATGTCAAAAACACCAACATATCCTACATCACTATCTCTTGTACTATTGTCAAAATAAATCGAATTTTCTTTCGCTCCATTTATATCTCTAGCTACTAAAGATATCGAGTTATGACTTTGTAAGAACAAATCACGATCACCAAAAGAATCAACTCGCTTCCACTCATTCTTACTATCGTCCAACTTGTAAACAAAGAACAATTTTCTACTAAAATCCAATTCATAACCATCACTATGATAATCGCAACTCAAAACCATCAACAAGTCATTGTCTGAGCTCACTAAGCGGGCACCGGCATACTTATAAGAGTTCACAACAGGTGGTCCTGTATTGTATGGAATTTTAAAATTGATCACCTTAGTTCTTGAAGGAACCTGACGGTTCATATCCCACATTTCGACACCACTATCAAGGAATGGAGCTATATAAAGCATATTATCCTTGTACAGCAAATCGCTGGATAAACGATATTTATTATCTAATTCGGTCTATCTCTTGTCACCTCTCCTACAAAAAGCAATGAAGGTTTCCTGGTACATTACCACTACCAAATAGTCTTTGTTGTTTTCACCAATGCACAAACGCTATCAGCTGAAAATATATTGTCGTATTTCTGTGGCAGTACACCAATCATATTCCAAATCAAACCAGTTAGGGATAAAGATATACTCGTTTTCTTCACTGGTCAGATTTCTTCTAGTTTGAATAAATGTTCCGACAACTGAAGGAAGTTCAACCCAAGACCGTGTAAAAGGGTTAAAGAGATACCGATTTAGGGTTTTGTCTATCAGCAGAAGCCAACCATTATCTGAACCTACACAATGGATGTCTCCGAGTTCATTCATGTTAAGCGTGTACATCTTTTCCTCCTCGAGACTGAAAAATCTGTAAGAATTGTTGTTGATGTGTATTGAAGTGTTAACCTCTGTAGTAAGGCGAACCATTAACCACGGAGCTTGAGGTTTAATCTCCCTTTCTAAGATAGTTGCAGCTTCATTCCACGAAGGATGAACAGCCTTGACTCTTAGTCGATCACCCAACGGGAGTAACTTGAAAATCGGTATAAAAGAATCACAATGAAGCCCCGCCCAATCACTCTTCTTCTCCATGGATACTGCTAACACAATTAGGGTATATAATTCAACCCTAGCATTTGATTATAACATTATACAACTAAGTTAAAATTAACTGTACAGATATTTTTGATGATTCATAGGATTTGATGATTCGTAGGACTGTGTTTGGTGAGTCTACGACTAACAACATATATCCTCAAATACAAGCTCATTCATAACAACAATCAACACATCCAAGCTCATTCATCTCAGTTAACGAGTAAAAAAACATTGAATAGATTCCGGTTTTTCAGATCGAAAACCAATTTAAGGTTTATATCTCAGCAATCAAACACAGATCTTATATATATATAAAAAAGTACCTGGTCTGCAAGAAGTCGGTGGATTATTCTGCAAATCCTCAAACTCCTTCAGGATACGCTTCGAAGCCACGATTGAAGAACCTGAAACCTGTACGGATCGATTCAAGAGACTGCAGACAGGTGTGGCTCGTCCAAGATCATTCTCGTCGGTGAAGTAAAATTCACCAGTAGATTGGTCGGTGTTGTCTCCTTCCGGGAGCAGTCGTAACTCAGAAGTCATGAACATCAGTTCTCAAAGATTGGGCGTTTCAGTAGATACTATTCCGATACCAACAAAGCGACTGGACGGGTCAGCTCCTACTGAAACGACTCGAACGGCCAAACTTCACTCCACAACTAACATAACCAAATTTCTATTATGATACTGTATGTATGTATGTGTATTAGAAAATAATAGTATTTTTCAAATCAAACAAAATCAAACAAACAAACAATGCAGTACATTATTCCTTGTTAACTTTTTAAAATCTAAACCATGATGTGACAAAAAATTATAAGCAAGAATCGGAGAACCGAAATGATAGAGAGATTCATAACCATGAATTTACGATTCCTCGGTCTTCTTCTTTTTCTTGCGAATCTATTGTTTCTTTCTTAGGACTGTCTAGTAAACCCTTCGGCTGCACCATAGTCTCTTTATCGTTCTTCAACGGCATCAGATTATCTACTTTTTTTTTCAATTTGGCGTCTTCAGAAGAGCTACAATTGTCCTTCAGAACCTGTGGTACAAGGCTTGCAGTGTTGCATTCATCGCACAGACGAGATATCCATTTTGAATCCAAGCCATCTACATAATAAACCTCAAGCGGAAGTTTCTTGCCACAAATCAAACAAAAAACATCATCGATCTTCTTGCCAGCCCTAATAAAGAAAAACTAGGGTTAAGTTCTCAAACTGGAGAATGTAGACGAATATATAGAGGGATTCTTGTAATTAAGGCTTTTAGTTGGAGAGCCGGGTTTTTTAAATCTTCACACCGTTAATTTTGTATCATTTTGTAGATCACATTTTAGTTTATACTGGAAAAAGGTCCCGCGTGTTAAGGTATCCACCAAAGTTCCACATCCCACATCGGTAATACATGGGAAAGATTAGTGGTATATAAGTAAGAATATACCTCAACTAGTATGAGGCTTTTTGGTAGGGGACCAAAAGCAAAGTCGTGCGGGTCAGTGGGCCCAAAGCGGAAAGGCAGCATTAGCTAAAAGTAGTATGTCTCATGAAGATATGAGAAGAAAAACAGATGTCTCATGAAGATATGAGAAGAAAAACTGGCTTCTCTTCACATTCAGAAGTAGTATGTCTCATGAAGATATGAAAAGAAAAACAGTTGGCTTCTCTTCACATTCAGAAACTCTAGTCGTTGAGAAACGTGGTAGAAATGAAAATCGCGGTTGGAAAACTAGAAGTAAAAGTAGAAGCAAGAGTCGGAAACAAGTCTAATAAATTTGCAGATTGGGAGTGCTACTACTGTCATGAGATCGGGCACACTAAGAAATTCTGTCTTAAGTTGAGAAAGAAGAGAGGGCACACTAAGAAATTTTGTCTTAAGTTGAGAAAGAAGAGAAAAACAGTTGGCTTCTCTTCACATTCAGAAACTCTAGTCGTTGAGAAACGTGGTAGAAATGAAAATCGCGGTTGGAAAACTAGAGGTAAAAGTAGAAGCAAGAGTCGGAACAAGTCTAATAAATTTGCAGATTGGGAGTGCTACTACTGTCATGAGATCGGGCACACTAAGAAATTTTGTCTTAAGTTGAGAAAGAAGAGAAAAATTATGATGAAAGTGGTGACGAGAAACATGTTGCTGCAGTTTCAGAGAGCTACTTCGTTGTTATTGATGATGCTGTTGTGAATTCTGTGTCTGATGAAAATGGTTGGGTAGTTGATAGTGGTGCTACAATTCATGCCACTTCTCGTAGAGAATTTTTCTCATCTTACACCTCTGGTGACTTTGGTTCTGCAAAGATGGGAAATAATGATTTGTCTAAAGTGGTTGGTATTGGTGATGTTCATCTAGAAACAAGCATGGGTGCAAGATTGATTTTGAAGGGTGTTAAACATATACCCGATCTTCGATTAAATTTGATCTATACAAGGAAGCTAGATGATGAAGGTTATTGCAGTATTTTTGCGAATGGGCAGTGGAAACTTACTAAGGGCTCATTGGTTGTGGCAAGAGGACAAAAATATTCATCCCTCTACATCATGTCTGCAAGGGTGTCTGCTGAGAAAATCAATGTTGTTAATGATGAAACAATGGTTGATTTGTGGCATAAAAGACTCAGTCACATTAGCGAAAAAGGATTAGATATTCTGAGGAAAAAACAATACATTCGTGGGATACACAAAGCTCATTTAAAGAAATGCGTACATTGTTTGGCTGGAAAGCAGAATAGAGTATCTTTCAAGAGCTCGGCTCCTTCAAGAAAACCAAGTTTGCTTGACTTGGTACATACTGATGTTTGTGGTCCTTTTAAAACGAGAACACTTAGTGGTTGTCTCTACTTTGTTACCTTTGTTGATGATCATTCCAGTAAAGTTTGGGCTTACACTTTGAAAACAAAAGATCAAGCGTTAGATGTATTTAAGCAGTTTCAAGCTTCAGTTGAGAGACAGAGTGGGAAACAATTGAAGTGTGTTAGAAGTGATAATGGGGGAGAATACATTGGTCCTTTTGATGATTATTGTAGACAACAAGGTATTCGGCATCAAAAGACACCTCCCAAGACCCCTCAGTTGAATGGCGTAGCAGAGAGACTAAACCGAACATTAATTGAAAGGGTAAGATGTCTTCTTTCACAATCACAACTCCCTAAATACTTTTGGGGTGAAGCTTTGAATACAGTGGTACATGTCTTGAATCTTAGTCCTTCTGTACCTTTAGATGGAGATATCCCAAATAGAGTTTGGACAGGTAAAGATGTTTCTTATGATCATTTGCGTGTCTTTGGGTGCAAAGCTTATGTACATATTCCTAAAGATGAGAGATTCAAACTCAATTCAAAGACAAGACAGTGTGTATTCATTGGTTATGGTCTTGATGAGTTCGGCTACAGATTTCATGATCCAATTAATAAGAAGCTTATTAGGAGCAGAGATGCCGTGTTTATGGAAGATCACATAGTTCATGATATTGATAAGAGTCAAAATTCAGCGCCTATATCTGAGAATGACTTGGTAGATTTGGGGTATATTCCGCTTACACATACTCCTACAGAAGTTGAAGAAAATTCGGATGGTGACTCACCTACTTCCAGAGGTTCACATATTTTTTATACTGGTGATCATGATAATGATTTCGTGGATGAACAAGTGAATGAAGAAGATGTTGAACAATTTGAAGTTCCAACGCGGATTCTACTAGAGATAGACAACCCTCTACTAGATATCCTTCAGATCAATATATTTTGTTAACCGATGCTAGTGAGCCTGAGTGTTATGATGAGGCTATTAGTGGTGTATGTAAAAATCAATAGATTGAAGCGATGAATGAAGAGATGCAATCACTTCATGAGAATCATACATTTGAGTTAGTGAAGATACCTGAAGGGAGAAAAGCCTTGAGTAACAAGTGGGTGTATAGGTTGAAGCAAGATGATAGTTCTCTGCAACCTTGGTACAAAGCAAGATTGGTAGTCAAAGGCTTTGGTCAGAAAAAAGGTATTGATTTTGATGAAATATTTTCTTCAGTTGTAAAAATGTCTTCTATTCGTGTGGTTCTAGGCATTGCAGCGAGTCTAGACTTGGAAATTGAGCAAATGGATGTAAAAACAGCATTCTTGCATGGTGACTTGGAAGAAGAGATTTTTATGAAACAGCCTGAAGGTTTTGTGGTTGAAGGAAAAGAAGATTATGTATGCAGACTGAAAAAGAGTCTATATGGTTTGAAGCAAGCTCCGAGACAGTGGTATAAGAAGTTCATGTCAGTTATGGGGGAGTAGGATTACAAGAAGACTTCTTCTGATAATTGTGTATTTGTGAAGAAATTTTCTGATGCCGATTTTATCGTTCTTTTACTTTACGTGGATGATATGCTTATTGTTGGGAAGAATACTTCGCGGATTGATTCTTTGAAGAAACAGTTAAGTAAGTCTTTCGCAATGAAAGATTTAGGTCCAGCAAAGCAGATTCTCGGCATTCGAATTACTAGAGACAGAGACTTGAAGAAGTTGTTCTTATCACAAGAAAAATACATTGAGAAAATTCTTCAGAAGTTTAATATGGACAAAGCTAAAGTGGTTAGCTCACCACTTTCCGGTCACTTCAAGTTAAGCAAGAAACAATGTCCTTCAACTAATGAAGAAAAGAGAGACATGGCTAATATTCCATATGCATCTGCAGTTGGAAGTCTCATGTATGCCATGGTATGTACTCGTCCTGACTTAGCTCATAGTGTTTGTGTTGTGAGCAAATTTTTGTCAAACCCAGGTAGAGAGCATTGGGAAGCCGTGAAATGGATTATGAGGTATCTACGAGGAACCTCTAATTTGAAGCTCAGTTTTGGGATGAATAAACTTGAGTTGTTACCAAATATTTTATATAATTAGAATAATATATGAAGAATTATATAATTAAACTAATATATTGTTCTTTTTTAATTTTTGTTTATTTTGTTATTGATAAACGATAAATTTTGGTTTATAATTTGTAGTTGTTTTTTCTATATTTTGTGGAATATAATTGTAATGAGTTTTGATAGATATGTTTTAAAATATAACTATGAAATTGATTTTGTTATTGATAAACGATAAATTTTGGTTTATAATTTGTAGTTGTTTTTTCTATATTTTGTGGAATATAATTGTAATGAGTTTTGATAGATATGTTTTAAAATATAACTATGAAATTGATGAAACATAACACCTTATCAAATATAATAATAATTAATATATAGAATTATAGATGATAAAAACTTTAATATTATAGGTTCAATATACTTTTTTTAAATAAAATTAAAATTAATTGCATATTAGTTTAAATATGAATTTTTATAAATATTTAATTCTTACTAAAATTAATTGTATGTTAGTTTAGGGGTGAATTTTTATAAGTATTTAATTCTTACCAAATAAAAAAATATTTTTTAATAATTAAGTAAAGAGAATATTTACAAAATTATTTATTATTTTTGAATGACTTAAATTTTATATTTGTCCAAATCATATTTAATAAATATATTTAACAATATACAAATATGTACTAAGTTATAAATTATAGTATAACGTTAAAAATAATATAATATTTTACGACTACTTTTTTTATATATTAGGATTATATTAAATTTTGTATATTATATCATGAACATATTAATTGTATGTCTTTCTTTAATAGTATATTATAAATTTATGAGAATTGCTAAAAGAAAAGTCAATCTTTCTTTAATAGTATATTATAAATTTATGGGAATGGCTAAAAAAAAAGTCAAAACTATTCAGCGAATTCGTCCTTTTCCGTTTTACAATATTTACAAAGTTGTTATTAGGTTAAAAACCCAAAAATCCCTTGAAACTCAAAAGAACTTTGATACATACCATTAAGAACTTCAAACTACTCCATGAAGTTGCAAACACAATTTCAAACACCAATTATACTTCATCTTCTCAAAACTACTAAAAATTGAAACTCAACAACTAACAAAACCCATTTTTTAAAAAAATTCAAAACCTTTGTAACATGGTCGGGAAAGAGTCGGAACCACTTCCCATGCAGAACAACATGGACGCCGAGGAGGTACATTGCATTTTCATCTCTCATTTTCGCAAAAAAATAGATTTTTGTAAAAAACCCGTTTTTGATGTTCTTCGCCACTCATTGGCGTGCGCGATAGTGCGTACGCCAACGTAATGGCGTACAACACCATGACCACGCCATTTGTTGGGGTGGACACCTTTTAACCGCCACACGTGTGGCGTGTGGAGGGTGTTTTACTCCATCAGGTGGAGTGGTGATGGTGTTGCACGCCAATACGTTGGCGAAATTACCTAAATTAATCTGGAATGCCGGTTTAATTGGTTTTTTACTTCTTACATATTGCAGGAGGTGAGCCAATACGATATTTCACTTGTTTCAGACTACACTCACCATTACTTGTTTCAGACTACACTCACCATTTCACCACTCACGACGAGTATAGCTTAGACTCGATGACCGAGTGGGTAAAAAGTACAGAGAAGTCGTTAGGTTTCTCGATTAACGTAGCATCTAAGGAGGTTGGGAAAAAAGGGAGAACACCGAGAGTAGATTATCGGTGCGAGCGATCCGAAATTTTTAATTCGTTCGTTAAAAGAGTGCGACCGTAAACGTAAGGCTACCGGTAGCAAAAAAATAAATTGTAAAAGGAGACGATAAGTGGGCTCTTGGTATCCTTTCCGGGATGCACAACCACAAACCGATTAAGTATGCCCAAAGACATTTGCAATTTTCTAAGTTAAAACGGAAGGAAAAAGTGTTCGTTGATCTTTTGACGGTGAACTGAACAAGTCCGTGACAAATATTTGGTGCTTTGAAGAAGGTCGATCCGGAGAATGCTTCAAATATCTGTCACTTTTACAATCACCGTCAAAGAACGAGGATGGTTGAAAACGGTGGTCGATCCTAAATGCAATGCTTGTTAGTTAAATTACAATTGCACAAGTACAAGTATTGGGTACGGACGGACAATGACGACTCTAACGTTATCACCGATTTGTTTTTTCGCACATCCGCTTAGTATTGATTTACTACGGACCTTCCCACGCTTTCTAATCATGGATAGCACGTATAAAGTTATTTGTTATGGGATGCCTTTGTTCAAAATAGTCGGGGTAACATCGACCAACAAAACGTTTTGCATTGGTTTCACGTTTATGGTGAATAAAAAACAAGACACCTACAAATGGTCATTGGAATGCTTGAAAACGGTAATGGAAGAATTGCCTTGTGTTATCGTAAAAAACCGTGAACTAGCTTTAATGAATAGCATCCACAAAATATTTTCTAGCGCTAATCACAAGTTATGCGAATTGCATAACAGGAAGACAAAATGTTTAAAAACATAAAAGTGTTATACTTTGTAAAGTTATATGTTTGTAAATTATTTGTTGCATAAAAATATATCTATCGCATCTAAAAATATATTAAATAAATATTATGTTATTCGTTTTTCAAATATTACGATTTATTAAAAGAATAACTTAAAAAATTAAAATAACCTATTTGCTTCTAATTTTATTTTCTGTCATAATAAAACAAATCAATATATATATATTAGAATTTATTTAATTTAAAGTATATTTAAGTAAACAAAAGAAATCAATATTTTATAATTTGTAATTTTACATGTTATTTGTTTATAAAAAATAGAAAAACATAGTTTATTATGAAAAAAGGAAAAAATAAAAATCTCTTCAAAAGAAATAAAAAATTCTATTTTGTATTAATAGTTATATGTTTTTCGAAATTTATTTTATTGATAAAAAAATATTGTTCTTATTTGCTAAGAATCTAATATGCAATTAATAAAATTGTATTAAAAATAAGTTTTTTTATTAATATACTTTTAAAAATATCATATTTTGTATTAATTATTTTTTGTTTTTTGGAAATTTTTGTTATTAAAAATATTTTTCTTATTTGGAAGAATCTAATGTGCAATTT
Organism: Limnanthes douglasii subsp. nivea; assembly: GCA_036936605.1. NCBI lineage: Eukaryota > Viridiplantae > Streptophyta > Magnoliopsida > Brassicales > Limnanthaceae > Limnanthes > Limnanthes douglasii. The sequence goes on from JAUPFV010000002.1 coordinate 40,292,013, forward strand.
ATAGAAAGCTTTTAATTTTTTTTATGTTCATATAAGTTTTCTTACTTTCTTTTATTCCGTTGTTTGCTTTAAAAAAACAAATTTATATTGGTTCTTCTGATTTTTTTTTCTATTCATTAATTCAAAATAATCTTATCAGTTCAAGTGTTTATATGTTTTAATTATTTTCCTTCCTATCTTTCTATTTAAATTAGATTTTATTGCTTTAGTTTTTGTAACTAGGAGTTTATAAGAATATTTTTTATTGTTCACAGGATTTTCGGTGAGAAGAAAAATCCATTGGAAGAAGAAGAATTAGTACACGTTTGAGGTATGTTATTTTTTAATTTATATTAATAAAAAATTAAAAACGTTATTTTGCATCCGTCTTTCTGACTCATTCTCTTACTAAATTCTCCAAAAATTTATTTTGCTTTTAGCCTATGTAAGGTAACTTTCTAAAGTAATTTTGTTTATATTCTGGATTTTTTATATATTCATATCCGTTCTTCTAATGATCTTTTCTTTTTGTCTGTTTTTTCAGAGGGAACCAATACAGTCAATGAGTGGATTGTAGGACTTCTCTTTTATCAGCTGAGATAAGATCAATATTGCTTCTTAAATGCTTTGACGTCGTTAAAATTGAAAAATTTGATAGAACACAAGATCCCGATGACCACAATGAAAAAATTTAAAAATTACATGATGAATTTTGATGACGACGACAAGCTATTGTATAGGGAATTCACATAGAATTTCAGTGGCACAAACTTAAAGTGGTACAATATGATTATAATAGGATCAATAACTAATTTTATGACATTCTAAACAGCTCTCCGAAGGCAATTCACGGGGAGCAAAGAAATGCGGGCTAATGGGGACACTATAATTGAATGCAAGTAGACAATTGGAGAAAAGTTAAAGAACTGTACTAAACGGTTTGTGTTGACCAAAACTGAATTAGATGACTGTCACGAACATGTAGCATGTGATACTTTTAGACAAGGGTTGATCCCCTGAGATTTAGCGAACAAAACTACAAAGAGAAGGGCACTTACTATTCGGGCATCTAGTGGCTCAAGTAAAAGAGTAGATTAATGTGGATGAATCAACGAGAGTCTGGATTGGGTGTAATCTGTCTTGGAGGCACTCAAGTCAAGTAAATGCTCCCACCAGTCAAGGTTATTAAGGTAGAACTTTAATTTTTCAAGGACCTTCTCGATTGAAAGTACCAACTAGTTTACCTCATCGGTCTGGACAGTCTCAAGTTTTGACTTCTAATTACCAACAACCCTCTACTAGGTCGAACCAATGGGTGAGACTATATTGTTTTACAGAGTTAACCGTAAATGTGGTAATAATTTTTGAAAAAGCTAAAAACATGTTTATTTTCGAAAACCTCCACCTATAACTAGACCCAAGGCGGAGCCAAGCAATAATTGTAAAAACACAATGATATGAGGCAAGACACAATAGATTTTCATAGCTCTAAAAAAATATTCATGTTCTGATAAAAAATAGTACGATGACAACTTTTATTAAAGGGCAAGGACGTGGTCGAAAAAATTCCAAACTCTAACCCAAAAGTGCACCAAAATTGTAAATTTATCTTCAAAGCAAGAAATAAACTTTTAATAACTGGGCCTACGAATGGAATCAATGTATCTTCGGAGTACCCATATCCCAATTTGGATTGGAGGATGGTGTTAGTTGTTAATGAACCAATGGTACAAGGAATAGTTTGGAGTTTATGTGATTATTTTGAGTCTTTGGCAATTTTTGGAGGAGAAAATATGGTAGGAAACACTAATAGTTCTAGAAAAAGACATGTGGTGAGTTTAACTACTCAGTTAGAAGGAGAAATCTCCACTCATCTTTATGGAAAGAATGTTATGCCTTTTATCTTGTTCGATAAAGATAATTTAAGGGGTCTAGCTGGTCCTCATGAAGATTTAGTAGTGATTGGAGCATATATAATAGGAAACGAGGTCTGAATGATACTCATTGATACTAGCAATTCGTCCAATGTGTTATTTTTGACAACACATGAAAAGATGCATAATCCTTATGTAATTCTCCAATCCGAGCAAACAATAGTTGGGTTTACCGTGGTAATAACACAAGTTATTAGAGAATTCAAATATAATTTTTTATTAGGTCGTGATCCGTTTAACAAAAAAATACGAGTGTTGTTTATGGTAGTTGATTGTTCAACGAGCTACAATGCTATCTTGGGAAGATCTTGGCTATAAAAATGCATGTCGTAGCTTCTACAGTTCAGAAATGCTTGAAGTATGTGATTGAGGATCATATAGGGGTAGTTTAAAGTAGTCAACAAGTGGCTCGGGAGTGTTATGCAAAGCTTTACACACCAAAAAGGTATAAGTATTGATAGAATGACATAATAACAGTTAAAGGAGCCTCCTTTGTATGTGGAAATAATGGATGATCCAAGGGAGACACCAGCTTCAATGAGAATGTGAAGTTATATGTTTGATTATCTAAGGTATATCATATTCGAGAGGCGCACTATCCGAGAGACAGAAGTGGATTGATTTTCTAAGGTATGTCCAAAACAATAGTAGCAGAAATGTCTTAGGTGTGTCATATTCGAGAGGCACACTATCCATTATGGATTGTGAATCTTGTTATTGTTCTTGTGAAGAAGAAGAATGGAAAATGGAAGATGTGTATCGACTTTAATGATCTCAACCGTGCATGTCCGAAAGATCCATTTCCTATCCCAAGAATAGACCAGCTTGTTGATTCAACATCAAGTAATAAGCTTTCCATTCATGGATGCTTTTGCAGTTTATAATCAGATCCAAATGAATCTGATGGATAAAAAAAATACAACGTTTATTACTGATAGAGGAATATATTATTATCGATTTATGCATTTTGGTCTCAAGAATGCTGGATATACATATCAAATATTATTGAACAAATCTTTTGCCACTCAAATTTGGAGGAATATGGAAGTCTACAGAGACGATATGTTGGTAAATAGTATTGCGGATGAAGAACACCTACATGATTTAGAGGAAATTGTTTCTAATTTGAGAACTATTTGTTTAAAATTAAACCTTGAGAAATATACCTTTAGAGTTCGATCAGGAAAATTCTTAGGATATACGATAAGTGGAAAATGGATAGAAGCTGGTCCAAACAGTTGAAAGCTTTGATAACCATGAACTTTCCTTGGTCACTTAAAGATGTGAAAATTTTGACGGGAAAATTGGTAGATCTAAATTAATTTATATTTAGACTTCAGACAAATGTGCTCCATTTTTCGAAGTGTTGAGATAGGAAAATAATTTTTCATAGACAACAGAGTGCGATGTAACGTTTTTAAAAATTAGAGAATATTTATGCTCATATTTAGTTTATGTCTTATCCATTTTTAGGTGAGCAGTTGTTCTTGTATATCGTCATCTTGAATCTTGATGTAAGCACAGTCTTAGTAAGGAAAGTGTAGGGGTATCCACGACCGATATATTATGTGAGCAAAAGTTTACTTGCCTCATAAAAAATATATTTGAAGCTAGAAAAATTAGTCATCGCTTTGGTTGTAGCAACTCGGAAAATGCGTCATTATTTCCAAGTTTATTCTATTATAGTATAAACATCTTTTCTGTTAAATAATAGATTATAACGACCAGCTGTTTTGGGGAGAATAACAAAGTGGTCTGTATAATTAGGGGATTATGACATTTACTTCACTCCTCGAACAACTATCAAGGCAAGCCTTAACATATTTTTTTTGTCAAATTTCATTCAAAGCGCTATGATGAAGTTGAAACGATATATATGCATTAATGCCAACAGAAGAATGGTTTGTTAGTACTGATGGAGGTTCAAGTATTTTGGGATCAGAATAAAAAATTCAGCTAATAAATTCATCTAGGGAGACTATATATTAAACTATATGGTTCAGAGTTAGAGCATCAAACAACGAGGTAGAATACGAGGCGGGGTTGGCTGGATTGAGGCTAGAAAATATTTGTGAAGCGAAGAAAGTATGTTTGGAAAATGATTCGTAGCTTATATCGAACCGTATGTCAGGAATATCTGAGGCCAAAAAATATTAGCTTATCAAATATTTGTAAGAATTGATGTGGTTGGCAGTCTTGTTTGATAACCTAATGACTGAACATATTAATTGAGGATAAAATATTATTATAGATTCTTTAGGAACCATTTCTTATTTCAAGGGATATATTTGGATTTTACTACATGAAATTCTATCTATCATGATAAAGTCCGAAGAATGTCAATATTTTGAGAAGGTGTTTGTGGTCACCGAGGAAGAACAAAAAGATTGGAGGTTTGATTTAACAGAATTTCTACTCAAAGGAACGTTACATATTGATAAAAAGTTAGCTCAAAAACCACGGTTTAGGGAGCATGGATTTATAATTCTTATGGGAGTTTTATATAAGAAATCTCTGAGTTGGCCATTGTTGAGATGTTTAGGAAAAAAAGAATCTCAAATAATCTTATCTGAAGTGCATGACGAAGAGGGTTCCACTCATTGTGGCTTTAAAAATTTAACAAGAAGAGTATTGGTGGCATGGTATCATTAGCCTACCATAATGAGTCATGCTAAGAATCTAGTTTGCAGCTGTGATAGTTGCCAAAGATTTGTGAATACTATTCATATGTCAGTTGTACCGCTAGATTTAAATTCAAAGGCTCTTCCATTTGATAGATGAGATATATATTTAGTTGAACCGCTACTTATGGCTTCTGGAGGACAGAAAACTATTATTGTTGCGGTGGATTATTTCGAAGTGGGCAGAAACATAACTTTTATCAGGAACAAGAGCTAAAGATGTCATCAAGTTTACTTTATCAAATATTTGTTATAGATTTGGGGTGTCTCGGATAATAACCACAGATAATAGACCTCGATTATCAAAAAGGAAATGACATCTTTTTGTTCTTTTAGGGGAATCAAACAGTGTTTTCTACACATTTTCATCCACAAGCAAACATCCAAGTGGAGGTCACTAATAGAACTATGGTGGACGACCTTAAGAAATATTTGGAAGAGAATAATGAAAAATGACCTAATTATCTTTAAGAAGTGTTATAGGCCTATAGAACAACACCTCGATTTGCAACTCAAAAGACTCTTTTTGCTCTAGTATATGGGATGGACGAAGTGAGCCCAACAAAGTTAAATCTTCTGTCTTATGGAGTACTTAAATGTTACGAGGATGATGACGAAGAGGCTAGACGATTAGAAATCGATTTGGTAGAGGAAAAATGATAAGGGAACATTTGTATTCACTAAATTACCAAATTTTGATGAGAAGCCGCTACGCTTCCAAAGTAAGATGAAAGGATTTTAAATTAGGTGATAAAACTTTGAGACATGTATTTTTGCATAATAAATATAAGAGGTTGAGTAAAATAGCTCTAAAATAAGAATAACCATATTCAGTGGTCGAGAAGGTTAAGCCAGCGACATATCACTTGGAAGATAAAGAGGGGATACCATTACAACACCCTTGGAATATTGAACATTTGCGATTGTATTGTGAGTAATTTACTGAGCATCTATGAGGACATTATTGTCTTATGTGTATACTGACCGTTGGAATAATCTTTCTTTTCCTAGTGGCTCATGAAACTCTTAATGAGGTGCTTATACAGCCGAAATTTTAAATACTATCTTTTCAATAAACCAAGTGTACGGTGACTTATTTATAGAGAAATAATCAATCTTATAAATGTGACCTTTTTCAACTTCAAATCAAATATATATTATTACACAAATATAATAAATATTTTGTAAATTAAACAATGATTGATCACCTTTGAGATAATTTACGAAGATATATTTTTCTAAGTGCCAATATTTGTGGCAATTTTATTTGAAATGTCAATGTGTGTGGCAATGTTATTCGAAATGCCACAATGGGTGGTGATATTATTTGAAGTGCCAATATGTGTGGAAATGTTATTCGAGGTTTCAATTTGTGTGACGATACTATCTGATTATATTTTTTAAGTATTTCAAGGTGTTTGGTATGCAATTTCAAGTTATGAAATTTTCACAATAACATAACATTTGATACAAGAACATAAACAGTGACATATAATGGTTAATTAAAAAAAAACACGAACAGTGACATGTGATGGTCACTTACAAGAATTCAAACAATGACATGTAATGGTCACTTCCAACAAACACAAACAGTGACATGTGATGGTCACTAATAAAAAAACATAAAGATCTAGTCAAACACATAGTTTGTACACACAAAATATGATTTATTCTTACTTACCTTTGTTGCCAATGGAAGGTTCGCATGAGCTGCTTTCAAAGCAACTTCCCTTATTTTTGAGTTTTTGCTTCCTGACGAATTTAATTTGTTACTTTAATTGTCTTCGGATTCTAAGTCTTCTGAGTCACTTACAACAGTTTTAAAGGCATGTTAAGGATGATGGTCTTCTCAAACCAAATACTAATAATCTTCCATTTTTACCTTCTGAATATTTTTATGAATCATGGAGATTTTAACTTCCTTTTTGCGAGTCTTTAGAGCTTTAAGACAGTTGATTTCATGTGTGGTCATAGCCGAAGTTATAGCAGCATCATTCTCGTTCTCATCCTCAAATTTGAACAACTCTAAGTCTTTCAGGGATTTCTTTTGTCCTTCCTTACTTTCTTCGTACAAAGTATTGATTACTTTGATATTAACATGCTCTTACTGCAATTCTTCTTTGTGCTTGGTAGTCAGGCGTTGCAATTCTTCTTTGTACTTTGTAGTCAGGTGGTCCTTCATTTGCATAGAAACATTATGTTATTCAGCTTTATCCATTTGAAATACTTGGAATTGATCAATAATACTTTTTTGCGTCACTTCATCCCACCTTTTGTTTTCAGTGACCTATTTTTTATAACTGATGACATCTCTTGCCATGGCTTCAAACTAATCATGAACAACTGTAGCTTCTTAGATCAGATTGAGAAAAGTCGGCGATTGTTCCTCGGTATGGTACGAAGGGAAAGTTTTTTTTTTCAAAAAAAGATGTTTTGGAGGGGTTCATCAAAGTGCATGGTGATTTGTTTTCTTTAGGGAGTATTATTTGATCTTCGATAGGATTGATCATCAGTAGGATTCTCAACAGTCTTATCCATGTTATTAAAAATATTTACAAAAAAAAAATTAATTCAATTGTAAAAATATACATGAATACTGGGCCATTCCCTAGAAATAAAACTTACAGAAATACATATGAAACTACCGAATACAATAGCTTTCAAAAAAATAAAGAGATTACGAACAGATGCATATATTACGTAGATTACAAATGAAATTGAAATACATGGAAATAATGCCAAAACATTAACTCACTGATTCTATATTTTTGAAAAACCTATATATCCCAACTTAACTACAACAGATTCGCAAGAATTACCAAAAGAACCTCAAAGAAAAATTCTTAAAGATTTCATAAATCAAGTACAAATATGACAAAAAAGACTTTAAAAGAACTGCGACTAAATGTCTAATATAAAACCATATACCAAAGTCCACAAAACACCAAAGATATATTAGGGTGAACTCCAGCAAAGCGACCAGCTTCAACGACATTGGAGCCACCCAAAAACCATATGTGACAAACAAAATACTTCTTATACAATAGGTGGAGATATGAATGACTAACATATGCCAAGCCGCGAAACAGAAGATGTCTAGACGTCAGAAAAGAGTAGTAAAACCCATAAGACTCAGACAAAATCTCATAAACTCAAGAACCTAGAGCCAAGATGGGTGCAACTCGAGTCTCTAATAAAGATTAGCAAGACAAATGATGAGAGCAACCGAAAGAGGCTACAATGCTCTTAATCAACTTGGCTAAAACCCACCTTACTTCATCTCCGTCAGAATATACTGAATCAGACCAGAAAAAAAATCAAAGAACCCATGAGGAACCAACGCTAATAAAAACAAGTACTAGCGGGTTGGAGAAAGAATATGGAAGGACTGCATCGCCTAAGAGGAGCGATAAGAAGGCAAACAAAGAGCCATTGAACGATATAAAGCATGAGAAAAACTAACATGAATGAGCCCAGAGAAAATATTGAATTAGAAAAATATTCGGGGAAGGCGAATAAAATAACAAGATATTAGGGTTTCTAGAAAGATGAGATAGTTTCTCTCTATAAAAACCCTAGATAACAAGTTGAGAGTTTATCGTTATCAAAAAATTAATTTTCCTTCTCTTGGAATTGTGGTTCGAAATCATTGAATTGATAGTCTTGATCTCCTTTTCATTCCCATCAAACTCAAGTGTTGGATTTGGGAAGAAGATATTAATAACTTGTTCATAAACAGCTTCAGTCAAGGTCTTTCGAGGAGCAAAGCAATTGATTTTTTTCTTTTCGAATCTTTAGGGATGGAAAGTTTTTGTGTTAAGAGTGATAATTTCTACAATATATCTCTTATATATCTTTAACCTTGGTTTTCTTATTTTCCTTAGATGACTCAGCTTTTGTACTCTTCTTTAAGTTCTTCTTCGGTTTGTGACTTAGGGCCATACTCCAAGGAAGAAGAACAACATGGGCACCAGGGGTGGTTAATCTTTTCACCAGATCAACTGTCGAATGAGGCTCCATTAGTTTATCAGCAACCACAACGGAATACAAAGATATTCTCCACATATGACTTTGAACGAAGTTGAGTGTATCAAAATACTTGTGAAATTCGTTTGACCACTCCATTGTGGCACACTCACTTAGCTTAAAGATAATTTCCTCAATGGAATCAAGATGTATTTGATAGCGCTTCGTAATTGCTACATAGTACAACCAAAGTTAATAAATATAATAAAAAAACCAGACATGAAAAAGAATGGAACTTGCTAGTGCTTTTCCACTTCAGTGACAACGCTTGTGTGTTTTCCATGAAGATCATTTTTTTCGTTTTCCCAATAACCAGATATGACAAATAATTTTTGCTCCAACGTTTTATTTGCCTCATGGAGGTCATCAATTATCTTTGACGTGTTTCTGAGGATGATATAGTAAAATGGAAGTACTGGGTTCTTCGACACACCCGTCTTTTCTAATAAACTGTGTTATTGGAAGAGGAAATGTAGCAAGTTTTGAAGCCATAATGCAAAACAGAAGAGTGAACCAAAGGTTGGGACTTGTTTGGCTAAGGTATAGATCTATGATTTCAAAGTTGTCCATAAATTTTTAGATCTAACAGGAACCGAAGACCCTAGATCAAAATTTTAGTGTAAGCAACTAACTCATTCTCAGCACATGAGATATGAGTGCTTTCCTGCAAAAGAAAGTCAAAGATAAATGTTTTCTGGGATGAGCTAGATTGTTTTCGAAGTGCTATAGATTCTCATTGATCAAAATATTCATATTACACTTTATTTAGTGCAATAAGATATTTAGACTTTTGTTTTACAAAAACATTCTTTTTAGAATCAGGAGTATGTGCGTTGTCAACTACTTGAAATTCTAAATCACTATCAGTTCTCAATTCAGAGTCACATGCTTCCTCGGATGGTTCGTCCTAAAGTTAAAAATGAATATTTAAACTAGCAGAAAGATCTTGATTTTGAGAAAATGCCTTCAAACAGTGGGAACATCTTAAGGAATCACCTGCAACCTTTTGCTTGTCCCGACTGTTTCCTTCGAGGGATGAGGTTTTGAGTTACCTTGTTGGATAATGGTACTAATTTGTGCTTTAGGATGTTAGGAATTGTGTTTTCTTCGAGGTGGTTTTGCAAAAAGTATTGTGGAGGTCATGTCTAAAGGATTGTTAGAGGGAGATTCGAGATCGGGAGATGATGATTGTTTCTTGGTAGGTGGCATGGGATCGTAAGTGAATATTTGGACAACTTGAAGGGGTTTATCAGAAAATGTCTCAACAACTTCTCTCTCATCGGCTCTTTTTGCGAAACATTTTTTAGACCAAACGTAAAAATAAAGGATGGTAGATTGAGAGTGAAACCATATCACACAGAGACACGGGGAAAAATGCAATGGCGATGGGGGAAGAGCTAGTTGAACGGAAAACTTTCTCTCTTTATCTTTAGAATTAATGTGGGTTAGGTGAGCAGTGGTATGTAAATGAATTTATAGGAAATATTGTGAAAATAGGTAATGGGCTTTTTTAGGGGAATTTTAGTGTCGAGCGAATACCCATTGGTTGGTATTGATTTGACGTCTAACAGGTACCTAATGATATATGCATACGTAGCTTCACAAATGTAAGACGTGTTAGAATAAACGATACAAATTTCTACCAACTTCTATTAGTTTCTAAAGTGTTCTTAAAATAAACTTTACCAATTCGAATGAAGTCCAATGAGATCAATATTTTAAGTACTATTTCAAATAAAATTCAAGGAACTGTGAAATTTTGAATGGTTTTAAGGAGAAGCCTTCTTCGCAAATCTAAGTTGTTTAAGAAAAGTATTGTTAGTATCCCTTCATATTTATTCGCCCAGATAATTGTTTAGAGTGTTTCCGACTAAGAAACTGAAAATGACCCACAAGCAGTAATTTTAGTGCTTTCTCAAATATCTTTGCAAAGATTAATGGGCTAGTGATAAAGATACAAGTACATGAGAATAATAATGATTATTTTACATTGGTTAAAAAAATGTATGATGGTAGTTTGATGTAAAATATAAATATAAAGAACTAGATGTGTAATTTGTAAGAAGTATGTTTATGCATATTAAAGTGGATATGATATCCACAAAACAAACAATAGTATTTTATTGTAACAAACCAACTATAAATTGGTATACTCTACTTGAAAAGGAATAAGACTTGTTATTTTTTACACTTGACAACTTTATCTCTCTAAAGATTCTCTAACCGCTTTCTTTTTCTATATACTTCTTAAGCAAATCGTATTAGACATCTTGTTCCATGACAAAAATATTTAGACTCGTCACAATGGTCAAAACTTCTATACCATACCCACGAGTCAGCAACCACATCGTGTTAGAGAGCAATATTCATATAAGAAAAAGTAAAAGAAAAACTTATATTTTTCTTTATCTTTACATTTGTCAATGTGTACTTTGTTTAATTAATAATAACATAACCTTGTTCAAAAAGTTGTCCAACATTTAGAAAATTTTATACTAAGTTTAAAAATAGCAATAAATCTTGGATTTCTTTTCTTCCTTTGTTCGTTTATATAGTAATTGCTTCTTTTCTTTTTACATTAAGTGAGACACAATTCCTTGTCAAACATAAAGCATGTGATATTCAATAAATTGTGCTTGCTCATTTTCCATTAAGTTATAATATTTTTAAAGATGATATCTTGCACTTGTAAAATTATGGTTTATCTCAAAACCAACAGTCTTTCACATCGTGACTATTTTTTTCAAAAGTTCTACAACATGGTTTTGTGGATATTTTAGCGATTTTCCTTGTAAAATTTTATCTTTTTCTTCAATGATATTGTGTTTAGCGGCCTCTTCCTCTTATTGGTCCTCTACGAAGGAAGAATTCGTGAGTTGAGTTCTTCTCGTGATTTCTCAATAAACAATTGAATTTGAATTTGAAATGCATTCTTACTTGATTTTTTTTTGCACAAATTCAGTCTTTTTTCAAATATTTTTAAAGAACTCATCATTTCGCTACTTCTTTTTTAACACAGAGAAGAGCTCCGCATCCTTTTTTATGTTTTCTTTCAATTTAGCTGCATCACCACTAGATGGACATCTTGTTTTTATTGTTTCGTCACAACTTCATCGGCATGCTAAAAAATATCTCGTGAGTTGAACTATATTCTCATTTTCACACACGAAAAATAGTAAAACTTTACTGAAAATAAAAAATTATAGAATTACTTTCAAAACCAAGTCTAATACATTAGTCTTACAGTAAAAGCAACAACATCAAATCAATTAACAGTGAGGTATGAGACAATCCAGAAGTGCTGTTAAAAACATCTGCCCAACTCACTTTGATACAAAAGAGGTCTGTCACCATTATCCATGTCCAAAATACCAACATAATCTCCCATATTACTATTTGTGCCATTGTTGTTGAAGTAAATTAAGTTTGCATTCACTCCAGCTGCTAAAGATATGGAGCTATCACATTGCAAGAACAACACACGATTTCCCAAAGAGAAAACTCGCTTCCACTCTTTTCAACTATCGTCCAACTTGTAAACAACAAAAAATGATTTACTGAAATCTCACTTAAAACCATCAACAAGTCGTCGTCGGATTTCACTAAGCACGCACCGTGATAGACAAAAGAGTTTAGTGTAAGAGCATCCCCAACGGATACGCTATTAATTTTCTAATTTAGATAAGATGTTGATACTCTTAAATATATAGATTACCGAATAATACAATAACATAGTTAAAATTAAGTTAGTTATTTGTTTTGTCTGTGGAGGAGAAAAATAAGGAGAGTTTTTGCAGATTGTGTAACTTACACTACAAATATAACTACCGAAAATTATGGTACAACGTTATATATTATCTGTTAGAAGGACAAAATTTGTATATAAACACTGAATTTTCTATCTAGTCTTATATAAAGAGTCTGTTAGGGATGCTCTAATAAGACGTACTATAAGGTACAGAAGTTGAAACTTGATAACCTTAGTTCTTGAAGGAACCGGACTGTCCATATCCCACATGTCGATACCAGACATATGCAAAACATAGAGGACTAAAATTTATTATTTTATCTGCTGTAATTATATTTTAAGACTATATATATATATATATATATATATATATATAACTCGTACTTGCAAGTTATTCGCAAATATCTTTTTAAAAATTATTTTTATGTTAAATTTTATAAGTGATATTTCTCATGTAATTTTAACTATGTTTCATAAATTTTATTTATATTTCTAAATAATTTGTATATATGTTCATAGTTTATAATTTTGGATAAATAATTTTGTAGTTGATGATTCGTTTTGAAGTATTTTTTAAAAAAATATACAAATTTGATTTTGTAAATATTTTTTCATACTTTATTGTTGGATCAGTTTTACTATGTAGCGTCGAGTCGTATTTGTATATTAATGTTTTCGTCCAAATCAAATACAAATAATATCGAATGATTCGATAAATATTTTACTTTAGATGTTGTAAAGATTGAAACGATGATATATCTTGTTTCTATTTATCTTATCCAGTAGATATTGTCAATCATCTGGGTAACATTGATTTATCTTGTATTGATGTTCATGATAAGATATATATATATATATATATATATATATATATATATATATATATATATATATATATATATATATAAATAAAATTTATAGTATAAAATAAGGAATTGAAAACTTTTGTTTTAACATAATAAATTAACATACAATTTATGAGCTGATATGTAGATTGATTTTTTTCTAATTTGAAAAATCTAAGCAATAAAGTTGTGAACCATTGACATTATTATTAAGCTCTTCCAATTTGATGAATATATATATATATATATGCATCAATGGCCAATAAAAAAAGGATACAGAATTAGGTATTAACTAGTTGTGAAAATACCAAGGGTTGATCGCGTTACGTAATTACGTACAATCTGGTTGTGAAATTCCAAAAACAAAATTGGTTGTGAAATTAAAAGTAGTATGGGTGCATAAATATGAATAAACTAGGCGCGTAAATATGATTTTAGAGTGTGAAATTACCTTGTAGCCCAGCTCCCCTTCATTTGCAATCTCCAACATGTTTTCTAATTGAACATAAAAATTTCTTGATGGAAATGACCATACAACATGATTGAGAACGAACTCAACTTCCTAATTCTTCTTCAAAATGAATAAATATTTGAAATATTCTTATATTTTTAAGTTATTTGTTGCACTTTCAATTGCCCAATCATATTCCACATGTATAATTTTATGTTCAAATGCTTTTGATTCATAATATAAACATATATCATCTTCATTAATTGCAACTTTATGAGGATCTTGTACAACTAGTTCTACAATTGTTTATTGTGCAGAGGAGAAGGATGAGTAGAATTTACACCTTCTTCAACCTCCTCTATCAAACACATTACAACTCTTTTATTTTTCCTGGTTGATTAGAATATTGTATACGTTTTGTAACCTCGTTTTTTCTTTGCCAATGCAGTAGCCGAAGCTTCTACAACTATTGGAACCTTTTTTTATTTTTGTTACTATTTCTTTTTTTCATCTTTTTTCAATATTCATTCTTTTTTTATGAATTTAATGCCAATATGTCATATGTTTCCTTGTATTTATCGTTGTATCAACCAAGTTATAATTTTCTTTAAGTACACGAGAAAGTTGTAATATATAGAGAGTGTTAATAATCTTGATAGAATATATCTAACATTTTCTACTTCTTGTGTCTTCATAATATCATTATTATCTTTTATTAGACGATTTTGCTCAGTTCCTCTCTATATAACGAATGTATTGGTAGTATTGACCTTTTTATTTGATCATTCAAAGCATGAAAATTTTATTTGCATATTCATTTCTTTTTCTAGGTTTTGAACTTGATTTGTAAGAGTGTATTTTGTTTTTTTTGTTTCATTCACTTCATATATAAATTGTAACCTCTCTTTGTCTCTTATTTCTATTTTTTATACGATATTTTATTATTATAATATGAAAGTTTATTAATTAAACTTATATTATAGTTTGATTTTTGTGAATCACATATCATTTGTAAACTTACATCTTGTAAAAATGAGTTGTAACCTTACTTTTTGTGTTATATTGTTGAATATTTTAAGTAGTTTTATATCACTTATCTCTGATACCATCCATTTCAAATATCGTGGAAATGTTTCTTTACATCTTGTGTAGAGTTTCGTAATATATATAAAAAAATGGTTGCACAAAGATAACGTTAAGAATATGGATATTCTGTCTCCGTATATAAGTAAGGACAATCCAATCTTTACACTAGTATGGATTATCCGCTTTGGCCCCGAAAGGCCACACGACTTTGCTTTGGTCAATTTCCAGAAGGCCTCATTCTAGTTGAGATATGTATTTACTTATATAGTATTGATCCTTCCCGTGTTAAACCCATGTGGGATGTGGGACTTTCATCGCTATCCTAACAAATCCTCTTCTCGAACAAATTACATCTTTAACCTCCTCTCAATTGACTTTCATTTGCCCATCCTAATCATGTTGGGGCTACCTGAACCATAAAGGAACTACGGATGTTACTACCATTGTCTTGTTCCTTAGAGCCACACTCTAATCAAGTCTCACCGCTTGATGAGTCACGGACACTCCAAACTAAGATCTCTAGAGCAGATCATTTACCTTGAGCATGATTATTGGATCATCATGTTTGATTTCTGAGAATTTCATCAACATCGAGTTTTGTATAAGCTTTGATACCATTTGTTGGGAATATGGGTACCGCATATTCCGTCTGCGTATATAAGTAATGACAATCCAATCTTCACACTAGTATGATATTGTCTACTTTGGCACCGAAAGGCCACATGATTTTTCTTTGGTCCATTTCCAGAAAGTATCATTCTAGTTGACATATGTTCTTACTTATATACCATTGATCCTTTCCGTGTTAAACTGATGTGGGATGTGGGACTTTGGTCGCCATCCTAACAGATAAGGAATTGCTATATGAATTAATATGTTTATTATACTTTATTAAATACATATATTTTATATAGTACTTACCACAGGTAGTGTTACACAACCAATTGTTGTTTCCGATTTACTTACACAATACGTTTTTAGTAAACTTATTATTTTTTTCTCTTATTATTTCCACTCAACAATAGTCATTGATTTTTGAAAAATCTTCAACTTATTTGACTATTAAAGTAGTTCATATTTCTCCAAATCTTGTGAAAATTAATCTTGCAGAAACGTAAAAGTTAGGAGTACAACTAAATTTTTTATATCATGTTCTCATGGTAAAACTACTCTATCTTAATTGCATCCTACAAATATAGGTTTTTAATTGTTACTTTTTGTTGCGTAATTATGTGTAACATGGGTATATAAATACGTATTTTAGCTGTAAAAAAGTTATTTACATAGTTACCAACAAAGTGGTTGTAAAATAATTTTTTAATTGTTATAATAAACAAAAAAATAAACTTTATTCCCGATATTGTTTTTATCAGCCAAGCATCTAGAAAATAAGTTATGATGATTCTTGATTGTGGTTTTCATTTGAACAAGATTCAAGTCCTATTTTATTCATGTTAATCTTATTTTCCCCTAGCTTGTCTCCCAGAATGAGCATTCATCATTTCTTGTCATTTTAGCAGGGTTTCTAACCAATATAATAGCTTCTTTCTATGGGTCAAAAGATATTATTATTTATGTTGTGACCTTTCATATATTCTTTGAAGCATTAACAATATGATTACTGTCATATGAACCTTTAATTAGACAATACAAAAAATATGTTTTACAGGTGAGCTTATTTTATTTGTGATGAATTCAGAAACTGGACTTCAAGTACAAATCCTTATCGGTTGTATATTTTTCTTTTTGTCATTATTTATCTACATTGCAAAGTAAAAAGTATATGTAAATTAGAATTCAAACTACTATAAGTTGGGTGTCAAATTACATTCAAAAAGGTTGTTTAAAAGTTTTTTTAGGTTTGAAAAACAAGAAAGAAATTTTATCTGGGAACTAACTATAAGTTTGGTGCAAAATTGCGTCTAAATAAGTTGCGTAAAAGCTTTTTTATGTTTGAAAAACAAGAAATAAAGTTTGTCGAAGCTAACTATAAATTTGGTGCAAAGTTACGTTCAAATAGGTTGTGTAAAAGGTTTTTTTATGTTTGAAAAAGAAGAAAGATAGTTATCTTGAATGTAATTGTAAATTGGGTGCAAAGTTACGTTCAAATAGGATGCGTAAAAGCATTTTTTATGTTTGAAAAAAAAAATGTCTTCAAACTAACGATAAGTTGAGTACGAAATTAAGTTCAAATAGGTTGTGAAAAATATTTCTGATGTTTAGAAAATAAGTAAGAAAATCATCACAACTTACTGTATTTGGGATACGAAATTACGTTGTAACTGGTTGCATAAAAGGTTTTGTAGGGTTGAAAAAAATATATCTGGAAAGTTATTGTACATGGTTGCGTAAATACATTGTAAATGGCTGTGAAAAAATAAAAAAATCATCTAGAAACTTTAAACATATACACAAGTTGTTCCTAAGTTACTAATTGAACTTCTGGTTGCGTAAAAAGACATACGATTCATAAAATCCAGACGTGAACCATTTTTAGGTCAAGAACACAATAATCAATAAATTAAAGATGAAAGAGAGTAGTTTATTTATGAAACCTAATTTTGTAGTTTTTTGTGTTGAAATGCTTCAGAATTCACTAAAAGTTGGAGAAAAAATCTGTAATTTGAGAGATTTTGATAAATTCTATTTTAGAGAGAGAGAGATGGGGTTTTTGCGAAGTGAATAAGAAACTGAAAAAATGTTGAGGTTTTGTTTTTATTCCTCATGGGTATTCTATAAAATTTTATGCGGAAAGTGGTTTATATTAAACTTGAAAATCCATGTGGTTATTGTAAAATCTATACAAAATCCATAAGTAGGTGATACTTAGAAGAATAAAATAATGATCAATGATAATTTTCTCGAACTCATAAATACGTTTTAGTATGATTTTCTATTGATATCCTATTACCATAGCATATTATATTTTACGTGCATATGTCATGTTCAAACATGTTAGTTATTATATGAAAAAATTTCTTATGTGATGTGTAAAATATGTTTCTCAGTCAAAATTATAGGTTATAAGCCGTAGGGTAACAAAACCCCAATGTTTGACGGCTCAGACTTTACCTAATGGAAAGAGAATATGGACCAGTACTTGAATTTTTATGACTATAACCACGCATTAATGAAACCAAAACCAAGTTCTCTCACTCAAGAAAACACGTGAGGAAACCAAAGAGTATGAAAACTAGGAATGGTGTAATCGATTATGTTTGACCTTTATGATTCAAGGAATACCAATTGCATTTTCATAGGGTTGTCCCAACAGATTCCACCATTGCTTTGGAATTTCTAAGGGAAGTTGAGAATATATTTTCTAAGAATGACTAAGAAGAGGTGTTAAAGAAATTTCTCTCGAATGACTTAGCCGAAATGATGAACTGAAATAAAAAAAGAAAATAAATATTGTATAATATATTTTTCTTATTAAAATATGCGATTGGCCTCCAAATGAAGTCTTTGGTTATTATTTATAGAAGTTACATTAGATGTTATACCAATCACTCAATTACACATGTATCCAATCACTAGTTTACATGTGTCATTCTCTTATAACCATCTAACAAACTTTCTTGACAACCTCTTATATAGTGACACATGTAAATATGGTTTCCCTCACATAATTTTCACGTGCTCGTCTTAGTTCTTCATACAACCCTCGTCATAACTCTAAATGCAAGACTCATCATAACTCTGATGTGGCCCTCTTTATAACTCTGAATTTCACCCTTTTCATGACTCTACGTATGGTCCTTATCATATCTCTAAACATGACCTTCCTCATATTTTACTTAATGTTTTCGTCTTAATCATTTCTCATATGGTCCTCTTTATATCTCCAAACATGAGCCTAGTCTTATTTCACTTCATGTTCTCATATTAACCTCTCGACATACGACCATAGTCATGTTTATTTCATCTTATTCATTTTATGAACTTTCTTTACCTCTTCCAAATAATGATCATATTTCATTTGTGGAATATATCCTTATCAAGACTCTCCCTAGTTTTTACAGAAAATTATTTTTCAAATAATTTATTTATATGACTAAAATCAAAATTGGACGACGTCACAATAATTTAAATAATATAAGAATTATTACCAAAGATCATATTTCATTTTTGGAATACAACCTTATCGGGACACTTCCTAATCTTTAAAGAAAATTATTTTTCAAATAATTTATTTAAAGGAATAAATCAAAATTAGACAGCATCACAATAATTTAAATAATATAATAATTCTTACCAATGTAACGTATGTCTAACTAAATTGACATTTGTTACAAATTCTTCCACAATGTCAATCAGTAACTTTAACATAATCTCAGCATTGTTGCACTTTCTCATTACTAGTCTACCATTAACTTTATTTTAATTTAATGACCCAAATCCTTTAATAACTAATAGTTCACCTTTTCACTCAAAAACAAGTCATGTCTACTATTTACCACTCTTCTATATCATCATCTCTTTTTATATAATTAATTTTATTATGCATACTACCTTTTTTGGAATTTCAGAGATCCACTTTTTAAGCTCTTCCTGAATTCACAATTATATACTTCATAACCATAGCGATGGAAATCTAATATGACTTCATCTTTATTTTCTTAAAACATTTCTTGATACCATCCCTTCTTTCTTAAAACATGGATGATAATAAGAGAAAATATACCAAGAAAATATCTTCCCCATCAATTACCCCTTCAAAAAACCATATAGACCTAGATCCTGAAGAACTTCTGAAGGACGTGGGAGATGACCGAAGTTCCTTACAAGAATTATCCACTAACCAAACTAGAATATATAAATGTATGTCCTAAAATGATGATTAATACTTTAGGTTTGAATCCAGTATCCCAGACTATATAGCAACCCATCGTTCTAAAGTTGATGACTTATCACATCGTACCGAAAAAGACAAAGTTTCTTTCTTGCACCATTTCAATAAAGTCTTCGATTACCCTTTCATCCTTACATTGTAAATTTAATTCACTACTAAGTTCAATACTTTTAGACATAAATGTTCCCCTTCAATTTTTCCTTTATAGTGTCAAAACCGAAAATCTTCGAGATGGCCTTTTCTATTTTTTTACTTTAAAAAATTTCACTCAAATTATCAATCTAATCTCATCTAAACATAAATAGAAAATAAGTATTATCTATGTAACCGGAATTTTGGAGTATATAAATTTCACAAACGGATTTGGTCAGATATAAAGATTGTGGATGCCAACACGTAAGATGTGGTCTACTCAAATTAATTTTTTTATCTAATTGATTTTTGAATATCTTTAAGAAACTCATTTAATTTCTCACTTGTTTTATAGACCCAGAAAAAATTCTCGAGACTCTTAATAAATTCTTCCACGATGACAGGCCTCTAGAGATTTTGTCTGCTGCTGCTTAAGTCATCTACCAAGCTGACTTCCACTATTTTTTCACATAAAAAAAATTCATCCATGTTAGACTCTGGTCTCCTCTCTAAATCATCATTGAATGTCAATGGTAAACTAATCATTTGCAAAAATGGACAACTAGTTACAACTGAAAGCGCTCTCTTTATACTTCAATATCGAATACAAACTCAAAATAAAAAAGGCGGTGGAATAGATGTTTCAAAAAAGAAGATAATAAAAGACCTAGCTAACACCAATGTTGTCAATGCTTCCCAAATAAAAATATCCACAAAGAAGAAAAATATCACCAGTGGTTCAAATCCTGATTCCAAGAATAATGGCCCTAACCAATTTATTTTGAGAGCATCCTCTCGTCAAGATAACGATAATCTTTACGATATTGAAGACATAAATACTTTTCGAGACAATGAACCCCAAAGCAACCAAGAACACCATCAATTCCATCAAAACCAATATTGGTCACACCAAGTCCACGAAAACCTTTGTTATAAAAGCATGAAAGGTCTCATCAACAAGAATACTGATAAAACTTTACCTCCTCTCTCTGCCCAATCCAACCAAGAAACAAACAGAGCAAAAGCCAAGATGGCATATGTGAACCCTACCTTGACCCAATCATCAACTCAAGGCCTCAACGCAAGTTTCACAACAACTGAAAATCTCAAGTTATGCTGGTGTGGATAATAATTACCTGAGGGTAGGCTAGTAATTTCAAGTGGAGTTTCAAGGTGGTGTATGGGTGTTTAACGGTGGTGTTTGGGTGTTTAACGGTGGTGTTTGGGTGTTTAAAGATTAGAGTAGAGAGTATAAGGTGGAGAGATAATTAAGCAGCTTGGTAGCAGTTAATTCTCATTACCCATAGTTAATGCTGGTGGTTGGGTATTTATAGTATGATGTTTGGGCCCTTATGGGCTTTCGGGTCATGTTTAATGGACCCGGGTCATGTTTAAAGACCCATGAGTTCTAAGCAGGAGGGCAGGTAGCTTAGTCAGGAAGTGTTTAGGTTTTTTAGTACTTTAGTCATAGTTCGAACAACCTTAAGTTTACAGTGTTCAAAGTAATCTGTCCGGTCCAAGTGATCTGTCCAATTTATGTCCTTGTAGCCTGTCCGGTATTCGGAGAGACTTAGACTGATTTGCCCTTCTGGGGAGCATGCTGAATTCGGACTCATCAGGAGCCCCTTTTTTAGGTGTTTGAGCAAGTGTTCTTGTCAAAGAACTGAAAAACAGTCCGATGTATGAAGTGGTTCTCAATTCGGACAGAGCTGTGGGTATACCCGGACAGATTGAGCTTTACGAATTCAAAACGGTTTTTGCCAGAGTTAGTGGGACACGTGTCGCTCTCTGATTGGCCACTCCAGCCGTTTTTTCACCTTGAATTTCGCACCACCTTCTTTAACAAGTAACCTCTTTAATTACCAATAGTGACATCAGCGCCGTCTTTTAATCATTGCCCAACTTTTCGGATTCTCCTAGGAATCAACTCCTTTTTTCAAATCTACTATAAATTCACATTCATTTTCCACTGTTTTACCATCTCTTTCAAATTTTACTCTGCAAATTTACTCAGAGCTTTCTCTCTCTAGAACAAAAATTCCCTTGGCAGTTTATGTTTACAGCAAGAACAGCATTGATCAAAGGTGGTTGGCTCAACCTTTCGGAGTTGGAGAAAGCGCAGAAGGTCGAGAAAGAAAGGCGAATAGCAGCAGGGCTACCATCATCACCAGTTGAGAGACTAGTCGCTTCTGTTACAGAATCGGATCGAGGCTCATCCTCCTCCAAAGGTACCAAGCCCAAAAAACTCTTTCAATCCACCCTCTCAACCATAGTATCTGGTTCCTCAGTTCAGGAGTCAATACCTGCTGTTGAACCAGGAGTTACCGCTACAAGTGTTAGGAAACCCTCACCTTTTATAGCCATGGGGTCTGATTCTGACCACTCTCCGGAGAAGCTAGTCATTAAGAGGCCAAACCGCTTAGTCAAGGGACTAACCTCCAAAAATACTCCCTCAAAATCGGGGGCAAAAAACAGTGATTCTGGGTCTGGAGTGCCCATTAGAGCTCCCCGGGAGAGGCCAACCGGTCCGGAGGCCAGCAGCCCGGTCCCTCCAAGAGAGACTTCTGCCTCTGAGCCCCAATCTGAGGTAAGAAGTCAGATGAATACATGCAGTCAACAGCCCGGAGGGCAGGCTATGCCAAGCTTCAATCCTCCCCAGACCACTTCCACAGAAGTTCCCCAACAATTATGGAGGAGAGAATGGAGGACTCTACTGAAGAGGTCCCCTTTGAGTCCGAGTCCTCCGGACAGGCTGATACCACTGCTGTTGTTGCCAAAAAGGGCAAGGAAAATTTGTATTTGAGGCATCCGGACCTGCCGGAGTGCCTTGAGGGGAGAGTGGGGCCGTGCTTTCACAAAGTCGAGCTTAAGTACCTCTTGGCCTTGCAGAAGACCAAGTATGCATTCATCCATACCTCTGATCTGGGTCGAATGCGCACAAAATGGGGGATCCCCGAAAACGTGAAGATAAGGATCCCCATTGATCCGGAGACCCCAATGGACTGCAAACGGAATGAAATAGTCTTCTTTACGGAGCTATTTAATTGGGGACTCAGGTTCCCACTGGACCCGGAGATCGTGCGATATTTCCATCTGGTCAAGCTTTGCCAACTCAGCTAAGCCCCAATGGCTGGTTCACTTTGATGTCATGTATCATGGCGTCTAGGTTGTCTGGGATCCCTCTTCCTATGGAAGAGTTCGCAGCAGTGCCCAACCTTTGCAAGCATCATCAGTTCCCCTTCTACCATTTCAACATGGGGAACGATCTCAAGGCTGTTGATGATCTCCTGGAATCAGAGAGCAAGTGGAGGAGCCAATTCTTGTTCGTTAGTGGCGCCTGGGAAAACGGCAAGAAAATCAAGGCCGGAGAGAACCCAAGCCTCCTCAGGAGTAGGTGGAGGAGTGACTGTAAGTTTCTTACCTTAAGTCTCTGTCCGTTTCTCTCTTTTCCTTTTTTTTAAAGTTAAGTTTATACTAACCAGTTTCTCTTTTGTTCTAACAGAGCTGCCAAAGGAGTTCGGGGACTACCTGAAGGCCGGACAGACTACCTCTGGAAAAATCAATGCTTGGGCCGCAGAGAACTGGGAGAATCGATTCCACAAGGCCTTCACCCATGGAAATCTAGCAAGGTCTCACCTGTGGAACACCACAGGTCGGAGAGACCTAACTTGGGAGGAGCTTACCACCCAGCCCGATGAAGACACTGTGCTTAGAAGGTCCCACGAACTGGATGGGACACTCTACCTGCCTGCCCGGGCTAAAGTCCCAAGCAAAATGAAGGGCAGAAGAAGAGGCAAAAAGGTGGCGGGCGATGCTGAGAAGGATGCCCCAACAGATCCAGAGGGGCCAGCCCAGGTTCAAATTGATGCAGCCCTCTTGCAGGTGGTGGAGCAGGAGACCGAAAGGCAGGAAGTTGACCTCCCGAAACCTTCAAGGGCTCCCAAGAGAACTCGCAAGCAAGTGGGCGAAGGCGCTGACCGGGAAGCCAAGAAGAAAAAAACTTCCCAAGGAGATGAGCTCGCTCTCCGGGATCCGGAGCCTACCTTCCCCACTGACCCTTCTGACCCAACTCTGGCCGAAGAGATTCCAAGAGAGTTTCACACCGATGAGGTAGAAGGGGGAGATATCAACATCGATGGGATGGACATCACAGGTCTAGCTGGGCTTGGTGAGTACTTCCTTGGCCTCCCCAGAGATGAGTTCGTAGGGCCTTACGTTCCTCCTAGCAGCTCAAATACGGTCAACTTCAACGATAAGACTTTCGTTGTCTCTAGTGAGAAGGACATCATAGCCCATTCTTTGCTTAGTAATGTGCAGCCAGTTCTTACACTGGAGAGACAAGTCCGGAGTCAAGCAGACACCATCAAAGACCTCAAGTCTGAGAAGGATAAGCTGTCCGAAGACCTCCGCACTGCCACCACTAATGCTGATTTGCTCAAGGAAGCAAACGAGGAGCTGAAGAGGAATCATGATGAGAGCAACACAAAAGTTGCCACCCTAGAACAAACCATAAAAGATCTCCAGGAGAAGCTGTCTGGCATGGAGAAAGATCTCACCGTCTCAAGGGGAGAGACCACTGCAAAGGAGAAGATCATCACCAACCTGACCACTGACAAGATTGCTCTGGAAAATGCAGTGACCCAGGCTGCTGAAGAGAAATCTGCTTTGCTAATGGACCAAGAGGCCACAATCAAGGCCAAGATTAATGCCTATGCCAGGGAGATGATTAAAAGCGAAGAGCTAATGGTTCAAAGGGTGAAGTTTGATATGGTTCTCATTTTTCATGAAAAATTCCCGAAGAGGACCCTGGGGGACTTATGGCTCTACGTGGACGATGATGACCTTCCATATTACACAATGGTCGACAAAGGATTTTCCGGTGAGTCCTCTTCTGATAATTAAGAAAAGACCGGAGAGAGCCCAGGCGAAGAGGAGAATGATCCCAAGGGCAAGCAGGTAATCGAAGGGGGGAGCGACACCAAGGGTAAGAAAGCAGATGAGGGTGAGGCATCTTCAAAGGCTCAACCTTAATTTATGGTTTACTTTGTTTATCTTTCATTCAAACTAAAGTCCTTGGAAGGCCAAGGCACTCTTTTTGTAATAGTTTCCGTATTTGTTCGGACAGGTTTTTTTTGTGCTGTACCCTGACTTATCCACAAGTCCTTGGAAGGCCAAGGCAATTTTAATTTGTTTAATGAATGTTTCTACTTCGCACAACCATCATCTTCTTTCATTGTTTGTTTTAGTTTAGATAGCTAGAGTTTAAGTAGCTTTTAGTTGTTGCATTGTGAGAGTGTTTAAGTTCTCTGGCTAGAGTTTAAATAGCCCTTAAAGATTTCAGTCCGGGTAGTATAAGAACTTTGAAAATACTTAGAAAATTTTGAAGAAGGCATCGAATTTTATTGAATCACCCGGACACCTCATTAAAACCTCCCCGTGCCACCAGGGAGGAAAGAGTATACCCCCAAATATTTACATGGAAGTTCAAACAAGTAAATATTTACACAAGTGTTATTCCAAATACATTCGAAGGTGCTCAATATTCCAAGGGTGAGTTAAAACCCTGCCATCTTTGTCTTCCAACCAATAAGTCCCAGGCTTGATTCTTTCAACAACAGTATACGGACCCTCCCAGGTTGGGGCCAGCTTTCCGAAGAGCTTTTCCTTAGTATGCAAGAAGACCTTCCTTAATACTTTGTCCCCTGGTTGGAAATCTCTTCTTTTGACTTTAAAAGCAAATCTGCTTCTCATCAAGCCCTGATAGTGTGCAATCCTAAGATGAGCTTTAACCCGTCTTTCTTCTATCAAATCAAGTTGATTTCTAATTGCCATTTCATTAGCGTGTCCGGAGAAGTTGTGAACACGAAAGGAAGGGAGTGTCTTCTCTATGGGGGGCTACTGCATCCATTCCATAGACCAATGCAAAGGGAGACTCTTGTGTTGCAGCCCCAGGTGTTGTCCCGTAGGCCCACAAGACTTCTTGTAGATAACTAGGACACTTCCCAGCAGCCCCTTCCAGATTCTTTTTTAAACCGGATAGTATAGTTCTATTAGCCACTTCAACTTGCCCATTGGCTTGTGGGTGGAAAGGTGAAGAGAAACAATGTTGTATACCCCTTGAGGCACAGAAGCTTTCCATTTCTCTGTTGTCAAACTGTGGCCCATTGTCTGTTGTTATCTTCTGTGGGACACCAAATCTGCAACATATGTTGGACAGAATGAATTTTATGACAGCTTTCGATGTTGTCCCTGCCAGGGGAGCTGCTTCTATCCACTTTGAGAAGTAGTCAATGGCCACAATTATAGTTTTACGCCCTCCGGAAGCCACATGGAGAAGCCCAACCAAGTCCAACCCCCATCGAGCAAAAGGGATGGGCTCAGAAATTGATTCCAAAGAAATGGCTGGTACATGAATTTCATTGCTGTACCTTTGGCATGGGTCACACCTTCTCACCAGCTCCTTAGCATCTTTCATGATTGATGGCCAATAGTATCCGGAGAGTAACACTCTTCTTGTTAAAGCTCTGAATCCGCAATGGGCTGATCCCTCACCATCATGTAACTCGGAGAGGACTACTTGTGATTCATTATCTCCCAACCAACGCAGGAGAGGTTTACTGTAGGACTTTTTATACAACACTTCTCTCAATATGATGAAACCACGAGCTTTGTGTTTCAATGTTCTGGCTTGTGACTTATCTGGAGGGACGACACCATCGGAGAGATATTGTAATAGAGGAAACCTCCAGTCTTGAGGTTGTTTCACTTGTATTTCAAAAATTTCCTCTTCTTTACCCTTACCAAGTTGAATAGAAGGGCTCTCAAGCACATGGATCCATGGGTATGACTCCGTATATGCTATAGTTACCAATGAGTCTGCTAGCTCATTTTCTGCCCGGGGAATGTGCTCATAGACAACAGCTTTAAACTTTAGCGCTTCATTCTTGAGGAGAAGTAAATACTTCACCAACTGCTCCTTTCTAGCCTCAGATTGGCCTAAGGCATGGTGGACAAGCAACTGGGAGTCACTTAGTAGCTTGACCCTTTTAGCCCCACGGATGTAGGCCAACTTTAACCCAGCTATAGCTGCTTCGTATTCGGACTCGTTATTAGATGCCTTAAAAGAAAAACAAATAGCTTGGTACATGCTGTCCCCGTATGGGGAAGTGAGACATATTCCTGCACCACATCCCATGGTGCTAGACCCTCCGTCTATTCGGACAATCCACACTTTCTTGTCTTTTAAATCAGTAGCTTGCTCTGAATCCCTATCGGAGTGGAATTCAACCAGAAAATCAGCCACAACTTGGGCTTTTACTGCTGTCCGGGGAGCAAATTCTATGTCGAAGTCCCCCAACTCTACTGACCACTTCGTCATTCTGCTTGAAATGTCTGCTTTTTGAAGGATATTCTTTAAAGGGAAAGATGTCCGGACGACGATAGGATGAGCCTGGAAATAAGGCCTCATCTTTCTTGCAGCTATCACTAGAGCTAACGCCAGTTTTTCGAGTTTCAAGTAACGCCTCTCAGCATCAATCAAACTTTTACTGATGTAGTACACTCGGTGGGGATGCCCATCGACATCTCTTATCAACACAGCACTGATGGCACAACTTGAAACGGCCAAATACACAAAGAGAGTCTCCCCATCAACTGGTTTGAACAAAGTTTTGGGAGAGAAGAGATGTTTCTTGACTTCATTGAATGCCTCATCACACTGTGGGTTCCATTCGAACCCCTTCACACCCTTCAAAGTTTGAAAGAAAGGAGCACACCTGTCCGAAGACCTGGAGATGAATCTGTTCAAGGCAGCTAATCTCCCTGTTAATCGCTGTACTTCTTTAATGTTTCGAGGAGGTTCCATCTGGAATAGGGCATTGAGCTGGTCCGGGTCGGGCTGTATTCCATGCTCACTTATGATATACCCCAAGAACTTCCCGGACTGCACTCCGAACATACACTTTTCAGGGTTTAATTTTAAATTCACTTTTGCCAAGTTGGCAAAAGTTTCTTGGAGATCGGACAAGTGCAACTGCTCATCCACGCTTTTTACCATCATATCGTTAATGTATACCTCCATATTTCTTCCAATTTGATCAGCAAATGCCTTGTTGACTAGCCTTTGATAAGTAGCCCCAGCATTTTTTAAACCAAATGGCATCACCTTGTAACAATGTAGACCCCTATCAGTGACAAACGTGGTATGCTCTTGGTCTTTTGGATCTACTTGAATCTGGTTGTACCCGGAGAAGGCATCCATAAAGGAAAGCAGCTTATTCCTAGAAGTAGAGTCTACTAACTGATCTATCCGGGGGACCGGATACAAATCTTTTGGGCAAGCTCTATTGAGGTCTGTGAAGTCAATGCACATGCGCCATTTGCCATTCTTCTTTTTTACCAGGACAGGATTGGCAGTCCACAAAGGGTATTGAGATTCTTTAATGTGCCCCATCTTTGTGAGTCTGTCAACCTCTTGCACTATGACATTAGCCTTTTCTTTTGAGAAAGCTCTTCTCTTTTGTACCACTGGTGCCACATCTCTTCGGACAGATAGGTGATGGGATATCACTTCTGATGGAACTCCAGTAACATCAGCATTGCACCAAGCAAAAACGTGCTGATGGTCTTTCAAGAATTTCAACATTTCTTCTTTCAACATTGGTGGCATCTTGGACCCTATCTTGACACTTTTGCCTTCTTCCAAGCAGTGCGTTTCAACCTCTTCAATTGGAATCAACACTCCAGGGGTCTCTCTGGGGTCATCAATTTCACCCTCACCCCCAGAAAGGCCCTCAAACTGCTATTGATCATTTATACGGATTGCCCCCAACGTTCGTGGGGCCAAAGCAGTGGCGTAGCATTCTCTTGCAATCTTTTGGCTGCTCCGGACAACCCAAACATGTCCCTGAACAGCATACTTTAAGGACTGATGGACTGTTGAAGCTACTACATGCATCCTAGAGAGCCAAGATCTCCCTAGTATAGCATTATAGCAAGTGGTACAATCCACCACGATAAAGAGTATTCTAACCATTTTCTTGAAAGGGCCCCTGCCCAATAACACCTCTTCTTCAAATTCTCCGATCACATCGGCTGAGCTGCCCGTGAAGCCCACGATTGACCTGTCCGACTTTTGAATCACAGCTGGATTTTTCATTTTCTTGTAAGTGGTTAGGAAAAGGATATTGGCAGAGCTTCCAGTATCCACCAGAATTCGCCTTATTTCATTGCCCCTATAGATGCTCCTATGACAACAGCATCCTCATGAGGGCCAGCAATGTCTCTTAAATCATCCTCATCAAAGACAATGAATGAGAATGAGTTTGGTGATTGATAAGATGTCATGCCTCCTTCTAGCTGGGAGGCTAAATTATGAACATGCCTCTTTCTTGAAGAAGCAGTAGGAGCCGTCATAGTGTCCCCTCCGAAAATTGTTAGTGACTCGAAGAATTTAATGAGCCCGGAGACCGACCTAGAACACTCCTCTATAGCACCCACCATGTTTCGTGTTGGATCAGGATCCAAGTATTCAGATTCCACATCAAACCTTTCAACTATAACCATGGCCCCCTCCGGGGCAGCATTACTTGGGCCAACTCGGTGAGTGTTGTCAGGCATGTTGCCTCCTATTCTCTTAACGTATGCTCCCAACTTTCCCCTTTCAATCAAGTTTTGAACCTCTTGCTTCAATGCTATGCAATCATCAGTGGTATGGCCAATATCATTGTGGTATTGGCAAAAGGAGTTGTTACGATACTCTCTGGAAGACTGCAAGGTTGCTGGTCTCCGGTAGTGCACCTCATCTTTTATTTTATCGAAATCGGTGGCCACACTTTCTTTGCGTTCTGCGAACCACTCCGGTTGGACCCATGGCCCTCTTTTGTTTCTAGATTGTTGACTTTGAGCAGGAGCAGCCGGCTGAGACTGAGCTTTTGCCCTACCATGCCCCTGTCTGGTTTCTCTTGCTTTGTTCCCGGACTGGTTTTGATTTGGAGTTGGTGCCACTGGGGTGGACCTCACCTGTCTGTGCACCCTGGTCTTTTTCGTTTCATCAACGTTTATTTGCTTGCCAACTTGATTTAGCAATCCTCCCCAGGTCATGGCCTTCTTTCTGGTCACCGAATCAGCCAGATTGCCTGGGTTCAAACCTTGTCTTAGGGATGCTATTGCCACCTGTTCGAAGCAATCAGCCAACCCATTCTTTGTGTTCACAAAACGACTTATGTACTCTTTCAAAGACTCATTTGGCTCCTAGGCACAATGGATTATTGTGTCTCCATTGCCCTTCAGCTCCTTACTCCCCACAAACTGCCTTCAAAAGGCCACCCAAAATGTATCAAAATCTTTAATACAACCCTGAGGCAGGCTGTTGTACCATTTCAGAGCACTCCCCGTGAAGGATTGGGAGAATGCCCTACAGAGTAGTTTATCATCATCATCAAAGTTCATCGTGAAGTTCTTGAATTGCTCCAGATGATTGTCCGGATCAGTACTGCCATCGTACTTCTCCATTTTAGTGCTATCAAACCTCTTGGGGAGGTTTCCGGACAGAATTTTAGAAGACAGTGGAGACTGCCTCCAATTTCTCCCACGACTGAACACAGTATCCTCATTGGGAGTTGCAAAGATACCTGGTTCATCGTGGAAAGCAAAGGGATCCATCATCATCTTGTCCGTATACCTCCGGTGGTGAGATGATCCCTTGCCAATATGCCTTTTCATTCTTCCATGTCTGTCTCTTTTTCTTGAATATTTCTTAAGCTGCTTTTTCTTTTTTCTGGTTCGACCCTCATCGCTGCTGGAGGATAAGGATTTTTCATTTCCCTCACTGTCCGAAGAGCTACTTGAAGATTCTGAGCTTGAGTCAGAGCTCTCCACAGGCTTGGACCGGTGAGACTTTTTAGAACTGGCATGTGTCTTTTTAGTGCTCACATGAGTTTTCGAAGCCTCAGGCTCTCTGGGGTTGTCGGTGTGATGAGCAGCTGATGCTTTGGATTTCTCTTTCACGCCCATCTTGGCCTTTTCAGCCCTCAGAGCTTCTATTTCACCCCTCAACCTGTCACGCTCTTCGACAGTGTACTCATCATTCTCTCCCACCACTTCGAGCAGAGCTGGTGGTACTTCTGGATTTTCCGGATTCATTCGGACAAACTTTCTTTGCTTGGTTTTGAATACTTGATTCAGGCACCGTCGCCTCCCATTGTGGTCGCCAATTTGGTGTGGATAATAATTACCTGAGGGTAGGCTAGTAATTTCAAGTGGAGTTTCAAGGTGGTGTATGGGTGTTTAACGGTGGTGTTTGGGTGTTTAACGGTGGTGTTTGGGTGTTTAAAGATTAGAGTAGAGAGTATAAGGTGGAGAGATAATTAAACAGCTTGGTAGCAGTTAATTCTCATTACCCATAGTTAATGTTGGTGGTTGGGTATTTATAGTATGATGTTTGGGCCCTTATGGGCTTTCGGTTCATGTTTAATGGACCCGGGTCATGTTTAAAGACCCATGAGTTCTAAGCAGGAGGGCAGGTAGCTTAGTCAGGAAGTGTTTAGGTTTTTTAGTACTTTAGTCATAGTTCGAACAGCCTTAAGTTTACAGTGTTCAAAGTAATATGTCCGGTCCAAGTGATCTGTCCGATTTATGTCCTTGTAGCCTGTCCGGTATTCGGAGAGACTTAGACTGATTTGCCCTTCCGGGGAGCATGCTGAATTCGGACTCATCAATGTCGAGTATCGGAAACCCATCCCATCAGAGAAGCGCTTATGTTTTTTATATATTCCATCTCAAACTTTAATCATATCTCGCCAGCTTTCACATTGTTCTAACCTGGCCAATACAACAACATGAGCATACCTGACATCCTTCAGACGCAAATTGAAATCTAATTAGAGGTTCGCTTTCAACATTAAACTTCTTATATTTTTTTATAAAAAAATAAACTATATTTTTTAACATCTTTTGATCCATAGCTATTATTTTTTTTCCAGAGTATTCACAATTTGGCAGCACTTGCCTATATGACAATGAATCATCATGACAAGGATTTTATGACTGACTTTAAACTTGAAGACACTTTGATTAATTCTAGATAATAAAGAAGGGATTTGGTAGATTTTTAGTAAGAACTAAATAACTTTAAACAAGCTATGGTAGCTTTTTACTAAGAACTAAATAACTTTAAACAAGCTCACGTATAAATGAAAAAAACATTGATGACTATATTGCTACCCTTCAAGCTGAGAAGAATATCATTATTTCTCAAATGAAAGAAATACTCACTCAAAATGCGAAATTAATGGAACAGAGTACCTCTTTGACCAATCTAAAAACTAGTCTAATCTCTCGAAACACTACTCTCTCTAACCAAAATGAATTTTTGAGCACTGAAATCAGAACACTAACTGAACAAATCTTTGTTTTCAACTCGGAAATTAAAGTACTTAAACCAAAATTCATTGATTTCGAGAAAATCAAATATGGAGAAATGAAAAAGTTGTTTTGCTGGTCTTCAAGTTGTTATAATGAATACATTTTTAGAAATTATCATCAAGGTCACATACTCTTCAAGACTAGTAAATGAATGAATTTGTGGAAACTAATTTCCACATCAAGTACAAACATTATATTATGACATTAAACTATCTAATAGTTCTTAATAGATAGTAGATACAACACATAATTTAATGATATAATTGGACCCATGATATATCACAGGTTCTACGAGATTAATTGATTATAAAGGCACATATTTTGAACACACATACATGAATAAAAATCATATATTAATAACATTGTGTATGTTAATTAGAATTAAGTTCCTTATGACATAATCAATTAAGTTTAGAGTTCAGTTTCTTATGACATATTGGATGCACATATTTTGAACACATTTTGAACAAACATAATCAATTAAGTTTAGAATTCAATTCCTTATGACATATTGGACTGAAAATCCCACACCTTGATGGAGAATCAACATAAAGAAAACCTTTGGTGATGATTCAAATATGAATCGAAGAAAAAAATAAACGATATTAATTTGATTTCCTGACACTTACCTCGTCTATATTAATTACCTTGATTCAATGTTCAATCTAAAAAAAGACTCGACTTGATTCATGTAATTCAGATTTAAATGAATTGATAATCTGACCTTGAACTTACTGATTTGCCTCTTTCTTGCTTTCATTCCAGGTTTTGAATCGGTTAACATCTTTATTTTTTATTTCCTCTAATTCTTGAAAATATTTGTTTTTTATGTTGAATCCTACCGCACTATGTAGATTTTGGAGAAATTATTGGATGAGTATGACTCACAAACAAATGAAAAAGCAAGAAGAAATTTATTTTTGTTAATCTTGGAGTTTCTGTACTCAATCTTGAATCGTGATGTAGATTTTGATAATGGCTTATTTTTTCTCGCAAATGATAGCCTTAATATTTGATTCAAAGCAAGGTTTTTGTTTGATTCATAATTCAACTCAATTATTACCCAAGGTATTTCATCACTTTCTGATTCAAATAGATTATTCGGTATTTATTTAAGTTCTCTATGAATTTGCTTCACTGTTTGCTAAATAACTGGAGAAGATGCTCCAAAAAAATCACTTACATGATAAGAGAAACCGGTGCACTCTTAGAAAAATAAATACAACTATATAGCTCATATTAAAGTTGGATAGAAAGATAGAAGATCCTAAGAGATTAAGACTTGTTACATTTCCCTAACAAATATAATTACCCGCTCTGGTTGACCAACAACAACAAATTCAAAATTTTCAGCCTTAATGTTTTACTTTTTCTTCCTTAGGGTCTAAACCAAATTACGACACAAGAATGAGTAACTCATGAAGATTTAAGAAGGATAGTTGAACCTCATGAAGATGAAGTGGTAATTAGCGCGGTTATTGAATGAAGAAAGATTCAGAAGATTCTCATTGATACATGGATTTCGATCAACATTATATATATGTCCACCTATAAACAGATAGAAAATCCTCTTACTACCATCCATTTTGATAAGATGATAGTGGGATTTACCACGGGTGTCACGAATGTTATTGGAGAGTTCGAAGGAGAGGTATTTATGGGTTGAGGGTATGTAAGTAAAATAGTAAAAGTGTTGTTTATGATGCTTTGTATAATGTTATTTTTGATAGGTCTAGCTATCAAGAATGTGACTTATTAGCTCTACTATCCACCAATGTTTAAAATACATTATTAGGAATCAAGGGAGAGTTTTCCGAAGTAACCAGAAAGTGTCAAGCGAATCGTTAGTTCAAAAACAAAATATTGCAATTATAGGGGTCGACTTCGGAGTCAGACGTTGTAGACAATTAGAGGGAGACCCCTAACTTTAAAAAAACCTGATGATAATGTTGAAACGTATTTCTTTTTTGACGCTAAAGGTTTGAAGATTGGCACTCTACTATCTCCATAAATAAAAGATAGGTTGATATCTTTTTTTATCAAAAAATATACCCATGTTCGCTAAGTTTTACGAAGATGTAATAGTAGTACCTGTAAATTTTATATTTCATAAACTTACGTTATGGCTTAATGCATGTTTGATAATTCAGAAAAATAGAATGTTTTATGCTGAGAAATTTGAAGTTATTGTGGCTGAAGTGTACCGGTTTTCGAAGGTATGACATATAATAGGATCCTAGTATCCTTGGTGGACACCAAATCCAATATTTCTAAAGGATAAGAATGGAAATTGAAGGATGTGTGTTTATTTACCTATCTGAATAGAGCTAGTTTGAAAGATCCATTTTTCGTTCCACGAATTGATCAGTTGGTGGATTCTACTTCCGGTAATAAGCTTTTATAATTTATGGACATATATTCTTAGTATAATGAGATACAGATAGATCTGAGAGACCAAGATAACAATAGATTTATAAATGGCAAAGGTTTACATTGTTATAAGATAATGCATTTTGGTTTTAAAAATGTAAGACGAGTTAACAGAGATTAATAAACAAAGCTCTTGATAGCCAAATCGAAAGAAATGTTGAGGTTTTTATCAACGACATTGGTAAAGGGTACTAAAGACAATGATTGTTTTTCGATTGGAAGAAACTTTTCATAACTTGAAATAAATAAATTTAAAGTTCAATCTAGAAAAAAATATACCTCAGAGTGCGATCGAGAAAGTTCTTGGGGTATGTAGTGAGCCATAATAATCAAAGCTAATCAAGTACAATTGAATTCTTTAACTGATATGGCTCCTCAGAGATCAAGGAAGCATAAATCTTGATTGGAAGGTTGCATGCTTTAATCAGATTCATATCAAGGTCATCGAACAAGTGTACTCCATTTTTTTAAGTTTTGAGAAATTCAAACCATTTCTATTGGACACTAAAGTTTGCCGACACTTTTATCAAGAAAAAAGAACTTATCTTCTCCATAAATTTTAACTAAGCCAAGTTTGGGAACTATTCTTCTACATTGCAATATTGGACTATGTCGTAAGCGTATTATTAATCAGAGAAGTTGAAAATTATATTTGTCCTTTATATTATACAAGTAAGAGTTTGTTGGATACTGAATATAGATACTTAAAGTTA
Organism: Limnanthes douglasii subsp. nivea; assembly: GCA_036936605.1. Taxonomy (NCBI): domain Eukaryota; kingdom Viridiplantae; phylum Streptophyta; class Magnoliopsida; order Brassicales; family Limnanthaceae; genus Limnanthes; species Limnanthes douglasii. Next base: position 40,327,313 of record JAUPFV010000002.1, read on the forward strand.
GAAAAGCTAGCATTAACCTTAGTTATAACATCCTGAACAATGAGATTGTACATTTAGGCACATTTGGTTGTTGTTTGAACTTTCTTTCCACTGAAAAATATACTGCAGAAGCCTAATGTCTCTAGTCAAATCACTAAATGGTCAATAAAAATGAGAGACTTTGAATTTTGAACCTCGAATAGCAATCAAAGTGGAGGATTTGGAAGATTGGTTAGTCGAATTTCATAATGAACAACCATAACTAAAACCATATATTAAGGACAAGTGGGTTATTCAAACACAAAGATAGTTCAAACATCTCATGTTGTGGAGCATGATTCAGTTGGAATCTCTGAATGAAGAAGTAATATATCAGGTGATATGTTTTGGCTTCAAGGCAGAATACGAAGCGACCTTGGCATGGTTACAACTTGCACATATTTGTAGTGCCAAAAACATTTTCTTGGTAAGTGATTCACAAATCCTAATCAACCATGTGTCAGGGCTGGACGAGGTGAAAAAACACATTTGGTAAAATATATATATGTGTTTTAAAGAATTGACAACTTTGTTTAAGAGGAATTCCATTGTGGACTCTCTAGTCACTATAAAATACTCTAAAAGGTACCTTTGAATACTCAAATGGGAACATTCTTCGATAACAACCGATTTTGAATTAGATAAAGAAGAAGTGTTACATATTTCAACAAGTAATAAGAAATATCGGTGTTTGATCTTAAAGAATTTCTTTAAAGGGGGGATGATACACCATTGGCTAAAAAAATAGGATTTAAGGCACAAATTTGTTCTTTACAAAAACATTAAGTTGGTGGAGGTCGAACCTCTGACTGGAACTAAACCGAATGATGTTATCAAGTTTATTATATCTAATACATGATTTATCTTTAGAGTGCCAACAACAATCATCGCAGATAATGGCCCTCGGTTCGATAACAATGACATACAAGATTTTTGCTCTTCTAAAGGCACACGATATTGTTTTTAACACATTTCAACCTTCAAACCAATGGACAAGTGGAAGTAATCAACATACATATCCTTGATTTCCTAAGAAAGAACCTGGATGGGGTTTCTTGACAATGGACAAATTATCTTGAAAAAAGTGTTATGGGCTTACTGAACGACCCCTTCGGGCAGCGGCCCAATAGTTACCTTTCGATTTGGTTTATGTGATGAATGTGGTGACCCCTTCCAAATCTAAACTCATATCCTTCACGGTGAAAATTATTTTGAAGCTAGAAATGATAAAAGCAAAAGATCCAAACTTGACCTGATTGAAAACAAAAGATCGAAGACACATCTAAGAGCCCTTTATTATTATACTTTGATGAGAAATATATATACATCTAAAGTTCGTCGAATGGAATTTAAAATGGGGATACGGTTGTAAGGAATATGTTCTTACACAGTAACGATAAGATGTTTGGAAAGTTATGTCCAAATTAGGAGAGAGATTATTTGGTGACTGAGAGGGTAAAGCTAGGAACCTATCGGCTAATAGACCAAGAAGGAATACCAAATCAGCACTCTTGGAACATTGAGCATTTAAAATTATATTTTGAACGAATGTGTAAAATTATACAACTTATTCACCTTCTATATTTTCCGACTTCATTTTCCTACCCTGGTGATGTGTTAAGGTTTTAGGGAGGTGCCTACATAGCCAGCTCGTACATACAATTCATTCTCCTTATATATTTTCCGACTTCATTTTTTACAAGTCTAGGAACTTCTTACCTTAAGTATTAATTTAAAAAGTTTAAACACTAGTTGGTCATATTTAAAAAGTTCCAAATTTGGTTGGTCATATTCAAAATGTTCTAACATTAGTTAGTAAATATTGAGAACTTAGTGTTGTTGAAATTATAAAAAGCTTAATAACCAGTAAGGGACTGATCACCTTAGATTGGGTGGAATCCGAAGACATGAATTTATATGAACATTTTATACAATGAACAAAGATATTTGCATTCATAAAATCCAAAATAAGAACATAAAATATCACGACTGTACAAGGACTTTTAATTCATAAATAAACCTACAAAAAGAGAGATAACATTGGAAACCCAAAAGCATAGTTATTCGACGTCCTCTTGCTCTTCTTCAGACTTATTTTCTTTGTAGCCCCAACTAGCGAAATCACCACTATCACGGTTCTCTTCAAAATTTTCACCTTCCTTGGATACATCTTGGGATTCATCTTATTTATCTTCAAATGAAATATTGTCTGCACATTTATCTTTTGGAACCATATCCAAGAAAGAGCCAAGTCCAAATCTGGAAATATTTTGTGAAAACTCTAGATCATTATAAATGTGACCTCAGAATCCTACTGATTTAGGGTCGTCGTTATTTTATCAGTATAAGTTGTAAGCGCAACAACTTTGTCTTTTTTAGCCAAGACTTTAAAGGCAGCCATATCCGTGGTAGAAGTTTTCTTATATTCTTCAACATTTCAGATAACCTTTTTCAGTCTTCATCTTCTTTCAATAGTAGATCGATCGTCATATCATTTTCCCTCAGATTTGCATTTTACCTTGATTCTATTTTTAACATGGCAATCGTTGTCCTATTCATATGAGTTTGGAACGTGGAGTTTTGTTCCACGAGCTGTTTTTTGACCGAGCGTGTCCATTGTTTATTCAGAACTGTTATACATAACTTATTCGAAGTACTCGGCCGCAGATCGCCAAATATGTTATGAAGAAACTTAGATTCCTCTATTAGGTCCAAAGTGGTATATCGAAGACGCGCAACTAACTTCTTAGCTTTGTCAAACTTTATTTTTTTTCTTTGTCTCCCTCTTCTCAGCTTTGTAATGGGAACAAGAAGATTCTATAATGTTATGGGAAACTAATATATTTCAAGAATTTAAGAAGACCCATATTTGGAATAATCCGACCCTTGTTGACTCTCTATCAATATAAGTGATGAGTAAGTTCTTGGGAACCGAGTTTTAGGATGGCCAACCAGCACGGTAAGCCTCAGATTGTCAGTTTTGGATTTTTGACCTTGACATAGGCATTTAGTCTTTGTTATGACTTTAATAATTTGGTCTGAGGATGGGACGTCTTTCTTTCTAGTATATGCTCTCTGTTGAACCAGCGACTTCTCTTTCGTTTCGCTTTTTTTCCTTCTATTCTTTCCCTTTGAGGTGTGTGTTGTTTTTTTCTTTCTTGGGGGATGGGTTCGTCTTTTTTCTCAGTCGCCGCCAGATCAGAAATTTTGTTCGTTTGTTCATTGACCTTTGGGATGGCCACTACAACAATTATCTCCTTAGTAACATTCAAATCAAACAAATATCTTACTTCTTCCTTTCCTTGGCATATTTTATGGATCTATTTTTATTTGGAACACCATCTGTAACATTTTAATCCATTTTGCTAGGTGCCATTTTCATGGTTGGAAGATACACATGACTGTTAGAGTCAGCCAATCGATCTACAATCTCGTTTGGACTCATAGGAACTATCAATTGTTCCACCAAGAGATTTATTTGTGTGTTCATCTTCTAGATGTGGCTCTGGATCAGGTTAACAAAAGTGAAACGATTGTAGAATCCGCTCGACTAATATTATTTGGCCCACTTGCTTAGATTGCTGAAAAGATTCTTACCAGCCACTAGATGCTCTTGTTGGGACTTAGATATTACTGCAAAATAAAATTATATGAGAAAATAATTAACAAAAAAACTACAAGATGATAATAGTTTCAGACAAGTTTGGTGGAATACCGAACTTACTTACACTCTTCCACTTCTTTCGATGTTGGCAATAATTTAGTCTTTACAAATTTTATTTACCATTCTTTCAGCAACCAATAAAAAACATTGTTGATTCTAAGTCTTTTCCTGCTTCGAGAAGATAATCCACCACCTTGTACTCGTTACCTAAGGTGATGAAATAAAAAGGTATAACGTGGTTCCTTAAAAGGGAGGTAATGACCACAAATTGTTCTATGTGAAGTTTGATTCCATAAACCCTCAAAGGAATGATACATGACATCAGGGTAAATTATGTATTCGGACTGACCTGACTATGGAAGAGGTCCACCAGTTGGAAGTACCAAATGATGGCACGGTCTAAAGGAAACCAAAGTCCCTAATTCAAGATATCATGATAAACCCCGACTTAACGACCCTTGGTAGAATCTGGTGTCTCCCCAACCTCAAAAAAGTGAATATGAACCAAATATGAGATTCTCCATCTTCTTTGAAGCTTTGATTCTTCGGTTTCAAAGTAGTAATTGTATTCGATTTAATAGAAAAGTATAAAGTACCGGTTGTTGACGTCATCCGCGGACAGTTGAACTTCAATATTTCTTGTTTTCTTATTCTTTGGTTTTGGATTCTTTTTTTTATTCTCTCTTTGAGCCTAAACCTTGTCATTAGAATCCTCTCGAGCTACTGATCCAGTGATTAGAGGAATTAAAGTCTCTGGTACTGCTATTTTTGTTTTACTCTAAGTCTCTGCCACAATCTCGATGTCCAAAAAACTTTCATAAACTAATCACATCTCATTTTCAACAACTTTATTTGGAGGTGTAGCTTGACTTGTAGAAATCCCCTTATATCTTATGAGAACCTATCATTTAAACCCAGCATATTCTTTCAAGGATGTATCATGTTTGAGATGAATCACTTTCGACCTCTTATATGCTTTTTCTCTAGAGTGGGAAGAGCGTTTTCTTTTCTCATAAAGTCGCAATAGGTTGTTCGCGAGATACTTTTCACCAATATCAGATTCACCCATTGAAATAAGTTTTGATTGATGTTCGATTTCATGCGCACAAGTTATTCTAGAAGGATAAGTGATTTTCGTCGAAGTATGACGAATAGAGGGAGTCGAAGAAAGCAAAGGCTCGACCAATTTGGCTTGTTCTTTCCTTGATGCGCTAAAATCAAATACTTAGGAAATAAAGCTACGTTCATCGTACAATCTCAATGGTTTCCTCTACTCGGCTTTCTTAGTTATCGACAACCAATTCAAAAGGACGTTGTCAAAACAAAACATACGATAAACTAATTTGATGAATAAATAAATTACCTCGAGCAAGTAGTCAGGATAACTTTGAAGGCGGGTGCGTGACAACAAATATTTTCTAATTTAAGAAGAGAGGGGAAGGTGGAGATTTTTTTGAGGCAATCTTCCAAAAATTGGAGTTTACGGTGGTTAGAGAAAAATGAATCAACTCTCTCTATCTATGGAATCAATGAAAAGTGAGAAAATTAGAGAATAACAACGAATTTATAGAAGTGGTTTTGAATGCCCAACGGATACTTACATGGCAAATGGAAATGGTTTTTTTTCACCAATCTTTCCTCGTTTCATCATGACACGTGTGTACAAGAATACTACGCGTAATGTAGATGTTTCTCGGAACTATTAATTCACAAAAATAATCGAAGGAAAAGTTATCTGACTCATGTCGTTTTGTACCACACGGCCAACTGCAGTAAATAGCACGGATAGAAACAAAACCGAATAAACATTGAAATTAGTCTTCCTTTAAATTTCTTCTAAAGAAACTACTAATAAGAGTATGATTTATCCGACCTTAAGTCGAATCGGTTAAATATTGGATGGATATTTACTTTATAATATAAACCCGACAATCATGGTGTTTTATGTAGGTATAAGTAATTATGTTTTAATTTAGTTAGATAATGTGGTGAATTAACCAAATAGACCAATTATGTAGGTCCAAATGTTCACCTTAAAATATAAGACAATATATATTTTTTTAAATGGTAAATAGTTATTTATTACTACACAATTTCTATTTTTAGAATTTCGGTCATAAATCTCTTTCTAATTTTTTATTATTTTTATATATTCAGTCATGACACTGATGACTGTTTGTTTTTTTAATATGTTTGGGATTAATATAAATAATTTTGTTATCTTTCTTTGTTTTCCTATTTAATTGGTTCGGTTTTGAAATCTAAATAATTTTATATTTTGGAATTAACATAACTAATTTTGTTATCTTCCAGAATTTTCCAGATTTAGTTGACTCGGTTTTGAAACCTAAATAATTTTATATATGCCAGAAGTGAACAACTACGTATAATCACAAACATAATAAATATAGCTGAAATTATATTACTAGTGTTATTCCCTACCGAAAAAATTTATATTTTTGAATTTTAATTTTAAATAGTTCTAAAAATTAATATTTGATTTACATGCTTTAAATATTTAATTAACTAAAATATAAAACTTTTTGCTATCCAGTTCATCCTTAATATAGAGTTTTCACTCCCATTTTTGGTATCTACTTCATTCTTTAAATATTTGACTTCCTACATGAGACATTTGTTTCATCAAATTATAATCCCAAAAACATTAAAACTCCACTAACAGTTAAACTAATATAATTTATGTTAGTTAAACTAATATAATTTAAACATATATATACTTATTTTTATGACATATTGTTCATATGCATATTACAGATATATGATATATATTAAAGATAACTCAAATTAAATATGAAACAAGTTTGTAGTATATGGAACGCTGAAGCTCACCAGTTTGATGTCAGTAAAGCTGAAGCTCACGAGCTTTATACTAAAAAACCAATATTAATTGTATAAGAAAAATGAACACCGCACTGTAGAAGTGTTAAAATTGCAAAATTGTATTTCATGCGCTAGAGATTAGTAGTATAGACGGAAACAAAAAAGATAAGAAAAACATCAAAAAAACATATACGACACTAAAACAAAAAACCAGTATGCTAAGTAGTAATCTCTTACTATATATATTCCTATCACCCATATACGCAGCTACAAATCTGCCTATCTTGCGGTCATTTTACTGTTACGCGCAGAAGCCACGGCACAAATCAAATGACAGTGAGGTCTGGGACAATCCAGAAATGCTGGTTAAAACTCCTACCAAACTCATTTTGACACATAAGAGTTACGACTCCAGTTTCCATGTCGAAAACACCAACATATCCTACATTACTATCTCTTGTACTATTGTCAAAATAAATCGAATTTTCTTTCGCTCCATTTATATCTCTAGCTACTAAAGATATCGAGTTATGACTTTGCAAGAACAAAACACGATCACCCAAAGAATCAATTCGCTTCCACTCATTCTTACTATCGTCCAACTTGTAAACAAAGAACAATTTTCTACTAAAATCCAATTTATAACCATCACTATAATAATCGCAACTCAAAACCATCAACAAGTCATTGTCTGAGCTCACTAAGCGGGCACCGGCATACTTATAAGAGTTCACAACAGGTGGTCCTGTATTGTATGGAATTTCAAAATTGATCACCTTAGTTCTTGAAGGAACCGGACGGTTCATATCCCACATTTCGACATCACTATCAAGCAATGGAGCTATATAAAGCATATTATCCTTGTATAGCAAATCGCTGGATAAACGATATTTATTATCTAATTCGGTCCATGTCTTGTCACCTTTCCTACAAAAAGCAATAAAGGCTTCCTGGTACATTACCACTACCAAATAGTCTTTGTTGTTTTCACCAATGCACAAATGCGGTCTGCTGAAAATATGTTGTCGTATTTCTGTGGCAGTACACCAATCATATTCAAAATCAAACCAGTTAGGGATAAAGATATACTCGTTTTCTTCACTGGTCAGATTTCTTCTAGTTTGAATAAATGTTCCGACAACTGAAGGAAGTTCAACTTGAGACCGCGTAAAAGGGTTAAAGAGATACAGATTTAGGGTTTTGTCTATCAGCAGAAGCCAGCCATTATCTGAACCTACACAATGGATGTCTCCGAGTTCATTCATGTTAAGCGTGTACATCTTTTCCTCCTCGAGACTGAAAAATCTGTAAGAATTGTTGTTGATGTGTATTGAAGTGTCAACCTCTGTAGTAAGGCGAACCATTAACCATGGAGCTTGAGGTTTAACCTCTGTAGTTGCAGCTTCATTCCACGAAGGATGAACAGCCTTGACTCTTAGTCGATCACCCCACGGGAGTAACTTGAAAATCGGTATCAAAAAATCACAATGAAGCCCCGCCCAATCACTCTTCTTCTCCATGGATACTGCTAACACAATTAGGGTATGTAATTCAACCCTAGCATTTGATTATAACATTAAACAACTAAATTAAAATTAATTGTACAGATATTTGTGATGATTCATAGGACTGTGTTTGGTGAGTCTACGACTAACTATGCCGGAAGGAGATAATCAGCCTTGAGCTAAATCAAAATATATCCTAAAATACAAGCTCATTCATCAACAACAATCAACACATACAAGCTCATTCATCAACAACAATCAACACATACAAGCTCATTCATCTCAGTTAACGAGTAAAAAAAACATTAAATAGATTCCGGTTTTTCAGATTGAAAACCAACCTCGGGTTAAGATCTCAGCAATCAAACACCGATCTTATACATTACCAAAATATATATATATAAAAAGTACCTGCACTGCAAGAAGTCGGTGGATTATTCTGCAAATCCTCAAGTTCCTTCAAGATACGCTTCGAAGCCACGACTGGAGAACCTGAAACATGTACGGATCGATTTGAGAGACTGCAGACAGGTGTGGCTCGTTTAAGGTCATTCTCGTCGGTGGAGTAAAATTCACCAGTGGATTGGTCGGTGTTGTCTCCTTCCGGGAGCAGTCGTAACTCAGAAGTCATGAATATCTACGCCGGCTACGCTAACGTCTTTAACCAGAACTTAAAGACTTACGACTGCGGATTTACAGGTGGCACCGGCGATTTCAGTAAATGCTATCCCGATACCAACAAAGCGACTGGACGGGTCAGTTCCTACTCAAACGACTTGAACGGCCAAACTTCAACGTCATTATCGAATCAGGTCGCTAACCGAGGGAAAGAACAAGACAGAAGAGGAGATAAAGAGGAAGAAAAACGGAGGTCGGCTTTTTAATCTTCACACCATTAATTTTGTATCATTTTGTAGATCACATTTTAGTTTATACTAGAAAAAGGTCCCGCTCTTTGCAGCAGCGGTTATCCATATTAAATTGTTTTTTTAAAATATAAATTAAATAAAATAATTAAATAAACATTTTTACAAAATATAATATTTAAATACAATTTTTTATTTCTGTAGTGTCCAACCGTCAAAGTTTTGACAAGAGATAAAACACTCATCGTACCATATTCAAGTTCAAAATAGTTTTAACCGAAGTTTCGTTTTATAAATCTTTTTAAAACCATAATTTGTATGTTGTTTGAAGAATGATCTCTCATTTATATTCGAATCGGCTATTCTTCCAATGGTTTGGTATTGTATTTAAAAAATTAATTGTTATTCTTTATTTATAATATATATATATATATATATATATATATATTAAATTAATTCAAATTATACTAATATTACAAAATAAAATAATTAGACTAATATATTTAGTAACTAAACATTATAATCGAAAAAAAACATATAAATTGGACTGATATCTAATTAAAATTATTTTTTAACTTTTGTTTATTTTGTTATTGACCCCTAAATTTTGGTTGATAATTTAATTGTTTTTTATTTATTTATCTATTTTAAGACATATATTTTGTGGGAATATAATCGTAATGAATTTTGATAGATTTGTTTTAAAATATAACTATAAAATTAACGAAATATAACCTTTTATCAAATATACTAATGAAAAATCAATAATGATTAACATAGAATTATAGACGATAAAAACTTTAATATTGATAGGTTGAATTGGTTAGATTGATAAAAATTACATGTTTATAAATTTTTTTTAGATTTTTTAATATATAATTAAAATCAAGAGAAATTGCACCTAAAGTATTCAACTATTCAATTCCCATCTAGTACCCAAGGTTTGATCAATTGTTACTTAATACTCAACTCAACTATCTAGTTTTCACTTACTACCTAATATTATTTTAATACTATAACTACCCTTAACCCATTATATAAGCATAATTTTCTGTTTTCTTTCTATTTTTTCTAGCTTTTTGAAGATTTGAATTTGTTAGCCGCTCTAACCACCTAACCCTACGAACCACCACGGAGTACGATTGAAAGCACAATTCCGGTGATCAGAGTGTTAGAAGGTCTGTTTATTTATGTAGTTTGTGGTGTAAACCTATCTAACCATTATCTTCTACGTACTAGAACTGATCGTGCTTTTTGGAATCTGGTGTTTTGCAAGTAATCGTGTTGCTGCTTCCAGGTAATCGTAATTACCTACTGATTTCGAAGTTATTTGTTGGTTTTCTCAGTTAAAATAGGTTTTATTTTACTGTATTTAGACGCCATAGCTTGATTTCGATCTTTTCTTTATATTTTTTTTGTTCCAGTGATTTGTTCTTGTTTTGTTAATATTTGTCGTTATATACTCATGTCCTTATTTTCTGATGTTATATACTAATTTTGTAGTGCATTAGAATTTTATTTCGGACGTTAAAAATGTGTAGACTATGAGTTTTTAGTTGTCCAGGCGTTTGACGCAAGATGCGAATTGTTTGATGTATTCAACGAGAAAGATGTGAATTGTGTACCATTCGCATGGTTAGGTGCGAATTACATGAAAGAATTGTTTCAAAATTTCCTGCGAATTGTATGGATGTTCAAATATATATAAGGACTCTTAGTTGCTTACAAAACTCAGGATTGGCTACGAACTGTGTAGAAATCTAAAATATTGCATTTTCAAACTAATATCAGGACTTTTTTAGTTATTTTTACGTTTCGCATGTTAGGATACGAACTGTGTAGAACTCTAAAGTATTGCATTTTGAAACCAATATCGTGACTTTTTTACGTTTCGCATAATAGGATGCGAACTGTATGAAACTCTAAATTATTGTTTTTTCAAACGAATACTAGGACTATTAGTTACTTTTACGTTTCGCATGATATGATGCGAACTATGCGGACTATAAAGTATTGCATTTCCAAACCAATATCAAGATTTTTTTAGTTACTTTTACGATTCGCATGCTAGGATGTGAACTGTGTAGAACTTTTTGAGTATTGTGTTTCAAAACAAATATCAAGATTTTTTTTAGTTGATTTACAAACAATTATCAGTAAATAATGCGAATTATAAGTTCACAACATATAGATATACACAAATCGCAAGACAGGATGCGATATGTTTGATGGAGTAATAAATAATTTGCACTTTATTTTTGGGATTAATAACTAATAGCTTGTTCGGTGCAGGGTAAGGTATGTCCAAATCACGAGTTTGTATTTTTAAATATGTTCACCAAACCGTAATTGTGCCTTTCACAGAGTTTGAAAGCTTTTAAAGTATCCAAGCTTATGTGGAGAACACATTGGAGAAGCTTGTTATAGGTGACTACCTAATTACCTACTCCTGCGGGGATAACAATAATTGTTTCTTTAATAACTAGAAGGATTTTGTTGGGTTGGTGTTATATCTTGATTTGGAGCGTTTAAAACGGGTTAGTTTTCTCATTAGGCAACATGTATTCGATAAGGGTTCTGGTCATAAGTGTTCTAGTGAAAACATTTCTAGTGATAAGAGCTTTGGTGGTAAGGATTGTGGTGTAAAACATAAAGAGCATAGCTTGAGCTTGGGAGAACCATGTCCTGATCAACTAGTTAGCGGGGAGAGTAGTAATGGTTTAGTTAATTCTGAATAGAGAAAAAAATAACTTGCTACTGCTGGTTGGGCTAATGCTATTATAGGAGTGGGTCAAGCTTTTGAAAAAGGTGCTGCATGTCTCAGGCTATCTTTGTGCAGGTTTGCTTTAGAGCATGGTTTTGCTTTTAAATACTTGCACAACACAGCAACCAAGATCAATGCTTATTGTGAAAATAAGTTCACAAGCGGGTGCAAATAGAGGCTTTATGCATCTATTGATTCCAGCACCAACTTGATGACGATCAATAAGTATGCTCCACACCATACTTGCAGTCTTGTTTTCTCCCAGAAGCATAAACGGCACAGGCATTTGACATCAGATTTGATTGCAGAGAAAATTCAGGATTCTCTCCGGACGTGTCATTCGTTGACAACCAAAACCATACAATCGACTGTCAAACAAGATTACGGTCTTGACATCTCTTACCATTGGTCATGGAATGCTTTAGAGAAGACTAGGACGGGAGTTTTCGGAGATAGTTCAAGTTCTTTTAGTTTACTAAGCGGATACTTCAAACGATTGAAGAGCCGGGATATTACTTCAGACTGCCAGTTGGAGTTATCAGCTGGAAACCGATTCAAGCGTTGTTTTGTAACATCCGATTCGTCCCTTCAGGGTTTTCATTCATACCGTCCAATGTTGTTTGTCGATGGAACCCACTTATATGGCAAGTACAAGGGTACCTTGCTTACTGTCGTAGCAAAGGACGGCAACAACGGTTAGTTACATTTAACTAGTTAATCTGAATGTGTTATGATGTTTTTGTTTGAAATTTTTGTGCAACAGTTCGCTTCCTATATTTGCACACCATTGTGATGTAATCCTGATATTTGAGAACGATTTGCATCCGAGGCTGCGAAATATGCAGTGTTGTTTAGGTGATGACATTTCGCAATCGTGGATGCGAATTAGGCGATGAAATTTAGGGCAACAATTCGCATCATATATATGCACACCATTGTTGTTGGAATCCTGATATTTCATAACGATTCGCATTAGAGGCTGCGAAGTAATCAGGGTGTCGAACTGTGATTAATTCGCAGTTTGGTTTGTACCCAGTTCGCACCGTGCATTTTGAGAACACCTCTCAGGACAGCATGCGAACTGTTTGCATTTTTTAAACGTTTGGTGTTCATTTGATCTGCCTTTTCCCAGGACTCTTCCTGTTGCTTTTGGTATAGTTAACATTGAAGATTGGGACAATTAGATGTGTTTTTTGGGGTGTTTGAAACCACATGTGTTGGATCGCCGGATCACATTTATTTCAAACCGTCATTCTGGTATCGTTAATGCTGTTTTTGTCTTGTATCCAAACCGCTATCATGTGTACTATTATTTCCATCTCATGCAGAATTTGAAAGCAAAACTAAAACATACTAAGAGAGACTATAAAAAAGATGTTAAGTTTCTTCCATCATCTTGCTTATGCTCCTAGTCGAGAGCTTTTTAAAGATATACTAACAGTTTTTCTATGTGAAGGTGGTGACAGAATTAATGATTTTCTTGCAAATTTACCCCCGGAAAAGTATGCGCAGGCTTACGTAAAAGGGAAACGATACGGCTCTATGGCTTCTACTGCAGCTGAATCGTTTAACAATTAGATCAATAAATATTGCGGCCTACCGATTGTTGAGTTTATTGACTGGATTAGAGTCTTGCTTATGACTCAAGTTTCATGAAGATACGAAGAGGGTCTCAGCTGGAGTACTAATTTGATCCCCGAGTATGAGAAGAAGCTAAAGTAGAATGTTGACATGTGCCGAAGTTGGGTAGTAAGTAAGTCGTCATCCGCCATGTTCGAAGTCTTTTCAAATCATGTGGCTGTTGTAAACTGTTGGATTTCAATTGTTCTTGCGGATCATGGCAACAAGAGTGTTTTCCATGTCCTCACGCTTTAGCGGCAATACAGTATACGGACCAAGATCCCTTTACCGTAATAGATCCCTTCTTTACGGTTAAGAATTATAGGAAAAGTTACTCTTTCAGCATACCAGCTATAACGGATTTCGGGGAAGGGTCCAGCGCTAACAATCCTTCGTTTTTTGAAGTTTTGCCTCCGGACGTTAAGAGACGCTCCGGAAGGCCTAAGAAAAATCGAATCCCATCTAGAGGAGAAATCTCAACCAAGCAGTTGAGGTGTGGTCGTTGTTCGAAATCAGGCCATAACAGGAGGACTTGTGATGTTCCAGTTTAAGCACAATTTTTTTACAGTTGTTTGTTCATGTACACATTTTTTTTAAATTCGCATCCAGTATTGCGAATTGTGTACAATATGTTGATATTATGTTGCAAACATATATCAGGTTTACATACGATTTGTGTGAAATTTTGCCAGGATGCGTATCGTTAGTAAAATCATATCAAACAACTATCAGTATTTATACTGCGAATTGTGTTGAGCTCTAACGTAATGTTTTTTCAAACAAATATCAGGACTCTTATTAGCTTACGATTCGCATGCTATAATGTGAATTGCCTTCAACTCTAAAGTATTGCATCAACAAACAAAATATCACAATCCGGATGATATGATGCGAATTATGACCAGAACATATATCAGGAATTTTGGCTGCTTGTGTATCGCATGATATGATGCAAATTATGACCAGAACATATATCAGGACTTCTGGTTGCTTGTGTATCGCATGATATGATGTAAATTGAGAACAAACAGAATTCTTGATATCTGCTCACACATCACATGCTAAGCTGCGAATCGTGCTTTCATAAAAATACCATGACTTTTCAGTGGGTTGCAAATCGCATGGTATGCTGCGAATTGCATGAAAATCAGTAATAATGATAAACAAGTAATATATCTGGTCAGGATGCGAATTTTTTGCAAGTGGTAATTGGATGCGAATCGTATATATGATTAAAATTGTGTAAAAAAATTGGATTACAAAAAAGAGGATTACAGTCTTCAGGCACTAACAAATGTTCACACAAATCACTACAACTTATTAGTGTTTGTTAGTTGCATTCCAAAGAAGCAAACAACAAAAGCCAACTCTATCAGTCATCAGTGGAGGATTCTTCACCATCTTTCTCCTCTGCGTGCTGATCATCAGCCTTTTCCTCTTCCTCTTCGTTATCTACGTCCATCATGCATAAAAAAATTATCCTTGATGGACCGGCTTCGTCGTCCCTCTTCTATTTGTCGTCTGAGGTACAACAGCAACAATTGGAACCTCTGCTGGTTGTGGTACAGCAGCAACCATTGGAACTTTTTCTGGCTGAGGTTCAGAAACAACCATTGGAACCTCTTCTGGCTGAAGTTCAGCAGCAACCATTGGAACAAATTCCACTGGTTGAGAGTCAGCAGAGAAGTAGTCCTCTATGTTTAAATCAAGGACAGAGACTGGGCTGTTTGGTGGTGGTGCTGGCATGATCAAGTCATCGCTCCAGTTGGTGGTTAAGGATAACCAGGAGTCACCCAGGGAACCAAGTGAACCAGAGTATGAGTATGTGGTGATGGTTATGGTGGTGGAAAACGACATGACTGTTGGAATGTGAAGAGAACAAGAGGTGTTTTTAAAAAAATATAGAGTTTGTTTTAAAATTAGCCTCTCGTTACTAGTGTTATTTATACGGAAATGAGGGAAGTCTGAGCTTATGAGATGGTGGTGTGGCTATATTAATCATTACATAGCCTCCATGTCCAATCATCAATTAATGGGCTCTGGACCTCTGGTGATTAGATTGTTTTTTGCGTACTCAATGCAGTTAACGGTTACCAAGGACAAAGACTGGTTGTTCGTATTCTTGAACGATATATTTTGAATTATTTATTTTATACCAGGAGTTGATGCGAACTGTTTGTTAATGTGATATACCAGGAGTGACTGCGAATTGTTTATTGATAATTAAGCATCTATCAGGTTAGGATGCGGATTGTTTGGTGAGGATCTTTTTTTAAGATATACTAGGGATTGGTGGGAATTGTTCGAATATTAACTAACCCTTATATATCAGGGTATCATGCGAACTGTTTGATAAGAAATATGCCCTACATATGACCGGGAATTGCACATTTCTGAAATTTAAAAAATTCTATGTACAGCAAAACCTACTGTGAATGTATACACAACAAAAGATTACAATCAATGTATTTACACCAAAAAACCATAATGTTATACTTCGGATCACCTGTACTTCACGGTGTCTCTGTCGTTTAAGAAGAAATCAAGCATTTCTGCTCTGAATGTAGTGACCATATCTGGATCGTATTTTTTCTGCACATATCCATGCTGGATAATATCTCTGGCGTATTTGCAGACAAAAATACCATAGTCCAGGGTGCCAGGTTTTTGTTGTGGGATTTTTCTTTCATTTTTCACCTTCCACCCTGTCCTTGATTTAGGTATGAATTCGTTGTCCACCAAATATTTGATCTGGTTATAATAATTAATGTTAGGAACCAGCACAAAAACTTAAATAGTTGTTATCATACAATTCACATCGTAGGCTCCGAATTGTGTGACAACCAATCCAACATGTACACGTGAAGCAATTCGCATCCTATGATACGTAGAGAGATAGCTCAGCATGCGAATTGTAAAAAAACCAACCAACTAGAGTAAAACACAATTCGCAATATACGATGTGAATTGTTCAGCCAGGACTATACAACAGTCCTGATATTTGTAAATATTAATTCGCAATATACGATGCAAATTGTTTGGCCATAACTACACAACAGTCCTGATACTTGTTTGATATCATTACATCATGTGATGCATTGTTTGAATATGTATTCAACTAGAAAACCCCGTTGACTGTTTTAAATAGATACACTGACTTTTGTTTAAATATTTATACAACAGTAAATATTATTATAGAAACAATTTCATCACAACAAATAAATAAGATATTTGAATTTTAGTGAACTTTTGATCTACTTACATCTTCTAGGCTGTCTGGTTCTGCCACTTCTATCTCCTTTTCCCTGAGAAGTACGAGTTGTTGGTCATTCGGAGGAGACTCGTGTCTTTCTTTCTATGTTTGTGTCTCTGTGGTGTCCATCTCTGTGGACACCAACAACTCTTGTTGCATCCTTCTAGATGGTACCGGTATGGGTGAATGGTTCCCATCATCATGCCTCTCTTTTGGAAGTACTCAATCAGTATTGTACTGATCAGCATCAGACGCAGATGCCTGCAATTCAATGGACGTTGCTCTATCTAGAAATGCTGGTACTTTCTCAGCTACTGGGCTTCCCATCTGGAAAATTGGCTGAGAGATAGCATTGTGGAGTTGTTGTGCTTCAAGATCCGCTATCTTCCGTTTCAATTCTTCCAGTTGTAAAAATGATAGCATACGTTTTATAAACATATTAAGTGGTGACTTGTTCTTGTCGGCATATGTCTTCAAACGCTTTGATTCAGCAATAGTTGCAGACTTATTTGGATTAGGCGCTCTGCATTTGAGGACAAAATCACCGATTGTTTCACTCATACTGGTTGTGCCCTCGTCGTCGGGCTCTTGCCTGGATGTGCCGATCGGTTTTCGTGAAATCGTTTGTTTGGGGAGTCTTGGTGGTGGAATCGTTGGCTCGGGAAGTCTTGGTTGTTCGGGTCTGGGAGATATCACCTGATTCGTTTCTCTCTGTTTTTGTGATGCTCGTATCTTTGGTTTTATGGCTGTGGTTTTCTTCCTCTTCATTGGTCTTTCTTCCGGTGAAATAGCTTCCTCATCTGCATCTCCAATGTCTACTGGTTCTCCAAAAGCTTCGCTTTCAGCCTCAGTAAGACGTAGTGGACCTTCGAAAACCTACCAACAGAGGCACGTGTAAGTAAATAGATGCAAGCGGGTTGTTTTGAAAGTATGAGGGTGTAGACAGACAAATTGTTTTTACAAACTGTTCGCATTATATGCTGCGAATTGTGTGAAATTCTATCCATGTTAGAGTTGCAAACAACTTGCATGCTGAGCTTCAAATTGTGTGTAAACAATATGCTGCGAATTATGTGGAAACAATAAGCTGAGAACTCAGTATGCATCTCAGGCTGCGAAATGATTGTTACATTGTACTAATATAACGCCAATCAAAACGCATGATATGCTGCAAACTGTTTGCAACCCCAATTCAATACCTATATAAAGCTTATACCTGATCATCTTTCAGGTTGGGTATTCTAATAAGCAGCGCCACGGTTGCTGCTTGTCACTCTAATCCCAACCATTTGAAAAACCTTGGTATCAAGGTCGGCTTTGCTACCTCGAGGCCAACTATTGTGTGCTCCATGAAGAAGGGCTGCATGGGGACAAGTTTTATCATCAAGATGCTCTGTACATAACTAATTTTTATACTGAATAGATAAATCTTACAATTATAAGGACGACGCACCCAACGACTCTATCCGGTTTTTCGATTGTTAAGCAACTCCTGATAGACTGTCGAAGCTTGTACAGTATTGATCCGGACTAGTCGTAATTATTTATTTTGCTGAGGTCTTTAACATAATAAACCGTGCTCCAACCCATGATATCTCCAGATACGGAGTAGAATAGGGTGGAGCACAAAAACAGTATCAACAGCCTCGCAACGTCTTCCAACTCATGCTCCCCCCTTCGCTTATGGCCTTTTCTATACCTGCCTGTAAAACCAACGACAACATGTTATGTTAGAAAAGCACAGCATCCTGCTTTATAAGATGAAGTTGATTTTACATGTACTTTTATAATGGCATTCGTTATTTTTTTAGTATTTGACGGTCCTACTTTCCTGCCAGTTTTACCCATGAAGTATTTCTTTATCATCCTCGATTCGTCTTCCTCGTCGGGCGCGTATTTGTTGTGAAATGCTCCGGTTTTTGTTAACCGCATTTTCTCTGTGTCATGTTTCATCCCAAATATGACCTTCACATCGTCTTTAGTTAGCATTACAAACTTTGAGCCAATACGGAAGGCGTATTTATCGACAGAGAACCTCTCGACGAGATACTGAATGATCGAGTAGAATTTCTTCTTCGGCAGCTTTGCCTCGTTACGGATGTCGAAATCCGTTTTGAAAAGCATGTAGAAGGTTGTGTTTCTTGCAGCTTCAATGTGGGCACGGGTAATACGGTTCTCTTTAAGAGGCTTCAGAAGGCTCACCAACGCTGATGTGTAATAGCTTGGTTTTGTTGTCATACTTTCTGCACAAACACAAATCAGTTGGAGTGTCACACACCTCGCATCACAAGCCGCGAACGTCATATCTGATGTGGTTTATTTTTGTCTGAGGGTAAGTTTTTAATTTTTGTTTAGAGTTTTGTAGAAGTTTGTAAGTATTTAATGTTTGGGTAGAGTGTAGAGGGAGAAGTAAGCAGCCTGGTTGTATTTAATTTTCATTACCCTCATTTAATGTTGGTGGTTGGATATTTATACCCTTATATTTGGGCCTTATGGGCTTCCGGGTCATGTTTAATGGACCCGGGTCAAGTTCAAGGACCCATGAGCTCTTAGTAGGAGAGTAGGAAGCTTAGTCAAGAAGTGATTAGGTTTTAAGTACTTTAGTTCTTGTTCGAACAGTCCAATGGACGAGGTGTTCGAACTGCCCTGTCTGGTTAGGTAGACTTTGTCCGAACTGACCCTGTCCGAAGTGGTAACGGAATCTGGAATCATCAGTAGCCCCTTTTTAGGTGTTTGTTCAAAAACCTTTGTCAAAACCTGAAAAACAGTCTGTTGCTAGTGACAGTTATATCCGGACAGGTCCTCCGAATTGTGTTATGGTTTTATCCGGACTGAAAAAGGATCTTTGAATCTAAACAGTTTTTTGCCAGAGTTCGTAGGGCACGTGTCTCTCTCTGATTCGTTACTTCAGCCGTTTTTTCACCTTGATTTTTGCTCCCATCTTCTCTGAAAAGAAACCTCTTCATTAAATGAAGGTGACATCAGCACCGTTTCTTAATCATTGCTAATCCTTTTGAATTCTCCTAGGAATCAAAACACCTTTTTGGGGTTTACTATAAATTAAACACTTTTCCACTGTTTTATCATCATTTACATATTCACTTTGCTAATTTTCAGAGCTTTCTCTCTCAAACACAAGTTCATCATTTTAGTTGTTTATGTTCACGGCTAGAAACGCTTTAATCAGAGGCGGGTGGCTCAATCTATCAGAACTATAAAAAGCACAAAAAGTTGAAAGGGAAAGGCGCATTACAACAGGCCTACCTATTTCCCCCATCGACAAACCAGTAACCTCAAACACAGAGCCTGACCAGGGTTCCTCCTCAACAAAAAGTGTCAAACCGAGGAGATTGTTTCAAACCAACCTTTCTCCCATTGTCTCAGGTTCATCAGTTCAAGAATCAGAACCCACTGTTGAACCAGGGTTAACAGTTACTAGCTTCAAAAAGCCTTCCCCATTTATAGCCATGGGGTCAGATGTAGATACCTCTCCCAACAAACTGGTCGATCGAAGAAGAGGCCGGTTGGTTAAAGGGCAGGCTTCCAAAGGCACCCCTTCGAAATCAGGGGCCAAGGACAGCAATACAGGGTCAGAGGCACCCATAAAAGTACCTAAGGACAGGTTGTCCGGTCCGGAGGCCACTAGCTCAAGCCACCGAAGAGAAACCACCCCTTCTGAGCCCCAACCGAAGGCCAGAGCTCAGGAAAGTATCGAAGCTCAATAGTCCGGAGGTCAAACTGAGCCAACTCCTAACTCCCCCATCCCAAAGACAACTGAAAACCCCTCCTCGGTAATGGAGGAAGTTATGGAGGACTCTGTCGAAGAGGCTCCATTCGAGTCTGAAGCGTCCGGACAGACAAGTTATGCTGGTGTTGCCAAGAAGGACAAAGGCAAAGAGAAACTATGCCTCAGGCACCCAGAACTGCCAGAGGTCTTAAAGGGCAAAGTTGGACCTTGTTTCCACAAGGCCAGTGTCAAATATTTACTTGCCTTGTAAAAAATCAATTATGCTTTTATCCATACAGCCGAACTGGGTCGGATGCAAACGAAATGGGGGATTCCGGAGAACATGAAAATAAGGATTCCAATAGACCCTGAAACCCCAATGGACTGCAAACTTAGTGAAGTAGTCATCTTCACTGAGCTTTTTAACTGGGGGCTAAGGTTTCCCTTGGATCCGGAGATAGTTAGGTACCTCCATCTTATCAAGCTTTGTCCAAGCCAATTGAGCCCTAACGCCTGGTACACTCTCATAGCCTGTATTATGGCCTCCAGGCTGTCCGGAATTCCTCTCCTGATGGAGGAATTCGCTGCTATGGTTGGTCTCTGCAGAAACCCTTATATCCCCTTTTATCACTTCAACATTGGTGATAATTATAAGGCGGTGGATGACCTGCTCGAAGCATAGAGGAATTGGAGGACTCACTTCTTGTTCGTGAGTGGTGCTTGGGAAAATGGCAGGAAGATCAAAGCTGAAGTCAACCCGAGTCTTCTTACCAGCAGATGGAGAAGTGATCGTAAGAATCCTTCCTTATACTTCTCATTTTCATTTTTATCAAATCTATTTAACTGACTGGTTTTGTCTTTTATTATTTCTTTAGTGCTGCCCAAAGACTTTAATGACTATCTAAAGGCCGGGCAGGCTACTTGCACCAAGATCAACACTTGGGCTGCTGAAAAGAGGGGGAACCGCTTCCACGATGCTTTTACCGGAGGCAATCTTGCAAGGTCTCACCTCTGGAACACTACTGGCTGGAGGGAGTTGACCTAGGAAGAACTCACCACTCCACCCCCTCCGGATGTAGTCCTCAAGAGAACACATGCACCGGATGGGTCATTATACTTGCCAGGTCGAGCCAAGGACCCGAGTAAAATGAAAGGCAAGAAGGCTGCAGGTGAGGCTAATCCTGCCGAGGTGGAGGAGGCTGCTCCAACAAAACTAGAGGGGTCAGCCCCAAGCCAGATCGACGCTGCTCTGCTAGAAGCAGTAGAGCAGGAGAGTGCTAGGGAAGAGGTAGGGTCTCCCAAACCCCCAAGGGTTCCCAAGAGAGACCGAAAACGTGGAGCAGAACACAAGGAGAGGGAGGCCAAAAAGAAAAAGACCTCCAGGGGTGATGAACTTTCTCTCCGGCCTCCGGAGCCTCTCCCCCCTGTTGACCCTACTGATCCAACAAGAGCAGAGGAGATCCCTGGTGACTTTCAAACTGACGAGGTTGGAGGAGGATACCTCAGCATTGATGGTGTCGACATCACAGGGCTTGACGGACTTGGTGACTATTTTGCAAACCTCCCCAGGGACGACTTCGTTGGGCCTTACCTCCCTTCGAGCACTTCGAACACCGTTACTTTTAATGGTAAAACTTTCACTGTTTCAAGTGAAAGTGAAGCTATAAATCACTCCATACCGAGTACTTTTCAGCCAGTGTTGGTCCTGGAGAAGCAAGTACGAGGTCAAGCAGCAATCATTGCCTCCCTTAACTCTGACAAGGAAAACATGTCCAACGATCTCCTCACTGCCACCCAAAACGCTGAGGTTTTGAAGGGAGAAAATGAGGAGCTAAAGACGAGTAAAGAGGGGTGGATCACAAAGGAGGCTAGCTTAGAGGATACTATCAGAGACCTCCGAACAAAGCTGTCCGGGTTGGAGAAAGATCTCACATCTTCAAAAGAGGAGGCGAAGGCCAATGACCAAGTTATCCATAACTTAACTAATGACAAGATTGCGCTCGAGAACACAGTGTCCAAGGCTGCAGAGGAGAAAGCTGAACTGCTAAGGGAGCAAGAGGCCAAAATTCAGGCCAAGATTGATGTTTATGCCAACAATGTGATAGACAGTCAAGAAGAAATGTATGCCAAGCTGAAGTCGGACATGGTCTTGCTTTTTCACGAGAAGTTTCCGAAGAGGAATTTGGGAGACTTATGGACTTTTGTAGAGTATCCCGACCTTCCCTTCCATACAATGGCTGAAGGTGACAGGTTTGATTTCTCCAATGCATCCTCATCCGATGAAGAAGAGAACACCGGGGAGAGCCCAAACGAGGAGGAGGACGATCCCAAGAAGAAGAAGAAGAAGACAGGTGAGGCTGAGCCATCTTCAAAGGCTCAGTCTTAGATTATGAATTATCTTTTTATGTTATCTGAACTAAAGTCCTTGGAAGGCCAAGGCATTTTTGTAATTGGGTCCGGCATTTTGTCCGGATAGATCTTTTGTTTTGTCTGACAATTTTAAAGTCCTTGGAAGGCCAAGGCACTTGGGTTATTTCAATGAATATCTTTGTTTTGCACAACTCTTGCATTCTTTCATAGTTTGTTTCAATTTTGGTGGTTAGTGTTTAAACAGCCCTTAGTTATTTCATAAGTATTCTAAAGTGAGAGTGTTTAAATTCTCCGATGACAAATGTTTAAGTAGTCATCATTCCTTTAATTCAATCTGGTGTGACAAGAAACAAAGTAAGAACACTTCGAATTTTTAAGAAGGCATCAAATTTTATAAAAAAGCCCGGACACCTCATTAAAACCTCCCCGCGCCACCAGGGTAGGAAAGAGTATGCCCTCAAATATTTACATGGATTTTTAAACAAGTAAATATTTACATAGCTTCTACTCCAAGTACATCCGGAGATGCTCAATGTTCCAAAGGTGATTCAAAACCCTTCCATATTTGTCTTCTAGCCAATATGTTCCAGGTTTAAGTCTTTCAATGACCATATAAGGTCCTTCCCAAGTTGGGGCCAGTTTGCCGAGCAGCTTCTCTTTAGTGTGTAAGAAGACTTTCCTCAACACCTTGTCCCCCGGTTGGAAATATCTTCTTTTAACTCTAGAAGAAAACCTGCTTCTCATCAAACCCTGATAGTGTGCAGCTCTAAGGTGAGCCTTAACTCGTCTTTCCTCTATAAGGTCAAGCTGACCTCTGATTGCCACTTCGTTAGCGTGTTCGGAGAAGTTGTGAACTCGAAATGAAGGGAGAGTTGCTTCTATGGGAGCTATTGCATCCATCCCATAGACCAAGGCAAAGGGTGACTCTTGTGTTGCAGCCCTAGGTGTAGTCGGGTAGGCCCACAAAACCTCTTGTAAATAGCTAGGCCATTTCCTAGCAGCCCCTTCCAAATTCTTCTTTAAACCGGATAGTATAGTTCTGTTAGCCACTTCAACCTGACCATTTTCTTGTGGGTGGAAAGGTGAAGAGAAACAATGTTGTATACCCCTTGAGGCACAAAAACTCTCCATTTCCTTGTTGTCGAACTGTGGCCCATTGTCTGTCGTTATCTTTTGTGGAACACCAAATCTGCAACAGATATTGGATAAAATGAATTTTATGGCGGCTTTTGATGTTGTTCCTGCCAGTGGGGCTGCTTCAATCCACTTCGAAAAATAATCAATAGCAACAATTATTGTTCTGCGTCCTCCTGATGCCATAGGAAGAGGTCCCACCAAATCCAATCCCCATCGAGCAAAACGTATAGGCTCAGAAATTGACTCTAAAGGGATGGATGGGACATGAATTTCATTGCTATATCTCTGGCATGGATCACACCTTCTCACCAGCTCTTTAGCATCTTGCATTATAAAGGGCCAATAATAGCCAACCAGTAAAACTCTCCTTGTTAGAGCCCTGAATCCACAGTGAGCTGATCCCTCACCATCATGTAATTCGGAGAGGACTACTTGAGACTCATCATCTCCCAAACATCGCAAAAGAGGTTTACTGTAAGACTTTTTATACATAACTTCTCTTAGTATGATAAAACCACGAGCCTTGTGCTTCATTTTTTTGCTAGTGATTTATCTGGAGGCAAGATGCCATCGGAGAGATACTGCAGGAGAGGAAATCTCTAATCTTGAGGTTGTTTCATCTGTACATCGAAAATTTTTTCCTCTTTACCCACATCAAGTTGAATGGAAGGGCTCTCCGGTACATGGATCCAAGGATATGACTCAGTGTATGCTATGGTTGCCAATGAATCTGCTAGTTCATTCTCTGTTCGGGGTATATGCTCATAAACAACGCTTTTGAACTTAAGTGCCTCATTTTTAAGAAGAAGTAAGTACTTCACTAGTAGCTCCTTTTTGGCCTCAGATTGACCTTGCGCATGGTGGATAAGAAGCTGGGAATCACTCATCAGCTTGACCCTTTTGGCCCCACAAATATAAGCTAACTTTAAACCAGCTATAGTTACTTCGTATTCAGACTCATTGTTGGAAGCCCTAAAAGCAAAACATATAGCCCGGTACATTTTGTTCACCATATGGAGAAGTCAAGCACACCCCTGCACCACATCCCATAGTACTTGATCCACCATCCGTCCGGACGAGCCAGACCTTTTTATCTTTCATCTCAGTAGTTCGCTCCGTATCCCTATCAGAGTGGAACTCAACTAAAAAATCAGCCACAGCTTGGGCTTTGATTGCTGTTTGAGGAGCAAAATCAATATCGAAGTCCCCCAACTCCACTGACCACTTAGTCATTCTACTTGAAATGTCTGCCTTTTGAAGAACATTTTTCAAGGGAAAAGATGTCCATAGGATAATAGGATGAGCCTGAAAATAAGGCATCATCTTCCTTGCAGCAATTACCAAGGCTAATGCTAATTTTTTGAGCTTTAAATAGTGTTTTTCTGCATCTATCAAGCTCTTGCTGATGTAGTACACCGGATGGGGGTAATTATCCACCTCTCTTACCAATACAACACTGATGGCACAACTTGAAACTGCCAAGTATACAAAGAGTGTCTCTCCATCAACAGGTTTAAATAAAGTCTTGGGGGAGGACAGATGTTTCTTAATCTCACTGAAGGCCTCATCACACTGTGAAGTCCAGTCAAATCCCTTCGCACCCTTTAAAGTTTGAAAAAACGGGGCACATCTGTCCAAAGACCTTGAGATGAATCGATTTAAATCAGCCAACCTCCTAGTCAACCGTTGTACTTCTTTAATATTTCGAGGAGGCTCCATTTGGAATAAAGCATTAAGCTGGTCTGGATCGGGCTGTATCCCTTGCTCACTTATTATATAACCCAGGAATTTCCCGGACTGCACTCTGAACACACACTTTTCTGGATTTAGTTTCAAATTTACTTTTACTAAGTTAGCAAAAGTTTCTTGGAGGTCTGCCAAGTGTAGCTGTTCATCCATACTTTTTACCATAATGTCATCAATATATACTTCCATATTTCTTCCAATTTGATCAGCAAAGGCTTTGTTCACCAATCTCTGATAAGTAGCCCCAGCATTTTTTAACCCAAATGGCATCACCTTGTAGCAATGAAGACCCCTATTAGTGACAAATGCGGTATGATCCTGATCCTTCAGATCTACTTGAATCTGATTGTACCCGGAGAAGGCATCCATGAAAGGCAGTAGCTTATTCCCAGAAGTGGAATCCACCAGCTGATCAATCCGGGGGACTGGGTATAAATCTTTTGGGCAAGCCCTATTGAGATCTGTAAAATCAATGCACATACGCCACTTACCATTTTTCTTTTTCACCAAGACCAGATTGGCTGTCCATAAAGGATACTGAGACTCCTTTATATGCCCCATTTTAGTGCGCATGTCAACTTTTTGAACAATAACATCAGCCTTTTCCTTGGAAAAAGCCCTTCTCTTTTGTACCACAGGTGCTATGTCCCTCCGAACAGATAGGTGATGTCATATAATATCTGCTGGAACCCCAGTAACATCAGCATTGCACCAAGCAAAAACATGTTGATGGTCTTTTAGAAACTTCAACATTCTATTCTTCAGTTCGGATGGCATTTTGGACCCTATCTTAACATTTTTTCCCTCTTCCAAAGAATGTGTTTCAACTTCTTCAACCGGTATCAACACTCCAGGGGTCTCTCTGGGGTCATCAATTTCACCTTCACCCCAGAAAGCCCCTCAAACTGCTATTCTTCGTTTATACGAACTGCCCCCAACGTCCGTGGAGCTAGTGCTGTGGCATAACATTCTCTTGCAATCTTTTAGCTGCTCCGAACAACTCCCACTTGTCCTTGAACAACATATTTCAAACACTGGTGGATTGTGGAGGCCAATGCATGCATCGTAGAGAGCCAAGACCTCTCTAGAATAGCGTTATAGCAAGTGGGACAATCCACCACAATAAAAAGTATTCTAACCATCTTCTTAAAAGGACCCTTGCCCAACAAAACTTCCTCTTCGAACTCCCCGATCACATCTGCTGAGCTTCCAGTGAAACCCACAATTGACATGTCTGAACGCTGGATTACGGTTGGATTTTTCATCTTTTTGTAAGAGGTTAAAAAGAGGATATTGGCTGAACTCCCAGTATCCACCAAGATTTGTCTTATGTCATTGCCCCCAATGGATGCTCCTATGACAACAGCATCTTCATGAGGGCCAGCTATATCTCTCAAGTCATCCTCATCGAAAACAATGAAGGGAAATGGAATTTGTGATTGATAGGAGGTCATGCCTCCTTCTAGCAGGGTAGCTAAAGTATGAACGTGCCTCTTTCTTGAAGAAGCAGTAGGAGCTGTCATAGTATCCCCTCCGAAAATTGTGAGTGACTCAAAAAACTTAATAAGCCCGGAGACTGTTTTACAACGTTCCTCAATGGCACCCACTCTATTCCGAGTTGGATCAGGATCCAAGTACTCTGACTCTACATCAAATATTTCGATTATAACCATAGCTCCCTCCGGAGCAGCATTGCTTGGACCAGCCCGATGAGCATAATCAGGCCTATTTCCTCCTTTTCTTTTGACATATGCCCCCAGCTTTCCTCTTTCAATTAAATTCTGAACTTCTTGTTTTAAAGCGATACAATCGTCAGTGGTATGGCCAGTGTCATTATGATACTGACAGAAGGAATTGTTACGATGTTCCCTAGGAGATTGTAGTGCAGTCGGCATTCTATAGTGTACTTATTCCTTTGTTTTGTCATAAATGGTGGCCACACTTTCCTTTAACTCTGCAAACCACTCCGGTTGAACCCAAGGCCCTCTCTTATTTCTAGATTGTTGACTCTGGGCAGGCGCAACTGGCTGAGATTGAGCTTTAGCTCTGTTATGTCCCTGCCCGGCCTCCCTTGCCTTGTTCCCAGACTTATTTTGGTTGGGGTTTGGTGCAACCGGGGCAGACCTCACCTGCCTGTGCACCCTGGCTTTCTTTGTTTCATCAACGTTGATTTGCTTTCCGACCTGATTCAGCAGACCTCCCCAAGTCATGGCTTTCTTTCTGGTCACTGAATCAGCTAAATTTCTAGGGTTTAAGCCCTGCCTTAAAGACGCTATTGCTACCTGCTCGAAGCAATCAGCCAACCCGTTTTTGGTGTTTACAAAACAACTTATGTATTCTTTCAGTGATTCGTTCGGTTCTTGGGCACAATGGATTATTGTGTCTCAATTGCCCTTCAATTCCTTACTCTCAATAAACTGCCTTCGAAAGGCCACCCAAAAAGTATCAAAATTCCTGATGCAGCCTTGTGGTAGGCTGTTATACCACTTTAGAGAACTCCCCGTAAAGGATTGGGAGTATGCTCTACACAGCAACTTGTTGTCATCATCGAAATTCATCATGAAGTTTTTAAATTGTTCCAAGTGGTTGTCTGGATCTTTACTGCCATCGTATTTCTCCATTTTTGTGTTATCGAACCTCTTAGGAGGTTTCCGGACAGAATCTTGGAAGACAATGGAGATTGTCTCCAATTCCGGCCACGACTGCAGTATCCTTATTGGGAGTTGCAAAGATACCTGGTTCATCATAGAAGGCAAAAGGATCCACCAGCATCCGGTCTACATGGCTCCGGCTGTGAGATGATCCTTTGCCTATATGCCTCTTTAACTTTCCATGTCTATCTCTTTTTCTTGAATATTTCTTTACTAACTTTTGTTTCGTTTTAGATCGGCCCTCATCACTGCTGGAGGATAAGGACTCTTCAACTTCATCCTCGCCTGAGGAGCTACCAGAGGACTCCGAATCTGAGTCAGAGCTCTCCACTGGCTTGGACCGGTGAGAATTTTTGGAGCTAGCATGAGTCTTCTTAGTGCTCACATGGGTCTTCGAAGGCTCATGCTCTCTAGCGTTGTCGGTATGATGAGAAACTGATGCCTTTGACTTCTCTTTTATGCCCATCTTTTCCTTTTCTGCCCTTAGAGCTTCTATCTCGCCCTTTAATCTATCACGCTCCTCGATGGTATACTCATCATTTTCACCCACCACTTCAAGAAAAGTTGGTGGTACTTCCGGGGCGTCCGGATTCATTCGGACTTATTTTTCCTGATGGTTTTGAATGCTTGATTCAGGCACCATCGTGCTCCCACTGTGGTCGCCAATTTGGTGTGGTTTATTTTTGTCTGAGGGTAAGTTTGTAATTTTTGTTTAGATTTTTGTGGAAGTTTTTAGTATTTAATGTTTGGGTAGAGTGTAGAGGGAGAATTAAGCAGCCTGGTTGTATTTAATTTTCATTACCCTCATTTAATGTTGGTGGTTGAGTATTTTATACCCTTACATTTGGGCCTTATGGGCTTCCGGGTCATGTTTAATGGACCCGGGTCAAGTTCAAGGACCCATGAGCTCTTAGTAGGAGAGTAGGAAGCTTAGTCAAGAAGTGATTAGGTTTTAAGTACTTTAGTTCTTGTTCGAACAGTCCAACGGACGAGGTGTTCGAACTGCCCTGTCTGGTTAGGTAGAGTTTGTCCGAACTGACCCTGTCCGAAGTGGTAACGGAATCCGGAATCATTAATATCTATCATTTAAAGTTTCACACGATTCGCATGACAAGCTGTGAATTGTCTATTCATCAGTAGATTATTTACAAGCAATTCGCAGGTTGGCCTCCGAATTGTTTGCAAATACAAGCTGCGAAATGCATGGCATACAAATTCAATCAAGCTGTGAACTGTTATGAAATATAAACAAATATGAAGCTGTGAACTTTTTTCATCCTGGGTGATGAGGATGCGAACTGTAACACAACGCACACTTACGAGCTGCGAACTGCTCTATTTTTTATATGCACGTTGCAGGGATCTGGGAAATATCCAAACAACACCAAAATCAACAATCAACTACCTAATGCACATCTAACATACATCACAGTTCTCAGGAAAGTATTAATATTACATGCAACCAAACTTCTACCCCGCGTTTGACGATAAACCCAGAAACTGACCAACTATCGTCACTAAATACTTCATTCCAGTATAAAAAACAACGCCGATCGTGAAATAACAGAAAATAGTGGTTCGAAGTCATCAAAAACGCAAAAACAAAATACACTTTCCACGATAATGCTAACCTGGTTACTTCTACAGAACGTACTATTCGCTGGTCGGAGAGGACTTGACGGCAACTTTCTCGAACAGAAGGTGGTTACTCGTTGAACTGAGTAAAAGACGGTGACCGGTGCGATTCCGTTGAAGGTGCGAATGACGACTGATTTCAAATGGTGAGAAGCTGTAGGGGTTTCGGGTTTGAGAGAGAGAGAGAGAGTATCACGAAGTCGAACGGTTTCTGGTGGTTTTTAAAATTAGACGTGTTTAGGTTTGTTTAGGATGATGGAAAGGTGGGAAAAGTAGGTTTGAACTGAAAAATGGGTATATATAGTCGAGGGGTAATTTTGTCTAATTTTTTACTCGAGGTACTAAGTAACACTATCCAAAATTTGGGTGCTACCGGGTAATTAGTTACTTGAGTGGGTATTTACTAGTACTTTTCTCAAAATTAATTGGATATTAATTTAAATATGATTTTTTATAAATATTTAATTCTTACTAAAATTAATTGCATATTAGTTTAAGTGTGAATTTTTATAAGTATTTAATTTTTATCGAATAAGGAAAATATTTTATACTAGTTAAATAAAAAGAATATTTTACAAATTAGAATTTATGAAAATATTAGAATTTATTAATTCAAATATATTTAAGTAAACAAAAGAAATCAATATGTTATAGTTTGTAATTTTAAATGTTATTTGTATTATCAAAAGATAGAAAAACGTGGTTTATTATGGAAAACAAATCTCTTTAAGTACGATGGCAAGGGCCGTGTTCGGACCGATCCGTTTGGGTCTATTATTTTTTATTCGAACCCAAACCTAGTCCGATTATGTCCGCGGGTCAGTTCGACCCAACCCGCAAAAAATATTTTTAGGGTGAAGCTATTTTCTCCATCAAATTTTTTATTTCCCCAGAAAATAACATATTTACCCTTTTTATTATTTTTATTCCAAACCCGATTCTTCAGCAACTCCATCGATTTCTACCACCATCCCAACTATCTCCGTTATATTAACTTATACACAGCCAACCAGTCCTATTAGCTTCTCACATCAATCCCCTATAAACCCTAACACTAGCCTAGCCACTATAAAGAAGGTCTCCTCTTCAAGCTTTCTCTTCTAATCTTGAAAAACAACAAACCATGGCTAACTACTCGATTTCTCTTTTAATCTTGACAGAAAAACGGCAGTCTCTCTCGAATTCATCTAAGGTAGAAATCATTCGTTATTTTAAAAAACAACAACACTTGAAAATGCACCATTGTTTATTAAAAATATGAAATGCACCTAATTCCGAGGCGGTATCTTGGAATTAGGTGCGTTTTTTTATATATAAAAAACACTTGATTCCAAGGTGCTGTCTCGGAATCAGGTGTTTTTTTATAAAATGACGCACCTAATTCCGAGATGCCGTATTGGAATCAGGTGTTTTTTCTTGAAAAAAAAACACATGATTCCTAACTACTGTCTCGGAATTAGTTGTTTTCTGCTAAAACCTGCACAAATCGGGATCTTTGAAACTATGTTTTTTTAAAAGAGATTCTCAAGTTACATGAATGTAAAACTAAAAAACAAAATTAAATTATCTTGTTGGTTGATTGGGTGATGTTCTCCGGTGTTGAATCTTTAGTTTGGGTGTTTTCCTGTTCCATGAGTAATCTTTAAGATATTTGAATTTTTTTTTTAGGGTTTAATTTTAGAAGTTAAATCATACATGTTTGATTTAATTTGGCTAAATCATTTGTTTGTTGATATAAAGGTTTCGTAATGGTGAATGACATCAAGTTATCAAGTTATAAATTAGAAGGTAAAATGATGACAAGATAGTAAAAACAAGTGATAAGTTTTTTTTTTTCATTTTGAAATATGGAGGAAATAAAAATTGTGATGGAAGAAATAACTTCACCCTTGTTTTTACTATTCGGGTTGGCTGAAACGGTCACTTTATTTTAAACATCAAAGAACTTGAAAAGTTAGAAATTAGGATTGGAAGTATACGGACACAAAGATCTGAAGTAATATATTTATTATTTATGGAATTAGTTAAAGAATATAATTAATAAATATATTATTGACTCTAAAAGTAAAATAATAATTACTCAAATGGTATATTATTAGTAATCTTCTAGTAATTAGTAAGTATATATTTTTTAGTTATATTTTACAAATTTACAATTATTTTTTAATACATGTTTATTTTTTATATATAATTTATATTTGCGGACCGGAGTTGGAAAAATTAAAAATCCATACCCGGCCCGACCCGCCTACGGGTCGTAATTCGTATATCCGTACCCGTACCCGTCCAGTTAAATGTTTGGGGTGGACAAAGCCCGACCGAATTAGGTCGGGTCGGGCCGGTTTGGGCGGGCTCGAACCAACATTGCCTCCTATACTCATAATTTGTATTAATTGTTATATGTTTTTCGAAATTTATTTTATTGATAAAAAATATTGTTAATCTAATATACAATTAATAAAATTTTATTAAAAATAAGTTATTTATTAATATAAAATTAAAAATATCATATTTTGTTTAATTATTATTTGTTTTTGGAAATTTATGTTATTGTCAAAAATATTTTTCTTATTTGGAAGAATCTAATATGCAGTTTTTAGAAATCTAATTAATATATTTTTTTATTAATATAAACTAAAAAATAATATACCTCAAAAGTGCACCGGTTCTTCTTCCAATTCCAATGGAGCCTCGAGACCGGAAAATCCTGTGAACAATAAAAAAGTTTTTTTACAAACACTCAATTAGAAAAAAAAATCCACTGAGTAGATAAACAAACGTACACAGGTAAGGTTTTTTGAATTAATGAATTTGTTTTAATTTTCATAAAACAAATAAAAAATAATAATCTATAAAACAATAAAAAAAGAAAAAAAAAATCATTAGAAGAGCCAATATGAATTTGGCTTTTAAAATAAAAGGAAGTAAAAATCGAACATAAAAAAAACCAAAATATAAACAAAAGTACTTTATAAAGTTCAAAATTACTTTAGAAAGTTACCTTTAGGCTAAAAGCATAATTAATTTTGAAAGAATTTAGTAAGAGAAAGAGTGAGAAAGACCCATGCACAATTTTTTATTTTTGTTTTTTATTAATATAAATTTAAAAATAACATACATCATCCAATGGATTTTTCTTCTCACCCCCTGAACAATAAAAAATTTCTTACAAAACTCTTGATTACAAAAACTAAAACAATAAAATAAAATTTAAATAGAATGATAGGAAGGAAAGAAAATTAAAATCCACCGATTAAATAAACATACATACACCTACCTCATAAGATTATTTTGAATTAATGAATAGAAAAAAAAAATCACAAGAACCAATATAAATTTTTTTTTAAAGCAAACAGCAGAATAAAACTATTTCATTTCCATCATTACTATTTCATCGATACGTAGAGAGATAGTTTGAATTACATATGTACCTTGTTTCTTAACGTACACAATCGTCTCATTCTTATTTATTTCCAAAACTTGGGCTTTTAATAAATTACCATTCTCGCTGTACTGTGATTAGGGTGCTTATTTGAGCTCGTACAGACCTTTCAACCAGACACTTTCTTTTCTTCTCAAAGTGTCACAAATCTTAAAGGTTGCTTTATATACACCTCTTATTTCAAAAAACCATTCATGAATCCTGATTTTTCATAAAATTGATGTAATAACCAACTCCTTGAGCTGTTAGTGCAATGAGAACTCAAATTATTCCATATCTTCCTACTGGAAAGAAGCTTTATTTAAAATCGAGTCCGGGTTGTTGAGAATAACCTTAGCAACCAGCCTTTGTTTCTTCTTAAGAACAAACCCATCCGGATTGAGTTTGGATTTGTCTATTCACTCCACTCCAATCACGTTGTTCTCTTTTGGTTTCTAAGCGAGGTCCCATATTTTATTTTTCTCAATTACTTTGATTTCTTCTTCGATTTCTTTATTTACATCTTTTGCCTTGATGGTTTCTTCAAAGTTTTTGGCTCACTGATGCAAAATTTCATCGAGCATACATATCTCTTAGAGTCTCATCTTCTTTTAGGTTAAGCTCGGTGGCTCCAAAATTGATATTGATATCAGAATAGCTTGTGGGCCAATCATCAAGGATATTGGCTCGTCAAGGTCGTTTTATTCTTGTTTATTATCAGATTATTGATCACATGATATTAGGATGTTTGAGCTCACCTCGACATATGAAGGTTTTTCCTTTCTCTTATGTTTCCAATCCCAAGATGATTGTTTATTAAACATTATGTCTCACTAAATCATTATCTTATTGTTGTTCAAATTAAAGAGTCTACGTTTCTTTCATTTTGCCCATGGATATTCACTTTTCACTTGTCTTATCTAGCTCGTGCCTTTGTTCCTTCAGAACATGAGCATAATAGATGCACCCAAACACTCTTAGATGGTTAACGGAAGGTTTTCTTCCACTTCAAGATTTAAATGAAGTTTTGTCTTCGACTATCTATTTCAGACATTTGTTCAACAGATAGACCGACATGACAATAGATTCAGCCCAATACAACATATGAAACCTTTTCTCATGAAGTATTGATTTTAAAATCTCCTTTATGGTTTTATTCTTTCTTTCATCAACTCTATTTTATTATGGAGTGTATCCAACCGTTAACTTTATGTCCAAACCAACATCTTCACAAAAAAATTCAAACTCTTTTAAGTTATACTCCTCACTCTAGTCACTTTTTAAAACTTATATTCATTGTTCGCTTTATATTTTCACATACTATCAAAAAATTGAAAATTGATAACACGTTTGATTTATGCCTCATAAAGTACACCCATATTATTCTAGAATAATCATCAATAAAGGTTATAAAATATGTGTAACCTCTCTGAGAAATTGATTATATTGGACCGAATATATCACTATGTACTAACTCCAATACTTCTTTAGCTCTCCATGCATCTTCTTTTAGAAATATAGCTCGATGATATTTTCTTATGATAAATATTCTTCAAGCTTTTGAAATTCAAGGTGATAAAGATATAAATAAATGAAGAATGAAAGTAATTATTTTACATTGGGTAAAAGAATAAATAAATAATATATTAGATGGGTTTGATGTAAAATATAAATATAAAAAACTAGATGTGTAATTTGTAAGAAGTATATTGATATAAAGTACTAAAGTGGGGTAGGATATCCACATAACAAACAATGATATGTTATTGTAATAAACCATCTATAAATAGGTGTACTTTACTTGAAAAGGAATAAGACTTGTGATTTTTTACACTTGGGAACTTTCCCTATTTAAAGATTCTATAGTAGCTTTCTCTGTCTAAAAAATCCTTAAGAAAATCTTATTAGACATTTTGTTCACTCATGAAAAATATCTTGACTCATCATTGACGACCACAATGGGAGGTATGCTTGGTACCCAGATTCAATATATAAAACTAAAAATACAGATGCTTGAATTAAGGAAGAATGATAGATCTTGAGGGAGAGGTAGTCGAGTCAAGTATGGGTCGAGGAGGGGCCTATAGTGATCTGCAAGCGAGTGGTCAATATGATTGGGTGAACTTAGAAGATCGAAGGAACCAGTTATTAGAGCAGATAACTGAGTTGGATGACTAACTTGTGCATATGGAACACATGGTTAGGCTATGTAGGATACGATCCGAGATGCATAAAATGAATGAAAGAATAAATATAGGGGTCATTCAATGATATTCATGATACCTTACGATGAAGGGATAATCATCACGAGGTGCAGTTTTAAGCTAATCAAGGATGTCATTCTTCTAGAAATGAGAGAAAATATAAACATTGATATAGTCTTTTGGATACTAATGAATCCCCTTGGTCTAATTTCAATGGGAATTCTCAGAATTGTAGACGAGGTGATGATTACAGGAGAGAAAAAGAGAAACATTATTCGAAGATGCATGATAGTCGGCGTCAGAAATATCGAAAGAAGCACAAATCTGAAAATCCATTTGAATCTAGATTTGCGATTGAAAATCCAATCTCCGAATATAATGTGGTTAATCAGTTTACTAGCCCAACAGATCAAAGCTTATACCCACTTGTGGTAGTGGTGTAGGAGGTAGCCAATACATTCAATGAGTGAATTGGAGGACTTCTCTTTTATCAGCCAAGATAAGATCAATATTGCTTCTTAAGAACTTTGATATCGTTAAAATTGAAAAATTTGATTGAACACAAGATCTCGATGACCGCAATGAGAAATTTAAAAATTACATGACGAATTTTGATGAAGAAGACAAGCTATTGTATAGGGAATTCTCATAGAATTTCAGTAGCACGGCCTTAAAGTGGTACAATATGATTCTAATAGGATCAATAACTAATTTTATGAAATTTTACACAGCTCTCCAAAGGCAATTCGCAGAGAGCAAAGAGATGCGGGCTAATGAAGACATTATAATTGAATGCAAGTAGAAAATTAGAGAAAAATTAAAGAACTATACTAAACGGTTTGTGTTGACCAAAACTGAATTAGATGACTGTCACGAACATGTAGCATGTTTTACTTTTAGACAAGGGTTGATCCCCTGAGATTTAGCGAACAAAACTAGAAAGAAAAGGGCACTTACTATTGGGGATCTAGTGGCTCAATTAAAAGAATAGATTAATGTGGATGAATCAATGAGAGTCTGGATAGGGCCTAGTCTGTCTCGGAGGCACTTAAGTCAAGTAAATGCTCCCACCAGTCAAGGTTATTAAGGTAGCACTTCAATTTTTCAAGGACCTCCTCGATTGAAAGTACCAACTAGTTTACCTCACCGGTTTGGACCGTCTCAAGTTTTGACTTTTAATAACCAACAACCCCCTACTATGTTGAACCAATGGGTAAGACTATATTATTTTGCAGAGTTAACCGTAAATATGGCAACAATTTTTAAAAAAGCTAAAAACCATGTTTATTTTCGAAAATCTCCACCTATAACTAGACCCAAGGCGGAGCCAAGAAATAATTGTAAAGACCACAATGATATCGGGCAAGACATAATAGATTTTCATAACTCTGAAAAAACAATTCATATTTTGATAGATAATTATATGATGACAAGTTTTGTTACGTGGTCGGAAAAATTCCAAACTCTAATCTCGAGGTGCAACAGATTGTTAATTTATCTTCAAAGCAAGAAATAAACAGTTAATAACTGGGCCTACAGATGGAATCAATGTGTCTTCGGAGTACCCATATCCCAATTTGGATTGGAGAGTAGTGTTAGTTGTTGATGAACCAATGGTACAAGGAATAGTTTGGAGCTTATGTGATTATTTGAGTCTTTGGCAATTTTCAGAGGAGACAATATGGTTGGAAACACTAATAGTTCTATAAAAAACATGTGGTGAGTTTAACTACTCAGTTGGAAGGAGAAATCTACACTCATCTTTATGGAAAGAATGTTATGCCTTTTATCTTGTTTGATAAAGATAATTTAAGGGGTGTAGCTGGTCCTCATGAAGATGTAGTAGTGATTGGAGCATAAATAACAGGAAACGAGGTCCAAATGATACTCACTGATACTAGCAGTTCGTCCAATATGTTATTTTTGATAACATATGAAAATATGCATAATCTTTCTGTAATTCTCCATTCCGAGCAAACAATGGTTGGGTTTACCGTGGTAACAACACAGGTTACTAGAGAATTTTAATATAAGGTTTTATTAGGTTGTGGTCCGTTTAACAAAAAAATGCGAGTGTTGTTTATGGTAGTTGATTGTTCAACGAGCTACAATACTATCTTGGGAAGATATTGGCTATAAAAAATACATGTCGTAGCTTCTACAATTCGAAAATGCTTGAAGTATGTGATTGGGGATCGTATAGGGGTAGTTTAAAGTAGTCAACAAGTGGCTCGAGAGTGTTATGCAAAGCTTTGCACACCAAAAATGTATAATTATTGATAGAATGACATAATAGAAGTTAAAGGTATGTGGAAATGGTGGATGATCCAAGGGAGACACCAGCTTCATTGGTCACCAATGAGAATGTGAAGGTATATGTTTGATTGTCTAAGGTATGTCATATTCGAGAGGCGCACTATCCGAGAGACAAAAGTGGATTGATTTTCTAAGGTATTTCCAAAATAAGAGTAGCATAAGTGGATTAATTTCCTAAGGTGTATCATATTCGAGAAGCGCACTATCCATTATGGACTGCGAATCTTGTTCTTGTTCTTGTGAAGAAGGAGAATGGAAAATGGAAGATGTCTATTGAATTTAATGATCTCAACCGTGCATGTCCGAAAGATCCATTTCATATCCCAAGAATATACCAGCTTGTTGATTCAACACCAAGTAATAAGCTTCTTCCATTCATGGATGCTTTTGCAGGGTATAATCAGATCCAAATGAATCTAATGGATAAAAAAAGTACACCATTTATTACTGATAGAGGAATATATTATTATCGATTTATGAATTTTGGTCTCAAGAATGTTGGATATACATATTAAATATTATTGAACAAATTTTTTATCACTCAAATTGGGAGGGATATGGAAGTCTACATAGACGATATATTGGTAAATAGTACTGCCGATGAAGAATACCTACATGATTTAGAGGAAATTGATTCCAATTTGAGAGCTATTCGTTTAAACTGAAACCTTGAGAAATATTCCTTCAGAGTTTGGTCAAGAAAATTCTTAGGATATACAATAAGTGAAAAAGGGATAGAAACTGATCCAGAACAATTGAAAGCTTTGATAACCATGAACTTTCCTTGGTCACTTAAAGAAGTGCAAATTTCGATGGGAAAATTGGTAGATTTAAATTGATTTATATTTAGGCTTCAGATAAATGTGCTCCACTTTCCGAAGTGTTTAGATAGACAAATGAATTTTCATAGACAACAGAGTGCGATGTAACGTTTTTTTTAAATTAAAGAATATTTGTGCTCCTATTTAGTTTATGTCTTATCCATTTTTAGGTGAGTAATTCTTCTTATATATCATCATTTTGAATCTTGATGTAAGCAAAATCTTAGTAAGGGGAGTGTAGGGGTATCCACGGCCGATATATTATGTGAGAAAAACTTTACTTGCCTTGAAAAAAAGATATTTGAAGCTAGAAAAATTAGCCATCGCTTTGGTTGTAGCAGCTCGGAAAATGCGTCATTATTTCCAAGTTTATTCTATTATAGTTTAAACATATTTTCCGTTAAATAATGGATTATAATGACCAAATTTTTTGGGGAGAATGACAAAGTAGTCTGTATAATTAGGGGATTATGATATTGACTTCACTCCTCGAACGGCTATCAAGACAAGTCTTAGCATATTTTTTCGTCAAATTTCATTCAAATCGCTATGATGAAGTTTGAAATGACATACATGCATTGACGTCAACAGAAGAATGGTTTGTTAGTACTGATGGAGGTTCAAGTATTTTGGGATCATAAGCAAAAATTTAGCTAATAATTTCATCTAGGGAAACTATATATCAAACTATACGGTTCAGAGTTAGAGCATCGAATAACGAGGCAGAATACGAGGCGGGTTGGTTGGATTGAGGCTAGAAAATATTTGTGAAGCTAAGAAAGTATGTTTGGAAAATGATTCGCAACTTGTATCGAACCGTATGTTAGGAATATCTAAGGCCAAGAAAGATTAGCTTATCAAATATTTGTGAGAATTGATGGGGTTGGCAGTCTTGTTTGATAACCTAATGATTGAACACATTAACCGATGATAAAACAAGATTACAGATTCTTTAGAAACCATTTCTTATTCCAAGGAATATTTGGATTCTAATACATTAAATTCCATCTATCATGACAAAGTCTGAACAATGTCAATATTCTGAGGAGGTGTTTGTGGCCACCGAGGAAGAACAAAAAGATTAGAGGTTTGATTTAACAGAATTGCTACTCAAAAGAACGTTACCTATTGATAAAGAGTTAGCTCAAAGATCGCGGTTTAGAAGAGCATGGATTTACAATTCTTCGGGGAATTTTATATAAGAAATCTCTGAGTTGGTCATTGTTGAGATGTTTAGGAAAAAAAGAATCTCAAATAATCTTTTCTCAAGTGCATGACGAAGAGGGTTCCACTCGTTTTGGCTTCAAAAAATTAACAAGAAAAATATTGGTGGCATGGTATCATTAGCATACCATAATGAGTCATGCTAAGAATCTAGTTTACAATTGTAATAATTGTCAAAGATTTGTGAATACTATTCATATGTCAGTTGTACTGCATGAGTTAACTTCTAAGGCTCTTCTATTTGATATATGGAATATATATTTAGTTGAACCTCTACTTATGGATTCTGGAGGACGGAAAACTATTATTGTTGCGGTGGATTATTTTCGAAGTGGGCAGAAACATAACCTTTATCAAGAACAAGAGCTAAAGATGTCATCAAGTTTATTTTATCAAATATTTGTTATAGATTTGGGGTGTCTCGGATAATAACCACAGATAATAGACCACGATTAACAATAAAGAAATGACATTTTTTTTTGTTTTTCAGGAGAATCAAACAGTGTTTTCTACATATTTTCATCCACAAGCAAACATCCAAGTGAAGGTCACTAATAGAACTATGTTGGATGTCCTTACGAAATATTTGGAAGACATTAGTGAAAATGACCTAATTATCTTCAAGAAGTGTTATAAGCATATAGAACAACACCTCGATTTGCAACTCAATAGACTCATTTTGCTCTAGTATATGGGATGGACGAAGAGAGCCCAACAAAGTTAAATCTGCTGTCTTATGGAGTACTTAAATATTATGAGAATGGTGACGAAGATGCTAGACGAGCAGAAGTCAATTTGGTAGAGGAAAAATTGATAAGTAAACATTTGTATTCACTAAATTACCACATTTTGATGAGAAGCCGCTACGCTTCCAAGGTAATTTGAAAAGGATTTTATAGTAGGTGATAAAACTTTGAGACATGTCTTTTTGCATACTAAAGATAAGAGGTTGGGTAAAATAGCTCTAAAATAAGAAGAACCATATTCAGTGGCCGAGAAGGTTAAGCCAACGATATATCACTTGGAAGATAAAGAGAGATACCATTACAACACCCCTGGAATATTGAACATTTGCGATTGTATTGTGAGTAATTTACTGAGCATCCATGAGGACATTATTTTCTTATGTGTATATTGACCGCTGGAATACTCTTCCCTCTCCTGGTGGCTCAAGAAGGTTTTAATGAAGTGTTTATACAACCGAAACTTTAAATACAATCTATTCAATAAACCAAGTGTGCGGTGACCTATTTATAGACAAAAAATCAATCTTATAAATGTGACCTTTTTTCAACTTCAAATTAAATATTTATTATTACACAAATATAAGAAATATTTTGTAAATTAAACAATGACTGATCACCCTTGAGATAATTTACGAAGATATATTTTTCTAAGTGCCAATATTTGTGGTGATTTTATTTGAAATGCCAATGTGTGTGGCAATATTATTTGAAATGCCATTGTGTGTGGTGATAATATTTGAAGTGTCAATATGTGTGGAAATGTTATTCGAGGTGTCAATGTATGTGACGATACTATCCGACTATATTTTTTAAGTATTTCAAGGTGTTTGGTATACCAAGACAAGTTATGAAATTTGCACAATAACATAACATTTGATACAAGAACATAAACTGTGAGATATGATGGTTAATTACAAAAAACACAAACAGTGATATGTGATGGTCACTTACCAAAATTCAAATAGTGACATGTAATGGTCACTTCAAACTAACACAAACAGTGACATGTGATGGTCACTAATCAAAAAACATAAAGAGCTAGTCAAACACATAGTTTGTACACCGAAAATATAATTTATTCTTACTTAATTTCGCTGCCAATGGAAGGTTCAAATGAGCTTCTATCAGAGAAACTTCCCTTATTTTCGAGTTTTTGCTTCTCGACAAATTTAATTTGTTATTTTAATTGTCTTCAGCTTTTAAGTATTCTGAGTCACTTACAATAATTTTAAAGGCATGTTAAGGATGTTGGTCTTCTGGAACCAAATACCAATAATATGCCATCTTTACCTTAAGAATATTTTTATGAATCATGGAGCTTTGAACTTCCTTTTCACGAGTCTTTAAAGCTTTAAGACAATCGATTTCATATGCGGTCATAGCCGAAGTTATAGTAACATCATTCTCGTTCCCATCCTCAACTTTGAACAACTCTAAGTCTTTCACAAGTTTTTTTTCCCTCCTTACTTTCTTCGTACAAAGTATTGATTTCTTTGGTATTAACATACTCTTGATACAATTATTCTTTGTGCTTCGCAGTCAGGCGTTAAAATTCTTCTTTGTGCTTCGTAGTCAGGTGGTCCTTCATTTTCATAGAAACATTATGTCATTCAAATTTATCCATTCATCCCACTTTTTGTTTTCAATGACTTCTTTTTCAACGTCAGTAGGATTCTCAACAGTCTTATCCAAGTTATCAAAAATATTTTTTTTATTTAAAAAATATTAATTCAATTGTAAAAATATACATGAATACTGGGTTATTCCCCAGAAAGAAAAATTACAGAAATACATATAAAACTACCAAATACAATAGCTTCCAAAAAAATAAAGAGATTACGAACATATGCAGATATTACTGAGATTACAAATAAAATTGAAATACAAGGAAATCATGCCAAAACATTAACTCATTGATGCCATCTTTTGAAGAACCCATATATCCCAACTTAACTACAACAGATTCGTAAGAATCGCCAAAAGAACCTCGAAGCAAAATTCTTAAGGATTTCATAAATCAAGTCCCAATATGACAAAAAATACTTCTAAATGGAGTGCGACTAAATGTCGAATACAAAACTATGTACCAAAGTCCACAAAACACCAATGATATATTAAGTTAAACTCCAGCAAATCGACCAGCTTCAACGACATTGGAGCCACCCAAAAACCATATGTGACAAACAAAATACTTCTTATATGATAATTGGAGATATGAAATACTAACATATGCCAAGCCGCGAAACAGAAAATGTCTAGACGTCTATAAAAGAGTACTAAAACCTATAAGACTTAGACCAAATCTCATCAACTCAAGGACCTAGAGCCAAGACGGGTGAGACTCGAGTCTCTAATAACGGTTAGTGAGACAAATGATGAGAGTCACCGAAAGAGGCTGCAATGCTCCAAATCAACTCGGCTAAAACCCACCCTACTTCATCTCCGTCGGAATATACTGAATCAGGCCAGAAAAACAAAAAAAGAAAAGAACCCAGGAGGAACCAACGCTAATGAAAAACAAGAACTAGCGGGTTGGAGAAAGAATATGGAAGGACTGCATCGCCTAAGATGAGCGATAAAAATGCAAACAAAGAGCCACTGAATGATGCAAAGCATGAGAAAAGCTAACATGAAATAGCCCGGAGAATTTTTTTATACAAAAATAGGCGGGGAAGGCGAATAAAATAACGAGATATTATGGTTTATAGAGAGATGAGATAGTTTCTCTCTCTAAAAACCCTAAATAAAAATTTTGAGAGTTTATCGTTATCAAAAAATTGATTTTCATTCTCTTGGAATTGTGGTTCAAAATCATTGAATTTATAGTCTTGGTCTCCTCTTCATTCCCATCAAACTCAAGTGTTGGATTTGGGGAGGAGATATTAATAACTTGTTCATAAACAGCTTCAGTCAAGGTCTTTCGAAGAGCATGGTTTCTTTTTCTTTGAAGCAATAGATTTTTTTTTTCTTTTAGAAGCTTTAAGGATGAATTTTTTTTATCAAAAGTGATAATTTCTACAACATATCTCTTATATTTCTTTAACCTTGGTTTTCTTATTTTCCTTAGATGACTCAACTTCATTACTATTCTTTGAATTCTTTTTTGGTTTGTGACTTAGGTCCATATTTCAAGCAAGAAGAACAGCATGGGCATCATGGATGGTTAATCTTTTCACCACAGCAGTTGCCGAAGGAGGATCCATTAGTTTATCAGCAACCACAATGGAATACGAAGATATTCTCCACATATGACTTTGAACGAAGTTGAGTGTGTCAAAACACTTGTGAATATTTTTTGACCACTCCATTATGGCACACTCACTTAACTTAGAGGACATTTCCTCAATAGAATCAAGATGTATTTGATAGTGCTTCGTAATTTCTACATAGGACAACCAAAGTTAATAAATATAATTAAAAAAACCAGACATGAAGAAGAATGGAACTTACTAGTG
The DNA here is from genome assembly GCA_036936605.1 of Limnanthes douglasii subsp. nivea. Classification (NCBI taxonomy): domain Eukaryota; kingdom Viridiplantae; phylum Streptophyta; class Magnoliopsida; order Brassicales; family Limnanthaceae; genus Limnanthes; species Limnanthes douglasii. The sequence continues at coordinate 40,371,297 of JAUPFV010000002.1, forward strand.
TTTTTCCACTTTAGTGATAACCCTTGTGAGTTTTCCATGGAGATCATTTTATTCGTTTTCCCAATAACCAGGTATGACAAATAATTTTTGCTTCTATGTTTTATCTGCCTCATGGAGGTCATCAATTATCTTTAACGTATTTCTGAGGATGATATAGTAAAATAGAAGTACTGGGTTCTTCGACACACCCGTCTATTATAATAAACTGTGTCATTGGAAGAGGAATTGTAGCAAGTTTTAAAGCCATTATGCAAAACAGAAGAGTGAACCAAAGGTTGGGATGTTTTTGGCTAAGTCATAGATCTATGATTTCAAAGTTGTCCATAATTTTTAGATCTAACAGGAACCGAAGACCCTATATCACAATTTTAGTGTAAGTAACTGGATTATTCTCAGCACATGAGATATGAGTGCTTTCCTACAAAACAAAATTAAAGATAAATGTTTTATAGGATGACGTAGATTATTTTCGAAGTACCATAGATTCTAATTGATCAAAATATTCATATTACACTTTATTTAGTGCAATACGATATTTAGGGATGATATCTTTCAGGTTCACGCTGAGAGTGACAACAATTACCGCATGAGATGTGACAACTTATTTTGTATTCTTCTTCTTTTTTTCCTTAGACTTCTTTTTTACAAAAACATTCTTCTTAGAATCAGGAGTATGTGTGTTGTCAACTACTTGAAATTCTAAATCACTATCAGTTATCAATTCAGAGTCACATGCTTCCTCGGATGGTTCGTCTTGAAGTTAAAAAAGAACATTTAAACTAGCAGGAAGATATTGATTTTGAAAAAATGCCTTCAAAGCAGTGGGAACATCTGAAGGAATCACTTGAAACCTTTTGCTTGTCCCGACTGTTTCCTTCGAGGGATGAGGTTTTGGGTTACCTTGTTGGATGGTGGTACTAATTTTTGCTTTAAGATGTTAGGAGTTGTGTTTTTTTCGAGGTGGTTTTTGCAAAAAGGTTGTAGGGGTCATGTCAAAAGGATTGTTAAAGGAAGATTCGAGATAGGGATATGATGATTGTTTCTTGGTAAGTGGCCTGGGATCGTATGTGAATATTTGGACAACTTGAAGGGGTTTATCGGAAACTTCCCCAACAACTTCTCTCTCAGTGGCTCTTTTTGAGATGGTAAGCTAGTTTGAAAATTTTTTTAGACCAAATGTAAACATAAAAGATGGTAGATTGAGAGTAAAACCATATCACACAGAGACACATGGAAAAAAAATACAACAACGATGGTGGAAGAGCTAGTTTAACGGAAAAATTTCTCTAGAATTGATGTGGTTTAGGTGAGTAGTGGTATGGAAATGAATTTATAAAAAATATTTTGAAAATAGGTAATGGGATTTTTGAAAGGGACGGGTACCTAATGATATAGGCACGCGTAGCTTGACAAATGTAAGACGTGTCAGAATAAACGATACAAATTTCTACCAGCTTCTATTAGTTTCGAAAGTTTTCTTAAAATAAACTTTACCACGTCAAATAAAGTCCAATGAGATGAATATTTTAAGTACTACTTCAAATAAAATCCGAGGAACTGTGAAATTTTGAATGGTTTTGAGGAGAAGCCTTCTTCACAAATCTAAGTTGTTTAAGAAAAGTATTGTTGGTATCCCTTCACATTTATTCGCCCATATAATTTTTTACGGGTTTCCGACTAGGAAACTGAAAATGACCCACAAGCAACAATTTTAGTGCTTCCTCAAATACCTCTGCAAAGATTAAAGGGCTAGTGATAAGGATATAAGTACATGAGAATAATAATAATAATTATTTTACATGGTTAAAAGAATAAATAAATCATGTATGATGGGAGTTTGATGTTAATATAAATACATAGAACTAGATGCGTAATTGGTAAGAAGTATGTTTATGTTTATTAAAGTGGGTAGGATATCCTAGAAACAAACAATAGTATGTTATTGTAACAAAACACCTATACATAGGTATACTTTACTTGGAAAGGGATAAGACTTGTTATTTTTTAACACTTGACAACTTTATCTCTCTAAAGATTCTCTATCTGGTTTGTTTCTCTAAATACTCCTAAAAAATCGTATTAGACATCTTGTTCACATGCGAAAATATTTAGACTCGTCACAATGGTCAAAACTTTTATACCATACCCACGAGTCAGCAACCACATCGTCTTAGAGAGCAATATTCCTATAAGAAAAAATAAAAGGGAAACTTATATTTTTCTTTATCTTTACATTTGTTATTGTGTACTTTGTTTAATTCATAATCTTGCAAGAGAGGTATTCAAAATGAACGACATAACTTTGTTCAAAAAGCTGTTCAACATTTAGGAAATTTTATGCTAAGTTTAAAAATAACAATAAATCTTGGATTTCTTTTCTTCCCTTGTTCGTTTATATAGTAATTGTTTCTTTTCTTTTTACATTAAGTGAGACACCATTCCTTGAAAAACATAAAACATTAAGTTATAGTATTTTTGAAGATGGTCTCTTGCACTTGTAAAATTATGGTTTATCTCAAAACCAACAGTCTTTCATGTCGTGACTATTTTTCCCACAAGTTCTACAACATGGTTTTGTGGATATTTTATCGATTTTTCTTGTAAAATTTCCTCTTGTTCTTCAATGATATCGTGTTTAGAAACCTCTTCCTCTTATTGGTCCTCTACGAAAGAAGGATTTGTAAGTTGAGTTCTTCTCGTGATTTCTCAAGAAACAATTGAGTTTGGATTTCAAATGCACTCTTAGTTGATGTTTTTGCGCAAATTCAGTCTTTTCTCAAACATTTTTAGAGAACCCATCAGTTCGCTACTTCTTTTTTAACAAAGTAAAGATCTTTGCATCCTTTTTTGTGTTTTCTATCAATTTAGTTGCATCACCCCTAGATGGACATCTTGTTTTTTTGTTTCTTCAAAACTTCATCGGCATGCTCAAAAAGATCTCGTGAGTTGAACTATATTCTCACTTTAACACACGAAAGATAGTAAAACTTTACTGAAAATAAGAAATTATAGAAATACTTTCAAAATAAAGTCTAATACATTAGTCTTATCGTAAAAGTAAGAACATCAAATCAATTGACAATGGGGTCTGGGACAATCCAGAAGTGTTGTTTAAAACACATGCCCAACTCACTTTAATACAAAAGAGGTCTGTCTCTAGTATCCATGTCAAAAATACCAACATAATCTCTCACATTACTATATTACTATATGTACCATTTTTTCGAAGTAAATTGAGTTTGCATTTGCTCCAGCTGCTAAAGATATGAAGTTATCTCATTGCAAGAACAAAACATGATCGCCCAAAGAGAAAACTCGCTTCCACTCTTTCCTACTATTGTCCCACTTGTAAACTTGTAAACAACACAATGTGATTTACTGAAATCTCACTTATTACCATAACTGGGATAGTGATAACTTAAAACCATCAACAAGTCGTGGTCGGATTTCACTAAACGCGCACCGTGATAGACACAAGAGTTTAATGTAAGAACATCCCAACAGATACGCTATTAATTTGCTAATTTGTATATAAACGCTAAATTTGCTATCTAGTTTTATATAAAAAAAACCTGTTAGGGATGCTCAATAGGTCGTACTGTAAGGTACGAAAGTTGAAACTTGATGACCTAGTCTTATAATTTAGTTCTTGAAGAACCCGGTTGTCCATATCCCACATGTCGATACCAGACATATTCAAAATAGAGAGGACTAGAATTTATTATTTTATATGTTGTAATTATATTTTAAAATATATATATATATATATATATATATATATTAAATTTTATAATTGGATATTTCTCATGTAATTTTAACTATCTTTCATAAATCTTATTTATTTTTCTAAATAATTTGTATATATTGTCATAGTTTATAATTTTGGATAAATAATTTTATAGCTCATGATTCGTTCCTAAGTATTTTAAAAAATAAATATACAAATTTGATTTTGTAAATAATTTTTCATACTTTATTGTTGGCTAAGTTTTACTATGTAGCGTCGAGTCGTATTTGTATATTAATGTTTTCGTCGGAATCAAATACAAATAATATTGAATGATTCAATAAATATTTTACTTTAGATGTTGTAAAGATTGAAACGATGATATATTTTGTTCCTATTTATCTTGTCCGGTAGATATTGTCAACCATTTGGGTAACATTGATTTTATTTTGTATTGATGTTCATGATACAATATATATATATATATATATATCAAATTTATAGTATAGAATAAGGAATTTGAAACTTTTACTATAACATAATAAATTAACATACAATTTGTGAGCTGATATGTAAATTGATTTTTTCTAATTTGAAAAATCTAAGAAATAAGGTTGTGAACCATTGACATTATTATTGAGTTCTTCCAATTTGATGAATATATATATACATCAATGGCCTGTAAAAAAATGATACAGAATTAGGTATTAACTAGTTGTGAAAATACCAATGGTTGATCGCGTTACGTAATTACGTACAATCTGGTTGTGAAATTCCAAAAACAAAATTGGCTGTGAAATTAAAAGTAGTATGAGTGCATAAATATGAATAAACTAGGCGCGTAAATAGGATTTTAGAGTGTGAAATTACCTTGTACTCCAGCTGCTCTTCATTTGCAATCTCCAACATGTTTTCTAATTGAACATAAAAATTTCTTAATGGAAATGACCATACAACATGATTGAGAACGAACTCAACTTCCTAATTCTTCTTCAAAATGAATAAATGTTTGAAATATTCTTATAATATTAAGTTATTTGTTGCACTTTCGATTGTCCAATCGTATTCCACGTCTATAATTTTATGTTCAAATGTTTTTCAATAATAATATAAACATATATCATCTTCATTAATTGTAACTTTTTGAGGAGCTTGTACAACTAGTTGTACAATTGTTTATTGTGTAGAGGAGAAGGATGAGTAGAATTTACACCTTCTTCAACCTCGTCTATCAAACACGTTACAACTTTTTTTATTTTTTCATGGTTGATTAGAAGCTTGTATACATTTTGTAACCTCGTTTTTTCTTTTCCAATGCAGCAACCGAAGCTTCTACAACTATTGGAACCTCTTTTTCTTTTTGTTGCTATTTTTCTTTTTCGTGTTTTTTTCAACATTCATTCTTTTTATGAATTTAATGTCAATATGTGATATGTTTCTTTGTATTTATCTTTGTATCAACCAAATTATAATTTTCTTTAACTACCCAAGAAGGTTGTACTATAGAGGGTGTCAATGATCTTGATAGAATAGATCCAACAATTTATACTTCTTGTGTCTGCATAATATCATTATTATCTATTATTAGACGATCTTGCTTGGTTCCTCTCTGTATTAGGAATGTATTGGTAGTATTGACCTTTTTATTTGATCATTCAAAGCAAGAACATTTTTATTTGCAGATTCATTTCCTTTTCTAGGTTTTGAACTTGATTTGTAAGAGTGTCATTTGATTTTCTGTTTCATTCACTTCAATTATAAATTTTAACATCTTTTTGTCTCTTATTTCTATTTTTTATACGATAATCTATTATTATAATATGAAAGTTTATTAATTAAACTTATATTTTAGATTGATTTTTGTGAATCACGTATCATTTTTAAACTTACATCTTGTAAAAATGAGTTGTAACCTTACTTTTTTTGTGTTATATTGTTGAATATTTTAAGTAGTTTTGTATCACTTATCTCTCATACAATCCATTTCAAATATCGTGGAAATGTTTCTTTACATCTTATGTAGAGTTCAACCTTTGTGTAATATAAAAAAAATGGTTGCACAAAGATAATATTGATAACATGGATACTGCATATTCTGTCTCCGTATATAAGTAAGGACAATCCAATCTTCACACTAGTATGAAATATCCGTTTTTTCCCCGAAAGGCCGCAATTTAGAGAAGGCCTCATTCTAACTGAGATATGTTTTTACTTATATATCATTGATCTTTCCCGTGTTAAACCCATATGGGATATGGGACTTTTGTCACTATCCGAACAAATCCTATTCTCGAACAAATTACATCTTTAGCCTCCTCTCAATTTACTTTCATCTACCCATTCTAATCATGTTGGGGCTACCTGAACCATAGAGGCACTACAGATGTTACTACTATTGTCTTGTTCCTTAGAGCCACACTATAATCAAGTATCACCGCTTGATGAGCCACGGACACTCCAAACTAGGATCTCTAGAGCAGATCATTCACCTTGAGCATGGCTACTAGTTCATCATGTTTGATTTCTGAGAATTTCATCAACATCACGTTTTGTATGAGCTCTGATACCATTTGTTGGGAATATGGGTACCGCATATTCTGTCTCCGTATATAAGTAAGGACAATCTAATCTTCACACTAGTATGATATTGTCTTTTTTGGCCCCGAAAAGCCACATAACGTTTCTTTGGTCCATTTCTAGAAAGCCTCATTCTAGTTAATGATATGTTCTTACTTATATACCATTGATCATTCCTGTTTTAAACTGATGTGGGATGTGAGACTTTGGTCGCCATCCTAACAGATAAAGAATTACTATATGAATTATTGTTTTTATTATACTTTATTAAATACATATATTTTAATTAGTACTTACCACAGGTAGTGTTACACAACCAATTGTTGTTTCCGATTTACTTACACAATACTTTTTTAGTGAACTTATTATTTTTTCTCTTATTATTTCTGCTCAAGTCGTTGATTTTTGAAAAATCTTCAACTTATTTGACTATTAAAGTAGTTCGTATTTCTCCAAATCTTGTGAAAATTAATATTGCAGAAACATAAAAGTTAGGAGTACAACTAAATTTTTTATATCGTGTTCTCATGGTAAAACTACTCTATCTTAATTGCATCCTACAAATATAGGTTTGTAATTTTTATTTTTGGTTGCGTAATTATGTGTAACATGGGTACATAAATACGTATTGCAGCTGTAAAAAATGTATTTATGTAGTTACTAACAAAGTGGTTGCAAAATAATTTTTAAATTGTCATAATAAACAAAAAAATAAACTTTATTCCCGATATTTTTTTTATCAGCCAAGAATCTAGAAAATATGTTTTGATGATTGTTGATTCTGGTCTTCATTTGAACAAGATTCAAGTCCTATTTTATTCATGTTAATCTTATTTTCCCGTGGCTTGTCTCCCAAAACGAGCATTCATCATTTCTTGTCATTTTAGCAGGGTATCTAAAAAATATAATAGCTTCTTTCTAAGGGTCAAAAGATATTATTATTTATGTTGTGACCTCAGATATATTCTTTGAAGCATTAACAGTATGATTACAGTCATATGCACCTTTAATTAGATAATACAAAAATATGTTTTACGAAGCAATTGGGTGAGCTTCTTTTATTTGTGATGAATTCAGAAACTGGACTTCAAGTACAAATCATGATCGGTAGTATATTTTTCTTTTTGTCATTATTTATCTGCATTGCAAAGTAAAAAACATATATAAATTAGAATTCAAAGTACTGTAAGTTGGGTGTGAAATTACATTCAAAGAGGTTGCTTAAAAGTTTTTTTAGGTTTGAAAAACAAGAAAGAAAGTTTATCTGGGAAATAACTGTAAGTTGGGTGCAAAATTGCGTTTAAATAAGTTGCTTAAAAACTTTTTTATGTTTGAAAAACAAGAAATAAAGTTTGTCGAAACTAACTATAAGTTTACTGCAAAGTTACGTTCAAACATATTGTGTAAAAGTTTTTTATGTTTGAAAAAGAAGAAAGATAGTTATCTTGAATTTAATTGTAAATTGGGTGCAAAGTTACGTTCAAATAGGTTGTGTAAAAGATTTTTGATGTTTGAAATAAATGTCTTCAAACTAACGATACGTTGGGTGAGAAATTAAGTTCAAATAGGTTGTGTAAAAGATTTTTGATGTTTAAAAAATAAGAAATAAAGTCTATATGGAAACTTACTGTATTTAGGGTGCGAAATTACATTGTAACTGGTTGCATAAAAGGTTTTTAGGGTTGAAAAAAATATATCTGGAAAGTTATTGTACATGGTTGCGTAAATACATTGTAAATGGTTGTGAAAAAATAAAAAAAAATCATCTAGAAACTTTAAACATATACACAAGTTGTTCCTAAGTTACTAATTGAACTTTTGGTTGCCTAAAAATACATACGATTCATAAAATCCAGACGCGGACCATTCTTAGGTCAAGAACACAATAATCCAAAAATTAAAGATGAAAGAGAGTATTTTCTTTATGGAACCTAATTTTGTAGTTTTGTTGTGTTGAAATGCTTCAGAATTCACTAAAATTTGGAGAACAAATCCGTAATTTAAGAAATTTTGATAAATTCTATTTTAGAGAGAGAGATGGGGTTTTTGCGAAGTGAATAAGAAACTGAAAAAACGTTGAGGTTTTGTTTTTATTCCTCATGGGTATTCTATAAAATTTTATGTTGAAAGTGGTTTCTATTAAACTTGAAAATCTATGTGGTTATTGATAATTTTATTATTTCTCGTGTGGTTATTGGTAACTTACCTAAATCCATATAAACCATACAAAATTAAGAGTAAATAAAAAACCAATTAAAGAATCAAATTAAAAATAAAAAAGGTAGGGTGAAAGTGTTTCTAACTTATCAAACTGGCTATTAATAATATTAAAAGTCTCACTATATTATTTCGTTTGAATAATTATGGATCAGTATGCTAAATATATGCTTGGTTATTATAATAAGTAGTCCAATAAGAAGTAATCAGATTAATAATATTATACATAAGTAAATAAGAATTAGACATATATCTGAAAAGACATTGTGAAGGTATAAGTGTGGTTATCAGGTTGAATTTGGGAAATATGAAGGATTTGACTCAAATCTCATCACTAAGACTTGATTTGATAATCTATGGACTAAATTGATAAAATAAATTTAGTAATTGTATTCCTCGATCACAAATCAGACAAATTAAATGAGCTTTATGCAACTAAGGTTACTAGTTATATATTTCTAAAAAATGAAGACTCGAGTTTAGTCATTTCTTTAACATAAACCCTAAAAGATCGGTCGTCACTTTGTTGAGATGAAAACTTACAATTATTTTTACTGTAACACGAACTGAAATAAAAATTCAAATCAGACAATTCAATTAGTTTTATCAATTAGTTACCGCTAAAAGTTCTCTCTCTATACTTCAATATCGAATACAAACTCAAAATCAGCAAGGTGTTGGAATAAGTGTTTCAAAAAAGAAGATGATGAAAGACTTAGATAATACCAATGTTTTAAATACTTATCCAAGAAAAAAATCCTTAAAGAAGAATTAAATCACCAATGGCTCAAATCATGCTTCCCAAGATAATGACCCTAACCAAATTATTTTAAGTACCTCTCTCGTCAAGATAACGACAAGCTTGACGATATTGAAGGCATAAATCCTCTTTTAGACAATGAACCCTTACAAAAAACCACAAAATCAAAGAAACCAAGAACACCATCAATTCACCAAAACCCATATTGATCGTACCAATTTCATCAATATGTTTTCTACCAAATCCAATACCAAGAATTTCATCAACAAGAATGTTGATGAAAAAAATTACCCCCCTCTTTCACTAATCTAGCCAAGAAACAAATAGATCAAAAGCCCATATTGCATATGTGAACCCTACCTTGACCCAAATACAAAACAAATTTATTGGGCAATCATCAACTCAAGGACTCAACGCAAGTTTCACATCCACCAAAAACCCTAAGTACGCCGAGTATCGATTTCCCATCCCATCACATGAGCACCTATTAATCATCAACTAGAGAAATCTACTAATAAAATTATCCTTATAGTCTTTTAATTTAAGTAGGTGAAATCAACCATCTAAAGGGTTTCACCAGTACTTCGCAAAATTAAATCAATCTTTGCGTTTATTTTATTTAAGTAGGTGATATTTAGAAAAATAAAATAATGATCAATAGTAATTTTCTCAAACTCATAAATATGTTTTAATATGTTTTTCCCTTGATATCCTATTACCATAGCATATTATACTTTACGTGCATATGTCATGTTCAAACATGTTAGTTATTATATGGAAAACTTTCTTATGCGATGTGTAAAATATGTTTTCCTGTCAAAATTATGGGTTATAATTCGTTAGGTAACAAAAACCCATTGTTTGATGGCTCAGATTTTACCCAATGGAAAGAGAATATGGACCAGTACTTGAATTTTTATGACTATAACCACACAATAATGAAACAAAAACTAGGTGTTCTCACTTAAGAAAACATGTGAGAAAACCAAAGAGTATGAAAACTGGGAATGGTTTAATCGATTATGTTTGACCTTTATGATTCAAGGAATACCAATTGCATTTTTATGGGGTCGTCCCAACAGATTTCACAATTGCTTTGGAATTTCTAAGGGAAGTTGAGAATACATTTTCTAAGAATGACTAAGAAAATGTGTTAAAGGAATGTCTCTCGAAAGATTTAGCCAAAATGATGAACTGAAATAAAGAAAGAAAATAGATACTGTATAATATATTTTTCTTATTAAAATATGTGATTTTCCTCCAAATGAAGTCTTTGGTCATTATTTATAGAAGTTACGTTATATGTTATACAAATCACTCAATTACACATGTATCCAATCACTAGTTTACATGTGTTTCTCTTATAACCATCTAACAAACTTTATTGACAACCTCTTATATAGTGACACATGTAAATATGGTTTCCCTAACACACTTTTCGCATCCTCATCTTAGTTCTTCATACAACCCTCATCATAACTCTAAATGCAAGACTCATCATAACTCTGAATATGGCCCTCTTCATAACTCTAAATTTCACCCTTTCCATGACTCTGCATATGGTCCTCATTATATCTCTAAATATGGCCTTCCTCATATTTTACTTCATGTTTTTGTCTTAATCATTTCTCATATGGTCCTCTTTATATCTCTAAACATGAGCCAAGTCTTATTTGACTTCATGTTCTAATCTTAACCTCTCGACATACGGTTATAGTCATGTTTATTTCATCTTATTCATTTATTAACTTTATTTACCTCTTCCAAATAAGGATCATATTTCATTTTTGAATATAGCCTTATCGGGACTCCCTAGTTTTTAAAGAATTTTGTTTTTCAAATAATTTATTTATATCACTAAAATCATAATTGGATGACGTCACAATAATTTAAATAATATAAGAATTCTTACCAAAGATCATATTTTATTTGTGGAATACAGCCTTACCGGGACCCTTCCTAGTCTATAAAGAAAATTATTTTCACATAATTTATTAAGAGGAATAAAATCTAAATTATACGACGTCACAATAATTTAAATAATATAATAATTTTTACCAATGTAACGTATGTCTAACTAAATTGGCATTCGTTACAAATACTTCCACAATGTCAATCACTAACTCTAACATAATCTCAGCATTGTTGCACTTTCTCACTACTAGTCTACCATTAACTTTATTTTAATCTAAATGTCCAAAATCCTTTAATAACTAATAGTTCACATTTTCACTCATAAACAAGTCATGTTTACTATTTACCACTCTTCTATATCACCATCCCTTTTGATATAATTACTTTTATTATGCATACTACCTTCTTTGGAATTTCAGAGATCCACTTTTTAAACTCTTCTTAAAAATATATTCATCATTTTATGTTCATTAACCTAAATATTTAACTACATCATAATTCACAATTATATACTTCATAACCACAGCGATGGAAATCTAATATGACTTCATCTTTATTTTCTTAAAACATTTCTTGATACCATCCCTTCTTTCTTCAAAAATAGATGATAATAAGAGAAAATATACCAAGAAAATATCTTTCCCATTAATTACATCTTCAAAAAACCATATAGACCTAGATCTTGAAGAACTTCCGAATGACGTGGGAGATGACCAAAGTTCCTTACAAGAATTCTCCACTAACCAAACTAGACTATATAAATATATGTCCTAAAATGATAATTAATACTTTAGGTTTGAATACATTATCTCAGACTATATAGCAACCCGTCGTCCTAAAGTTGATGACTTATCGCATCGTACCGAAAAAGATGATTTTTTTTCTTGCACCATTGAAATAGAGTCTTCGATTACCCTTTCATCCTTACATTGTCAATTTTTTAAACATGTTCAAATTTGTCCCACTTAACTAATAACCAACTTAATGCACTACTAAGTTCAATACTTTTAGACATAATTGTTCCCATTTAATTTTTCCTTTCTAGTGTCAAAACCAAAAAACTTCGAGATTGCCTTTTCTATTTTTTTTTACTTTAAAAAACTTCACTCGAATTACCAATCTACTCTCATCTAAACATAACTAGAAAATAAGTATTATCTATGTAACCAGAATTTTGGAGTATATAAATTTCACAAACGGATTTGGTCAGATATATAGATTGTGGATGCCAAAACGTAAAATGTGGTCTACTCAAATTAATTTTTTTATCTAATTGATTTTTTAATATCTTTAAAAAAACTCATTTAATTTCTTACTTGTTTGGTAGACCCAGTTAAATTTCTCAAAACTATTAATAAATGCGTCCACGATGACATGCCTCTAGAGATTTTGTCTACTAATAATGCCTAAGTCATCTACCAATCTGACTTCCACTATTTTTTTCACATCAAAAAAATTCATCCAAGTTAGACTTTGGTCTCCTCTCTAAATCATGATAAGTCTCGATGGTAAACCAATGATTTACAAAAATAGACAACCAGTTACAACTGAAAGCGCTCTCTCTATACTCCAATATCGTATACAAACTCAAAATAAAAAAAATACGGTGGAATAGATGCTTAAAAAATAAGATAATGAAAGACCTAACTAACCTTAATGTTGTCAATGCTTCCCAAATAAAAATATCTCCAAAGAAGAAAAATATCACCAGTGGTTCAAATCCTGCTTCCAAAAATAATGACCCTAACCAATTTATTTTAAGAGTATCCTCTCGTTAAGATAACGACAATCTTAACGATATTGAAGATATAAATCCTCTTCGAGACAATGACCCCCAAAGCAACCAAGAACACCATCAATTCCACCAAAACCTATACTGATCACACCAATTCGACCAAAGCCTTTGCTACAAAATCCAACATCAAAGGTCTCATCAACAAGAATACTGATAAAAATTTACCTCCTCTCTCTGCCCAATCCAGCCAAGAAACAAACAGAGAAAAAGCTAAGATGACATGTGTGAACCTTAACTTGACCCAATCATCAACTCAAGGCCTTAACGCAAGTTTCACAACAACGGAAATCTCAAGTTATGTCGAGTATTGGAAACCCATCCCATCAAAGAAACGTCTATTTTTGTATATATTCCATCTCCAACTTTAATCATATCTCGTCAACTTTCACATTGTTCTAACATGGCCAATACAAAAACATGAGCATACCTAACATCCTTCGGACGCAAATTGAAATCTAATTAGAGCTTCGCTTTTAACATCTTTTGATTCATAGCTATTATTATTTTTCCAGATTATTCACTATTCAGCAGTACTTGCCTATATGAAAATGTATCCTCATTACATGGATGTCATGACTGATTTCAAACCCGAAGACACTTCGATTGATTCTAGATAATAAAGAAAAGATCTGGTAGCTTTTTAGTAAGCACTAAATATATTTTAACAACCTCACGTATAAATGAAAAAATAATTGATGACTTTATTGCTGCCCTTCAATCTGAGAAGAATATCATTATTACTTAAATGAAAGAAATAGTCACTTAAAATGAAGAATTGATGGGTACATTTTAATGATAAAATAAATAGTAGTCTTTCAACTCGGAGACTTCGGAAGTTAGTGCTTTCACCTCCGCCCTCCTCTCAATAACGTTTTCTTTATACAGATCCTTCCGATTCGCTTTGCGTTCGAGCAGGGAAACATCGTGCAGTAATCTGTTCAACTCATTCGCCACATAATCATTGGCATACACATCAAAGTAAGCGGAGGCCAGGGACGGGTACCTTTCCTCATCAAAGCCACTTTCTAGAAATTCTTATCGTGTGGAGATAAATTCTCCACCAGAGTCGGAGTCAACAATCACAAACATTTTGGACAAAGGCAGACTCGGACTATTAGTGTTGTCACTTTCCCCTCCACTCTCAACAACCCTTTTCTTCTTCTCTTCAGCTGTAAATCTTTGTGGCCTCGTGGCACCAGCCCAGCCTTGGTGCCTAACATCAACAATGTGATCAGCGTCACTTGACCTATTTTGAGGATGAGAGGTTGGGGAGAATGCCTAAGGACCAATGGGGGCGTCTTGTTGAGGTTCTGATGGCCTCGCGTCCGGGTGCAAGCCTACTTGGATGTCATCATGATTACCCGGAGCTCCTGTTAATGGACTTCCTTGCACCCTTTCTAGGGGACCGTCCTGAGCCTTGGGCTGATGACCCTCCTGAGCATTGACCCTTCTCTCCTCGGGAGCATCCTCTTTAGACTCGGCATCATCCTCAGTCTCTTCTTCCTCACCTTTCTCGGGTTTCTCGGGATCTTGGTGACTCGGATCTCGGGCCCGAGTGGGGAGGTAAACTGCATTATCCAAACGCTCTAAACGCTTAAGGACATTGTCACTTGGAGGAGGCACCATAAGTTCTGAAACGGTCTTCTTCTCACTAAGATCGCACCGCCACAGATTACACTTGGCAAAATTCATAGCACGAAAGTTTTGGTGGAACTTGTAATCCCAGTGTTCACCTGCTCATGCACTTAGCTTCTCAAAGATAGCTTTTCCGGATTTAGCATGACGCTTGAAGGACTTAGCAATTCCTTTTATAGCTGAAAAAGACACAAAGTCAGAATTTACCCAACCTGGTGACTTGGAAAATTTTTAGGTTAGAGTACTTACCTTGTTCGGTCCATTTTAGCATCAATCGATGAGGAAGATCTTTAGAGTTTTCAAATCTGGTCTCCCACAACCCGGAAATGAATAGAAACTGCTGCTTCCACTTCTTGTCGGCCTCAAGAAAATCCTTTATCACTTCAAGATTCCTCGCAAACCAAGTGAATAGAAGGGATAGTGAGAATTCTTGGCCACACCCGAGATGGCAATGAGTTGTTTCATGGTGAAAGCTCTCCCGGAAAGCCTCGAAGCCATAATACAGGCCATGAGGGTATACTACATGTTTACCTCGGCCTGAGAAGGACAAAGTCTGACTAGGTGGAAGTGTCGGAGACCCCAGTTCATCAGTTCTGTATAAAGCACTAATTTATTATTCTGAACTGATAGAGGCGTCTCACCAACAATAGGAAATCGGATAGTGGTGTTAATAGGGATACCCCAACGATCCCTTAGTTTGACTTTCTCGGTCGGATGAAAATATTTATATTTCACCTTGTACAAAGCCAAAAGATGTTTAGCTTTGATACCGCGAAGATTGTCTCCCATGATATCCTCCACATTCGAGGGTAAACCAGTGGAACGTTTCATTTTATTCTTACTCTTTACCACAGAAGCCTCACCTTGGTGAGGGGGAAGATTAGTCGTAGGCTCCGAGGGAGGAGCCAGAGCATCATCATCTGGGGAGGGAGCATCAACACAAACAACTCGAAGAGGCTTTGCCTCAACCACCACGACGTCAGGGTTCTCCTTACCATCACTAGGGTCGTCGGATAGACTCTTCTGAGATTGACTTGGGGGGGATGCAGCAAGGTTGATGGAGCGCTCGCGGATCGGAGCCCAGTTGTCTCGAAAGGTAGATTCGTAAATCTTTGCAGGGGAAGGGTGTTCTCTTGCACCGGCAGGTCTGCGAGTACCGATCTGATTAGAAATGTTGAACCACCTCCAAAGCTTGTACCTTTCAAGATTGATGAATTCGTCAGACATGAAAATGCAAAGCAAGAAGTTTGTTTAGGCACAGTCTCTCTCTCTCTCTAGAGCAAACTTTTTTAAAAGAAAATTAGAAACCTTTACTCAGGAAAAGGGTTGGGTATTTATAGGTAAATGAAGCAGAAAGCGAATAGGCAAAGGCAACGGTCCAGTGACACGTGTCCATGGTGGATGCGCCGCCTAAAAATTACTTGACTCAATAACAACGAAATAAGGCATGCGCGTCTGACATAAATGATTACTTAGGTGGCATCATCATGACTAAGAGGTGAGGTCAGCAGGGCGAAATATCTGATCCGAATGGAGTAACGAAAACTATGATCCGACCTTTTCAGAACTCTACCGAGAAGCAGGAAATCTGTCGGCAATAACAGAGATATCCGATCCAAGTGAGGTAACTTAGAGTTTGATCCGAACGTTATAAAACGACAATTGAAGTCCACATCCAGAGAACTGCACATGGACTGAGGGGCTACTGATAAGAGAAGGAAAATATAGGTGGTCAATATGTAATTTAGCTCACAAATAAGATCAAGGTCTATGTATTTAGTGACTAAGGACTAAAGTAAATCACACAAAGAAGTAAGGGGCTTAAATGATAGATCCCAAGAACTTGTTTGTAAATAGTCAAATAGTGGGGTAAGAAATCCACTCTTGCGGTGGTAGATATGTAATTTTACCATCCACCTCATTTACTATATAAAGGACATTCCTTTTGGGAAAATAGCCCAATGATTGATCAATAATTGCAACATTTATTCCTTTTGTCTTTTCCCTTTCTAGTAATTCATTGTTCACTGTCACATCACTCGAATATTCTCTAGTCCGACCCCCTCACTCGAACATCTTCGCTCCTCAGCTTCACTAAATATTCTCTGAGCTCATCAGATGGAACAAGATACCTCTTTGACCAATCTAAATACTAGTAAAATCTCTCGAAACACTACTCTCTCTAACCAAAATGAATGTTTGAGCACTAAAATCAGAACTCTAATTGATCAAATCTTTGTTTTTAACTCGGAAAATAAAGTACTTAAACAAAAATTCATTTTTTCGAAAAAATCAAATTTGGAGAAATTAAAAAGATTGTAAAAGATATCGAGAATAACAATTTCAAGGCTATAACTAAGAGAGAAGAAGTTGTTTTGCTGGTCTTCAAGTTGTTATAATGAATACATCTGTAGAAATTATCATCAATGTCACGTACTATTCAAGACTAGTAAATGAATAAATTTATGGAAACTAATTTCCACATCAAGTACAAACATTATAGCATGACATTAAACTATCTAATATTTCTTAATATATAGTAGATACAACACATAATTTAATGTTATAATTGGACTCATGATATATCACAGGTTCTACGGGATTAATTGATTATAAATGCACATATTTTGAACACACATACATGAATAAAAATCATATATTAATAACATTATATATGTTACTACACTTATAGAACTGTGATGCATTAAACACAATGATGCTTCAACAATTGCATTAGTTTAATATGCACTTAATTGATTAATAATGCACAACATTTGGAGTAACTATTTCTACTGACCAAACAAAAACACATATTGAATTTATGGCAAGAATCTCAGTTTACTACCTAAGTTTGTACTAAAAAATTCCAAGAAATCCTACCACCTTTTATAATTTTAAGCTAACCAAATATTCATTCAAGCAAAATCTGTTTATTCAGACGAAAACTTTGAATTCTTTAATTTTTATCATTATGATCTTGAGCGATAATATTATTCAATGAATGATAACCATACATATATTAATCAATAAACATAATCAATTTAAGCTTAGAATTCAGTTCCTTATGACATATTGGACGCTGAAAATCTCACACCTTGATGGAGAATCAACATAAAGAAAATCTTTGGTGACGATTCAAATATGAATCGAAGAAAAAAATAAACGATTTTAATTCGATTTCCTGACTCTTACCTCGTCTATATTAATTACCTTGATTCAATGTTCAAGCTAAAAAAACTCGACTTGATTCATTCAATTCAGGTTTAAATGAATTTATAATCTGACCTTGAACTTACCAATTCGCCACTTTCTTGTTTTCATTCCAGGTTTTGAATCTGTTCACATCTTTATTTTTTATTTCTCCTAATTCTTGAAAATCTTTGTTTTTTTATGTTTAATCCTACCTTACTATGTAGATTTTAGAGAAATTATTGGATACGTATGACTCACAAATGAACAAAAAGCAAGAACAAATTTATTTTTGTTAATCTTGGATTTTTAGTACTCAATCTTGAATCGCGATGTAGATTTTAATAATGGCTTATTTTTTCTCGCAAATGATAGCCTCAATATTTGATTCAAAACACGATTTTTGTTTGATTCTTAATTCAACCCAATTATTTCCCCAAATATTTCATCAATTTTTTTATTCAAATCGATTATTCAGTATTTATTTAAGTTCTCTATGAATTTGCTTCACTGTTTGCTAAACAACCAGAGTAGATGCTCCAAAAAAAATCAATTATTGATAAGAGAAACAGATGCACTCTTAGAAAAGTGCAGTGGTAATTAGCGCGGTTACTAAATGAAGAAAGATTCAGAATATTCTCATTGATACATGGAGTTCGATCAACATTATATATGTCCACTTATAAATAGATAGAAACTTGTTAGAATATTCAGTGTATTAATGTTAGAATATTCAGTGTATTAAGTTTCCTTGTATAGACCTCTAAGTTCTCTATATATTGAGAGCCTTATTTGGGTTTTGCATTATAAAAAAAAGTTCAATACAAAAAGGAACACTTTTTAAATAAAACACAAAACCCTAGCCGCTTCCTGAGAATGTACAATTCCATGTTCTGTCCCTAATCATTCGGCATCTTGTTTGATTGTTTCTCTTAACATGGTATCAGAGCACGTTTAATTCTGGGAATTCTGAACATCCTCAACAAAGATGGTTGGCAATAAAGTCGTGGTCAGTCAAATCCCAGATGAATTAACAATGCAGATTGCTGCCATTCTGAGAAATAGTCTCGGAAAACAACAACAAACAACTAAACCCGAGAATTTATCCCTATGGATTAAACTCGGTGGTGACAACTATGCCCTATGGGCAAGCCTGATGAAAAAATCAATTGGGGGAAGGGGGAGAGGTTCTCACATTACAGGGGAACCAACACCTCCATCCAAAACTGACAAAACATATACACGGTGGGAGCAAGATGATCAATGTGTTTTCACATGGATTATCCAGAATCTTGAATCCAGCTTGGTGAATAATGTCTCGCAATATCCCACTGTAAAAGCCCTCTAGGATGGGTTAGCCACCACATACGGTTCTGATACAGATTCGTTACAGGTGTTTGACCTTCATAAGAGGGCTAATTCATTAAGGCAAAGGTCCGATACACTAGAAGACTTGTGGAACAAACTGCAGAACATCTGGATGTCTATAGATAGGCGAGATCTGAACCCTATGAAAGACCCAGAAGACATTCAGATCTACAATAAGAAGACTCAAGAACAAAGACTCTATCAATTACTAATGGCGATTAATGACAAGCTGGAACCAGTCAAGAGAGATATCTTGAAAAAGGATCCTCTTCCTTCCGTGGAAACAGCATATGCTACAATACGAAGGGAAGTGGCCAGGCTTAATATACTAAAATAAAGTTCTTCTGATAGTGACTCGATTGAAACTGGCTATGATCCAAAGAGAAAGAAGATAAATCCAAGTTGTATTGCACTCATTGTGGGATGAAGAAACACACTAAATAGACATGTTTCCAGCTGGCTGGCTATCCAGAATGGTGGGAAGACGGTCATAAGGAGAAAAATAACCAGTGTTTCAGATCTAATGTCAAACAGTCTTCGTCTACAAGTGGCGGTGAAGATCCGACTAAAAATGAGCAAGGAAATGGCACTGGTTTTGGAGGAATGGCGGCAAACTTCTATGAAAAACTTAGAGGTAAAGGGTTTGAGAAATCAATGAATCGGATCTTTGATTGCGGGGCTACAGACACCATGTCTTATGATCCTAAAGACTTTGGTGACATGTAATCTCCCAAGAAGTCCCATATTGAGACTGCTAGTGGAGAAATTTGTGAAGTCAAAGGGGGAGGTTCAATTACTTTTTTGGAAAAAATGGAAATTAAAAAGTGCCTCTACATTCCTTCGCTATCCTTAAAGTTATTATATGTTAGTCAAGTGACGAAACAACTCAATTGTGTGGTTCTTATGTATCCATCTTTTTGCATTTTAGAGGACATTCGTACGAAGGAGAACATTGGGCGTGGTACTGAACAAGGAGGTCTCTATTATGTTGATGAGGTAGTTCATAAGGGACATGTCATGCTTGCTCACGGAACACCCGAAAGGCAACTTTGGTTATGGCACCGGCGACTTGGTCATCCTTCTTTTAGCTATCTTAAAAGTTTGTTTGCTAGTCTTTTTTTTAATAATTTCATTCATGAGAAATGTGAAACCTGCATTCTTGCAAAAAATCGTAGGGTCTCATTTAATCAAAGTAATACTCGAGATGATTATGCTTTTTCGCTAATCCATTCTGATGTTTGGGGTCCAGCACCAAATTCCACTAACAATCAAATCAGAAACTTTGTTTTATTTGTGGATGATTTCTCAAGAATGACTTGGATATACTTCATGAAACATAAATCAGAAGTACCATAAATATTTGTTTGTTTTTACAAAATGATTTGACTCAATTTGAAAAAAAAATACAGATTCTCCGTTCTGATAATGGAACAGAGTTTGTCAACCAAACAATGCATAATTTTTTCAAAACAAATGGTCTTATCCATCAAAACACTTGTCCAAACACACCTCAACAAAACGATACTTCAGAACGAAAAAATCGTACATCACTTGAAAAAAACTCGTGCTATTATGATTGAATCTAGAGTACCTCATTCTTTTTGGCCAGAAGCTCTTGCTACAGCCACGTATCTTGCAAATCGTCTACCAACCCGACGTCTAGGAAAAAAATCCATTACAAGTACTTGCCACCCAAGTTACAATTCCATCTGTTATGACCTTACCACCTCGTGTCTTTGGTTGTTCGATGTTTGTTCATATCCCTAAAACTAGTCAAAACAAACTTAATCCATGTGCTGAAAAGTGTGTATTCGTTGGGTACGGTGTTCATCAAATGGGATATCAGTGTTACAATCCGGTTACTCGTCGAATCCATGTCACCATGGACTGTGACTTCTTAGAATCCGATTATTTTTTTGACCACCAATCTCGTGCTCAGGGGGAGAAATTAAGTGAATCACTCGACTGGTTGTTATATTAAAGTTACTTTGAGGATGTGCCAACAGATTCGGTAGATGGCGCCACCGAACACGCCTCTTCCAACATAAAGGAGACTGGCGAGGCAGTTCTTACCACCAATGATTCTCCCGAAGACAATGTTCAACAAGAAATAAATGCCATGGATACTACCAGTGAATCAGTTCAAGATAATGTCCATCAAGAGGTAAACAATTTACAATGTCATAATTCACAAAATGCTACTGACCATGACATTTCAGGAAGTTCATTTGTTGAAACTCAAACTCCGGTTCTTCCCCCAAGAAAAAATATAGGGGTTCCTCCTGACCGGTATTCACCGGAACACATTATTCGTGCTTTTACATATCCGATAAAAATGGACAGGAAAGGAATGACGAAGATCGCAAAGGCATTTTCAGCTACTATTCTCTCTGAACAAATCCCTAAAACAGCTCAAGAAGCTAAGAAAATGACTGAATGGCATAAGGCAATGAATACTGAAATGGAAGCTCTAAAAAGGAATGGTACATGGGAGAATTGTGTGTTACCACAAGGGAAGAAAGCAGTTGGGTGTAGATGGGTGTTTAATATAAAATATAAATCCGATGGCACCATTGAGCGATACAAGGCGAGATTGGTTGCCAAAGGATATACACAAACATATGGTATAGACTACTCTGAAACGTTCTCTCCAGTTGCAAAGATTGACACTATCAGAGTTTTACTTTCAATAGCCGCGAATAAAGATTGGCCTCTTCATCAATTTGATGTAAAGAATGATTTCCTACATGGATACTTGGAAGAAGAGGTATATATGGAACCCTCACCAGGGTTCTTTGATGTTTTTCAAGAAAATGAGGTATGTAAACTGAAAAAGGCATTATATGGGCTCAAACAGTTTCCTCGTGCTTGGTTTGTGAGATTTACAATGGCAATGAAGCAATATAACTACAAACAGAGTAATGGGGATCATACCTTGTTTTACAAAAAGAGAGGAGAATTAGTCACTTGTCTTATAATATATGTCGACGATATGATTATAACGGGGAATGGCGAAGAAGGAATTAGCTCTCTTAGGAAAAACCTCTTCAAGGAGTTCGAAATGAAAGACCTTAGGGATTGAAGTATTTCCTAGGAATCGAGGTTCTTAGGTCAAGAGGAGGGATTTATATCTCCCAACGGAAATATATATTAGATTTATTAGCTGAAGTTGGTATGGTGGATTGCAAACCAAATGACACTCCCATGGTTGTGAATCACAAACTAAAGATAATTGAAGGGGCCAGACCAGCGAGTAAAGAAAGGTACCAAAATTTGGTGGGAAAATTGATTTACCTGGCTCACACTCGACCCGATATTGCATACGCGGTGGGAGTAGTTAGCCAGTTCATGCATCATCCTCAGGAACACCATATGGAGGCAGTAATGAGGATTATTCAATATCTCAAAGGCACACCAGGAAGAGGCATAATTTTTAAGAAAAATTGACACATTGATATTGAAGTATTCACAAATGCTGATTGGGGAGGGAATCCTAACGACAAGCGATCAACTGCTGGCTACTTTACTCTTCTTGGAGGTAACTTGGTGACTTGGAGGAGTAAGAAACAGAAAGTAGTATCACTGTCAAGTGCTGAATCAGAATTTAGAGGAATCGTTAAGGGGATTACCGAGATACTTTGGTTAAAGAAGATAATGAAAGAAATCGGATCCCCCATGAAATGTCCAACTCAGTTAATGTGCGATAATAAAGCTGCGATTAAGATTTCAGAGAACCCGGTACAGCACGATAGAAATAGATAGGCACTTCATAAAAGAAAAGATTGAAGATGGGACAGTCGAACTTCCGTTTGTTAGATCCGAAGACCAACTGGCAGATATCCTGACGAAAGCGGTTGCTGCAAGAACATTCGAATCAGTTTTATCCAAGTTGGGTATTGGTGATCCCACTACACAACTTGAGGGGGAGTGTTAGAATATTCAGTGTATTAATGTTTGAATATTCAGTGTATTAAGTTTCCTTGTATAGGCCTCTAAGTTCTCTATGTATTGAGAGCCTTACTTGGTTTTGCATTATAAAAAAAGAGTTCAATACAAAAAGGAACACTTTCTAAATAAAACACAAAACCCTAACCGCTTCCTGGGAATGTACAATTCCATGTTATGTCCATAATCATTCTGCATCTTGTTTGATTGTTTCTCTTAACAAAACTCTACTACCATCCATTTTGATAGGATGATAGTGGAATTTATCGGGGGTACCATGAATGTTATTGGAGAGTTCGAAAGGGAGGTATTTATGGGTCGAGAGTACGTTAGTAAAATGGTAAAGGTGTTGTTCACGATGGTTTATGGTATAATGTTATTTTTTATAGGTCTGGCTATCAAGAATGTGACTTATTAGCTCTACTACCCACCAATGTTTGAAATACATTATTAGGAATCAAGTTAAAGTTTTCCAAAGTAACTAGAAAGTGTCAAGCGAATGTTATGTTGCTTCATTAGTTCAAAAACAAAAGATTGCAATTATAGGGGTCGACTTCGGAGTCAAACGTTGTAGACGATCAGAGGGATACCCCCTATCAGAGGGATACCCCCAACTTTAAAACACCAGATAATAATGTTTGAACGTATTTCTTTCTGCACGGTAAAGATTTGAAGATTGGCACTCTACTATCTCCCTAAATAAAAGATAGGTTGATATCTTTTTTTATCAAGGAATATACCCGGTGTTCGTTAAGTTTTACGAAGTGTAATAGTAGTACCTGTAAATTTTATATTTTATAAAATTACGTTATGGCTTAATGCATGTCCGATAATTCAGAAAAGGAGAATGTTTTATGTTGAGAAATCTAAAGCAATTGTGGCTAAAGTATACCGGTTTTCGAAGGTATGACATATAACAGGATCCTAGTATCCATGGTGGACACCAAATCCAATATTTCTAAAGGAAAGGAATGGAAACTGAAGGATCCAATATTTCTAAAGGAAAGGAATGGAAATTGAAGGATGTGTGTTTATTTTACCTATCTAAATAAAAATAGTTTGAAAGATCAATTTTCCGTTCCACGAATGATCAGTTGAATTCTACTTACTGTAATAAGCTTTTATAATTTATGGACATATATTCTGAGTATAATGAGATACAAATAAATATGAGACCAAAATAACAATAGATTCATTACCGACAAACATTGTTATAAGATAATGCATTTTGGTTTTAAAAATATAAAATGATTTACCAGACATTGATAAAGACAATGATCATTTTTCGATTGGAAGGAACTTTTCATAACTTGAAATAAATAAATTTAAAGTTCAATCTAGAAAAAATATACCTCAGCTACAAATCTGCCTATACTAAAACAAAAGGAATAAGAAAAGGGATTATACAGGCCTCTTTATCATGCGCTAGAGAGATTAGTCGTACAGGCGGAAACAAAAGGGATAAGAAAGACATAAAAGAACATATATGACACTAAAACAAAAGACCAGTATCATCCATATAGGCAGCTACAAATCTGCCTGTACTGCCGTCATTTTACTGTTAAGCAGAAGACACGAAACAAATCAAATGACAGTGAGCTCTGGGACAATCCAGAAGTGCTGGTTATAACTCCTACCAAACTCATTTTGACACATACGAGTTACCACTCCAGTTTCCATGTCGAAAACACCAACATATCCTACGTCACTATTTATTCTACCATTGTCAAAGTAAATCGAATTTTCTTTCGCTCCATTTATATCTCTAGCTACTAAAGATATCGAGCTACGACTTTGCAAGAACAAAACACGATCCCCCAAAGAATCAACTCGCTTCCACTCTTCCTTACTATCATCCAACTTGTAAACAAAGAACAATTTTCTACTAAAATCTATCTTAAGACGATCACCAAGATAATTATAACTTATAACCATCAACAAGTCGTTGTCTGATTTTACTAAGCGGGTAACCTCATACACATAAGAATTTTGTTCAATACGTAGTCTTGGATTGTATGGAAATTCAAAATTGATCACCTTAGTTCTTGAAGGAACCGGACTGTTGATATCCCATATTTCGATACCATTATCAAAGAATGGAGCTATATAAAGCATGTTATCCTTGTACAACACATCGCTGGGTAGACGATATATATCATCATCTAATTTGGTCCATGTCTTGTCACCTTTCCTACAAATAGCAATAAAGGTTTCCTGATACATTATCACTACCAAATAGTCTTTGTTGTTTTCACCAATGCACAAAGAAGGTCTGCTGAAATAACTTCGTAGTATTTTTGTGGCAGTACACCAATCCTGTTCCTCTTCCAAATCATCCCAGTTTGGGATGAGGATATACTCGTTTTCTTCACCAGTCAGATTTCTTCTAGAGTAAATAAATGTTCCCACAACAGAAGGAAGTTCAACCCAAGAACGCGTAAAAGGATTAAAGAGATACGGGTTTAGGGTTTTGTCTATCAGCAGAAGCAAACCATTATCTGAACCTACACAATAGACGTCTCCGAGTTCATTCATGTTAAGCGTGTACATCTTTTGCTCCTCAAGATTGAAAAATCTGTAAGAATTGTTGTTGGTGTTATTTGAAGTGGTAACCTCTGTAGTACCGCGAACCATTTGAACCATTAACCACGGAGCTTCAGGTTTAACCGAACAGATTTTATTGTTAACCTCCCTTTCTAAGATTGTTGCAGCTTCATTCCACAAAGAATGAACAGCCTTGACTCTTAATCGATCAACCAACGGGAGTAACTTGAAAATTGGTATCAGGAAATCGCAATGAAGCCCCGCCCAATCAATCTTCTTCTCCATGGATACTGCTAACACAATTAGGGTATATAATTCAACCCTAGCATTTGATAATAACATTAAAACCATTTGATGATTCATAGGATTTGATGATTCATAAGACTGTGTTTGGTGAGTCTACGACTAACTATGCCGGAAGGAGATAATCAGCCTTGAGCTAAATCAAAATATATCCTAAAATACAAGCTCATTCATCAACAACAATCAACACACACAAGCTCATTCATCTCAGTTAACGAGTAAAAAAACATTAAATGGATCTGGTTTTTCAGATCGAAAACCAACCTAGGGTTAAGATCTCAGCAATCAAACACCGATCTTATAAATTACGAAAATATATATAAAAAAGTACCTGGTTCGCAAGAAGTCGGTGGATTATTCTGCAAATCCTCAAACTCCTTCAGGATACGCTTCGAGGCCACGATCGGAGAACCTGAAACCTGTACGGATCGATTCAAGAGACTGCAGCTCGGTGTGGCTCGTTTCAGGCAATTCCCGTCGGTGGATTGGTCGGTGTTGTCTCGTTCAGGGTAGAGTCGTATCTCAGAAGTCGTGAATATCGGTTCACGAAGTATGCCGGCGACGCTAACGTCGTCAACCAGAACTTAAACACCTACGACTGCGGATTTACAGGTGGCAGCGGCGATTTCAGTAAATACTAACCCGATACCAACAAGCGACTGGACGGGTCAGTTCCTACTCAAACCACTCAAACGGCCAAAAGTCTAACTAAGGGAAATAGGAGATAAAGAGGAACAAAAGGCGAAGATGCTTTGGGAAAGCGTGGCTTTGAAAGAAGAAAACACGAGGTGGCCCTTCATAGTTGAAACAAAAGCAAACGTGGCATCAATAGGTATCGCCAGATCTTTTACATCAAACACGTGTTCTAAACAACCTCTCAAGCTCCCTTCTTTGGACAACTGTGATAACTAGGGTGACAAACGTGTCGCACCAGATCGTTTGAGTCGTGGTGGATTTAGGGCTGTTAACGGTTTTCTAAAACCGAGAATAAGATCGGGACCGAATCGATAAGGACCGGACCGAACTTTAACGGTTCGGTTCGTTTCATTCTAAAAACCGAAAATCGATAAGGAACCGAAACAAACAAACCAGTTAGGAACCGAACCGATAAAATCGATAAACCGATAGGACCGATATAGAATCGAACTGATAAAATCGATAAACCGATAGAACCGATAGGAAATCGAACCAATAAAACCGATAAACCGGTAAAACCGATGAAAAATTGGACCAATAATACCGTTAGAACCGATTATTTATTATTATTTATTCTCTTATAATATCAAAATTGATAGTTTATTACCAATTTGTTAACAAAATTAAAAGATTAACTCCTAAATTTTAGTTTTTATATTTTTTACTTTAATAAAAAAAATTAAAAATCAAATTTTAATTGGATTTAATTTTTTTAAGTGGACGGAACCGGACCAAAAACGAACCGAACCGAAACCGGACCGAATCGAAACGGACCGAAACGGGACTGGATCGAACTCGGACCGAACCGGAACCGGAACTGAACCAAATCGGACCGAACCGGATCGGACCGAACCGGATCGGACCGAACCGAACCGAAAGCTTAGCGGTTCGGTCCGGTTCCAAAAATTTGAACCCAAAGCTTAGCGGTCTGGTCTGGTCCGGTCCGAACCGATAAGCTTAGCGGTTCGGTCCGGTTCCGTCAAAATCTGAACCGAACCGGACCGATAACAGCCCTAGATGGGCTATATGAAAAAAAAAGTGAGATGCGTGAGCGTTACAAAGGTTTTAGCGTGCTTAGTGCGCCTATTTATTTAAGTGGTACTGTGTCATATTAAAAAAATGCGTACAAAAGCTTTTGTCATTGGGTGATGCGTGAGCTGTCATGCATGGTGCTTGTTTATTCGTGTTATAACGTGATATTACGTGTGTGCGCTAACATGATAGCGGACGTGACATATACATGATAAGTGGTTTGGTTTCTCATCTATCATAATTAACATGATTTATCATCTATCATAATTGGTCTAGTTTCTCATCTATCATAATTTGTCTAGTTTCTCATCTATCATAACTGGTCTTGTTTTTCACCTATCATAATTGACCTTGTTTCTTATTTATCATAATTGTTCTCGTTTTTCATTTATCATAATTGGCTTTGTTTCTCATCTACCATAATTTCTTCGTTTCTCATCTATCATAATTGGTCTTGTTACTCATCTATCATAAATTGTCTCGTTTCTATCTACCATAATTGGCTTCGTTTCTAATCTATTATAATTGACATTGTTTCTCATCTATCAAAATTAACATCGTTTTGTATCTATCATAATGGTATTGTTTCACATTTATCATAAGTGGTCTCGTTTCTTATCTGTCATAATTGCCATGGTTTCTCATCTATCATAATTGGCCAAGTTTCTCATTTATCATAATTAATCTAGATTCTCATCTATCATAATTGGTCTGGTTTTTCATCTATCATAATTGGTCCGGTTTCTCATCTATCATAATTTGTTTTGTTTCTCGTCTGTCATAACTGATGAGTCCGGATTTTGTCCCCACTCATTATGAGGACCGGACAGGGGCAATTCGGACAAGATCCACCCACTAAACCATCCGAACTGAACTAATGTATTAAAAACTTAACCACTTCATGACTAAGCTAATTACCTACCTGCTTAAAAACTAATGGGTCTTTGAACTCGACCTGAATTCATGATCATGACCCGGAAGCCCATGTGGCCCAAGATTAAGGGTATAAATACCCAACCACTTTCATTTAATGAGGGTAATGAAAATTAAATACAACCAGGCCGCTCAAATCTCTCACTACAATCTACTAAACATTAAATACCTTTGAAATACCTCAAAACTTTAGACAAAATTACCCTCAGTTGAAATTAATCCTCAAAACTTTTGACAAAACTTTTGACAAATTGATATCCAGGTAAGCCCTCGGGCTAGTTTTCGGGAAGAGAACCAGATGAATGCTGATAATAAAACTTCAGTTGAAGTAAGACCAGCTGGGCGAGTATGGGTTGTGAGACCGAAGAGGCTCACTGCTGAGGAGAAGAAAAAGAATGTAGTCGATAGTGAAAGGAAAGTGACAATACAACTTGTCCGAGCTTAGCCTCCATAAAGAAAGTCGTTATAGTCGACTCATAATCTGGAGGAGAATTTCTCATTTAGAAGAAGCAAACTGATGGTCAAGAAGAAATTCTTGAGGAAAGTGAACATCTTTCCCCTGCCTCAGCTTACTTTGACGTGTATGAAAACGACTTTGTTGCCAACGAGTTGAACAAATTCCTTCGTGTTACTGCTCTCCTCGAAAGGAAAGCTAACCGCGAAGATCATTACCAAACTGAAACTGAAGTCATCCAAAGAAGAGGTGAAGTAAAGAGACTTACCATTGCAGTAACTAACTTGAAAAATTAGATGGAAATCTTGAAAGATGAACTTTTCAAGCAAAAGAAGATATCTTCCCAGTTAAAGAAGTTTAAGAATGAACTTAGTCAAGAGAAGAATACGTCTGATGATCGCTTATCTAGTATCACTTCCTTAGAGACTAAACTCTCCGAGGAAAAAATAAAGTTTGACGATGAGAGGGAGCGCTTTATCATAAGGGACATTGAAAGGAACATTACTGTTGACGGTCTTTATGATTATTTTCAAATGACCAAATCGTATTTTAACCTGGATGTCACAGACATTGAGAGGCTGTCAAAAGCCCACAAATCTCTGGAGAAGAACTTTGAAACTGAGAAGAAGAAAAGTTTGGATGTGTATGCAGCCAGTATTGTGTCTCGCCTTGAAGAGAGAAATTCTAACATGAAGTCCGCTTTGGTGTTAGAGATATATGAAAAGTTTCCTGACTTGAAGTTAGGTAGCCTTTGACATCACGTTATTGAAAGACAACGTCCGTTAAGTGTCTCTATGGGAGAATTGGAAACTAGCAGTGACCCAGAAAGTTCCTCTTCTTCATCTGGCTCTTCAGGAGACAGTAAAGAAAATACTGCATCCAAATGATGTTTTTTTTTCCTTGTTTTGTTGATCACTTGTAAACGTAAACATGTGGGACTTTGTTTTGTTTCGATGATGTATTTCTGTTTTTCAAATTTATTCTCATATTACAATGTTTCTCATATGAAGATATTTGACTTAAAAATCTTTTACCCATGTTCTCCCCCGGATAAATAGTTTTTTTATATTAAAATTTTCTATAACTCGAATTTTGGTAAAACATCCTTCATGTTAAAAAAGGTTTATATCAACTTATTTTTTGGGTAAAGATCTTTTTTATAATGAACGTTTTTTCGGATTATCTTTTGAGTTTAAAGATGAACATTATCATCCAAACTGTTTTGGAATATCTTTTGAGTTAAAAAATATGAACATCATTGTCCAAACTTTTTTGGAGTGTCTTTTGAGTTCAAAAAGATGAAAATTATTGTCCAAACTTTTTTAGAGTGTCTTTTGAGTTCAAAAAGATGAACATTATTGTCCAAACTTTTTTGGAGTGTCTTTTGAATTAAAAAAGATGAACATAATATGAGTCATTTTAAGATGGCAAATGGATTTTATATATAAGTCAGCTATTAGAGCACCTCATTAAAACCTTTTTACGCCACCAAAGTAGGTAGAGTATGCCACTAATACTTACATAAGCTGATAAAGAAAATATTTACATAGTTACTCATTCACTCTAAATAAATTTTTAGGTGCTCTCTTTGAGTCTGTGCGTTCCCGGTTTGATCTTCTTTGTTACCGTGTACGGATCCTCCCAATTATGAGCTAACTTTACCAGCCTCTTTTCTTTCGTGTGATTGAAGACTTTCCTCAAAACTTTATCTTCGGCTTTGAACTTTCATCTTCTAACTTTTGACGCATATCGATTTCTCATCAAAGTTTGATAATGTAAAGAATTTAGTTGTGCCATTCTTCTCTTTTCCTCTATCAGATCCAACTCTGTGCGCTTTCCCTTATCATTTATTTGCTCGGAATATTCACTAAGCCTGAATGATGGGAACATTGTTTCCGACGGTACTACTGCGCCCATCCCATAAACGAGTGTGAATGGTGAATTTTGCATTGCAGTCTATGGAGTTGTTCTATAAGCCCACATAACCATTTTCCAGCCTTACCTCATAAATTCTTCTTTAGCCCATCGAATTTTTTTTGATTAGTCACCTCGAACTGGCCATTTTCTTGGGGGTGGAAAGGTGCTGAGAAATATTGTTGTGAACCCTTTGATGTGGAAAAATCTTTCATTTATTTGTTTTCGAATTGTGGTCCATTATCCATTGTAATTTTTCTTGGAACCCCAAAACGAAAACAGATGTTAGAAACAATAAACTTGATCATATCCTTAGCTCTTGTCTCTGCCAAAGGCTCAGCTGCCACCCACTTAAAAAAATAATCGACTGCAACGATGATTGTCTGTCGACCTCCTCATGCCATCGGAAGAGGTCCGACCAGATCAATGCCCCATCGGTCAAACGGTAAAGACTCAGGTATTGATTCGAGGGGTACGACCGGTGCATGTATGGCGTTAGAAAATCTTTGGCAGGTATTGCACTTCTGCACTAATTTCTTTACATCCGAGGAGAGGGTCAGCCAATAATAGCGAGCAAGAAGGACTCTTCGTATCAATATTTTGTAACCATAATGTGTCGATCCTTCCCCGTAATGCAACTCTGAAAGTATTATTTGTGATTTATCATTCCCTAAACATCAGAGTAAAGGGGGACTAAAATATTTCTTATATAGTACGTCTCCAAGTACAACATCCCCATATGTCTTGAATCGTATTCTTTTAGCCATCATCTTATCAACTGGTAATATGTCATTCACCAAGAATTCTTGTATCTTACTCATCCAATCATTTACTATAGCTATGGAAATTTCATAGTATTCAACACATACTTCAACTGATTCGGGCCCCTTAATGATCAAAGGGTTTTCCCAGATAACTATCCAAGGGTACTCCTCTGAGTAAGATGCTTTAGCAAAAAAAAGTCAACCACTGGATTCCCAATCCTATGGGCATGTTCGTATCTGACACTCTCGAAAGTAAAAGTTAAGGCCTTCAAAACCCCCAGATATTTTACCAAGTGATCTTTTCTTGCCTCAGACCGGCCAGATGCATGTTTTACGAGAAGTTGTGAATCACTTATCAGCCTTACTCTTTTAGCTCCATAAAATTTTGCAAGTTTTAAGCCTGCCAAAGCAGCTTCGTACTCGGCTTCATTATTCGATGCTTTAAACCCGAATCGGATGGCTTGATACATAGTGATTCCTTCTGGAGATACTGATTGCACACCTGCTCCACAACCAGACGAGCTTCAACCCCCGTCAATTCGAACTGTCCATTCTGTTCCAAGTTCTTCTTTATCAACTTTCATTTCATTCCGATCAGAGTGAAACTCAACTAAGAAATCAGCTAATGCTTTTGATTTAATATCAGTTCTCGGTTCAAATTCAATATCAAAGTCTCCAAGATGCACTGACCACTTCGTCATTCTTCCCGACACATCGGGGCTTTGTAACATGTTCTTCAACGGAAAAGATGTTCATAGAAAAATTGAATGAGCCTGAAAGTAAGGCCTCATTTTTTGTGGAGATGTAACTAGTACAAGAGCTAACTTTTATAACTTGATATATCGCTTTTTAGCATCCAGAAGACTTTTACTCACGTAATACACCGACCTCGGAACATTCATCTCTTCTCGGATCAAAACCGCACTCACCGCGAAATCTGACATTGTCAAATACATATAGCTTTTCCCTCGGATTTGGCTTTGTAAAGACTTCAGGAGAAGAAATGTATTATTTGATCAGATGCAAGGCACCCGAACATTCTTGAGTTCATTCAAAATAATTGGCTCTTCTCAATACTTGGAAGAAATGGGCGCACTTATCCGAGGATCGCGATATGAACCTATTCAACACTGTTACTCTTCCAGTCAGGATTTGTACCTCTTTGATTGTTCTTGGTGGGGCCATAGTACACAGAGCCTTTAACTGTACCGGATCGGCTTCAATACCCTGCTCACTATGTAACCTAAAACAAATCAAATCTTACCCCGAACATGCATTTTTCCGGATTCAACTTCAGATTTATCTTTATCAAATTGGCAGAAGTTTCTTGTAAGTCAGCCAAATAATTTTCTCTTTTAAGCTCTTGACTAGCATGTCATCAATGTAAACCTCAACATTTCTTCCAATCTAACACTCGAAAGCTTTGTTTACTAACCATTGGTACGTTGCTCCAGCATTCTTCAACCCGAATGGCATTACTTTGTAACAGTGTAAACTTGTTCTGGTAATGAAAGTTGTGCTCTCTTGATCTCTTGGGTCCATTCGGATCTAATTATACCTGGTATAGGCATCCATAAAAGATAACAACGAGTTTCCAGATGTTGAATCAACCAATTGATCTATTCTGGGCACAAGGAAAGGATCTTTGGGGAACACCCTGTTTATATCGGTAAAATCCACACACATTCACCACTTGCCGCTTTTATTCTTTACTATGACTGGGTTAACAATCTACAAAGGATATTGGGACTCGCGTATGTGATCCACTTTGGTTAAATGATCCACCTCTACCAGTATCAATAAAAAAAATTCTTATCTTATTTCCTACTATCTCTGCTCTGATTACTACTGCATCCTCATGCGGACCAGATACATCTCTCATATCATCATATTCAAAGCAAAATATTAGGGATGGATTTATGTACAAATGTGTTAAAACGCCTGCTTATAACTCTGTAGCCAGGCTAACAATGTGTCTTTTCCGAGAGTAATTTGATATTCCTGCAACTGTATCTCCCCAAAAGATTGTTAGTGACTCAAAGAAAGCACATAACCCACTAACCTTTCCTCTTGCTATTGGTTCTTCTACCATGTTTATGTTGTTTCTGCCTGGCTTCGGGTTTAAATACTTAGTATAGATATCGAATGCATCTATGGATTCTTCATCGATTGTTTCTGATATCATCATTGTATCCTCTTTCTTAGGAACATCTTCTTGCTTGGGAGCAACCGCGGAATTATTTTTCACAAAATTGATTAACTTTTCATTTTCAATCAAATATTGCACTTTCTTTTTCAGTGTCACACAGTCTTTTGTATCGTGCCCGATATCCTCATGATACTCACAATATTTATTTATTCTATACTCCCTTGTTGTCTACATTGGGAAAGACTTACGAAAGTGTACATTTGAACGCGCCTTCTCAAAGATAGTTGATACACACTCATTCAAATCAGCATAATAAGCGGGTCGGACCCACTTGTTGGATATTGGTCAAACATATTGTTGAGTGTTGACTGCAGGTGTGTACTGTCGAATGTTCACTACTCTTTGAGGTGCTTGATTTGTAGCTTGAACTAGTGCTCGGGGTTGGACTGCGGTTGCTGAATGCGATACATGTGGTCGGACATTCACTGGCGGTGCACTGGCTCTTATCACGGTCTGATCCTTATAGAACTGAAACATCAACTCTATCTCCAAAGCTCTAGTTTTTTCAACTAAAATTTGTTTCTCTATCTGATCCAACAATGCTCCAATTGCCATAACCTACGTCTCTGCGGCATTATCTTTCATCACCCCCGGAAGCAAACCTATTCTAAAATACGCTAGAGCCATTTTGTCTTCACAAAATTCCATATCTGTATTAACTTGAATAAAATATTTCGTATATTCTTTTAGACTCCCCCAACTTTCAGCTTGTAGTAAATGATAGTATCTCTGTTTTCTCGGAAGTTTTTGGTTCCAACAAAGTGTTTTCGGAACATACTCCAAAACATATTAAAATTATTTATACACCCTTGAGGTAGACGATTGTACCCCTTTAGTGCATCATTCTTGAAAGTTTGAGAAAAAAATCTGCACAATAACTTGTCATCATCATCGTAATTGATCATCAAATTCTTGAACTACTCAGTGTGATTATCGGGATCTTGTGTCCCATCAAACGTTTTCAGCTTGGATATGTCGAACCACTTTAGGAGATGTCCAGAAAAAATCTCTGGAGGGAGTGGGGATAACCTCCAATTATGCCCAACGTTCTGAGCACTTCCCCTTGGACCTTCGTTCACAGTCATATAAAGCCTTTCCTCTGTTTGGAAAGTAAATTGATTACTGACTCGGTAATCCTGATCGTAACTATCAGATTGAAGTTGTCTATGAGATGTTACATATTATGGTCGAATTGCATTCGCCGTCGAGTTCTTCGGAGTATAACTTTCTCTTTCTATGATCGTGCTTCTTCTTTCTCGAACCTTTAGTTCTCCGACCGGTTCGATAAGAACTTTTATTTACCTTCGAACCTCTTTGTTTCTAATCTGCTTTAAACCTAGCATCGGTATCCGAGGATGGAAATTCATCTGAATGAAGAGAAGTATACTCACTAGATTCTGATGATTCGTATCATTTTTCAAATCTAGCTCGTCTTTTGGAAGATCGATGACTTTTCCTCTGATTCCTTTCCTTTGACTGAATGATATCTTGAGTCTGATCCGTCACGACGCGCTATCGTCGGACTTCTGATTTGACTCTTCTTGAGCTTATTATCATTTGTTTTTCTGCGTTTAGCCTTTCAATGTCTTCCAATAACTCTTTTCACCTGGAAACCAAGACATAATCTTCAAGGAGTTCTTCAGCGTATCGATTATGGTTGTTTTCTTCATTGGTCACTTGCTTTTCCATCAGATTGGATACAGATACAACTCCGATCAAGTTATATGTCGGATTTACTTCCAATTCACTACGAATTTCAATTTCCATTATTTTTACTTTAGATTTTTTTTATGGTTTTGGAACGTTAATTCTGGGTACCACTTAGGTTCCCACAGACGGCGCCATTGATGAGCTCAGTTAACTCAAATATAAGTTCATATGCGGAAATGTTCGTGGGAGAGCATCTGTCTAAAAAATGTTTGTATCGGATACTTTGATAAGAAAATTAGTGTTTTCTAAAGAGAGAAAGAGACAAAATGAATAAAGTAGCAATAATTGACTAATCATTGGTCTTTTTCTCCAAAAAAGAATGCCTTTTATATAGTACATAAGGTGAATAGTAAAATTACATGATTACCACTATTTAAGTGGATTTTTAACCTCACTCTTTTACTCTTTACAAACAAGTTTTAAAGGTATATAATTTACCCTCTCTATCTTTTATGTTTGCTTTAATTTAGTCTTTAATCACCAAATACATGAATTTAACCTTTATATTTAATATATTAAACCTTGTTATTATTTATATTTTCCTTCCTTTATCAAGACTGATATTTTTTTATAGAGGAATCTACACATTTTCTCTTGGTTTTAAGAATATGTAACGGGAGTACCTGCAAATTTCATCTTTTACAAACTTAGGATATGGCCTAACGTACGTCCGATAGTTCAAAAAAATCGAACGTTCTCTATTGAGAAAGTTGAAACGATTGTTGCTGAAGTAAACCAGTTGTCAAAGGTATGTCATATCATAGAATCCAAGTATCCATTATGGACACCAAATTAGTATTTGTGAAGAAGAACAATGGAAAATGAAGAATCTGAGTTAAATTTACCTATCTAAATAGAGTTTTTCTAAAAGACCCATTTCATGTTCCATGAATAGATCAACACGTGGATTAAAATGTGGGTAATAAGATCTTATCTTTTGTGGATTTTTATTTTCGGTAAAATTGGATACAAATGAATCTGAGGGACCATGACAACACTACATTCATAACTGACAGAGGTTTACAATGTTATAAGGTAATGTCTTTTAGTTTTAAAAATGCGGGTAACTTATTAGAGCAAAGATTTTTCTAGCCAAAATGGAAGAAATGTTGAAGTTTATATTGACGACATATTGGTAAAGGGTACTAATTACGATGAACAATTTTTAGATTTGGAAGAAACTTTTTGTAACTTGAAAGAAATAAATTTAAAGTTGAATTATGTAAAAAATATACTTTCGAGATGCGATCCATAAATTTCTCGGGGTATGTAGTGGGTGAAACAATATGGATACTCTGAAATCGATCAAGGAAGTATAAATCTTATAATGTGTATGACTCGATTGAAATAATCTTTCAAGAATTTGAAATTTTTCATCTTTGAATTCTTGAACTCTTTTAGTAAAGTTTATCAAACAAATTCTTAAATAAACTTTTCATAGAGATTCTAGAAACTCTTTATCAAACAAATTCTTAAACAGACACGTGATCACGCTACTATAGTAGTACAACAGTAAAACTTTCAAAACAAAGTAAAATTTCAAGTCAAATGATAATGTTAGTAGTACAATAGTACAAATGCAATGAAAATTCAAGAATCATTATCCACACCACTACAGGCATTGATAAAATCTATCACAATAGTAAAAATTCAGTAAAAATGAAAATTAAAGAATTACTTTCAAAACAAAGTCTAATACGTTAGTCTTGTAGTAAAAGCAACAACATCAAATCAAACTCACTTTGATAAGTTTTTTAAAAAACTTATCATTATGATCTTGAATGATAATCTTATTGTATTAATGTTTAACCATACGCATATGAATCAATAAACATAATAAATTAAGTTTAAAACTCAGTTCCATAGACGAATATCCAGCACATATGTAAAATAAAGACAATGAAGACCTCTAGTCATGATATAAATATGAATCAAAGAAAGCAAAAAAAAAACAAGTGATATTTATTTGATTTGTTGACTCTTACCTCAATCTATGTTAATTACGTCGATTCGATGCTTAATATGAAAAAAAATGACTTGGCTTTATTTGTTTAATTTGGGTTGAAATGAATTGATAATCTTACTAAAACTTACTAATTCGCCTCTTTCTTGTTATGATTCAAGGTTTTAAATCGATTCACCACTTCATTTTTTATTTTTCCTCAATTTTTGAAAATATTTGTTTTTTTTTCTGCTGAATCCTACCTCGCGATGTAGATTTTAGAGAAATTATCGGATCGATATGACTCACGAATGAAAAAATAAAAACAATAACGATGTTTTTTGTTAACCTTAAATTTTATCTACTCAATCTTGAATCGTGATGTAGATTTTGAATAATGGCTTCTTATTTCTTGCGGATGATAGCCTAAATATTTTACTCTAAGCGTGGTTTTTATTTGATTATTGATTCAACTCAATTATTTCCCTACATCTTTGGAGCTTATGAAGATGCAACGATAATTAGCGCAGTTATTGAAGGACAAAAAAATCCAGATTATTATCATTGATACAGGCAGTTAGTGGGATTTACTAGGGCCACCACCAATATTGTTAAAGAGTTTGAAAATGAGGTATTTATAGGACGAGGGTCTTTCAGTAG
Source organism: Limnanthes douglasii subsp. nivea (assembly GCA_036936605.1). Lineage (NCBI taxonomy): Eukaryota > Viridiplantae > Streptophyta > Magnoliopsida > Brassicales > Limnanthaceae > Limnanthes > Limnanthes douglasii. The sequence continues at coordinate 40,409,585 of JAUPFV010000002.1, forward strand.
AGTGGTAAAAGTGTTGTTTACGATGGCATGTAGATGAAATTTGTATAATATTATTTTTGGTAGGTCTTGGCAATCAATAATGCATCTTATTAGCTCTACCCTCCACCAATGTTTGAAGTACATCATTTGAAAATTAAGTAGGAGTTGTTTGAAGCAACCAGAAAGTGTCAAGCGAATGTAATGTTGTTTGATTAGTTCAAAAACAAAAAATAACAATTATAGGGGTCGACTTCGGAGCCAGACGTTGTAGACGATCTGTACGAGACCTACAGCTCGGTAACACCTGATGAAAATGTGGAAACTTAATTTTATCTCGACGGTAAAATTTTGAAGATTGTCGCTCTACTATCATCATATATAAAAGATAGGTTGATATTTTTTTTTATCGAAGAATCTATACATGTTCACTTGGTTTTAAGAATAGTACGTGCAAATTTTATCTGTTATAAACTTACGATATGGCCTAATGCACGCTCGATAATTCAGAAAATGAGAATGTTCTATGTTGAGAAATCTGAAGCGATTGTGGCTGAAGTAGTCCAATTTTCGAAGGTATGTCATATCAAAGAATTCAAGTATCGGTTATAGACATCAAATAATTTCAGAACAATTATTTGATTGAGAATCGTTTCCCCATACGTATTCATTTGATTTATCACGTCCATAACTCGATTGAAATAATATTTCAAGAGTTTGAAATTCTTTATCCTAGAGTTCTCAAACTCCTATGGTAACGATTAAGGATTTATGGTTTGCACTTTTTATGTTTTTTTTTTAATTTGGTGGCATTTCGAGTGACTTGTCATATTTTTTGTTTCTTCAAAACCTTCATTGTCATGCTCAAATAGATCTTGTGAGTTGAACAATATTCTTATCGTCTCACACGAAAATTTATAATTTTTTTCGTACTTTCCTCCATTTTAATTGGAAAATAATGAGATTTACTAATGTTAGGGTGGCGACCAAAGTCCCACATCCCACATCGGTTAAACATGGGAAGGATGAGTGGTATATAAGTAAGAACATATCTCAACTAGTATGAGACCTTTTTGTACTGGATCAAATGCAAAGTCGTGAGGGCCTTCGATTGCCAAAGCGGACAATATCATACTAGGGTTGAGATCGGGTTGTTCTTACTTATCATACTAGGGTTGAGATCGGGTTGTTCGATACCCATATTTCTAAGACTTGGTATCAGAGCGTTAGGCCCAGACGGAACGCATTGGTGGTGAAATTCTCGGAGGTCGAACATGAAAAAGTTAGACGTCATGCTCAATGTGATCTGTTCAAGAGATCATAGTTCGGAGTTCCTGTGGCTCATCACGTAGTGTGGCTTGATTGGAGTGATGCTAAGGAACAAGACATAGTGGTCTAATAGGAGGTGAGCAGTAACATATATGGTGCCTCTATGGTCAGGTAGTCTTCAAACCTGGTTTGAGTGGACGGATGAAAGTCAATTGAGAAGAGGCTAATGTGGTACTTTTTTCGAGAGGATGATTTGTTAAGGTAGCGACCAAAGTCCCACATCCCACATCGATTAAATATGGAAAGGATCAGTGGTATATAAGTAAGAACATATCTCAACTAGTATGACGCCTTTTGGTAGTGGACCAAATGTAAAGCCGTAAGGGCCTTCGGGTGACAAAGCGGAAAATATCATACTAGTGTTGAGATCGTGTTGTTCTTACTTATATACGAAGGCAGAATATGCGGACCAGACCCCCATATTCACAACACCCATATTCCCAACACTCTGGTATCAGAGCCAGACCCAAACGGAACGCAATGGTGGTAATATTCTCGGAGGTCGAACATAATGAGAACCAGTAGCCATGCTCAAAGTGATCTGCTCTAGATATCCTAGTTCGGAGTGCATGTGGCTCATCAAGCAGTGTAGCTTAATTGGAGTGATGCTAAGGAACAAGATAAATTGGTCTAATAAGAGGTGAGCAGTAACATCTGTAGTGTCTCTATGGTCAGGTAGTCTTCCAACCTGATTAGAGTGGGTGGATGAAAGTTAATTGAGAGAAGACTAAGTTGGTACTTTTTTCGAGAGGAGTATTTGTTAGGGTGGTTACCAAATTCCCACATCCAATATCGATTAAACATGGGAATGATCAGTGGTATATAAGTAAAAACATATCTCAACTAGTATAAGGCCTTTTGGTAGTGGATCAAATGCAAAGCCGTGGGGGCCTTCGGGTGCCAAAGCAGACAATATCATACTAGTGTTGCGATCGTGTTGTTCTTACTTATATACGGAGGCGGAATATGCGGACCGGACCCCTTATTCATAACACCCATATTCCCAACAACTAGGGCCACCACTAATGTTGTTAGAGAGTTTGAAATGGAGGTATTTATTGGTCGACAGTCTTTGAGTAAAATGGTAAAAGTGTTGTTTCCGACGAATTGGACTAAATTCGTATAATGTTATTTTTTGTAGGTATTGGCTATCAAGAATGCATCTTATTACCTCTACCGTTCATCAATATTTGAAGTACGTTATTTGGAATCAAGTGGGAGTTGTCTGAAGCAACCAGAAAGTGTCAAGAGAATGTTATGTTGTTTCATAAGTTTAAAAACAACAAAATAGAAATTATAGGGGTTGACTTCAGAGTCAGATGTTGTAGACGATCCGAACGAGACCCCAGCTCTGTAAAACCTGATGAGAATGTTGAAACTTATTTCTTTCTCGATAGTAAAATTTTGAAGATTGGCGCTCTACTATCGTCATATATAAAAGATACGATGATATCTTTTTTATCGAGGAATCTACACATGTTCTCTTGATTTTAAGAATATGTAACAAAAGTACCTGCAAATTTTATTTGTTATAAACTTACGTTATGGCCTAAAGTTTGTCCGGAAATTCAGAAAAATGAGAACGTTTTTGTTGAGAAATCTGAAGCGTTTGTGGCTGAAGTAGACCAGTTTTCGAAGGTATGTCATATTAGAGAATCCAAGTATCCATTATGGACATCAAATCCAGTAGTTGTGAAGAAGAACAATGAAAAATGAAGAATGTGTGTTGATTTTACCTACTTAAATAGAGTTTGTCTGAAAAACCAATTTAATGTTCCATGAAGTGGATTATACTTTTAATAATAAGTTCTTATGTTTTGTGTGGACTTTTATTTTGGGAATAATCAGATACAGATGAATATGAGGGACCAGGACAACATTATATTCATAACTAATAGAGGTTTACAATGTTATAAGGCAATGCCTTTTTATTTTAAAAATGCGGGATAACTTATTATAAATTAGTGAGCAAAGTTTTTGCTAGCCAAAATAGAATAAATGTTGAGGTTTATATCGACGACATATTGGTAAAGGGTACTAAATACTTTTAGATTTGGAAGAAACTTTTCATAACTTGAAAGAAATAAATTTAAAGTCGAATTTTGTAAAAAATGTACCTTTGAGATGCGATCCATAAATTTTGCGGAGTATGTAATGGGAGAAAAAATATGGATCCTCCAAAATCAATCAAAGCAGTATAAACCTTATGACGTGTATGACTCTATTGAAATAATCTTTCAAGAATTAGAAATTCTCCATCTTCGAATTCTGAACTGTTTTAGTAAAGTTTATCAAATGAATTTTTAAACAGACACGCGGCCACGCTAGTGGTACAACAGTAAAACTTTCAAAACAAAGTAAAAGTTCAAAACAAATGACAAAGTCAATAGTTCAAAAATAAAGTAAAAGTTCAAAACAAATTCACTGAAAATTCAAGTCATTATCCAGACCATTGAAGTCGAGCACAATGGTAACACTTCGTTGAAAATGAAAGAATTATTTTCAAAATAATGTCTAATATATTAGTCTTGCAGTAAAACAACAACATCAAATCAACTGACAATGAGGTCTGGGACAATCCAGAAGTGTTGGTTAAAAGACCTGTCCAACTCACTTTGATACAAAAAAGTTCTGTCTCGAGTAATCCAGAAGTGTTGGTTAAAACACCTGCCCAAGTCACTTTAATACAGAAGAGTTCTATCTCCAGCAATCCAGAAGTGTTGGTGAAAACACCTGCCCAACTCACTTTGACATAAAAGAGTTAGGTCTCTAGTATCCATGTCGAAAACATTAACATAATTTCCCACATTACTATATGTGCTATTGTTGTCGAAGTAAATTGAGTTTGCTTTCGCTCTATTTATACCTCTAGCTGCTAAAGATATGGAGCTATCACATTGCAAGAACAAAACATGATCGCCCAAAGAAAAAACTTGCTTCCACTCTTTCCTACTATCGTCCAACTTGTAAAAAACAAAAAATGATTTACTGAAATCCCACTTATTACCATAACTAAGATAGTGATAACTTAAAACCATCAACAAGTCAGTCGTCGGATTTGACTAAGCGCACCGTGAATTTACGATGTTCTAATTATTACCGAATCCTATCAATCTTTTGTTTTTCAATTATTATTATTTTAGTACCTAAGACTAAGAGATTCATAAGTATTTGTACCACAAAAATTTCCAAAACCAACATTTTAAATTAAAAATAGGCACAAGACATATACAAACTAGAAGAGAACATTGAACTAGGACTAAAATTTATTATTTTATCTGTCTTAGTTATATTTTAAGACTATATATATTTATAACTATAACTTGTGAATATCCGAAATATATTTATTCTTGCAAGTTATTCGGAACCATCTTTTCTTAAAATAATTTTTATGTTAAATTTTATAAACGGATATCTCTCGTGTAATCTTTCATAAATTTTATTTATTTTTTAAAATAATTTGTATATATTTTCATAATTTTTTATAATTTTAGACGAATAATTTTATACTTTACGAATTTGATTTTGTAAAAAAAATCATATTTTATTGTTCGCTCAGTTTTACTATACAGTGTTGAGTTGTATTAGTATATAATGTTTTCATTTAAATCGAATATCAATCATATCCAACGATTCGATCCATATTTTATTTTAGTTGGGGTAAAGATTGAAACGATGATATATTTTGTTTCTCTTTATCTTGTCTTATAAATGTTGTCAACCATTTGGGTAACATTGATTTTATCTTATATTGATGTTCATATAATAATCAAATTTATAGTATAAAATAAATAATTTAAAACTTTTATTTTAACATAGAAAAATAAACATACAATTTATGAGCTCATATGTAGATTGGGTTTTCCCAAATTTGAAAAATCTAAGCAATAAGGTTGTGAACCATGGACATTATTATTAAGCTCTTCCAATTTGATGAATATATATGCATCAACGGCCTATAAAATATAAGATAAAAGACACAGAATTATGTATTAACTAGTTGTGCAAATACCAAGTGTTGATTGGATGTGTAATTATGTACAATCTTGTTTGAAATCACAAAAGAAAATTTGTTGTGAAATTAAGAGTAATATGAGTACGTAAATGTGAACAAACTATGTTGTAAATAGGATTTTACAGTGTGAAATTACCTTGTAGTCCAGCTCCCCTTCATTTGCAATCTCCAACACATTTTCTAGCTGAACATAAAAATTGTTTGATGGAAATGACCATACAACATGATTGAGAATGAACTCAACTTTCTAATTCTTCTTTAAAATGAGAAAATGTTTGAAATCTTCTTATAATATTAAGTTATTTGCTGCATTCTCGATTGCTCAATCGTATTCCACGTCTATGATTTTATGTTCAAATGTTTTTGGATTATAATATAAAGATATATCATCTTCATTAATTGCAACTTTTTGAGGATCTTGTACAACTAGTTATACAATTGTATGTTGTGTAGAAGAGAAGGATGAGTAGAATTTACACCTTGTTCAACCTCTTCTGTCAAACACATTACAACTCTTTTATTTTTTTCCTGGTGGATTAGAATCTTGTATATGTTTTGTAACCTCGTTTTTTCTTTTCCAATGCAGTAGCTAAAACTTCTACAACTAGTGAAACCTCTTTTTCATTTTGTTGTTCTTGCTCTTTTTTAGTCTCTTTTTCAACATTCATTTTTTATGAATTTAATGTCAATATGGGATATGTTTCCTTATTTGTATTGTTGTATCAACCAAATTATAATTTTCTTTAACTACACAAGAAGGTTGTAACTATAAGAACCTCTTTTTCTTTTTGTTGCTTTTTTTAGTCTCTTTTTCAAAATTCATTTTCTTTATAAATTTAATGTCAATATGTGATATGTTTCCTTGTTTGTATCATTGTATCAACCAAATTATAATTTTCTTTAACTACACAAGAATGTTGTAATTATAGGAACCTCTTTTTCTTTTTGTTTCTTTTTTAGTATCTTTTTCAAAATTCATTTTTTTTATAAATTTAATGTCAATATGTGATATGTTTCCTTGTTTGTATCATTGTATCAACCAAATTATAATTTTCTTTAACTACCCAAGAAGGTTGTAGTATAGAGAGTGTCAATGATGTTGATAGAATATATACAACAAATTCTACTTCTTGTATCTGCATAATATCATTATTATGTTTTATTAGACGATCTTATTGTATTCGTAGCATTGACCTTTTTTATTTGATCATTCAAAGCAATAATATTGTTATTTGCAGGATTCATTTCCTTTTCTATGTTTTGAACTTGATTTGTAAGATTATTTGCATATTCATTTCCTTTTCTATGTTTTGAACTTGATTTGTAAGAGTATCATTTGAAAGTTTATATGAAAGTTTATTTATTAAACTTATATTTTAGTTGGGAATATGGGTACTGCATATTTCATCTCCGTACTTAAACAGGATAATTCAATCTTCACACTAGTATGATATTATCCGTTTTGGCCTCAAAACGGGGCACGACTTTGCTTTGGTCAATTTCCAAAAGGCCTCATTCTAGTTGAGATATGTTTTTACTTATATAACATTGATCCTCCCATGTTAAACCCATATGGGATGTAAGACTTTCGTTGCTATCCTAACGAATCCTCTTCTCGAACAAAGTACATCTTTAGCTTCCTCTCAATTGACTTTCATCTTTTCATTCTAATCAGGTTGGGGCTACCTGAACCATAGAGGCACTACAGATGTTACTACCATTGTCTTGTTCCTTAGAGCCACACTTTAATCAAGTATCACAGCTTGATGAGCCACAGACACTCCAAACTAGGATCTCTAGAGCAGATCATTCACCTTGAGCATGGCTACTGGTTCATCATGTTCGATTACTGAGAATTTCATCCACATCGTGTTTTGTATGAGCTCTAATACTATATTTTGGGAATATGGGTACCACATATTCCATTTATATATATAAGTAAGGACAATTCAATCTTCACACTAGTATGATATTGTCCGCTTTGGCCCAGAAAAGCTGTATGGTTTTGCTTTGCTCCATTTCCAGAAAGCCTCATTTTAGTTGAGATATGTTCTTATTTATATATCATTGATCATTCCTGTGTTAAACTCGTGTGGGATATGGGACTTTGGTCGTCATCCTAACATATAAGGAATTATTATATGAATTACTATTTCTATTATACTTTATTAAATACATATATCTTAATTAGTATTTACCACAAGTAGTGTTACACAACCAATTATTGTTTCCAATTTACTTACACAATACTTTTTTAGTGAACTTATTATTTTTTCTCTTATTATTTCTGGTCAATCATAGTCATTGATTTTTTTAAAATCTTTAACTTATTTGACTATTAAATTAGTTCGTATTTCTCAAAATCTTGTGAAAATTAATGTTGCAGAAACATAAAAGTTAGGAGTATAACTATATTTTTTATATCATGGTCTCATGGTAAAACTACTATATCTTAATTGCATCATACAAAAATAGGTTTGTAATTGTTACTTTTGGTTGCGTAATTATATGTAACATGGGTACATAAATACGTACTTCAGTTGTAAAAAAGTTATTTGCATAGTTACCAACAAAGTGGTTGCAAAATAATTTTTTGATTCTTATAATAAACAAAAAAATAAACTTTATTCCGAGTATTTTTTTATCAGCCAAGAATCTGGAAAATAAGGTGTGATGATTCTTAATTGTGGTCTTCATTTGAATAAAATTCAAGTCCTAGTTTATTCATGTTAATCTTATTTTCCCCTGGATTGTCTCCTAAAATTAGCATTCATTATTTCTTGTCATTTTAGCAGGGTTTTTAACAAATATAAAAGCTTCTTTTGAAGGGTGAAGTATCTGTGATGAATTCAACAACTGGACTTCTTTTACAAAGCATCTAGGTGAGCTTCTTCTATTTGTGATGAATTCAACAACTGGACTTCAAGTACAAATCCTGATCGATAGTATATTTTTATTTGTCATTATTTATCTCCATTGCAAAGTAAAAATATATGTAAATTAGTATTTAAACTACTGTAAGTGGGTGTAAAATTACATTCAAAGAGGTCGCTTAAAAGTTTTTTTAAGTTTGAAAAACAAGAAAGAAAGTTTATCTAGAAACTAATTGTGAGTTGGGTGCAAAATTACGTCTAAATAGGTTGTGTAAAAGCTTTTTTATGTTTGAAAAACAAGAAATAAAATTTATCGAAACTAACTATAAGTTTTGGTGCATAGTTACGTTCAAATAGGTTGTTTAAAAGGTTTTTTATGTCTGAAAAAGAAGAAAGATAGTTATCTTGATTTTAATTGTAAATTGGGTGCAAAGTTACGTTCAAATAGGTTACGTAAAAGATTTTTTATGTTTAAAAAATTGTCTGGAAACTAACGATAAGTTGGGTACAAAATTAAGTTCAAGTAGGTTGCGTAAAAGATTTTTTATGTTTAAAAAACAAGAAACAACATCTTTATGGAAATTTACTGTATTTGGGGTGTGAAATTACGTTGTAAGTGGTTGCGTTAAAAGTTTTTTAGGTTTGAAAAAAAAAATTATCTGGAAATTTATCGTACATGGTTGCTGATAAGGAAAGATATTCCTTAGGGACATAAGTGCAATTAATAGGGACTAAAGTGATAAGTTCTGTAATTATAGGATTAAGTTAGGCTTTAGGAGAAACCGAAGGGTTAAATTGTAAATATACCAATATGTAACCGTTTCTCTAACTAACTCACCTTGCCTATTTAAAGAGGCTGAAGGAGTTATTTTGACCTATGATATATTGAGAAGTACTTTTCACTACTTTAAATTCTCTTTGTAGACTTTCTGTTCTTAATTCACTCACTACAACTTTAATTCACACCAAATTGGCGCTAGAAAGAGGGGCTCGAGGATACCTTGATCAACAGATCAGAAATCGACGTTCGAGTTTTCGTTTTTCAAAGTTTTTCGTTCAAATTTTCATATTTTGTTTGATTTTTCGCTGATTGAAGATGAATCCAGAGGAAGGTGACAATCCATCCGTTCGCAAGGCGATGGAAACGCTGAAATCCGATCTGCAAGAGGCAGGTAAATCGTTTCCTGTTCAATCAATCCAATTTGATTTTGAAGGAAAAATGAATGAGATGATAAAGAAGGTGGCGGAGCTTGACGAATTGGTAAAAAAGAAAGGAGATAATAACGGTGCTAGACTTAGGTCTAAAATAGCAGGAGGCGATCGTAATGATCAGTCGGATCAGTCGATGGATGATGGCCATGATCACTATGAGCAGCGTAAAGCACGTTCTGAGCAAAAAAAAGAATATAGCGGGATAAAGAGGAAAGAAAAGTTACAAAGGCGACTGTATGAAAACTCTAGTGATGAGGAGGACTTTGAAGATTCCGAATCTGATGAAACACCGAGGTACGAACGCTCTCGAGGCTGTTCAAGAGGAACAGAGCGTGAGCTCCGGCCAGCTAAGGCGTATAAGGAAGGAAGGAAAAAGAAAGAGAGGCGAGTATACTCTCCTCGGAAATATTCGCCTCGGAGGTGTTCGCCTCGGAAATATGAAGGTGAGTCCAGCTTATACGCAACTGTGGGGATGAGAAATGAGGACCAGTATGTTCAGGGGGTCGACTGGAGGGACTCACCATTGGTCAGGGAGATCAGATCTGTGCCGCTACCGAGGCGGTTTGATATTTCCAAAGTTGATAAGTTTGATGGGACTCAAGATCCCGATGACCACATAGAACAATTTAAAAACTACATGACTAATTTCGAAGATGACGATAAATTGGTGTGTAGAGCTTTTTCTCAAACGTTTAAGGGAACTGCGCTGAAATGGTTCAATAAGATTCCTAAGGAGTCAATTGCAAACTTTAGAGGTTTTTACACCGCTTTCCGAAGACAATTTGTCGGAAGCAAGGAAATGAGAGCCAATGGAGACACAATAATACAATGCAAGCAGACTGTGGGAGAGAAGTTAAAGGATTATACCAAGAGGTTTGTGTCAACAAAGGCTGAATTGGATGACTGTGAAGAAAGTGTGGCTATGGCGGCGTTCAGGCAAGGGCTGTTGCCTGGGGATTTAGCCGATGAGACTACGAGGCGCAGAGCATTAACATTTGGAGCTCTTATGGCTCAGGTTGAGGACCAGATTAAGGTCGAAGAATCGACGAGGGTTCGAGGAGGTGCTAGTACTGTTCAGAAGGGGAGTGGACAATCTAACATATCGAACAACAATCCTTCGCGTTCGAAGAATAATCAAAATGTTTCTAACCGAGGAACCTCGAACTCGTATCAAGGGGGATATAATCAGCATAATTCTAATAATCAACAACAATTTAGGTCCAGGTCGAATGTGTGGGTAAGGCCAGATTACTATGCAGATTTAACTGAGAGCGTGGCTTCGATATATGAAAAAACAAGAGGAACAATCAATTTTAGAAAGCCACCAGCTATTAACAGGCCAAGAGAGGAGCGCAATAATAAATTTTGTAGGTATCATGAAGACATCGGTCATGATACAAATGAATGCATTGCTCTGAAGAAGGAGATGCAAATTCTGATCGAAAATGGAAAGTTGTTGGAATATGTCAGGAAGAATGCTAAGGCTACAGCTCCTAAAGGTGGTAATCCTAATTCTAAGCAGGAAACTGCGTTAATGATTTTAGATGTTGCAGGTGAGGGGGATAGTTTTGATGTAGCCTCAGAATATGTCGAACCAGACCCCAGTCGACTTTTGTTAATGTCAATAGATGAGCCGATGCGTCAGGGACGTGTTCGAGATTTGTGTGCTTTTTTCGAATCACTAACAATATTTGGAGGGGACTCGATGACCAACAACACTAATAATTCGAGGAAGAGGCATATAGTAAACTTAACGCGACAAATTGAGGGAGGCGCATCGGCACACTTAAGCAGCAGAAAGGATGTGCCCTTTATAATTTTCGACGGAGATGATTTGAGGGGGATTACTGGGCCACATGAAGATGCGGTGGTCATTGGAGCAGAAGTATGCGGGGTGGAGATTCGACGAGTGCTGATTGATACAGGAAGCTCTACTAATGTGTTTTTCAAGTCAACGTATGAGAGACTGACTGCTCCGCCTCGAATAGAAAGATCAGAAAGGACTATCATAGGGTTTACTGGCGCAACAGCAAATGTGATAGGAGAGTTCGAGGGTGAAGTTTCTTTGGGAAAGGGGCCTTTCAAGAAGAAAGTACAAGTACTTTTTGTGGTGGTAGATTATCCATCAAGTTACAATGCTATTTTTGGGAGGTCGTGGTTGGCGAAGATGTATGCTGTAGTTTCCACAGTTCATCAGTGTTTGAAGTATGTAATTGAGGACCGGGTCGGTGTTGTTCGAAGTGATCAAAAGGTAGCAAGATAATGTTATGCTGCTGCATTTAGACTACGGGGCAAAAGTTCTGACGATCTGATGGAGAATTAGCAGTTTGGGGGGTTGTCTTCTGATGGAACAGATGAGGGAATTGATGATCCGAGGTCAACCCCGAGTTCTGTGGTGGTCAATGAAGAAATAGAGGAATATATTTTCAATAATGGCAGGGTACTTCGAATTGGCACTCTGTTATCTTTGTCGATGCGAGAAAAGTTGTTGACTTTTTTGTCTGAAAATTTGGATGTGTTTGCGTGGAGATCCGAAGACGTAGTGGGGGTCCCAAGTAACATCATATGTCATAGCCTAGCGGTTGATCCGAAGGTCAAACCGATTATCCAAAAAAGAAGGGCTTTTTCGTTGGAGAAATCCGAGGCCATAGTTGCCGAAGTGGATCGGCTATACAAGATGGGGCACATTAGGGAGGCCAATTATCCGAGGTGGACGGCTAATCCGGTGGTAGTAAAAAAGAAGAACGGAAAATGGCGGATGTGTGTGGACTTCACAGATTTGAATAGAGCCTGTCCAAAAGATCCTTTTCCGGTGCCTCGAATAGATCAGTTAGTGGATTCCACTTCGGGAAATAAAATTTTGACTTTCATGGATGCATTTTCGGGGTATAATCAAATTCGAATGAATCCAGATGATGAAGAAAGCACGACTTTTATTACTGACAGAGGTTTGCATTGCTATAAAGTAATGCCGTTTGGATTGAAAAATGCTGGGTCAACATATCAGAGGCTGATGAATAAGGCGTTTGCTTCACAGATTGGAAGAAATATTGAAGTGTACATCGATGACATGCTTGTTAAGAGCAAAAGTGCTGATGAACATATTGATGATTTAGAAGAGACGTTTTTGAATCTTAGAGCCATTCAATTGAAGTTGAACCCAGAAAAATGCACATTTGGAGTCCGATCTGGCAAATTTTTGGGGTATATGATTAGTGAAAGAGGAATCGAGGTGGATCCAGAACAGTTGAAGGCTCTGATATCGATGTCTTCACCTCGGAATATCAAAGAAGTGCAAATGCTAACGGGCAGGTTAGCAGCTTTGAACAGATTCATTTCTCGTTTTTCAGACAAGTGCTTGCCTTTTTTCCAGGTGCTGCGTAAACCCAATAATTTCGAGTGGACTTCGGATTGTGAAGAAGCCTTTTTGAAGATCAAAAATCTTTTGTCCTCTCCTGAAATATTATCAAAGCCTCGGAAAGGTGAGCAGTTATTTTTGTATATAGCAGTGTCAGATTATGCAGTGAGCGCGGTTTTGATCAGTGAGGACACAAAAATTTCGAAGCCAGTTTACTATGTCAGCAAAAGTTTGGTTAATGCTGAGAAACGCTACTTGAAGCTCGAAAAATTGGCACTGTGTATAGTAGTGGCAGCAAGAAAAATGCGCCCTTACTTCCAGGCACACACGATTGTAGTTCGAACTTCATATCCATTAAAAAATGTTTTGCAAAAACCAGACATTTCAGGAAGAATGACCAAGTGGTCTGTGGAATTGGGAGATTTCGATGTGCTATTTTCTCCCCGAACAGCTATCAAAGCTCAAGCTTTAGCAGATTTTTTGGTGGAGTTTCACTCAAGCAGATCCGAAGAGAAAGATGCTGAAAAGGTGAATGAGAACCCGACGTGGACAATACGAACTGATGGGGGATCCAGTAGTAAAGGGTCAAGTGCAGGAGTTGAGTTGGTGGCACCAACAGGGGAATTTATGTTTCAAGCTATAAAATTTGGCTTTCATGCTTCAAATAACGAAGCTGAATATGAGGCTGTGCTAGCAGGGTTGCGGTTGGCAAAGATTTGTGGAGCAATGTTTGTACGCTTGGAAACAGATTCACAGTTGGTAGTTAACCACGTTAAAGGGGTGTCAGAAGCTAAAAAGGAGCGTTTGGTTTTGTACCTACAAGAGCTTCGGGGGATGATGGCGCAGTTTGAAAATGTCGAAGTGGAGCATATTCGAAGAGGAAACAACACTATGGCTGATTCTTTGGCAACAATGGCTTATTCAGAAGAATACCCATGGATTGTAACACAACCATCGCCTTCGATCATACTGAATTCTGAGCAATGTGAAGTTGTTGATGAGGTGGTAAATAATCCGATGTGCGCTCGAGGAGATTGGAGGTTTGACTTGTTAAACTTTATTTCAAATGGAATATTACCTATGGATAAACACTTGCTCAAGAAAATAAAGTACAAATCCCTTGGCTATGTGGTACTGGATGGAGTATTGTACAAAAGGTCTGCTTCGAAACCTTTACTACGATGTTTAAGCAAGCATGAGTCTCAGAATATTCTGTCCGAACTGCATGATGGGGATGGGTCAGCTCATTGTGGGTTTAGAGCTTTAACGCGTAGGGTATTGTTGGCAGGATATTATTGGCCTACCATTTTGCAAGATGCCAAGTCGTTAGTTCGAAGTTGTGACACTTGCCAAAGGTATGCAAATTTAATACACAAACCAGCGGTACCCCTAATGACGATTTCAGAGGCGGTTCCTTTCGATAGGTGGGGAATTGATTTAGTGGGACCATTACCTATGGCTTCTGGTGGAAGACAAATGATTATTGTTGCGGTTGATTATTTTTCGAAGTGGGCAGAAGCAGAACCCTTAGCTGGGACAAAAGCTAAGGATGTAATCAAGTTTATTCAAAGTAACATTTGCTACCGTTTTGGAATACCTCGGAAAATAACAACTGATAATGGTCCTCAATTTAATAACAAGGAAATGGACTCTTTTTGCTCTTCGAAAGGGATACAGCAATGTTTTTCCACTCCTTTTCACCCCCAGGCAAATGGACAGGTAGAAGTTACAAATAGATCTATTTTGGATGGCTTGAAGAAAAATTTGGCAGGAGCAGCAGGGAAATGGCCAAATTTTCTTCAAGAAGTATTATGGGCATATAGAACAACCCCTAGAGAGGCTACAAAAGAGACCCATTTTTCTTTAGTATATGGGATGGATGCTGTGTGCCCTGCTGAATCTACATTGCCCTCTTATAGACTACTACAATATTCCGATGCAGATAACGATGAGGCTAGAAAGGTGGAACTTGATTTGTTGGAAGAAAAAAGGGTCAAGGCACATTTGAATGTGATCCATTATCAAACATTAATGAGAAGCAGGTACGATACTAAAGTTAAGAGAAGGGAATTCAAAATTGGCGATCTAGTGTTACGAAAAGTATTTCTTCACACCAAGGATAAACACCTCGGAAAATTGGCCCCGAATTGGGAAGGTCCTTACGAAGTTAAAATGAAGGTCAAACCAGGTTCCTACAGGTTATCAGATCGAGAAGGGAGGATGCTCAAGCACCCTTGGAACATAGAGCACTTGAAATTGTACTGTGAGTAAAACTGAACTTTGAATTTTTGTAAAACAGACATACTCTTTCCTTATCTGTTGGCCCAGAAAGGTTTTAACGAGGTGTCTGATTAATATTGAATTTTTTAATAAAATTTCTTTTGGCCATTGGTTGTTTGCTATGATGTGTGATTTATTATTTTGGTAATTTGGCAAAGACTGATCATCTTTGAAAGTTGACCAAGAATAATTTTCCGAAGCGATAGCTTTGAAGAAACAACCAAATTTTCGAGGTGCCACGTCTTATGAGTGCATCTATTTTTCGAGGTGCCACGTCTTATGAGTGCATCTATTTTTCGAGGTGCCACGTCTTATGAGTGCATCTATTTTTCGAGGAGCCATGACTTATGAGTGCATTTATGTTTAGGAATAACCAGTTCAAACAAGTATACCAGAAATTTAAGATATAAAAAAAAATAAGTGGTTTCCTCGTGGGATAAAATACGAAGTTTACAAAAAAGGGGGGGAGTACTTAATCACATACACAAAAAACAAAAACGAACTGCCTAGCCTATTAGGCATCATTTTCTTCTCCTTCTGATGATTCCTCTTCGGAACTATTTCCTTCTTCTGAGGAGGAGCTTGGTGGCGCTTCGAAAGCTTCCTTGGGGCGTTGTTCTTCTGGAACTCGTTTCCAAAGGTCTGATAAGTCTAGTCTTGGACAAGCAGCATGAACTTCTCGAAGAAGCTGAATAGATGTATCAATTTGAGTTTTCTTCATGCCTTCGAGCATCACAGAACTAACTTTGGTTTCAGCCGTTTTGACTGCAGCTTTCTTTTCTTCTTCGAATCCTGTTCGAAGTGTAGTAATCTCACTCTGGCTTTTTTCCAGTTTCTCTTTCGTTTCCTTAATAAGTGCCGTAGCATCGGAAATAGCAGTAGAATGTTCAGCCTTTAGATCTTCAAGAGCCTGCAGATGAGTAGTTTTAAGAGCTTCGACTTCTTCCTTGTGTTCTTTAAGAAGCTGTTCTTTCTCAGCTTCGAATTTCTGGAGTGCTTCGTTTTTCGAAGTCTTTTCAGAGACTGTTTCTTTTCTGCTCCTAGCTAACTCTTGGGCGAGGCGCTCCAATTGGGTTTGAGATTTGCTCACCTCTTCGTATAACTTTGTGACTGCAGCAATTAAATTTGGAAAAGGTTGGAGAATTGAAGTTACCTCATCGGATTTCTCTGAGTGAGGAAAGACTAATGGCTGATGAACAGGAGCGATGGTGTTAGATGTCGAAGCTGTACCAGCCCCAGTAAAAATTGGTGGAACAACATTGGTAGTCTGAGAGCCAGAAAACACAAAATCTCCACTTGAGTTAAAGTCTTCGAAGTTCAGATAATCATCTATTTGTTTATCTCCAAGTGTTATTTCTCCTTCAGGGTTTTCCTCAACAAAAGTTTTACCCTGCGCCTCGGAAGCTAGCACAGCCTCTAGCATATCAGCTTCGTTCTTTTCATTTGGCTTGCTAGACTTATTCTTTTTCTTTTTTGGAGAAGTGTCTTTTTTCTTTTTCAGGGCAGGTTGATCTTCTTCGGATATAGTGGGAAGTGAAGGTGCAGATGTTTTTCTTTTCCCTACACTCTTCGAAGTCTTGGAAGGCTTAGCCCTGCTTGTGCTGGCTTTCTTCTGGGTCAATTTTCTTTTCTTCTTCAAAGGAAGATGGCTGTCACTTCGATTCCGAAGCGGAAGATAGCATTTCCCATCTGGTGCAAGTATCCTCTCAACTGCTAGGAGGGGATCTGGTGGCGTCATCGGATCCTGAGGGAAGTCGGCCCCTAAAGATATACGCCAGAGATGGCTATTAACAAAGTTAATGGGCTCGAATGCTGAATGAAAGCCATTTCCCCAAGACTTTTCAGCCCACTCAGCCATCTTTTGGAAGATAAGCTTGGCTTCTTTTCGACGACCCTTAAACCGCCTCGGAATTTCTAAAGAGAGATAAATAGTTAGCTAAATAAATTGATTCAAAAACAACTAGATAAATAAAGGAAGGTATCACTTACTACTGTCTCTCCAAGTAAGGGTGAGTCTGGAAGGATTGGCATCGGAAATTTCTTTCCCATTTTCCCAGGCACCTGACAAAAAGACGAACCTTTGTTTCCAGAACTTATCGGCTTCGAGGAGGTCGTCGATAATTTTCAAATCATCTTCAAGGGTTAAGTAATAAAACTGCAGAACAGGGCCATTTGAGACTTTGGTTACTGAGATGAAGTCCTCGATTTCGAGGGGAATGCCTCCAAGCCTCGATACCATAATTGCTGAGAACAAAGTGAAGAGCAAGTTGGGGGTGACTTGTGTTGGGCACAGTCTGTGGATTTCGAAGAACTTTACTATCATCGGATCAAGGGGAAACCGAAGTCCCCAGTTGAAGAGGTCAGGGTACACTACTAGCTCATCTTTTTGACAGTTTAAGGGTGTCTCTCCTTCAACTGGCAATCGAAGAGTCATATTGTCAGTTAACCCCCATAGCCTTCTGAGTTGCTCTTTCTCTGATTCGAGGTAGTAGCTGTAGGATACATTCTTTAAGGCAAGAATGTACCAAGCAGAAAGAGGCTTGAGATTTTCTTGAACTAAGGAGGCAACGTTCTCAGGAAGTGTAATAAGAGCTTTTTTCCCTCGAGTTTTCTTTGGAGGAGCTACACCATCAGCCTCGGATTCCTCTTCGGCATCAGATTCAGTAGCTTCTGAATCGTCTTTTTTGTGACCTTCATCGGAGTGACTTCGGATTTGAGTCTCCTGTTGAGTCACAGGAATTGGCTGACTACACTCTGGTGTAGTGTCATCCACTTCTTGTGGGGGAGGACGAGAGTGTTGAGGAGGAGAAGAGTTTTTTGCTTCTTCACCCATTACTAAGAAAGGTGATTTTTTGGCACGTTTAGCTCTGATAGCCTCGAATTGAGGAGGGAGTGTGTTGGATTGAAGGTTTTTTGTCTCTTCGACTTGAAGGACAAGTGATTTGGGTTGTGATTTGTTATCAGTTGGTGGCTTGTCTAAAGTAACTACTTTAGATTTCCGATGAGGTCTTAGCAATGAAGATTTGGCTGGATTTTGAAGAGGAGAGGCTGTTGAGCTATTTTCTGGGTTAGAAACTAAAGGTGAAGACGAAGTGGCAAGGTTAGGATTAAAGTTGCCGTATTTAAAAGTGGTACAGGAAGAGTGAGGACCGTTGTAGATCAACCCAGCAGCTTTGTATTCTTTGGCTCTTCGAGAAATGCAAAGATAATCGTAGGCCCCGAATACTTGGTTACTGGAACCAGGAAAAATATTTTTCTTTGATCTTACTGGTCTTCTGGGTTTAAATCTATTGTATCTAGGGTATTTTCTCATACAATGGGTATTGGTATGAGAGATTGCTTGGGTAGACAAGAAAAGATGAAGAGGTTGAAGATGAAGAGGTTG
Organism: Limnanthes douglasii subsp. nivea; assembly: GCA_036936605.1. NCBI lineage: Eukaryota > Viridiplantae > Streptophyta > Magnoliopsida > Brassicales > Limnanthaceae > Limnanthes > Limnanthes douglasii. The sequence continues at coordinate 40,428,013 of JAUPFV010000002.1, forward strand.
AAGATGAAGAGGTTGAAGATGAAGAACATATTGAAGATGGTTCAAAAGGCGGATTCTCTAAAAAGTTCTTAATGAATGAATAGCTGGGTATTTATAGGGTAAAAGAATGACGTCGAGAATGTGAAAGTGTGGAACAAGTAAGTTGTTTTCATTGGGTGGAATATGAAACGAAAAGGAAACTAGTGATGTCACAGGTCTACCACTAGAGGTCTAGTCAATCCATCAGGTAGGGTTCAGAGATTTCGAAGTGTTATTAAACTATGTTTGAAGTAATAATGTTCGAAGAAAAGGCAAAGCTATACCACAAGAAGTCAAATTCGAAGAGGAGTTAAATTCGAGGCAATTGAGAAATCCGTTTGCACTTATTCACAAATTCGAAGAAAGTCCTAGACCATTGAGTTCAATCATAATAAAGACGTAAAATGATGCTGATCCGAGGAAGAATTCGAAGAGCTAATAGTTCTTATACATTAATGTATAAGAACTAGGGGGGCTACTGATAAGGAAAGATATTCCTTAGGGACATAAGTGCAATTAATAGGGACTAAAGTGATAAGTTCTGTAATTATAGGATTAAGTTAGGCTTTAGGAGAAACCGAAGGGTTAAATTGTAAATATACCAATATGTAACCGTTTCTCTAACTAACTCACCTTGCCTATTTAAAGAGGCTGAAGGAGTTATTTTGACCTATGATATATTGAGAAGTACTTTTCACTACTTTAAATTCTCTTTGTAGACTTTCTGTTCTTAATTCACTCACTACAACTTTAATTCACACCAGTTGCGTAAATACATTGTAAATGGTCGTGAAAAATAAAAAAAAATCATCTAGAATATTTAAACATATACACAAGTTGTTCCTAGGTTACTAATTGAACTTTTGGTTGCGTAAAAAAGACATATGATTCATAAAATCCAGATGCGAACGATTCTTAGGTCAAGAATACAATAACAAAAAAATTAAATATAAAAGAGACTAGTTTCATTGTGAAAACCTAATTTTATAGTTTTGTTGTGTTGAAATGCTTCAAGATTCACTAAAATTTGGAGAATAAATCTATAATTTGAGAGATTTTGATCATTTCTATTTTCGAAAGAGGGATGTGGGTTTTCACAAAGTGAATAAGATACTGAAAAACGTTGAAGTTTTGTTTTTATTCCTTATGGGCATTCTATAAAGTTTTTATGTTGAAAGTGGTTTCTTTAAACTTGAAAATTCAAGTGGTTATTGGTAATTTTATTCTTTCCCATGTGGTTATTGGTAACTTATCTAAATCTGTATAAACCATAAAAAAAATATAGAGTAAATAAAGAACTTATTAAAGAATCAAATTAAACATAAAAAGGGTAGGGTGCAAGTTTTTCTAACTTATCAAACTAGATATTGTTAATATAAAAAATCTCACTATATTATTTTGTTGGAATAAGTGTTTCAAAAAGGAAGATGATGAAAGACTTAGATAATACCAATGTTTTAAATGTTTCACCGAGAAAAAAAAATCCTCAAAGAAGAAATATAACACCAATGGCTCAAATCCTGCTTCCCAAGATAATGACCCTAACCAAATTATTATAAATACCTCATCTCGTCACGATAACGACAAGCTTGACGAAAAAAACACAAAATCAAAACAACCAAGAACACCATCAATTCACCAAAACCCATACTGATCTTACCAATTCCAATAATACGTTTTCTACCAAATCCAATACCAAGAATCTCATCAACAAGAATCCTGCTAAAAAATTACCCCATTTTTCACTAATCTAGCCAAGAAACAAATAAACCAAAAACTCATATGGCATATGTGAACCCTACATTGATCCAAATTCAAAAAAAAAGTTATTGGGCAATCATCAACTCAAGGACTCAATGCAAGTTTCACATCCACTAAAAACCCTAAGTACACCGAGTATCGATATCGCATCCCATCATGTGAGCATCTATTAATCATCAACTTGAGAAATCTACTGATAAAATTATCCTTATAATTTTTTAATTTAAGTAGGTGAAATCAACCATCTAAAGGGTTTCACCGGTACTTTGCAAAATTAAATCAATCTTTGTATTTATTTTACTTAAGTAGGTGATACTTAGAAAAAATAAAATAATGATCAATGGTAATTTTCTCAAACTCATAAATATGTTTTAGTCTGATTTTCCCTTGATATCATATTATCATAGCATATTATGTTTTACGTGCATATGTCATGTTCAAAGACGTTAGTTGTTATATGGAAAAATTTCTTATGTGATGTGTAAGATATTTTTTCCCAATCAAAATTATGGGTTATAATTCATTAGGTAACAAAACTCCAATGTTTGATGGCTCAGATTTTACCCATTGGAAAGAGAATATGGACCACTACTTGAATTTTTATGATTATGACCACGCATTAATAAAACCTCAAACCATGTGCTCTCACTCAAGAAAACACGTCAGAAAACCAAAGAGTATGAAAATTAGGAATGGTCTAATCGATTATGCTTGGCCATTATGCTTCAAGGAATACCAATCGCATTCTCATGGGGTTGTCTCAACATATTCCACCATTGTTTTGGAATTTCTAAGGGAAGTTGAGATGACATTTTCTAAGAATAACTAATAAGAGGTGTTAAAGGAATTTATCTCGAAAGACTTGCCAAAATGATGAATTAAAATAAAGAAAGAAAATAGAAACTGCATAATATATTTTTCTTATTAAAATGTGTGATTAGTCTCCAAATGAAGACTTTGGTCATTATTTATAGAAGTTACATTAGATGTTCTACCAATCACTCAATTATACATGTATCTAATCACTAGTTTGCATGTGTCATTCTTATAACCGTCTAACAAACTTTCTTGACAACGTATTATATAATGACACATATAGATATGGTTTCCCTAACATACTCTTCACGTGCTTATCTTAGTTCTTCATACAACCCTCGTCATAACTCTAAATGCAAGACTCATCATAACTCTGAATGTGACCCTCCTCATAACTCTGAATTTCACTCTTTTTATGACCCTACATATGGTCCTCATCATATCTCTGAATATGACATGCCTCATATTTTACTTCATGTTTTCATCTTAATCCTTTGGCATATAGTCCTCTTTATATCTCTAAAAAATGAACCTAGTCTTATTTCACTTTATGTTCTCATCTTAACTTCTCGGTATGCGGCCATAGTCATGTTTATTTCATATTATTCATTTATTAACTTTATTTACCTCGTCCAAATAAGGATCATATTTCATTTGTAGAATATAACCTTATCGGAACTCTCCCTAGTCTTTAAACAAAATTATTTTTCAAATAATTTATTCATAGGACTAAAATCAAAATTAGACGATGTCACAATATTTAAATGATATAAGAATTCTTACCAATGATCATATTTTATTTGTGGAATATAGCCTTATCGGGACTCTCCCTAGTCCTTAAAGAAAATTATTTTTCAAATAATTTATTTAGAGAACTGAAATAAAAATTAGACGACTTCAAAATTATTTAAATAATAGAAGAATTATTACCAATGTAGCGTATGCCTAATTAAATTTACATTTGTTACAAATACTTCCACAATGTCAGTCACTAACTTTGACATAATCTCAGCATTGTTTCACTTTCTCACTACTAGTCTTAACATTCATTTTATTTTAATCTAATGTCCTAAATCAACAAATAATAGTTCACATTTTCACTCATAAACAAGTTATTTCTACTATTTACCACTCTTCTATATCATCATCTCTTTTGATATAATTACATTTTTTGCGCATACTAACTTCTTTGGAATTCTAGAGATCCATTTTTAAGCTCTTCTTTAAACATATATCTACTATATCTAATATATTCTTCATCATTTTATGTTCTTTAATCTAAATATGTAATTGCATCAAAATTCATAATTATATACTTCATAGCCATAGAGATGGAAATCTAATATGACTTCACCTTTATTTTCTTAAAACATTTCTTGATACCATCCCTTCTTTCTTCAAAAATAGATGGTAATAAGATAAAATATACCAAGAAATATCTTCCCCAAAAATTACCCCATATATACCCAGATCCTGAAGAACTTCAAAGGACGTGGGAGATGACCAAAGTTCCTTACAAGAATTCTCCACTAACCAAACTAGACTATATAAATGTATGTCCTACAATGATCATTAATACTTTAGGTTTGAATACAGTATCCAGGACTATATAGAAAATTTTCGTCCTAAAGTTGATGACTTATAACATCGTACCAAAAAAGACGAAATATGTTTATTTTTCTTTCACCATTTCAATAGGGTTTTAAATTACCCTTTCATCCTTACATTGTCAATTTTTTAAACATGTTATAATTTGTCCCACTCAACTAATAACCAACTTAATGCAAATACTAAGTTCAATACTTTTAGACATAAGGGAACCTATTCAATTTTTCCTTATAGTGTCAAAACCGAAAAACTTTGAGATGGCCTTTTTATTTTTTTACTTTAAAAAAATCACTTGAATTATCAATCTACTCTCATCTAAACATAACTAGAAAATAAGTATTATCTATGTAACCAGAATCTGGGAGTATATAAATTTCACAAACGGATTGGTCAGGTAAAAAGAATATGGATGCCAACACATAAGATGTGATCTACTCAAACTAATTTTTTTATCTAATTGATTTTTTAACTTATTTAAGAAAATCATTTAATTTCTTACTTGTTTTGTAGACCGAGAAAAAGTTCTCGAGACTCTTAATAAATTCTTCAACGATGACAAGCCTCTAAAGATTCTGTCTGCTACTGTCTAAGTCATCTACCAATCTGAATTCCACTATTTTTTCACATCAAAACAGTTCATCCAAGTGAGACTTTGGTCTCCTCTCTAAATCACCATGACTGTCGATGGTAAACCAATAATTTTTAAAAATGGATAACCAGTTACAGCTGAAAGCGCTCTCTCTATACTTCAATATCGAATACAAACCCAAAATTAAAAAAAATGATGGAATAGATTTTTCAAAAAAGAAGATAATGAAAGACCTATCTAACACCAATGTTGTCAATGCTTCCCAAATTAAAATATCCCCAAAGAAGGAAAATATGACCAGTGGTTCAAATCCCGCTTCCAAGAATAATGACCCTGACCAAATTATTTAAAGAGCATTATCTCGTCAAGATAACGAAAATTTTGAAGATATTAAAGACATAAACCCTCTTTGAGACAATGAACCCTTACAAAAAAATCAAATCAACCAAAAACACCATCAATTCCACCAAAACCATTGCTAGCAAATCCAGCATCAAGGGTCTCATCAACAAGATAAAACTTTACCTCCTCTCTCTAGCCAATACTGCCAAGAAACAAACAGAGCACAAGCCAAGATGGCATATGTGAACCCTACCTTGACCCAATTATCAACTCAAGGCCCCAACTCAAGTTTCACATCAATTGAAAATCCCAATTTATGTCGAGTATTGACCATCCATCCCATTAGAGAAGCGCCTATTTTTGTATATATTTCATCTCCAACTTTAGTCATATCTTGTCAACTTTCACATTGTTCTAACATGGCCAATACAACAACATGAGCACACCTGAAATCCTTCGGACGCAAATAAAAATCTAATTAGAGGTTCGTTTTCAACATTAAACTTTCCATTTTTTTTATAAAAAAAATAAACTATATTTTTTAACATTTTTTTATTCATAGTTATTATTATTTTTTACAGAGTATTCATAATTCAGCAACACTTGCCTATATGGTAATGAATCCTAATGACATGGATGTCATGACCGACTTGTAACCCGAAGACACTTCGATTAATTCTAAATAATAAAGAAGAGATCTTGTAGCTTTTCAGTAAGAACTAAATAGCTTTAGACAAACTCACGTATAAATAAATAAAATATTAATGACTCTATTGTTACCCTTCAAGCTGAGAAGAATATCATTATTACTGAAATGAAAGAAATACTCACCCAAAATGCAGCATTAATGGAACAAGGTACCTCTTTGACCAGTCTATAGACTAGTCTAATTTCTTAAAACACTACTCTCTCTAACCAAAATGAATGTTTGACCAAAATTAATCTTTGCTTTAAAAATATTGTAAAAAATATCAAGAATAACAATTTCAAGGCTATAACTGAGAGAGAAGAATTTGTTTTTGCTACTCTTCAAGTTGTTATAATGAATATATTCGTAGCAATTATCATCAAGGTCACATACTCTTCAAGACTAGTAAATGAATAAATTTATGGAAATTACAAACATTATATTATGATATTAAACCATCTTATAGTTCTTAATACATAGTAGATACAACACATAATTTAATGCTATAATTAGACCCATCATATTTCACAGGTTGTACGGGATTAATTGATTATAAATGCACACATTTTGAATACACATACATGAATAACAATCACATATTAACAACATTGTGTATGTTACCACACTTACAGAACTATGATGCATTCAACACAATGATGCTTCAACAATTGCATTCGTTAAATATGTATTTAATTAATGAATAATGCACAACATATTGAGCAACTATTTCTACTGACCAAACAAAAACAAATATTGAATTAAGAGATTTTGACAAGAATGTCAGCTTACAACCTAAGTTTGTCCTAAAAAATTCCAAGAAATCCTACCATGTTTTATACTCTTAAGCTAACCAAACATCCACTCAAGAAAAATCTGTTTATTCAGATGAAAACTTCATATTTCTTTAGATTTTATCATTACGATTTTGAACGATAATCTTATTTTATTAATGATGACCATACATATATCAATCAATAAAAATTATCAATTAAGTTTAGAATTCAGTTCTTTATGGCATATTGGATGCTGAAAATCTCACACCTTGATGGATAATCAACATAAAAAAACCTCTGGTGATGATTCAAATATGAATCGAAGAAAGAAAATAAACAATATTAATTCGATTTGCTGACTCTTACCTTGGTCTATGTTAATTACCTTGATTCGATATTCAATTTAAAAAGATACTCGACTTGATTTGTTCAATTCAAGTTTAAAATCTGACCTATAACTTACTGATTCGCCTCTTTCTTGTTTCCATTCCAGGTTTTGAATTGGTTCACATCTTTATTTTTTTATTTCCCCTAATTCTTGAAAATATTTGTTTTTTATGTTGAATCGTACCTTGCTATATATATTTTGGAGAAATTATTGGATGGGTAGGACTCACAAACGAACGAAAAGCAAGAACAAATTTATTTATTTTAATCTTGGATTTTTTTGTATTCAATCTCGAATCGTGATGTAGATTTTAATAATGGATTTTTCTTTCTCGCGAATGATAGTCTCAATAATTGATTCAAAGCGCTATTTTTGTTTGATACTTAATTCAACTTGATTCTTGCCTCAAATATTTGATCACTTTCTGATTCAACTTGATTCTTTAGTATTTATTTAAGTTCTCTATGAATTTGCTTCACTATTTGCTAAATAACCGGAGAAGATGCTCCAAAAAAAGAAAAACAATTACTAATCAGAGAAACCTATGAACTCTTAAAAAAAGTAAAGATAACTTTATAGCTTAGATTAAAGTATGATATCAAGGTAGAATAGCCTAAGAGATTAAGGCTTGTTACATTTCCCTAACAAATATAACTACTCGTCCGGTTTACCAACAACAACAGGTTGAGAATTTTCAACTTTAAGCTTTTATTTTTTTCGTCCTTGGGGTCTGAACTAAATTACAGCATGAGAATGAGTAACTCATGAAGATTTAAAGAAAATAGTTGGACCTCGTGAAGATGCAGTGGTAATTAGCGTGGTTATTGAATGAACAAAGATTCATAATATTTTCATTGATACACGGAGTTCGATCAGCCTTCTATATATGTCCACTTATAAACAAAGGGAAAATCCTCTTAAGACCCTCCATTTTGATAGAGTGATAGTGGGATTTACTAGGGGGAGCACAAATGTTATTGTAGAATTCGAAGAGGAGGTATTTTTCGGTCGAGGGTATTTTAGTAAAATGGTAAAAGTGATATTTATAATGGTTTATGGACTGACTATATATAATGCTATTTTCATAGGTCTTGCTATCAAGAATGCGACTTATTAGCTCTACCACCCACCAATGTTTTAAGTAAATTATTAGGAATCAAGTGAGAGTTTTCTTAAGTAACTAGAAAGTGTCAAGCGAATGTTATGCTGCTTCATTAGTTCAAAAACAAAAGATTGCGATTATAGAGGTCGACTTCTGAGCCATACGTTATAGACGATCAGAGGGAGACTCCCAGCTTTGAAACACCTGTTGATAATGTTGAAACGTATTTCTTTCTCGATGGTAAAGGTTTGAATATTGGAACTCTACTATCTCTACAAATAAAAGATAGGTTGATATCATTTTTTATTAAGGAATATAACCATGTTCTCTTAGTTTAACGAAGGTTTAATAGGAGTACCTGTAAATTTTATATTTCATAAAGTTACGGTATGTCTTAATGCACGTCCGATAATTCAGAAAATGAGAATGTTCAATGTTAAGAAATTTAAAGCGATTATGGCTGAAGTATATCGGTTGTCGAATGTATGACATATCATAGGATCCTAGTATCCATGGTGGACATCAAATCCAATTTATTTAAAAGAGAAGAATATAAAATAAAGGATGTGTATTTATTTTACCTATCTAAATAGAGCTAGTTTTATAGGCCCATTTTTTGTTCCACAAATTGATCAGCTAGTGGATTCTACTTGAGGTAATAAGATTTTATATTTTATGGACATATATCTAAGTATAATCAAATACATATGGATTTGAAAGACCAAGATAACAATAGATTTATTACTGGCAAAGGTTTACATTGTTATAAAATAATGCATTTTAGTTTTAAAAATGCAAGGAGACTTATCAGAGATTAATAAACAACGCTCTTGCTAGCCAAATTGAAAGAAATTTTGAGGTTTATATTAATGACATTGGTGAAGGGCATTAAATACGATGATCATTTTTTCGATTGGAAAAAACTTTTCACAACTTGATAGAAATAAATTTAAAGTTGAATCTAGAAAAAATATACCTCAAGAGTGCGATCGAGAAAGTTCTTGGGGTATGTAGTGAGCCAAAATAATCAAAGTTAATCCAGTACAGTTGAATGTTTTAACTGATATTGATCATCAAGGATTAAAGAAGCATAAATATTAACTAGAAGTTTGGTTGCTCTAAACAGATTCATATCAAGTTCATCGACATGTGTGCTCCATTTTTTCAAGTTTTGAGAAAATCAAACCGTTTCAAGCGGACACTAAACTTTTCCAACACTTTTATCAGAAAAAAAGAACTTATCTAAAGCATAAATTTTAACTAAGCCAAGTGTGAGAACTATTCATCTACATTGCAATATCAGACTATGTAGTAAGCGTAGTGTTGGTCGGAGAAGTTGAAAATTATCTTCGTCCAGTATATTATACAAGTAAGGGTTTGTTGGATGCTGAAAATAGATATTTAAAGTTAGAAAAGCTAGCATTAACCTTAGTTGTCGCATCCTGAACAATGAGACTTTACTTTTAGGCACATTTGGTTATTGTTCGAACTTTCTTTCCACCGAAAAATATACTGCATAAGCCTAACGTCTCGGGTCAGATCACTAAATGGTCAATGGTAATGGAGACTTTGATATCAATTTTGAAACTCAAATTGCAGTCAAAGTGGAGGATTTGGAAGATTGTTTATTCGCTCTAAACAACCAATACTAGAACCATATATTAATATCTTTAAGGAAAAGTGGGTTATTCAAACACGAAGATGGTTCGCACATCTCACTTTGTGGAGCATGAGTTCAGTTGGTATCTCCGATTGGAGAATTAATATATGAGGCGATATATTTTGCTTCAAGACATCTAATGACAAGAGAGTATGAAGCAGTCTTGGCAGGGTTACAACTTGCACGTATTCGTAGTGCTAAATACATTTTCTTGGTAAGTGATTCACAAATCATAATCAACCATGTGTTAGGACAGGTCGAGGTCAAAAAACACATTTGATAAAATATCTATATGCTTTAAATAATTGACACCTTTGTTTGAGAGAATTCGATTGTGGACTCTCTAGTCACTATAACATACTCTGAAAGATATCCCTGGATACTCAAATGGGAACATTCTTCGATAACAACCGCACCTGAATTAGATTAAAAAGAAGCGTTGCTGATTTCAACAAGTAAGAAGAAAGATTGAGGTTTGATCTTAGATAATTTCTTGTTAAGGGCAGGTGGTATACCATTGGCTAAAAATAAGATTTAAGGCACGTCAATTTATGGTTTTCAGATATATTCTCTATAAAAAAAAAAGTAAGTATACCTTTGTTGTGGTGCCTTGGAACAAAAGAATCATATATGGTACTTTCAAAAATACATGAGGGTGAGGGATCACTCATTATGGGTTTAAAACATTGAAAAAAATTGTTTTATTCGTTGGATATTATTAGCAGTCTATCATGGCTGATTCTAAAGAGTTAGTTACAAAATGTGATACGTAGCAACAATTTCCTAACATCATATATATGTCAGTAGTACCACTTGAATCAATATATGAAGCATTACCATTTGATACATGGGGACTCGATTTATTTGGGTCATTATTCATGGCTTTTAGGGGACATCAAACTATCATAGTGGTTATTGTTTTCTAATTTGGTAGAGGCCGAACCTCTGACTGGAACTGAAGCAAATGATGCTATCAAGTTTATTATATCTAACACATGATTCAGCTTTTGGAGTGCCAACAACAATTATCACAGATAATGGCCATCAGTTTGATAACAATGCCATGCAAGATTTTTGCTCTTCTAGAGGCATCCGATATTGATTTTCAACACATTTCCACCTTCAAACAAATGGACAAGTAGAAGTCATCAACATACATATCCGTGATGGCTTAAGAAAGAACATGGAGGGGTTGTTTGACAATAGACTTATAATCTTCAATAAGTGTTATGGGTTTACCGAATGATCCCTTCGGGCAGCGACCTAGGAGTTTCCTTTCTATTTGGTTTACGTGATGGATGTGGTGACCCTGCTAAAGCTACACTCATATCCTTCATGGTGAAAATTATTCTGAAGCTAGCAATGATAAAAGCAGAAGGTCCAAACTTGACCTGATTGAAAACAAAAGAACGAAGATACATCTAAAATCCCTTCATTTTTAGACTTTGATGAGGAGTATATATACATCTAGAGTTCATCGAATGGAATTTAAAATGAAGGATAAGATTCTAAGGAAGATTTTCTTACACATTAAAGATAAGAGGCTTGGAAAGTTATGGCCAAATTGGGAGAGACATTATTTGGTGACTGAGAGGGTAAAGCTAGGAATCTATCGGCTAATAGACCAAGAATACATTATATTTCTCTTTAAAATATCCACCTTTCTCGGATACATCTTGGGTTTCATCTTCATCTTCAAATGAAATATTGTCGAGACATATATCTTTTGGAACCATATCCAAGAAAGAGCCCAAGTCCAATTCTGGAAATATTTTGTAAAAAACCCATGATCATTACAGATCTGACTTCAGCATCCCGCCGATTTAGGGTCATCGTCCGTTTATCAGTATAAGTAATAAGCGCAACTATTTCGACTTTTTTATCCATGACTTTAAAGGAAGCCATATTCGTGGTAAATAAATTTATATTCTTCAGTATTTCAGACAACGTTTTTTAGTCTTCTTCTTTCAATAATAGATCAATTTTCATATTATTTTCCCTAAGGTTTGCATTTTTCCCTGATCCTATTTTCAACATGGTCGTCGTTGTCTCAGTCATATATGTTTGGAACGTGGAGTTTTGTTCCACGACCTTTTTTTTTTTTACCAAACGTGCCCATTGTTCATTTTTAACTGTTATGCATATCTTATTCGAAGTACTCGGCCGCATGTCGCCAAATATTTTATGAAGAAACTTAGATTCCTCTACTAGGTCCAAAGTGTCATTCTCAAAACGCGCAACTAACTTCTTAGCTTTGTCAAACTCTATTTTTTTTCTTTGTCTCCCTCTTCTAAAACTTTGCAATAGGAACAAGAAGATCCTATAATGTTATGGAAAATTAATATATTTCAAGAAGTTTAAAAGACCCACAGTGGAATAATTCGACCCTTGTTGATTCTCTATCAATATAAGTGGTGAGTGAGTTCTTAGGAACTGAGTTTCAGGATGGCCAACCAGCATGGTAAGCCTCAGATTGTCAGTTTTTGATTTTTTACCTTAAAATATGCATTTAGTCTCTGTGATAACTATAATAATTTGGTATAAGGATGGGGCGACATTATTTCTAGTATATGCTCTCTATTGAACCAACAACATCTCTTTTCTTTCACATTTTTTCCTTATACTCTTCCCCTTTGAGGTGTGTGTTAATTTTTTCTTTCTTGGGGGAGAGGTTTTTGTTTTTTTCTCAGTCGTTACAAGATCAGAAATCTTGTTCGCTTGTCCATTGACCTTTGGGATGACCACTACACTGGTTCTATCATTAGTAACATTCAAATAAACTAAATAACTTGCTTCTTCCCTACCTTGGCATATTTTATGGATCTCTTTTTATTTGGAACACCATCCATTTGCTTCTTATCCATTTTTCTAGGCGCCCTTTTATGGTTGGAAGATACACATGAGTGTTACAGTCAGATAATCCGTCTAAAATCTCGTTTGGACTCATAGGAACCATCAATTGTTCCAACGGGAGGTTAATTTATTTATTCATCCTCTAAAGGTAGCTCTGGATCAGGTTAACAAAAGTGAAACAATTGTAGAACCCGCTCGACCGATATTATTTGGCCCGTTTGTTTAGATTGTTGAAAGGCTTCTCAATATCCACTAGATGCTAGTGTTACGACTTGGATATTACTACAAAATAAAATTATATGAGAAAATAATTAACAAAAAACCAAAGGATGATAATAGTTTCAGACAAGTTTGGCGGAATACCGAACTTACTTATACTCTTCCACTTCTTGCGAAGTTGGCAAGAATTTAGTCTTTTCAAAATTTATTTACCATTCTTTCAGCAGTCACTAAAAAAATTGTTGATTCTAAGTATTTTCTGCTCCGAGAAGATAATCCACCACCTTTTATTCGTTACCTAAGGTGAGGAAATAAAAAGGTATAACGTGCTTTCTTATAAGGGAGGTAATGGCCATAAATTGTTCCATGTGAAGTTCGATTCCATAAACCCTCAAAGGGATGATACATGACATTATGGTAAATCATGTATTCGTACTGGCCTGACTAGGGAAGAGGTCCACCAGCCTCAGAAAAGTGGATATGAACCGAATATGAGATTCTCCATCTTCTTTGAAGCTCTGTTTCTTCGGTTTCAAAGTATTAATTGTATTCGATTTAATATAACTATAAAGTACTGGTTGTTGACGTCATCCTGGACAGTTGAACTTCAACCTTTCTTGTGTTTCTTGTTCTTTGGCTTTGGATTCTTTTTTTTATTCTCTCTTTGAGCCTCAACCTTGTCATCAGAATCCTCTCGAGCTACTGATCTAGTGATTAGAGGAATTAGAGTATAAGGTGTTGTTGTTTCTCTTTTACTCTAAGTCTCTGCCACAATTTCGATGTCCAAAAAACTTTTATCAACTAATCGCATCGAATTTTCAGCAAATTTCTCCAGAGGTGTAGCTTGACTTGTAGAAATTCCCCTTATATCTTATGAGAACCTATCCTCCACGCCCAACAAATTCCTCGAATGATGTATCATGGTTGAGATGAATCACTTTCGACCTCTTAGATGCTTTTTCTTTAGAGTGGGGGGAGTGTTTTTTTTTCTCATAAGGTCGCAATAGTTTGTTCGCGAGATACTTTTCATCAGTATCAGATTCAGCCATTGGAATGGATTGGGATCGATGTTCGATTCCATGTGCACAAGTTATTCTAGTAGGATAAGTGATTTTTATCGAAGTATGACGAATAAAGGGATTCGAAGAAAGCAAAGGCTCGAGCAGTTTGTCTTGTTCTTTTCCTAATGCGCCAAAATAAAATACTTTGGAAATAAAGTTACATTCCTCGTCTACAATCTCACCGGTTTTCCTCTACTCGGCCTTTTTAGTTATCGACAACTAAACCAAGAGTGCGTTCTCAAAACAAAACATACGATAAATTAATTTGATGAATAAAGAAGTTACCTCGAACAAATAGTCTGGATAACTCTGAAGGCAGGTGTGTGGGCAACAAAAAAATTCTAATTGAAGAAAAAAAAGGAAGACGAGGATTTTTTTCGAGACGATTTCCCGAAAATTGTAGTTTAGTAAGATTGGTGAACTAGCTAGATTGATCAATTGTATAGTCTAAATACTCACCATCATTATTATATAAAATAATATAATTTTTTAAATAGTAAATAATTATTTTATTATTATTTTTAATAATTTATCAATTTAGAATTCTCGTCATAAATCTGTCTCTAAATATTTACAATTTAAATATATACAGAAGTCGTCGAATTCGACTTTGGTTAAATATTTTCTCGGTTTAATGTGTTCGGGATTAACATAAATAATTTCAAAAGTCAATGAATGTGATTTTGGTTAAATATTTGTTTTTATTTTTAATGGATTCCGAATTAACCTTCGAGAAAAGTACCTGAAAATACCCACTCAACTATCTTATTACCCGGCAGTACCCAAATTTAGCATAGTGTTACTTAATACCCAGACTAATATTATGGACAAAAATACCATTCCACTATATATACCCATTTTTCAATTCCAACCCACTTTTTCCACCTTCCTATCACCCTAAACAAACGCAAAAGTCTAATTTTAGAAAACACCAGAAAATCGTTCGACTTCGTGATACTCTATCTCTCTCTCAAACCCAAAAACCCTACAGCTTCTCACTGTTTCGCACCTTCGACACTATCGCACCGGTCAGCGTCTTTTACTGACTCAGACTACACACCTTCTGTTCGACAAAGTTGTCGTGAAGTCGTCTCTGAAAGCTTCAGTCTCGTTCTCCGACCAGGTGAAATTTAACAGGTATGCATTATCGTGGAAAGTGTACTTTTTTTTGCGTTTTTGACGAATTTGAACCACTTTTTTCTGTTAATTCACGATAGGCGTTGCCTTTTATACTAGAATGAAGTATCTACTAACGATAGTTGCTCAGTTTATGGGTTTATCGTCGAAGGCAGGATAGAATTTTAGTTGCATGTAATACTAATACTTTACTGAGAAATATTATGTATGTTAGATCTGCATTAGGTAGTTCATTGTTGATTTTGGTGTTTGTTCAATAATTCCTAGATCCCTGCAACGTGCATGTAAAAAGTGTAACAGTTCGCATCCTGATCACCCATTATGCAAGTAATTCGCAGCTCGATTATATGTTTGTCATTTATTTACAAACAATTCGCAGCCAAGGCTGCGAATTGTCTGTTAAAGCAATATTTATATGTATGCAATTCGCAGCTTGGCATGCGAATTGTTCTTGCCATGTTAAGCAGCTTGTGATGCGAATTATTTGTGACACTACAACTGATTTGTGTTTGTGCAGAAAGTATGACAACAAAACCTAGCTACTACAGATCAGGGTTAGTGAGCCTTCTAAAGCTACTTAAAGACATGCGTATTACAAGGGACCACAATGAAGCTGCAAGAAACACACTCTTCTACACACTTCTGAAAACAGCGTTCCAAATCTGTAATGAGGCAGAGTTGTCAAGGAAAAAATTCTACCAAATCATTAAGTATATCATCGACCAATTCTCTGTGGATAGAGACGCCTTTAGGATTGGCAACAAGTATATAAAGCTAACTGAGAACGATGTCAAGATCATATTCGGGTTGAGGCATGACACCGAGAAAATGCCGTTAACAAAAACCGGAGCTTTTCACAACAAGTATGCACCCGGCGAGGAGGACGAATCAAGGATGATGAAGAAATACTTCATGGGTAAAAATGGCAGGAAAGTAGCAGCTAGTAATACCAAAACAATAACAAATGCCATTATAAAGGTACGTCTAAAATGGACTTCATCTTTATAAAGCAAGATTCTGTACATTTCTAACGTAGCATGTTGTCATTGGTTTTACAGGAGGGTATAGAGAAGGCCATAAACAAAGGAGGGGAGCATGAGTTGGAAGATGTTGCGAGGCTGTTGATACTGTTTTTGTGCTCCACACTATTCTACTCCGTATCTGGAGATATCCTAGGCTGGAGCACGGTTTATTACGTTGAAGACCTCAACAAAATAAACAATTATGACTGGGCTGGATCAATACTGTACAAGCTTCGACAGTCTATCAGGAGTTGCTTAGCAATAGAAAGAGCTGATAAAGTCGTCGGCTGCGTCGCCCTTGTAGTTGTAAGATTGATCTATTCAATATAAAAATTAGTTATGTACATAGCATCGTGTTGATAAAACCTGTCCCCATGCAACCCTTTATCATGAAGCACACAACAATCGGCCACGAGGTAGCGAAGCCAACCTCGATACCAAGGTTTTTCAAATGGTTGGGGTTAGAGTGCCAAACATCAACCATGACATATCTTCTTCGAACACCCTTGCTGGATAATGACCAGGTATAAGCTTTATATATGTATTAAACTGGGGGTGCATACAGTTCGCAGCATATCATGCGTTTTGCTTAGAAAAATATATCAATCATTTCGCAGCCTGATATGAATTTTACTTCGCAGCTTCTTTTTCCACACAGTTCGCATCATATAGTTTTACACACATTTCGCAGCTCTGCATGCAACAACAACAACACCAACAGCAAGACCAAGAAGAACACCACCAGCAACAACAACACCAACAGCAACAACAAGAAGAACACCACCAGCAACAACAGCAGCAGCAACAAGTTCAACACGAAGACCGGCAACAAGAACAAAAGCAAGAACAACAACCAGAGCAACAAGGACAACAAGAACAACAACAGCAGCAACAGATAACCTTGGCGAAGAGAGAAAGGCTAACTCAAGAGATAGCACCTCAAGAGTCAGAACTGTCCATCCCGGTGAGAAGACGGAACTACTCAACCAGGAAGGACCATCCTTAGAAGACAACATCACTTCTTCGGTGGAACCTCAAAGACCAACGGTGCTGTCAGGAAAGTCAGAATTGCTAAGCTAACGTGAAACTGTAGGCCCGGTAACAAATCAACTACAAGCTCCAGAGTCCCACGATGACACAGTAGGTTTACCCGATGCTTTTTTTGATGGTATTTACACTCAAGTTTCACAGAAATTTTTAAATGAAATTGATAATGTATATTACGATTCTATAATACAACGGTCTTTGGAGAACATGTAGGAGGATGACTTTAATGTCTGCCGACACGATCCAGATCCTATGCCGAACAAGTCAACGGCATTGGTTGTCGCTGACCGTGCGGTAAGGCCTACTTATAATGATTTCGCATCATAACATGAGATTTGTGTTAGAAAACTGATTGGGGTATTACAAATGAATATCAGGGTAGGATGCGAACTGTTCAGTGGAACCTCGAACAGTTTGCATCCTACCCTGATAGATACTAATAAATTTATTAGACTGGAACCAAACAGTTCGCAGCCTAAGATGCGAATTGTTTGGAGTCGTTGCAATTATAATTACTGACGCCCTTCTACTTTTGATTTTTGTTATTTACTAAGCTCGAGCCCAGTAAAGAGATAGAGGAGCCAAGTTTTTCTCTACTTACACAAACGCAGCCTCAAGTGGCAGAGGAAGAAGAAGAGTTCGTAATGACAATACGGGAACCGCCAGTAGTAGAATACAACGACTGACCAAAGAAAACAAAAGTAACTGATTGTATCGATCTGGCAGAATACCACAAAATACAGTTAGTTAAAGCCTACGAGAGCGACACCCCTGATCCAGTGGTGTGGCAGTTACCAGAGTCCAAGTTTACATACGGAATCAGGGTGCAAGCGAGTGATGTCATGGCACTACCTTTAGAACTGGAGCTGGATGTAAAGGTATGCAATTGTCAACCAATTCTATTTTCAATGTTTCAAATATGTATTGTATATTTAACATAAATCTACAACTCCTTTGTTAGGTTATCGATGCTTGGATTCGAAAGATGCTTGAAGATGCTTGAAGATGCTTGAAGATGCAGACTTCAAAGTTCCATGCACTAAAGCTAAAGGAGAGCAACATGACGCCGTACTGATTTCGGGCATGACTGCGGTAAGTTTAGCTCAGGTAAATTGAACAAAGTTCTCAGAAAATGTTCTCATTTTAATATACTCTTGCTTGGATGCAGCATCAAATGAAAGCAGGTTGGCAAGTAGAAAATTTGGTGGACATAGCTTTTAGAATGGGGCGCAAAGATGCCAACATCATCATGGTTCCAGTATGCACCGAGATGAAGGACACTGTAAACCACTGGACGTTGCTCGTCATTGACATCGACGCCAGGACAATTTCAAACTACAATCCGCTTCTGCCTAAGCTGAAAGCCATAGACCACACCACAAGGACACTTGCACTACTGGTAAATATTCCAAACTATACACTTAAATTTAAACACATTTTAAGTATGCAGGCTGCGAACTGTGATCGGGATATGCTACTAAATTGTAAGTAAATCAATTGCTTCTCGCAGCCTATCCATAACTCAATTGCAGCATATGATGTGAATTATGTTGAACGCAAATGGGGTGCGTATCAGATAATTCGCAGCTTAGGCTGCGAATCATGTGACATGCCCATGTTGGATTTGTTGTCATACAATTCGCAGCCTAAGGTGCGAATTATGTTGGATTTGTTGTCATATAATTCGCAGCCTAAGGTGCGAATTGTATGTCACCAACTGTTTTTGTTTTTGTACTTATTCCTAACACTAATTATTATACACAGATCAAATATTTGTTGGACAGAGGATTCCTACCTAAATATACTACATGGTGGAAGGTGAAAGTGGAAAGAAGCATCCCACAACAAAAGCGAGGCACCCTGGACTGTGGTATCTTTGTCTGCAAATATGCAAGAGATATTATCGAGCATGGATCAGTGCAGAAAAAATACGATGCAGATATGGTAACTGCCTTCAGAGCAGAAGTGTTTTATTACTTTTTAAATGACAAAGACCGCATCGCATATGGCTGATTCGTGTATTGCTTGTAAATACATTTGTTGCTTGTAAATACTTCTGTTGTAATTTTTAGTTTTATTGTGCATACATAAACAAATTACATTTTCAGAAATTTGAATATTCCTTAGCTTATAGTTCGCAGGAAATCTTTGGGATATATGAACAGTTCGCAGCCTAACCTGATAGATGCTTATTTATCATTAAATAATTCACAGCCTAACTTATCATCAAACAGTTCGCAGCCTAACCTGATAGATGCTTATCACTACATAAAACAGTTCGCAGCCTGGTATACCACCTTACAATCAGTTCGCAACCTGATGCAGAAATAAAAAATTCAAAATATAAAGTACAAGGATACGAACAGGCTGTGGCTTATGCCTTGGTAAACGTTTTCTCCATTGAGCACACAAAAAACAATCTAATCAAGTACATAATTCATTAAATGTTGATTGGACATGGAGGCTATGTAATGATTACCTCATTTCCCTATAAATACCTCTAGTAACCAGAGGCTAATTTTACACCAAACTCCATATTTTTTTAAAAACACCTCTTCTTCTCTTCGAATTCAAACAATCATGTCTTTTTCCACCACCACAACCACCACCTCATACTCAAACTCTGGTTCACTCGGTTCTCTGGGTGACTCCTGGTCATCCTTAACCGTTAACTGGAGTGATGAGTTGATCATGCCAGCAGTACCACCCCCCAGCCCAGTCTCTGTCTTCGAACTAGACATGTATGATGACTACTACTCTGCTGACTCTCAACCAGTGGAAGTTGTTCCACTGGTTGCTGCTGAACTAGAGCCAGAACAGGTTCCAATGCTTCCTGGTGCACCTCAGCCAGAAAAGGAGCAACCTCAAACGGCAGAGGTTCGAAACAACAAAAGGAAGAGGGAAGACGAAGCTGGTCCATCAAGGACAAATTTTTTAAGCATGATGGACGTAGATATTGAAGCTGAAGAGAAAGTGGAAGAGAAAGAGGAGAAAGACAAAGATGATCATCACAAAGAGGAGAAAGAGGAAAAAGATGGTGATGAATCCTCTACCAACTGCTAGAGTTGGTTTTTGTTTTTTGTTTTTTTGGAATGCAACTAACTAGCACCAGTAGCTTGTATGATATGTGTAAACAGTTGTTAGTGCATGAAAATATTGTAATCCTCTTTTTTGTAATCCAATTTGTTTACAGAGTTTCAATGATATAAACGATTCGCATCCAAATACATTTTGCACATCATTCGCATGTTAACCTGCTATATGGCTTATTTTCAACCTTATTGAATATCCTGGTATGTTTATTAAAGCACAATTCGCAGCTTATCATATGACAAATATCAGGACCTCTAATTGTTCTCCATTCGCATCATAGTTCTGGCCCTAATTCGCAGCCTATCATGCGAAACGTTTGATATGATAAATGTTTGATATGATTTTACTAGCGATTCGCATCCTGGTTCACATAAAAACGCATGTAATCCTGATAGATGTTTGTAACAATATACCAACATATTGTACATAATTCGCAACACAGGATGCGAAATGCTTACAACTCCAATAATAGCAATACAAAAACACAGGAATGTATGAATGTTTAGTTTGCTGTACAGAACAATAACTGTACTACAAAAATAAATGTGATATGGCCAACCAGAATTGTTCTTAAAGTGGAACATCACAAGTCCTCCGGTTATGGCCTGATTTCGAACATCGGCCACACCTCAACTTCTTGGTTGAGATTTCTCCTATAGAAGGGATTCGCTTTTTCTTAGGCCTTCCGGAGCGTCTCTTAACGTTCGGAGGCGGAACTTTAACAAAAGAAGGATCGTTAACGCTGGACCCTTCGTCGAAATCAGTTATAGCTGGTATGCTGAAAGAGTAACTTTTCCTGTAATTCTTAACCGTAAAGAAGGGTTCTATTACAGTCAATGGATCTTGGTCGGTGTATTGTAATGCCGCTAGAGCATGCGAACATGGAAAACACTCTTGTTGCCATGATCCGCATGAACATTTGAAATCCAACAGATTAACAACAGCCACAGGATTCGAAAAGACTTCGAACATGGCGGAATAGGACTTACGTACTACCCAAGTTCGGCACATGTCAACATTCTGCTTTAGCTTCTTCTCTTACTCGGGAACCAAATTAGTACTCCAGCTGAGACCCTCTTCGTATCTCCGTAAAACTTGAATCATAAGCAAGAATTTAATCCAATCAATAAACTCAACAATTGGTAAGCCGCAATATTTTTTAATCTGACTGTTAAACGATTCAGCTGCGGTAGAAGCCATAGAGCCGTATCACTTCCCTTTTACGTAAGCCTGCGCATACTTTTCAGGGGGTAAATTTGCAAGAAAATCACTCATTCTCTCACCACCTTCACATAGAAAACCTGTTAGTATATCTTTAAAAATCTTTTGACTGGGAGCATAAGCAAGACGATGGAAGAAACTCAACATCCTTTTTTTATACTCCCTGTTAGTATGTTCCAGTTTGGCTTTCAAATTCTGCATGAGATGGAAATAACAGTACGCATGATAGCAGTTTGGATACAAGACAGAAACAGCATTAACAATACCAGAATGACGGTCTGAAATAAATGTGATCTGGCGATCTAGCAAATGTGGTTTCAAACACCCCAAAAACCACATCCAATTGTCCCAATCTTCAATGCTAACTACACCAACAGCAACAGGGAATAGTCCTGGAAAAAGGTTGATCAAATGAACACTACAACAGTATGCAAACGTTTAAAAACCCTAAGCAATTCGCATGCTGTCCTGGAACAATTCGCAGCTTTCCATACGAATTATGTGTTACATTTTAATTGCTCATACAAACAATTCGCAGCTTGTCATGCGAATTGTTTGTAACTCAAGCTGCGATGTAAGTACAGTTTACTCGGATAATACCTAATTCGCAGCCTCAAATGCGAAATGTGAGGATCACAACACTGCTTAATTCGCATCACCTGATGCGAATTGCATCAGCATTTTCACACAAAAACATCGTTCAGATTAACTAGATAAATGTAACTAACCGTTGTTTCCGTCCTTTGCTACAGCAGTGAGCAGTGTACCCTTGTACTTGCCATATAAGTGGGTTCCATCGACAAACAACATTGGGCGGCATGAATGAAAACCTCGAAGGGACGAACCGAATGCTACAAAACAGCGCTTGAATCGGTTTCCAGCTGACAACTCCAACTGGCAGTCTAAAGTAATATCCCGGCTCTTCAAGCGTTTGAAGTATCCGCTTAATAAACTAAAAGAACTTGAACTATCTCCAAAAACTCCCCTCCTAGCCTTCTCTAAAGCATTCCATGACAAACGATAAGAGATGTCAAGACCGTAATCTTGTTTGACAGTCGATTGTATGGTTTTGGCTGTCAACGAATGGCAGGTCCGGAGAGAATCCTGAATTTCCTCTACAATCAAATCTGATGTCAAATGCCTGTGCCGCTTATGCTTATGCTTCTGGGAGAAAACAGGACTGCAAGTATGGTACGGGACATACTTCTTGATCGTCATAAGGTCGGTGCTTGAGTCAATAGATGCATAAACCCTCCATTTGCACCCGCTTGTGAGCTTATTTTCACAATAAGCAGTGATCTTATTTGTTGTGTTGTGTAGGTATTTGAAAGAAAAACCATGCTCTAACGCAAACTTGCACAAAGATACCCTCAGACCGGCAGCACCTTCTTCAAAAGCTTGACCCACTTCTGTAATAGCATCAGCCCAACCAGCAGTAGTAAGTTGTTTTTTCCTCTGATCAGAATTAACTAAACCATTACTACTCTCCCCGCTAACTAGTTGATCAAGAGATGGTTCTCCCAAAATCAAGCTACGCTCTTTACACTTTACACCACAATCCTTACCACCAGAGCTCTTATCAACATAACTTTTATTACCAGAACCCTTATCGAAGGCGTGTTGTTCTATGAGAAAACTAACTTGTTTTAAACGCTCCAAATCAAGATATAACACCAACCCAGCAAAATCATTCTGGTTATTAAAGAAACAATTATTGTGATCCCCGCAAGAGTAAGTAATTAGGTAGTCACATGTGGCAAGCTCCTCCCATGTGTTCTCTACATAAGCTTGGATACTTTCGAAGCTTTCAAACTCCGTGAAAGGCACAATTGTAGTTTGGTGACCATATTTAAAAATACAAACTCGTGATTTAGACATCTCTTACCTTGGACAATACAAGTTATTTGTTATTAGTCACAAAAACTATGTGCAAATTATTTACTACTGCATCAAACAATTCGCATCCTATCTTGCGAATTGTGTATACCTACAACGAGTTATTCGCATATTGTCCTGATATTTGTAGGTAAAAAAAGTCCTGATATTTGTTATTAGTCACAAAAACTATGTTGTTAAATTATTTACTACTGCATCAAACAATTCGCATCCTATCTTGCGAATTGGGTATACCTACAACGAGCTATTCGCATCTTGTCCTGATATTTGTAGGTAAAAAAAGTCCTGATATTTGTTATTAGTCACAAAAACTATATGCAAATTATTTACTACTGCATCAAACAATTCGCATCCTATCTTGCGAATTGTTTATACCTACATAGAGCTATTCGCATCTTGTCCTGATAATTCTATGTAAAAAAGTCCTGATATTTGTTTCGAAATACAATACTCTAATTGACCTAAAAACTCGTAATCTACACATTCAAGACAAAACTAAAGCACTACCAAATTAGAATATAACATCAGACAACAAGGACATAACTATATAACGAATAATATTAACTAAACAATAACAGATCACTATACCAAAAAAAACAGAGAAAACTCGAAATCAGGCAATGGCATCTAAAAACAGTAGAATAGAACCTATTCCAACAGAGAAAACCAATAAAGAACTTCGAAATTGGTAGGTAATTACCTAAAAAGCTCGCAACACGATTACTTGTAAGCTATAAGATTCCAAAAAGCGACGATAAACTCATGTACGTATAAAACAGAGGTTAGACAGGTCTAACACAACAACCTACATAAAGAAACAAACCTTTAGCAGCTTCCGATCACCGGAAAATGTGATTTCAACCGGTCTCGTGGTGGTTGGTAGGGTTAGGTGGTTAGAGCGGTTAACAACTTCAAATCTTCAAAAAGCTATAAAAAAAAATAGAAAGAAAACAGAAAATTATGTTTATATAGTGGATTAAGGGTAGTTAGGGTATTAAAATAATATTAGGTTGTAAGTGACAATAAGGTAGTTGAGTTGGGTATTAAGTAACAATTGATCAAACCTTGGGAGGTAAGTGACAATTGAATAGTTGAGTGGGTACTTTACCTTGGGGATTAAGAGGTGATAATTTTGTTTATTTAAATTTTGTTTTCCTGAGATGTATTTTCTCGATTTAGTTGGCACGGTTTTGAATGGTAATAAACCTAAATAATTTTATATACTATAACCTAAATAATTTTATATGCTAGATATTATCAACTACATATAACATATATTTGTTTTTCTTGTAATATATCAAATATCAGAAACATAATAAATATAACTGAAATTATATTACTCATGTTTTCCCTAACAACAAAATTTAAATTTTGAATTTAAATTTTAAATAGTTCAAAAATAATAATTTTTGATATCCATGCTTTAAATATTAGTTAATTAATATTGAACTTTTTGCTATCTGGTTCATCCTTAATATAGAGTTTTCCCTTGATATCCATTTTTGGTATCTACTTCGTTCTTTAAATATTTAACTTTATACATGAGGCATTTCTTTCATCAAATCTTCATCCCAAAAACATAAAAACTCCACTAATATAATTTAAACATATACAAATTATTTTTATGACATATTGTTCATATGCATATTGCAGATATATAATATATACTAAAGATAACTCAAATTAAATATGAAATAAATTTGTAGTATATGCAAGGCTGAAGCTCATCAGTTTTATGCAAGCAAAGCTGAAACTCACTTATACCAAAAAAAAACAAGTATTAATCGTATAAGAAAAATGAATACCGCATTGTAGAAGTGTTAAAATTGCAAAATTGCATGCAAGCAAAGCTGAAACTCACTTATACCAAAAAAAACAAGTATTAATCGTATAAGAAAAATGAATACCGCATTGTAGAAGTATTAAAATTGCAAAATTGTATTTCATGCGCTAGAGATTAGTAGTATATAGACGGAAACAAAGAAGATAAGAAAAAACATAAAAAAACATATACGACGCTAAAACAAAAAACCAGCATGCTAAGTAGTAATCACTTGCTATATATTCGTATCATCCATATACGCAGCTACAAATCTGTTTATATTGCAGCCATTTTACTGTTAAGCAGAAGCCACTGCACAAATCAAATGACAGTGAGGTCTGGGACAATCCAGAAGTGCTGGTTAAAACTCCTATCAAACTCATTTTGACACATAAGAGTTATGACTCCAGTTTCCATGTCGAAAACACCAACGTATCCTAAGTCACTATCTATTCTACTATTGTCAAAATAAATTGAATTTTCTTTCGCTCCATTTATATCTCTAGCTACTAAAGATATCGAGTTATAACTTTGCAAGAACAAAACACGATCTCCCAAAGAATCAACTCGCTTCCACTTATTCTTACTATCGTCCAACTTGTATAAAAAGAACAATTTTCTACTAAAATCCAACTCATAACCATCACTATAATAATCGCAACTCAAAACCATCATCAAGTCATTTTCTGAGCTCACTAAGCGGGCACCGGCATACTTATAAGAGATCACAACAGGTGGTCCTGTATTGTATGGAATTTCAAAATTGATCACCTTAGTTCTTGAAGGAACCGGACGGTTCATATCCCACATTTCGACACCACTATCAAGGAATGGAGCTATATAAAGCATATTATCGTTGTATAGAAAATCGCTGGATAAACGATATTTATTATCTAATTCGCTCCATCTCTTGTCACCTCTCCTACAAAACGCAATAAAGGTTTCCTGGTAAATTACCACTACCAAATAGTCTTTGTTGTTTTCACCAATGCACAAATCGCGGTCCGCTGAAAATATGTTGTCTTATTTCTGTGGCAGTACACCAATCATATTCCAAATCAAACCAGTTAGGGATAAAGATATACTCGTTTTCTTCCCCAGTCAGATTTCTTCTAGTTTGAATAAATGTTCGGACAACCGAAGGAAGTTCAACCCGAGACCGCGTAAAAGGGTTAAAGAGATACGGATTTAGGGTTTTGTCTATCAGAAGAAGCCAACCATTATCTGAACCTACACAATGGATGTCTCCGAGTTCATTCATGTTAAACGTGTACATCTTTTTCTCCTCATTGAGACTGAAAAATCTGTAAGAATTGTTGTTGATGTGTATTGAAGTGTTAACCTCTGTAGTAAGGCGAACCATTAACCACGGAGCTTGAGGTTTAATCTCCCTTTCTAAGATAGTTGCAGCTTCATTCCACGAAGGATGACCAGCCTTGACTCTTAGTCGATCACCCAACGGGAGTAACTTGAAAATCGGTTATCAAAAAATCGCAATGAAGCCCCACCCAATCACTCTTCTTCTCCATGGATACTGCTAACACAATTAGGGTATATAATTCAACCCTAGCATTTGATTATAACATTAAACAACTAAATTAAAATTAATTGTACAGATATTTGTGATGATTCATAGGACTGTGTTTGGTGAGTCTACGACTAACTATGCCGGAAGGAGATAATCGGCCTTGAGCTAAATCAAAATATATCCTCAAATACAAGCTCATTCATCAACAACAATCAACACACACAAGCTCATTCATCTCAGTTAACGAGTAAAAAAACATTAAATGGATCTGGTTTTTCAGATCGAAAACCAACCAAGGGTTAAGATCTCAGCAATCAAACACCGATCTTATAAATTACCAAAATATATATAAAAAAGTACCTGGTCTGCAAGAAGTAGGTGGGTTATTCTGCAAATCCTCAAACTCCTTCAGGATACACATACAAGCTCATTCATCAACAACAATCAACACATACAAGCTCATTCATCTCAGTTAACGAGTAAAAAAACATTAAATAGATTCCGGTTTTTCAGATTGAAAACCAACCTCGGGTTAAGATCTCAGCAATCAAACACCGATCTTATACATTACCAAAATATATATATAAAAAGTACCTGCGCTGCAAGAAGTCGGTGGATTATTCTGCAAATCCTCAAGTTCCTTCAAGATACGCTTCGAAGCCACGACTGGAGAACCTGAAACATGTAAGGATCGATTTGAGAGACTGCAGACAGGTGTGGCTCGTTTAAGGTCATTCTCGTCGGTGGAGTAAAATTCACCAGTGGATTGGTCGGTGTTGTCTCCTTCCGGGAGCAGTCGTAACTCAGAAGTCATGAATATCGGTTCTCATTCTTATTAAGAAAATAAGATACAATATTCTCATTCTTATTAAGAAAAATATCCTAACAAACTTCATTTACTTTTTTTTCCCTCAATAAAAAGTACTTGTATTGAATAAAAAACCGCACCGTAAAAAACAATCTGTTTTATATAACTTACATAAATATAAATAAATATATTGATTTTCAATTTTAGTTATTTTATCTTTTTTTTAATCAAAAGCCCATTTATTAAAATATAATAAAGAGTTTTGAACAAAATAGAATTGGCGCCAAATAAACCTAGCTAATACAAAGACAAAGGCTTCCCTTAAAGAGGATAGCAGCAACCATCACCTTAAATCTATGACACCAAAGCATCCAATTGAAACGAAACCCACTAAAAATAAGATTTGCTAGTCGGCAACAAAGGACAACTCGAAATGGCACGACCCATTTGAAAGGAGTGACCTTCAGCTTCAACCAGGACACACTCTTCTCTAGGTAGAAAATGGATCGAACAAGGGAGAAGAAGAGATAAAAGAGGAAGAAAAACGGAGGTCGGTTTTTTAATAGGGATAGGCTAAATTAGAGCCCAAATAATGTTAACCATTCCCAAAATTTGGAGAATTTTTTTAATCCAATAGTCAAAGAGGATTTTACCCTTTCACCAAGAATCTTTATTTTTGTCTTTTAGTGGAATGTGGGTATGGTTAGCCAATTGTGGAAGAACACAAAATTTCTCCTCCAAACAACCCTCTTATACTCTAGTCTTAACAAAAATTTCAAAAACTCCCAAAAATTCAAAAACTCCTAAAATTTCAAAAAATTCAAAAACTCACAAATAAACACTTGAAGCTCCAAAAAATCATTACTTTTTTTTATAAATTCGGAATAATCGAAGGATGGACTCTGGATGTAAGAAGCTTGCTGAGGAGCATGGGACTCCAAATATGGTAGTTGTTTAAACCAATTTTTTTATAAAAGTTTCTATTTTGGTAGACCTTCTATATTTAGAAAGGTGGAACCCGAACTACCCTGCCGGTTTCAACCCTCCAAACCGGCGGGATGAAGAACAGACATATGTAGAAGATGAAGATTCCCCGCCGGGGCAGGCCGTGTCCAACCGCCGGGGGAAGCCATGTCCACCCGCCGGGTGAGACAGCCATACCCGGCGGGGTTGTGCCACTGCATACCGGCGGGGCACCTTTTTTTTCCATAATCCAATATTGAAGTAGAGTACTGTCCCCGCCGGGGTCTGAGACTTCAACCGGCGGGGTTGGCATCCTCAACCGCCGGGGATGGCAACCTCAACCGCCGGGGTCAACACCTGTTTTTAAACTCCCATGGAGTTTGTTTTAGACCCTGACCCCCGGCGGGTGGGGAATTGTCAACCGCCGGTTGACTACATCCCCGCCGGTGTGGGAATTTTCAACCGCCGGTTGACAATGTCCCCGGCGGTGCAGACCATGTACAACCGGCGGGGAACGAATCTTCATTTTGTGTGCCTTGTCTATCCGTTGGGTTGGGGTTTTGGCTTATTTTATCCATGCTCGTATTTGATGCTTCTTTTTTAACATGTATAGGGTGATGAGTCAAAGGATTATTTGACTAGTTCGTGCATGGCGAAGGGGGAGGAGGAGGAAATACCGGTGCCTTGCTCCATCGATTATAGCGAGTTGTTCAACACCAAATTACAGTACTACTCCCGGGCAGACCTTATTGAATGGGTTAAGGAAACCGCATCGGATAACGGGTTTGTGATTATTTTACGCCGATGCGATAGACACGATCGTAAAACTCCTAGAGTAGAGTTTGTGTGCGAAAGATCCGGTGTTTACACAAAACTGGTAGACCCCAAGGATCTAAAGAGGAAGTCTACCGGAACGAAAAAATGCGGATGCCTGCTCGCCCTTAAAGGAAAGAAGATGGGTGATGATTTGTGGGGAATAGAGGTTGTGTGCGGCGTTCACAATCACAATACTACATCCTACAAAGAAGGTCATTCCTACGTGGGACGCTTTCAAAAAAGAGAGATGGATTTTGTGGTTAGTTCGAATAAAATGGGATCCCGTCCTCGTGATATTCTTGGTGGAGTGAAGAAATTGAACCCTAAGAATTCTTCTACAATCCGCACCGTGTACAACGCAATACTAAAACACCGGAAGCTCGAGAAAGGCGGTCGGTCGCAATTCCAATACTTGTTGGGTGAACTAAAGCGACTAAACTACTACGAATTCCATAGAAAGTCCGAAAACGGAAGCGATATCATAGGCGAGCTTTTTTTTGCGCACCCGGTTAGTTTGGATTTGTTACGGACATTTCCGAACGTCATTATAATGGATAACACGTACAAGGTGATCCAATACGGGATGTCGTTGTACGAGGTCGTGGGTGCGACTTGTACGGGGAAAACATTCTACATTGGATTTGCTTTTATGTCGAGTGAAAAAATCGAGGCCTACAAGTGGGTGTTAGGATGCTTACATTCGTTGATGGTAACTCACTCCATCGAATTACCATCCATTGTTTTGACGGATAGAGACTTGGCGCTTGTGAATGCGGTGGAGGAAGTGTTCCCCAATGCGACGCACATGTTGGGTCGATGACACATCAACATGAACGTCCTAGGAAAAACAAAAAAGATCATAAAGGAGAAGGTAGTGTCCAATGCCTTTTTGAAAGTGTGGAACGGAATGATGTTGGCGGAAACGGAGTTAGCGTACGAGAACTACCGGTCGGAATTGCACCGCGATTTCAAAGACTATCCGGAAGCGATTGAGTATACCGAAAGTTGGGTAGGGCCGTACGGTGACAAGTTTGTCACGTGGAGAACTAACAAGTGGATGCATTTTGGTAACCAAACTACAAACCGCGTGGAGAGCGCTCATTCGAGCCTCAAGCGTTTCATCGGTACGAGCAAAGGTAACTTTGAATCTTTTTGGTTGAAGTTGCATACTTTGATTGAATTGCAACACGGGGACATCAAGGCTTCCTTTGAAAAGAGCCGGTTGTTGGCCCTACATAAATTCACAAACATTGTGTATGGTCAACTAAAAAACAACATCTCCCACCATGCAATGGAAATTTTGGCCGACGAAGTCGAATGTGCCCGGAACATGACAATCGCACCGGATATGCCTTGCGGTTGTGCCATACGAACTACGCACGGCATGCCTTGCGCCCACGAAATATACGAGTTTGTTGCGAAAGGGATAGAGGTGCCGCTTGAGTTGTTTCATGAACATTGGAAGAGGTTAGACATCCTAGTTCGTACCAACCTCTCGACGAATGAGCAACTTAAAGCAAAGCTTGACAAACTAGTATCCGATGTCATGGCGTCCAATGACGAAGCACAGATAGAGCACATTTATAAACAATGGTTTGCCGTCGTCCATCCCGAAACAAGTAACATTTTGGAGCCATTGGTTAAGCAAAAAGCGCGCGGTCGTCCACCTAACAAACGTAAGTTATCTATTGCCACCGATGATACATCCACTTAACGCGAAAAAAGTTGGCACAAACATGTGCTTAAGGAAGGAAATGATAGTACACCATCCTTACTTGGAGACTTCAAACTTCCAACCGAAACCTCGAGCAAAGGGAAAAAAAGAAGGAGCCTAAACGTAGTTCGGGGACCACCCCCGCTCGTACGAAAGGTAGCGCTATTCCAACGCAAGCAAGTGGTACAATGCTTAGTAGTGGAACGGTGGGTTGTAGGTCAAGCTCTACGATGCCGGTGAAGGCAAGTTTTGTGGACCCCAAAGGATACATGAACCAATTCCCGATATATTTTACGCCTTTCGTAGAGTCCATTACCGATGTTAAATCCGATGGGCATTGCGGGTACCGCTCGATAGCGTACGCCTTGAACGGGAAACAAGATGGGTGGAGGTTGATAAGGGATGCCCTTTACAACGAGCTTATGGATTACGCATCGGTCTACGTAAAGATTTTTACTAGCATGGAGGATTTGATTGATGTTGCGGAGCGTGTGAAATGTTCTAGCGATGTGGGAACTAAGGACCATTGGATGTCCATGCCCGAGATGGGAGTGGCAATTGCATCTGCGTTTAACTGCATACTCCATTTTGTTGGGGTATTCCGAAATATGGATGTCGGCTTCACTTTTCTTCCGCTAAGAGGTGCACCTCCTCCGATGCCAAACCGGTTGGAAATCGGATTGGGTTGGGTCAACACCAACCATTTCGTGAACGTAAGTATTCATACAAGGGGTACGTTAATGGTAATTTTAATTTCAAGAAATTTATTTTATCGTGTTTTCGTTTTGTAGCTTGGGATTAAGGCGGAGGCCCCATGTGCTAGGATACATCCTTGTTGCTTAAAGTTGCGTTCACCAGAAGCTGAAGGTTAGGCATTGCCGATTGCATCTCGTTGCAAGAAATACGAAGAGCTTAAAAATAATTACCCCGAAGTAACCAATTTATCCGCTTTTGCTTGATGACTGATTACTAGACGATTGTAACGAATGTAAACCCTGGATGGTTTTTATGCTTTTATGGTTTTTATGTTTGGATGTTTTTTTATGTTGAAAACAATAACACTTTTCCATTCTTAATATGATGATTGCATTACAACATTGAAAACATTGCATTAAAACATTACACTTTAATTTAAAGCATTGCATAATTAGAAATACATAAGCACATAACGTAAACCAAATGATAGATAAGCTAACTCCGGGTTAGCATTGCACGTTCAGTTTTACGGGGTCGGATAGTTCATCCCGAATCCATCAGAGTCACTACTTTCCTCGGGAGTTGAGTACGTTTCAACGGCGCTGGCTATTGCATCGGCTATTTCGTTCTCCACCCGCTCTATCGCTTCCGACACCATCTCCTGCGTAATTGTAGTCTGCAATCCCATGTCGAATACCCTTCGGACTTTGGTTCGGTCTTCCCAAGGAAGTGACTCGATATTGAAAGTCACTGTTTTAAGATAAGCTAACCTATCGGCGACTTCTTCGCGGGCACGTGGTCGGGGCATTAAACATCCTGCACACGATGCCTCCCTACCGTGGTTGAAGAACATTCTGCACAGAACTGCATCGATGAAACCAGGAAACTCCTCTTGCATCGTAGCTTTGACGAAGTCGATTGCGCATAGTAGGCTTGCATCTTCGTACACATTCCAGCCGGAATCATCCATTGTCTTAACTTAAGTGTTTAGTTTCATAGTCAGGTTACAGTATTTATAGAGTTCATGCATGTGGCTCAATCATAAAAATAGTGAGCGGGAAATGGTGTTGTTTTCCCTGCTTATTATTTGCTTATTAGCGGGAGTATCATTAGGTAGGTGTTTGAATTTGGCGGGAACTTGTTCAATTGTCAAGACACGGAATCGATAACGGAGGATCAACTGGATATGGTTCGTTCTGACATTATAGACATCCGCATACAGGAAATGAGTGATTAACTTGATAGTGCCTGTTTGTATCGGTTTGAATTTCGGTTTAATTTTCTTTAGATGAATGTATGTTCAATTGTATGAGGTTGAGGTTTAATGAATGAATATCCTTACAAGAATGTATGCTCAGCTCGAATACGGTGCTATGTAAAATACAGTAACATTGAACAACAACTAGAAACCCAAACATAAACAACTTAACATTACATAAACAACTTAACACATATAATAAAAACATAACAAGTTACAACAACATTACGCAACATAAATTATAAAAACACGTTCGAATACGACAGATTGCATTATTAGTAGTCGTAACGCAAGCTGTTTAAAACATCGTCGCCATCCTCCCTTGCCATAACCATATCCTCCACATATGCTACCATATCCCTAGTGATATAGTCGCAGACGGTCATGTCCCAGACCTTTACCGCCTCCTCTTTAATTCTTCGCGGCATGAACAACAACTTCGTGAGGGGCTGCACAAAGAGGTACCGTGCCTTGATTTCGTCACGGCTGCGCACAACGACACCTCCGGTTTCTAAGTAGCCGTAGTTGTAATACATATGACACAAAACCCTTTCAAAAAATGCATCACTCCTATCTTCACCCAACTCGGCCCGAGAATCCTTGACTGCTACAAGCATATAGTAGTCTTCATTAGCGGTAAACTCCATTTGTTTCTAAGTGTTTGATGGATGTCATGTTGCTCGTTAACACTTGTATATTTATAATGGAAGTATATCGTTTGCGGGAGTTTCATTTGGCGGGAGAGTCATATGGCGCGAATTATTTTTTGGCGGGGGCAATAATTGTATTAGGTCCCCGCCGGTCCATGACTTGTCACCAGCCGGTTCACCAAATAAAATACTTCAAAAAGTTTTTAAAAAAAATTTAGCACCACCCCGCCGGGGGGGAATTTTCACCCCGGCGGGTGACAACGTCCCCGGCGGGGAGGAAATGTCCCCGCCAGTGCAGAATTTTCACACCAGCGGGCCGGTGACCCATCCTCAAAAAACATTGAGGACGGGTTGTGGTCCCCTTCCCCGCCGGGTCAACAATATTCACCCGCCGGGTGAATACTTCCCCGGAGGTTGAATATTTGTCAACCGGCGAGGTAATCGAGTGGAAATTTCAGAATTTCCACTCGATGTCAACCGGCGGGGTTAGGGACTAGCCCCGCCGGTTGACAATTCAACCCCGCCGGCGGAGTAATTTTCATCCGCCGGGGAAGTATTCACCCGACGGGTGAAAATTGTTGAACCGGCGGGGAAGGGTTATTTTTTAAAAAAAAAATGGACCAACTTATAACATGTTTTTTTTTTAACTTGAATTGGTTGAAACTATAACATGCTTTGCTTGTTTAAGACTAGAAAGTGAATGGGTATATTGATTGAATTAGATAACTTAAATTAAACGACAAGAACGAACTATAATTAAACAAACACAAAATTTTCTTAACTTCAAACTAAAATACAACAACAAAGTTTTTAAAAAACAAAACTAACTCAAATGTCAACAAGTTTAAACGTAAGGTAATGTTCACAACTAGAACAACAAGCATATAAAAAAATCCAAGCATAGTAATAAGAAGCCACGGTGCGGTAAGCTCCATAACCTTCCTCCCAAAAGCCACTATCTCGTCATTCGAGTCGTCTAACGGCCGAATACGATTAATCGTATTCACCACATCGACCGCCGACGTCTCCGTAAGAACCCGAGGTGTGATATTAAACCACCCATACTTCTTCACGTACGCCTTGTACTGGGGGGACGAGGTGTGAGTACTCTCTTCCAAAGGCCTCGAATACCTATCGATCACGTATAGGTGCTCCCTCCAGTGCGTTCAATGCCTAACCTGAACCGGATACCGAAGATGGTCTCCTCTACCAAGACCGGTTCTAGCAACGAGGGGGTCGAGCGGATTTTCTTGGATCCAACCGAACTGGCGCATCACTCGGTCGGGGTGATATGCCTCGCTCACCATCATTAAGCGAATAGGGTTTCGGTACAACCCTATTGCCTGCTCCGGCCATACCTCACGGACATTCTCGTAAGGTCGGAAAATAACCTACAAAAAAAATTATTTACACGTCAAACATTTTATATAAAGTAGATATATTTAAGTAAACGTAAAGAAGATAACTTACATCCTTTTCTCCTTGAGCCGCAAAGATCTCACGGTAGTACGGCTTCCCCCGAGCTAATGATACCGGGATCTTTTTCGGCAACCACGCCAGCATCTTCGGATCCATCGGGCTATAACCATTGTTCACTGGCGCGCGGAAGACGGGGAAGTGGTCATAGACCCAACACTCAAACAAGGCCGAGAAGCCGACCAAGGTCTTCAAGGAGTGCTTCGAGATGCCTCCCAAACTCTTGTACAGCCACACCAACGCACAAGTCCCCCATGCGTACTCACCAACCTTCTCTAAGTCCTCGAGGTGGTGGAGGAAATCGCACTGGATGTTCTTCTGGCTCGTGTTGGTGAAGATAGTACACCCGAGGAAGAACAGGATATATGCCCGAGCTGCTGCCTGCTTCATCTCCAGAGTGCAGGCGGCGTTGGAATCTAAGTACACTTCCCCTGAGAATGTGGTCCTAAGCCATCGGAGGCCGAATCCGCTCCCGTCATGCGCCTCCATGTCCTGCTGCACATCAGCAGCCGAAACTCCCAACAGCTCCCCATACCGTGCATACGTCGCCTCTAGCGGATCATGCCTAAAGAGGTCAATAATTCTCCCCTCAACCGGGAGGCCCGTAATCACATACACGTCGTCCAGTGTCAGCGTCATCTCCCCAAAGGAGAACTGGAACGTGTTCGTCTCCTGGTGCCACCTCTCACCGAAGACCTCCGCCAACTGGACGTGGTTGTTGAACCTCGGTAAATGCCGCATCAAGGGCCAAAATGGTGTCTCCTCCAGGTAGTCCCTAACCCCCAGTTGTTTGCTAAGGTCCCACTGACCAAGCAAACCATACTTCGACTGCACCGTAATGCCCGAGCGCGCCTGTAAAAAAATTAAAAAATAACTACAATGTTAAAAAATGAATTTAACTAAACAAAAAAAATAATAAATTAATTAACTTACATCGTTTTTGAAAGGCGTAGTACGCCTCGTGCTGCGCATACTCGGGGAAGAGAAGCACACTATTTTGGGATAGGAAAAGATTTTTCCATCCCTCCGCATCGGTTGGAGGCCCTTCGGCACGGACCTCTCTTCGAGGTGGTGGCAATGGGACCTCCGCTTCCTCCTCCTCCGTATCCTCCTCCTCCTCGTCCACTAGGGCACGTCGTCGGATGGGGAGCACCTATCGTGGAGGAGAAGATCGTCGATGGGGGGCATCCTTGGTGGCATCGAATTTCCGATGCCGCAACGATCGCTTGGTCGGGTCCTCGCGCACCTCGCGCACCTCGCGGTGGGGGCGAACACGCTCTGTATGATCCCCACGTTCCGGCCTAGCGGCGACCACCGGCCGTCGGCTACTACCTTCACCTTTTCTTGCCGCCTTGGCCGCCTTCTCCTTGGTTAGGCGAGGTGCTTCGTGTTGTCTGCAAAACATGTGAGAAAAAAGTTAGAAGAACATAAAAAATATACATAAAAATATAGAAGAAAAGTTAGACGAACAGGTCTTCCCCGCCGGTTAAGGTATTTTCACCCGGCGGGTGAAGACTAAAATAATTAATTTTGAGTTTTCACCCGCCGGGTGACAATTATTCACCCGGCGGGTGAAAACAAAAAACTAATTATTTTAGTTTTCACCCGCCGGGTGAATCGGGGTCCACCCGGCGGGGACCAAGAACAACTGGGTTTTCCCAGGTTCCCCCACCCGGTGAATGGCCTACACCCCGGCGGGTGAACCTGGGAAAACCCAGTTGTTCTTGGTCCCCGCCGGGTGAATGGCCTACACCCGGCGGGTGAACATGAACACCTGCAAAAAATTGGCTCCCCCGCCGGGTAACCACCAACTGACCCGGCGAGGGAACCTCGATTCAGCCATTGACGACTTCTCAAAAGCTCCAAAATCTACCTAAATCAGCCACAAACAACCTAACCTAGCATACCCTAGCATATCTAGACAACTATAAACAACATATAACACCAAATCAGCCACAAACAAACCTAACCTAGCATCAAAATCAAAAAACCTAACCTAAACCAAATATAGAAAGAAAGTACATTCAAGAGTAAAAACTTACTCTTTTCTTTTGCCCATTGTAGTTCTTGACTTGTTGTTGATGTGTAGAGATCTTCGGATTTGAATTTGGGGCTGATTTTATAAGATTGTAGAAGTTTGGAGTTTGGAGAGGTTTTAGGGTTTTGAGGCTGATTTTGGGTTGGGGCTGTTTTAGAAGTGGGAATGGTTAGTGTTTAGGGTTTTGACTTAGTAAAAAAATGAAGGGTTTTTTGGGTATTAGTTTGGGGCTACTTAAATTTTTGATGGGTATGGTTAAAATTGGGGTTGGTTAGCCAATTGGGCCCCAATTTAGCCATACCCTTTTTAATATTCACACCATTAATTTTGTATAATTTTGTAGATCACATTTTAGTTTATACTAGAAAAAGGTCCCGCGTTGTCTTGGGTTATCCATATTAAATTTAAAAAAATATTATAAATAAATCAAAATAGTGTTATTTCCATTATAATATCAAAATAAATCAATAATCGTTTTTTTCCACTCCTAAATACCTATTTTCTATTATTATCTAATAAAAGTTCATTAAACTATTTTAATACCAAATATTTTGAAAATACTTACTTATCATTCTCTAACAAATAATAACAAAAATAAGTTTTTTTTTAAGTAAAAATAAAATAGAAATCACCGTTGTGTTTATATTTACAAGACGAATCAAACAAGTGGTCTATTTGGTATGTTTGGAAAAAAAAACTGCTAAAAAATGAAGTTAGAAATGTTAAAAATTTAAAATTGCTAATTAGCAGTTTTAATTAATAATGCTAATTAGCAGTTTTAAATTTTTTAACCGTTCTAACTTTATTTTTTAGCAATTTTTTTTCCAAAAGATATTATATAGACCACTTGTTTTGTTCTTCACGTAAATATAAAAACAATGGTGGTTTCGGTTTTATTTTTGAAATTATAAATCAAAAGATGCGAACTTTAAAAAAAAATTATTTTGTTACGGTCAATAATTTTATATTATTTTTGTAGATGCTTGTACCGAATTTGGATAATCACCTTATTTTGATATCAAATGTTGATTTAGAACAAATTTTGGCACTTATATAAAAGTCTCTTAATAAAATAATTAAATACCCATTCAAAAGCTTACAACTATTTATTTTACAAAATATAATATTTAATACAATTTTCTATTTTTGTAGTTTTTAATCATAGTTTTTATAAACTAAAATAAATCAGTAGAAAGTCAATACTAGATTCGATGTTGTCAAATACGATTAACATTAGATTTGATGGTGGTTAAAGTTTTGACAACAGTAAAACAGTAGAAAGTAAAGAAGGTATTTTAGTTCAAATTCAAAATAGCTTTGACTGACGTCTCGTTTATAAGTTTTGCTTTAACCGCATAATCGGTACGATGTCCGAAGAACGATCGATAGTTTATATTCGAATCGGGTTATATTAATATGGCAGTTAGGGGTGGTAAATGATTTAGGAACCGCTGTTCAAAGCTAACAATCTGTTTATGAACTGGCGGTTTAACTGCGAAACTAGTTTATTAAGACTGCAAACCGGCAGGACCGCATAAGGAATAAACCGGCAGGACCGCAAACCATTAGGATTACAAACCGCCATGACTGCGAAACCACGGTCTATTTGTATAAAACCGCGGTTTATTTGTAAATATTACAAATGTTTTAATTTATTTATAACAAAAATGTTATATTTAAAAAATATTGAGATATTGCATATTATTATAAAATTATTATTATATTTTGGTTAATATTAATTTGTTTTAGTTATTAATATTTTAAGTGTTTTAAATATTATATAGTCCAAAATTTTAAATATTACTTATATTATTATCACATTTTGATTATTATTATTATTATTATTATTATTATTATTATTATTATTATTATTATTATTATTATTATTATTATTATTATGTTTTTAGATCTAATATTAGTAGTGTTGATTTTAATATTACAAACCAAAACTATATCTTATCATGTTAAAATATTACAAATTCTATGGTTATAATTTTAATATTACATTTTGATTACTATTGTGATTTGATTTTAAATATTACAAGTGTTTGTTATTATTTTTTAAACCAAAATCATATTTTATCATGCAAAAATATTATAAGTTATATTGTTATAATTTTAATATGACATTTTGAATTTTATTATTGTGATTAGGTTTTAAATATTACAAGTGTTATATATTATTTTTAAGTTATATTGTTATAATTTTAATATTACATTTCGAATTTTATTATTGTGATTAGGTAAAGTTGTTGTTATTATAATAAAAGGTAAAGTTTTTTTTGGATAATTTAGTCGTTCACAGTTTATACTCTTGCGGGCCAGGAGTTATACAAATGTTTTCAAATTACAATACAAAATAGTAAATAATTATTACAAACATCATTCATCTTCAGCTTCGTCGTCTTCGTAAGTAAAATCTTCATCCTCAATTGATTCACCTTTAGCTTCGTTTTCTTCCGCAATTTCTTGTTCAAGTGTATCTTCGTAATCATCCGGATAATCTTCGAAGATGTCGTCTATGTTCACTTCGTCTCTAAACTCTCTGTCTTGCATCCTTTTATCCGCCGCTGTCCAATCCTTGACTGCCACAAGCACTCCAAGTGCTTTGCCCGTCAATCTTGTTCTCTTAGTCGTGTATTGCAATCTCGATTGGCTGAAAGTACACTCACTTGCAACTGTAGACATAGGTATTGCATAAACCTCTTTAACAATCCTGCAAAGAATATGAAACTCTTCAATTTTGGTACCCCACCATCTTATGATATATTCAATACCTTTGTTTGGAAAATTCGTAAAATCAAACCTAGTGCTCAAATATCTAGACAACTCATTATCAGATTGAGGGGTTTCTGTAAATTCATTGCTTCGTAACTGATGAGTCCGAATTCTGCTTACTCCCCGGACAGGGACAGATCGGTCCAAGGCCTCCGGACCGGACAGACCACTTCGAACACTTAGCCCATTGGACTGTTCGAACTATGACAAAAGTACTAAAAAACCTAAACACTTCTTGACTAAGCTGCTTGCTCTCCTACTAAGAGCTCATGGGTCCTTGAACATGACCCGGGTCCATTAAACATGACCCGAAAACCCATAAAGCCCAAATGCAAGGGTATAAATACCCAACCACCTGCATTAAATGTGGGTAATGAAAATTAAATACAACCAGGTTGCTTAATTCTCCCTCTACTTTCTACTCTAAACATTAAACACCCATATACTTCTACAAAACTTCGAACAAATTACCAATTTACCCTCAGACGATAATTAACCTCACCAAATTGGCGACCATAGTGGGAGGAGAAGGTGCCTGAATCAAGCATTCAAAACCAGCAAGAAAAGTCAGTCTGAATGAATCCGGACACCCCAGAAGTACCACCAACTCTGCTCGAAGTGGTGGGTGAGAACAATGAATACACTATCGAAGAGCGCGATAGGCTGAAGGGTGAAATAGAAGCTTTGAGGGCAGAAAAGGCTAAGATGGGCATGCAAGAAAAGTCCAAAGCATCATTTGCTCATCACACCGATAACCCTAGAGAGCATGAGCCTTCAAAGACTCATGTGAGTACCAAAAAGACTCATGCCAGCTCCAAAAAGTCTCACCGGTCTAAACCAATAGAGAGTTCTGACTCAGGCTCAGAATCTTCTGATAGCTCTTCGGATGATGAGGGAGTTGAAGAATCCTTATCCTCTAGCAGCGACGAGGGTCGAACTAAAAAGAAGAAAAAGCAGATAAAAAAATATTCAAGAAAAAGGGATAGACATGGAAAGATGAAGAAGAATATCAGCAAAGGGTCATCTCACAGCCGGAGGCATGTAGACCGGATGCTGATGGATCCTTTCGCTTTCCACGATGAACCAAGTATCTTTGCAACTCCTAATGAGGATACTGTGTTCAGTCGTGGCAGAAACTGGAGGCAATCTCCATTATCTTCCAAAATTATGTCCGGCAACCTCCCTAAGAGGTTTGACAGCACCAAAATGGAAAAGTACGATGGTAGTACTGATCCGGACAACCATTTGGAACAATTTAAAAACTTCATGATGAATTTTGATGACGATGATAAGCTGCTTTGCAGATCATTCTCCCAATCATTTACGGGGAGTGCTCTAAAATAGTATAACAGCCTACCACAGGGTTGTATCAAGAATTTCGATACTTTTTGGGTGGCCTTTCGAAGGCAGTTTGTTGGGAGTAAAGAACTAAAGGGCAATGGGGACACAATAATCCATTGTGCCCAGGAACCAAATGAGTCATTAAAAGAATATATAAGTCGTTTTGTGAACACCAAGAATGGGTTGCCTGATTGCTCCGAACAAGTGGCAATAGCATCCCTGAGACAGGGCTTGAACCCTGGCAATTTGGCTGATTCAGTGACCAGAAAGAAGGCCATGACTTGGGGAGGGTTGCTGAATCAGGTTGGAAAACAAATTAACGTTGATGAAACGAAGAAAACCAAGGTGCACAGGCAGGTGAGGTCTACCCCGGTGGCACCAAATCCCAATCAAAATCAGTCCGGGAACAAAGCAAGAGAGACCGGACAGGGGCATGGTAGGGCAAAAGCTCAGTCTCAGCCAGCTGCTCCTGCTCAGAGTCAGCAATCCAGAAACAAGAGAGGCCCTTGGGTTCAACCGGAGTGGTTCACGGAATTGAAAGAAAAAGTGGCCACTATTTATGATAAAACAAAGGAAGAAGTGCACTATAGAAGACCGGCCACACTGCAATCTCCTAGAGAACATCGCAATAACTCTTTCTGCCAATATCACAATGATATTGGCCATACCACTGATGATTGTATAGCTTTGAAGCAAGAAGTTCAGAACTTGATTGAAAGGGGAAAGCTGGGGGCTTATGTCAAAAGAAGAGGAGGTAACAGGCCTGACAATACTCACCGGGTTGGTCCAAGTAATGCTGCTCCGGAGGGAGCCATGGTTATAATTGAGAGGTTTGATGTGGAATCTGAATACTTGGATCCTGATCCAACTCAAAACAGAGTGGGTACAATTGAGGAAGGTTCTAGGACAGTCTCCGGGCTCATTAAGTTTTTTGAGTCACTTACAATTTTCGGAGGGGATACTATGACAGCTCCTACTGCTTCTTCGAGGAAGAGGCACGTTCATACTTTAGCCACCCAGCTAGAAGAAGGCATGACTTCCTATCAGTCACAAAATCTATTCCCCTTCATTGTTTTTGATGAAGATGATTTAAGAGATATAGCTGGCCCTCATGAAGATGTTGTTGTCATAGGAGCATCCATTGGGGGCAATGACATAAGAAGAATTTTGGTGGATACGGGAAGCTCAGCCAATATCCTATTCTTAAATACATACAAGAGAATGAAAAATCCAGCTGTAATTCAGGGTTCGGACAAATCAATTGTGGGCTTTACCGGCAGCTCAGCAGATGTGATCGGAGAGTTCGAAGAAGAAGTTCTATTTGGCAAGGGCCCTTTCAAGAAAATGGTCAGTATACTTTTTATTGTGGTGGATTGTCCCACTTGCTATAATGCTATTCTAGGGAGGTCTTGGCTCTCCAGGATGCATGCAGTGGCTTCGACAGTCCACCAGTGCTTGAAATATGCTGTTCAGGGACGTGTGGGAGTTGTCCGGAGCAGTCAAAAGGTTGCAAGAGAATGTTACGCTACAACCCTGGCTCCTCGGACGTTGGGGGCAGTTCGTATCAACGAGCAATAACAATTTGAGGGGCTTTCTGGGGGTGAGGGTGAAATTGATGACCCCAGAGAGACCCCTGGAGTGTTAATACCGGTCGAAGAGGTAGAGACACATTGTTTAGAAGAAGGAAAAAGTGTCAAGATAGGGTCTAAAATGTCACCCGGTCTGAAAAGCGAAATGTTAAAGTTTTTTAAGAACCATCAGCACGTTTTTGCTTGGTGCAATGCTGATGTTACTGGGGTTCCAGCAGATGTGATATCACATCACCTATCCGTCCGGAAACACGTAGCACCAGTGGTTCAAAAGAGAAGGACTTTTTCCAAGGAAAAGGCTGATGTCATTGTACAAGAGGTTGACAGGCTCACAAAGATGGGGCATATAAAAGAGTCTCAATATCCTTTGTGGACTGCCAATCTGGTCCTGGTAAAAAAGAAAAATGGCAAATTGCGCATGTGCATTGACTTCACAGATCTCAATAGAGCTTGCCCAAAAGATTT
This sequence comes from Limnanthes douglasii subsp. nivea, assembly GCA_036936605.1. Classification (NCBI taxonomy): domain Eukaryota; kingdom Viridiplantae; phylum Streptophyta; class Magnoliopsida; order Brassicales; family Limnanthaceae; genus Limnanthes; species Limnanthes douglasii. The sequence continues at coordinate 40,471,249 of JAUPFV010000002.1, forward strand.
GTATCCAGTCCCCCGGATTGATCAGCTAGTAGACTCCACCTCTGGGAACAAGCTGCTATCCTTTATGGATGCCTTCTCCGGATACAATCAGATCCAAGTAGATCCAAAGGATCAAGAGCATACCACATTTGTTACTGACAGGGGTCTTCATTGCTACAAAGTAATGCCATTTTGGTTGAAAAATGCTGGGGCTACTTATCAGAGATTGGTGAATAAAGCTTTTGCTGATCAAATTGGAAGAAATATGGAAGTATACATCGATGACATGATGGTGAAGAGTGTGGATGAGCAATTGCATTTGGTAGACTCCACCTCTGGGAACAAGCTGCTATCCTTTATGGATGCCTTCTCCGGATACAATCAGATCCAAGTAGATCCAAAGGATCAAGAGCATACCACATTTGTTACTGACAGGGGTCTTCATTGCTACAAAGTAATGCCATTTTGGTTGAAAAATGCTGGGGCTACTTATCAGAGATTGGTGAATAAAGCTTTTGCTGATCAAATTGGAAGAAATATGGAAGTATACATCGATGACATGATGGTGAAGAGTGTGGATGAGCAATTGCATTTGGTAGACCTCCAAGAAACTTTTGCCAACTTGGTAAAAGTGAATTTGAAGTTAAACCCAGAAAAATGTGTATTCGGAGTGCAGTCCGGGAAGTTTCTAGGCTATATTATAAGTGAGCATGGGATACAGCCCGATCCGGACCAGCTTAATGCTCTATTCCAAATGGAGCCTCCTCGAAATATTAAATAAGTACAGCAACTTACGGGGAGATTAGCGGCTTTAAACAGATTTATCTCAAGGTCTTCGGACAGGTGCGCCCCGTTCTTTCAAACCTTGAAGGGTGTGAAGGGATTTGATTGGACCTCACAGTATGATGAGGCTTTCAATGAGATCAAGAAGCACATGTCCTCCCCCAAAACTTTGTTTAAACCAGTTGATGGGGAGATACTCTTCGTATATTTGGCAGTTTCAAGTTGTGCCATCAGTGCTGTGTTGGTAAGAGAAGTGGATAGTTATCCCCATCCGGTGTACTATATTAGCAAAAGTTTGATAGATGCAGAAAGGCGTTACTTGAAACTCGAAAAGTTAGCATTAGCCCTGGTAATAGCTGCAAGAAAAATGAGGCCTTATTTCCAGGCTCATCCTATCATCGTCCGGACTTCTTTTCCCTTGAAGAATGTCCTCCAAAAGGCAGACATTTCAAGCAGGATGACTAAATGGTCAGTAGAATTGGGGGATTTCGACATAGATTTTGCTCCTCGAACAGCAGTCAAGGCCCAAGCTGTGGCTAATTTTTTGGTTGAATTTCGCTCCGACAGAGATTCAGAGCATACTACTAACATAAAAGATAAAAAGGTATGGGTCATCCGGACGGATGGTGGATCTAGCACCATGGGATGTGGTGCAGGGGTGTGTTTGACTTCTCCATATGGTGACAAAATGTACCAAGCTATATGTTTTGCTTTCAGGGCTTCCAATAATGAGTCTGAGTACGAAGCGGCTATAGCTGGATTAAAGTTAGCCTACATTTGTGGGGCTAAGAGGGTCAGGCTACTGAGTGACTCTCAACTTCTTATTCACCATGCCCAAGGTCAATCTGAGGCTAAAAAGGAGCAGCTTGTGAAATATTTACGCCTTCTTAAAAATGAAGCATTCAAGTTTAAAAGTATTAGTTATGAGCATATACCCCGGACAGAAAATGATTTAGCAGACTCATTGGCAACCATAGCATACACGGAGTCATATCCATGGATCCATGTGCTGGAAAGGCCCTCCATTCAACTAAATATGGGTAAAGAAGAGGAAATTTTTGAAGTACAGGTGAAACAACCTCAGGACTGGAGGTTTCCTCTCCTGCAATACCTCTCCGATGGTATCGTGCCTATGGATAAATCACTGGCAAGAACATTGAAACACAAGGCTCGTGGTTTTATCATATTGAGAGACGTTTTGTATAAAAAGTCTTACAGTAAACCTCTTATGCGCTATTTGGGGGATGATGAGTCTCAAGTAGTCCTCTCTGAATCGTATGATGGTGAGGGATCACCTCATTGTGGATTCAGGGCTTTAACAAGGAGAGTTTTACTGGCCGGTTACTATTGGGCATCTATCATGAAAGATGCTAAGGAACTGGTAAGAATGTGTGACCCATGCCAGAGGTACAGCAATGAAATTCATGTCCCAGCCATTCCTTTAGAGTCAATTTCTGAGCCTATACCTTTTGCTCGATGGGGGTTGGATTTAGTAGGGCCTCTCCCTATGGCATCCGGAGGGCGCAGAACTATAATTGTTGCTATAGATTACTTTTCGAAGTGGATTGAAGCAGCCCCTCTAGCAGGAACAACGTCAAAAGCTGTCATAAAATTCATTCTATCCAACATCTGTTGCAGATTTGGTGTCCCACGAAAGATAACAACAGACAATGGGCCACAGTTCGACAATAAGAAAATGGAAAGCTTCTGTGCCTCAAGGGGTATACAACATTGTTTATCTTCACCTTTCCACCCACAAGCAAATGGACAAGTTGAAGTGGCTAACATAACTATACTGTCCGGTTTGAAGAAGAATTTGGAAGGGGCTGCTGGGAAGTGGCCTAGTTATTTACAAGAGGTCTTGTGGGCCTACCGGACAACACCTGGAGCTGCAACACAGGAGTCACCCTTTGTTTTGGTCTATGGGATGGATGCAGTAGCTCCCATGGAAGCAACTCTCCCATCGTTTCGTGTTCACAACTTCTCCGCATGCGCTAACGAAGTGGCAATCAGAGGTCAGCTCGATCTAGTAGAAGAAAGACGAGTTAAAGCTCACCTTAGAGTTGCACACTATCAGGGTTTGATAAGAAGCAAATTTGCTTCCAGAGTTAAAAGAAGAGATTTCCAACCGGGGGACAAGGTATTGAGGAAAGTCTTCTTACACACTAAACAAAAACTGTTTGGAAAATTGGCTCCGACTTGGGAAGGACCTTATATGGTTGTTGAAAGGCTTAAACCTGGAACATATTGGCTAGAAGACAAGGATGGAAGAGTTCTGACCCACCCTTGGAATATCGAACATCTCCGGATGTACTTGGAGTAGTATTTGTGTAAATATTTACTTGTTTAAACATCCATGTAAATATTTTGGGGCATACTCTTTCCTCCCTGGTGGCACGGGGAGGTTTTAATGAGGTGTCCGGGTTCTAAATAAAATTTGATGCCTTCTTAAAAAATTTCTGAAGTGTTTTAATTTTGTCCCTTGTCACAACATCCAGATTGAAATAAAAGAGTGATGACCACTTAAACATTCGTCATCGGAGAATTTAAACACTCTCACTATGAAATAACTAAGGGTTATTTAAACTCTAGCCATCAAAATTGGAACAGACTATGAAAAAATGTGAGAATTGTGCAAAACAAAGATATTCATTAAAACAACTTAAGTGCCTTGGCCATCCAAGGACTTTCAAATCGTCAAAACAGAGTGAAGGATCTATCCGGTCAAATACTGGACACATTAACAAAAAAGAGTGCCTTGGCTTTCCAAGGACTTTAGTTTAGATAACATGAAAAGTAAAAAGTAATTCGTAAATTAAGGTTAAGCCTTGGAAGATGGCTCAGCTTCATCTGTCTTCTTCTTCCCCTTGGGATCATCTTTCTCTTCGTCTGGGCTCTCCCCGGTGTTTTCTTCGTCATCGGATGAGGAGGCACTGGAGAAACCAAACCTGTCACCTTCGGCCATTGTATGATATGGGAGGTCATCAGACTCTACGTGAAGCCATAAATCCCCTAGGTTCCTCTTCGGAAACTTCTCATGGAAGAGCAAAACCATGTCAGACCTCACCTTGGCATACATTTCCTCTTGGGTGTCGATCATGTTGTTGGCATAAACGTCGATCTTGGCTTGAGTTTTGGCCTCCTGCTCCCTTAGCAAAGTAGCTTTCTCCTCGGCAGCCTTGGACACTGAATTCTCAAGAGCAATCTTGTCACTGGTTAAGTTGGTGATGATTTGGTCCTTGGCCTTGGTCTCCCGTCTTGAAGTGGCAAGATCTTTCTCCAATCCAGACAGCTTCTCCCGGAGCTCTGTGATAGTGTTCTCCAGTGTGGTGACTTTTGTGGTACTCACCTCCTGGTTTCTCTTCAGCTCTTCGTTTTCTTCCTTTAAAATGTCAGCATTCGAAGTAGCAGTAAGAAGATCGTCGGACATCTTCTCTTTGCTAGACTTAAGGTCTTTGATGATGTCTGCCTGATTTCGAACTTGCTTTTCCAACGCAAGCACCGATTGAACATTGCTTAACAAAGAGTAAGCTATAGCATCCTTATCACTTGAAACAGTAAAGGTCTTACCATTAAAAGTGACTAAGTTTGAAGTGCTCGGAGGGAGATAAGGCCCGGCGAAATCATCTCTGGGAAGATTCATGAAGTACTCACCAAGCCCACCAAGACCAGTGATGTCCACACCGTCAATGCTAAGATCTCCCAGTTCAACCTCATCGGTTTGGAAGTCACCAGGTATCTCTTATGCTTGTGTTGGGTCAGAGGGGTCAACTTGGGGAGGAGGCTCTGAAGTCCGGAGAGAAATCTCGTCACCCTTAGAGGTCTTTTTCTTCTTGGCCTCCCTGTCTTTGCTTTCACCTCCCCGTTTACGATCTCTTTTGGAAGCCCTTGGAGGGTTTGGGGAGTGCACTTTTTGCCTTTCAGTCTCCTGCTCCACCATTTCTAAGAGAACAACATCAATTTGACTGGGGACTGGCCCCTCCGGATGTATTGAAGCATCCTCCTCCACCTCTCCAGGGTTAGCTTCACCAACCACTTTCTTGCCTTTATTTTTGCCTTTTATCTTGCTCGGGGCTTTGTCCCGGCCTGGCAAGTAGAGTGTCCCATCTGGCTCATGCGTCCTTTTGAGCACAACATCCGGAGGAGGCTGAGTGGTGAGCTCCTCCCAAGTTAAGTCTCTCCGACCTGTGGTGTTCCACAAATGAGACCTTGCCAAGTTGCCTCCAGTAAAAGCAGCATGGAACCGGTTCCCCCACTTCTCAGCAGTCCAAGCATTGATTTTGGTGCAAGTAGCCTGCCCGGTTTTCAAGTGGTCACTGAAGTCCTTGGGCAGTTCTGCTAAGACAAAAATAAAACAAATTAATTTAAACTAACTTTAAAAAAAAAGATAAAAGTGTAAAGCATGAGACTTACGGTCACTCCTCCACCTGCTTGTGAGAAGACTCGGGTTGACACCAGACTTAAGTTTCTGCCCATTCTCCCATGCACCACTTACGAACAGGAACTGGGTCTTCCAATTCCTCTCCGACTCTAGCAAGTCATCCACAGCTTTGAAGTTATCCCCCATGTTGAAATGGTAGAAGGGGATGTGATGGTTTCTGCAGAGACTGGCCACAGCAGCAAACTCCTCCATTGGTAGAGGGATCCCGGAGAGCCTTGAAGCCATAATGCTAGCCATGAGGGTGTACTAGGCATTGGGGCTCAGCTGGCTCGGACAAAGCTTTATCAGATGGAAGTATCTGACAATTTCTGGGTCTAGAGGGAATCTAAGTCCCCAATTGAACAGCTCCGTGAAGATGACAATTTCGCTTAATTTGCAGTCCATAGGAGTCTCTCGGTGTATGGGGATCCTGATCTTCACGTTCTCCAGTATACCCCACTTCGTACGCATCCGGCCCAGTTCAGCTGTGTGGATGAATGCGTAGTTAATCTTTTGCAGGGCGAGGAGGTACTTGATATTAACCTTGTGAAAACAAGGCCCCACCCTTCCTTCGAGACTCTCCGGCAGATCCGGATGCCTCAAGCACAAATTCTTTTTGCCTTTGTCTTTTTTGGCAACAACAGCACTACTGGACTGACCAGAGGGCTCAAACTCAAATAGAGCCTCTTCGACAGAGTCCTCCATTACTTCCTCCATGAGTATTGAGGGGTTTTCAGCAGCTGTGGTAAGGGGAAGGTTCAGAATTGGCTCAGCTTGGCTTCCAGACTGTTGAGTTCCAGTATTTTCTTGGTTCTTGGCCTCCGGTTGGGGCTCTGATACAGATGTGTCCCTCCGGGGACTTAAACTAATGCCTTCTGGACCGGACAGCCTGTCCTTGGGAACTTTAATGGGCACTTCTGACCCTATACCACTGTGTTTGGCACCCGATTTTGAGGGGGTTCCCTTGGAAGCTTGACCCTTAACTAACCGGCCTTTTCTCCGGTCAACTAGTTTTTGAGGGGAATGTTCAGTGTCTGACCCCATAGCTATGAAGGGGGAGAGTTTTTTGAAACTGGTTACAGTAACACCTGGCTCAACCACAGGTTCCGATTCTTGAACCGAAGAACCTGAGATAATGGGGGAGAGATTGGTTTGAAATAACCTTTTCGGCTTGATGCCTTTAGAGGAAGAAGAGCCTTGATCTGACTCTATGGCTGAAGTTACTGGTCTGTTGATGGGCGAAACGGGTAGTCCTGCTGCGATGCGTCTTTCCCTTTCGACCTTTTGCACCTTTTCTAATTCAGAGAGGTTGAGCCACCCACCTTTGATCAGAGCGTTCCTCGCTGTAAACATAAACAATATGGGCAAAGTTTTTCTTTGGAGAGAAAAAGCTTTAAGAAGTTGAAGAGTAAATATGAGAGAGATGGTAAAACAGTAGAAAGTGTTTTAATTTATAGTAAATCTGAAAAAGGAGTTTGATTCCTAGGAGAATTCGAAAAGATTGGTAATGATTAAAGACGGCGCTGATGTCACCAACTTTAATAAAGAGGTTGCTTTTCGAAGAAGGTGGGTTCGAAATTCAAGGTGAAAAAATGGCTGAAGCAACCAACCAAAAAGCGACACGTGTCCCATAAACTCTGGCAAAAAACTGTTTGGATTCACGAAGCTTTATCAGTCCGGATAAACTGTTCGAACTATGACAAAAGTAGTAAAAAACCTAAACACTTCTTGACTAAGCTGTTTGCTCTCCTACTAAGAGCTCATGGGTCCTTGAACATGACCCGGGTCCATTAAACATGACCCGAAAACCCATAAAGCCCAAATGCAAGGGTATAAATACCCAACCACCTGCATTAAATGTGGGTAATGAAAATTAAATACAACCAGGCTGCTTAATTCTCCCTCTACTTTCTACTCTAAACATTAAACACCCATATACTTCTACAAAACTTCGAACAAATTACCAATTTACCCTCAGACGATAATTAACCTCACGAGTAACATTGCCATTTGAACATAGTTAGTAGAACATCTCCCTCTACCCCTATTGTTACTACTCCTTAGATTTATAGTTGAATTTGATCTATATCTTACAGCATACTTATCATAGATATTATACAAACATTCATATATACCGGTAATATACCCTTTAGGGTCAATTGGTTCCTTCGGTGGTTTAGTTATAGAAAACTGTACAGATCGATAAAATCATTTAACTAGCCATTCAAATTTATCTTTTCGTGAAAAAGGATCTAAAAGGCAAGCAAATGAATAACTATCATGGATTAGATGAAAATACTTTGTGAACTTATATTCCATTTCGGGCACCATGTCTACGCATACATAATTTGATCTAAATTCATTCATATGCATGGCAAGATTAGTAATCGTGAAAAGGTCAAATGAGCATTAGGTTGATTTTGTGAAGAAAATGTTAGAGTGTTTTCTTTAAAAAAATTTAAAAATCTTAACATGTGTGCACAATATTTCCAATGTTCGTTGTCAATTGGTGTTTCAGGATAAGATGCATTATAAAGCGTCATAATCTCTTCTTTAATAACATGCGCACGTGCAAGCATTGTGTAAGTAGAATTCCATCTAGTTTCGACATCTAATATAAGTTTCTTATATTTTTTCCCATTTGAAGTAACAAGTGTTTTAAAAGCTCTTTTTTTAGCATCGGATGTCGAGCAAAATAGGATCCCATTTTTTATAGGGGCAATACAATCACCTATAACCTTACGTATTCCGTCTTTCGCAATTAATTGAAGTACGTGGCATAAACATTTGGTGTGAAACAATTTTGGAAAAGGGGGATTGCAATCTTGTATAAGCAATTTTATAGCATTAATATTAGAAGCTGCATTATCCAACAAAATAGACATAATCTTGTTTTTAATGCCATAAACATTCATGCATTCAATCATACTCTCCCTAATTAATTGTGCGTTATGCTTCCCAATTGATTCAAACCATATAATTCTCCTTTGGAGGACCCATTCGGCATCCATCCAATGAAGGGTAACATATACCATATCAAAATCATTAAAAGTAGCTATGTCACTAGTAATCGAAACATTCCATGGCAAAGTCAGCATAGTTTGAATAATGCCTTTTTTTCTTTTTAAATAATATTTAAAGGCTAGCGATCGTAAAGAGCTACGTGGAATGCGTTTTGCATGTGGGTTTACCCCAGCTTGCATCCAATTTTCGTATCTCCAAGAATCCCCAAAACTAAATGGTTGTAAACTACCGACTGCATAAATCATTGTTTCTTCCCTATACGTATCGTGGTTAAACTCAAAAGGAAGACCTGTTTGAGGGTTCATGCAAACATTATTTGGGTTAGGTTTTGTAGGATCATATACTTGATGTTTCAATAAATGTTTTACCATATTGCTAGTGCCCATATTTCTATTTCCACTTACGTGAAGATAACATTTTTTGCACACGTTACAAATACTAGAATAATCATCTTCTGATGGAGTATAGTGTTTTCAAATCCAAGATGTTTTCTTACGAGATCTCGACCCACCACTAGTACTTCCACCACCACTTTCGTGGGAGGAGAGTGTGTCAACGTGAGGGAAGTCTGTAGAAAATTCATCTATGGTATTGAGATCCACATTAGAGGGTGGGTTTACCCCAGTATTTCTACGTTTTGAATTCATTTTAAAACTAATAACAATTTTTTTGTAAATATGCAATAAAATACTAATGGGAACTAATTAATATTGCAAATAATAAAATCTAAATTTAGACTAATAACAAGATAGAACAACTAAATTTAGACTAATAACAACTAAGAAACAATTTGCGGAAAAACAAAAATCAAACAATTTCGAAAGTAGAAGTAGAATATGTAAAATAAGTAATTATAGTTTTCTAGAATTTTCAAACAAGTAGATAGATTTAGAGAGAAGTAGAGAGTTGTTTGAGAGGTGTGAGTATTGAGTTGGGGTCTCCTCTATTTATAGGGGAGACCTAAAAAAAACGAAAAAAATAATAATTTCCGGACCATCCGGACCAATGTCCGGATGGTCCGGACACACGGTCCGGGGCATCCGGACAGAGAATTCGGACCATCCGGATATCAAACCGGATACTCCGGACCTCAACAGCTAGTTGAATTCAACTAGACGTCACCATTTCGAATGTGCGGACCATCCGAAATCTATTCTATTTTTCACACAACCTCAAATCTATCTCTTCTCCACTACAAATCTATCTCTTCTCCACTACAAATCCATCTCTTATCCACTACAAATCTATCTCTTCCCCACTACAAACCTATCTCTTCTCTAGTACAAATCTATCTCTTCTCCACTACACTTCTCTAAATTATTTTTATAATTTTCAAACACTATTTTAAATTTCAGGTTTCGCTAAATGTCTTCGAAAAGATCAAAGCAAGCCCGTCAAGGTGGAGGAGCTGAATCAACCTCGAGACGAATGAGAGAGATCGAAGAGTTTCTGTATGAAGAGATGGAGGTAACGGAGAGCGCGACTATCGAACATCGCGGCGAAGGGGAGCTTCACATCCGTAATCCGGAAGGAGGACGAGGTGTAACCAAAATTTGGTCGGGTATGTATTTGGACTACGATGAACTGATCCAAGTAGAGGGTATGCAAAAAAATTTCAAACTTATTGAACCTCCTAATGGCCTAAGTTGGATGACACTAGCTAGATTCAAATGTGATTGGTATCTAAAACTAGTACGCAAGTTTTATGCCACCGCACAATTAATTGAGAATGATCCAAATGGTAGAGATTTAGGAATGAATTGTTTGGTTGATGGTAAACCCTATAGTTTTTTTGAAACTGATTTCGAAGATATTTTTTTCGTTCCAACCCATGATATATATACCGGTAATAAATTACCTTCCATTAGTTATCACCCTTCGAACTGGGGTGCTGATTGGCCTATGTCTTACGAAGAAGCAGTAGAGCTTCTTACTTGTCCTGGTGCGGAAGCTCCGAAAATTAGCGGTAAATTTCGAGCCATGCGGGGTAATTTGGATGCTAATGAAAAATTAGCTTTGAAATTGGTAAATAGTATATTTCTTCCCCCTAGTAACAATGATTCACAACTTTCATATATTCAAACATTTGTTACTGCTTTTATCGTCCGAAATCAGGGAATAATTAGTTTACCTAGCTTGATGATTCGAAATATGGCTACGAGGTGTGGTACGGATAAACTACCTTATGGGATGATAGTGAGTTACTTGCTTGTTTCGAAAGGAGCTGATGTGAGTATGTACACTCCGATGAAGGTGAGGCCGACTAGTGCTATAGGTAGAAACTCTTTGCGTTTGCAGGAAATATACTCTTGGGATGGAGAGTTGATGTCAAAATTGGAGGCATGGAACCACCATAGACCCGAGTTGAATCAGATATGGACTGCATATTTCATATTTATATTAGGATTGATAAAAATTACATATTTCATATTTGCATTTGTTTTTTTATATTTTTTTAATAATATTAATATTAATTGCATATTAGTTTAAGTATGAATTTTTATAAATATTTAATTCTTACTAAAATTAATTGTATGTTAGTTTAAGGGTGAATTTTTATAAGTATTTAATTCTTACCAAATAAAAAAAATATTTTTTAATAATTAAGTAAAAAAAATATTTATAAAATTATTTATTATTTTTGAATGACTTACATTTTATATTTGTCTAAAAAATATTTAATAAATATATTTAACAAAATACAAATATGTACTAAGTTATGAATTATTGTATATCGTTAAAAATATACAATATTTTACAACTACTTTTTTATATATTAGGATTATATTAGAGTTTTTATATTATATCATGAACATATTAATTAATTGTATGTCTTCCTTTAATAGAGTATATTATAAAATTACGGGAATTGCTAAAAGGAAAGTCAAAACTATCGTGTGAAGTCGTTTTTTTCGTTTTACAATATTTACAAAATTGTCATTAGGCTAAAAACCCAAAAATCCTTTGAAATTCAAAAAAACTACGATCCATGCTATTGAGAACTTCAACCTACTCTATGAAGTTGCAAACACAATTTCAAACACCAATTATACTTCATCTTTTTAAAACTACTAAAAATAGAAACTCAGCAACCAACAAAACCCATTTTCTCAAAAACTTCAAAACATTTGTAATATGGTCGCGAAAGAGTCGTAACCAGCAGAACATCATAGATGCCGAGGAGGTACATTGCATTTCCATCTCTCATTTTCGATAAAAAAAATAGATTTTTGTAAAAAAAAACCCATTTTTGGTGTTCTTCGCCACTCATTGGCGTGCGCGATAGTGCGTACGCCAACATAATGGAGTAAAACACCATGACCATGTCATTTGTTGGGGTGAACACCTTTTAGCCGCCACATGTGTGGCGTGTGGAGGGTGTTTTATGACATCAGGTGGCGTGGTGATGGTGTTGTACGCCAATACGTTGGTGGAATTGCCTAAATTAATCTGGAATGCGAGTTTAATTGGTTTATCTACTTCTTACATATTGTAGGAGGTGAGCCAATGCGATATTTCGTTTGTTTCGGACTACGCTTACCATTTCACCACTCACGACGAGTATAGCTTAGACTCGATGACCGAGTGGGTAAAAACTACGGGGAAGTCGTTAGGTTTTTCGATTAACGTAACATCTAAAGAGGTTGGGAAAAAAAGAGAACACCGCGAGTAGATTATCGGTGTGAGCGATCCGAAAATTTTAAGTCGTCCGTTAAAAAGTGCGACCGTAAGCGTAAGGCTACCGGTAGAAAAAAATAAATTGCTCTTTTCATTTGGTAGGCAATCCGGTAAAAGGAGACGCTAAGTGAGCTCTGAGTATCCTTTCCGGGATGCACAACCACGAACCGATTAAGTATGCACAAGGACATTTGCAATTGTCCAAGTTAAAACGGAAGGAAAAAGAGCTCGTTGATCTTTTGATGGTGAACGGAACAAGTCCGCGACAAATATTTGGTGCTTTAAAGAAGGCCGATCCGGAGAATGCTTCAAATATTCGCTACGTTTACAATCACCGTTAAAGAACGAGGATGGTTGAAAACGGTGGTCGATCCCAAATGCAATGCTTGTTAGTTAAATTACAATTGCACAAGTACGAGTATTGTGTATGGACGGACAATAATGGCTCTAACGTTATAACCGATTTATTTTTTCGCGCATCCACTTAGTATTGATTTACTACGGACCTTCCCACATTTGCTAATCATGGATATCATGTATAAAGTTATTCGTTACAGGATGCCTTTGTTCAAAATAGTCAGGGTAACATCGACCAACAAAACGTTTTGCACTGGTTTCACATTTATGGTGAGTAAAAAACAAGACACAATGGTCATTAGAATGCTTGGAAACGCTAATGGAGGAGAATGAATGTGAACTGCCTTGTGTTATCGTTACAGACTGTGAACTAGCCTTGATGAATAACATCGACAAAATATTTCCTAGCGCTAGTCATATGTTATGCGAGTTGCATAACAACAAGAATGTTAACGGAAAACAAAATGTTTAAAGACAGAAAAATATTATTCTTTATAAAATTATATTTTCGTAAATTATTGGTTATTTAATAACTTAATTAACTAATATAGGACAATCAACTATTAGTATAAAAATATATCTATCCCATATAAAAATATATTAAATAAATAACTTAAACAAAATTAAAATACTCACAATAAAACAAATCAATATATATATATATATATTGTAATTTATTAATTCAAAGTATATTTAAGTAAACAAAAGAAATCAATATTTTATAATTTGTAATTTTAAAAGTTATTTGTATTATCAAAAGATAGAAAAGCATAGTTTATTATGAAAAAATTAAAAAAATAAATATCTCTTAACAATAATTAAAATATTCTTTTTTGTATTAATTGTTATATGTTTTTCGAAATTTATTTTATTGATAAAAAAATATTGTTCTTATTTGCTAAGAATCTAATATGCAATTAATAAAATTGTATTAAAAATAAGTTTTTTTATTAATATAATTTTAAAAATATTATATTTTGTATTAATTATTATTTATTTTTGGAAATTTATGTTATTGTTAAAATTATTTTCTTAAATGGAAGAATCTAATGTGCAATTTATAGAAGTCTAATTAAAAATAATTTTTTTATTAATATAAATTTAAAAATAACATACCTCAAATTTGCACTAATTCATCAGAGGGGCCTCAGGTACGGAAAATCATGTGAACAATAATTTTTCTTTTACAAACGCTCAATTAAAAAAGCTAAAGCAATAAAATCTAATTTAAATAGAATGAGATTCACTCATTAGATAAACAGATAAACAAAGAGACACTTACCCGCCCCAAAGGGGTAGCCGAGGTCATGAGTTCGAGTCCCTCTACATACGGTTTCTCGGTTGAGCCTGTCACCTTGTGTGGTTTACCTTTTGGCGTCGGTTTGCAGGCTATCGCGTCAGACTGAGGGTTTACGATGTGCGCATTCATTGCACTCTGAGTAGCGACTGTGGGTTCCCTTCGGAAAAAAAAAGTGACATTTATTTTGTGTAAGGCATTCTTGTGACCAAATGACATGAGTTCGAGTCGCTCTACATACACTTTTTTGGCTGAGCCTATCACCTTTTGTGGTTTACCTTCTTGCGTTGGTTTGCATGCTATTGCGTCAGATTGAAGGTTTACCTTGTCCGCACTCATTGCACTCTGAATAGCGGCTGCAGATTCACTCCAAAAAAACAGACACTTACCTGATAAGAATTTTTGAGTTAATGAATTTGTTTTTATTTTTGTAAAACAAATAAAAAAAATAATCTATAAAACAATAGAAAAAGAAAAGATCATTAGAAGAACCGATATGAATTTAGTTTTTAAAATAAAAAGAAGTAAAATAGCGAATATGAATGTAAAAAAAATCCAGAATATAAACAAAATTACTTTACATAGGCTAAAAGCTGAATGAATTTTGAGAGAATTTGGTAAGAGAATGAGTGAGAAAGACAGATGCAAAATAACCTTTTTAATTTTTTAATTAATATAATACTAAAAATAACATCTCTCAAACTCTCTAGAAACCTAACCCATCTTCACCTCCATTGCAAAAACTCAAGCCTGATCTTCTTAGCTTTTCATCTTCTATCCCCACTACAAGCCTTTTGGCTTGCAGATGGGGAAGGAAACGCCACCCTTTCCTCATTTCGAAATTCGAAATCTCTCCAAGACCCACACTCTCACTCTCAACCTCCATTAATGGAGTCCCATAACTCTTTAAAGAAAACCCAGTCACCTATGATAAGGAATCAAACCCTAAACTCTCTTGGCAAGCGAAATAATAAATACGGAAAAGCTTTTCACCTTCTCTGCCAAACAGTAGATGGCGGAGCTTTCAACCCCCACTCTACTCTTCTTATTTCGTCATTAATGGAGGTCACCACGCCCCTATTAATGACAGAAACAGAGACTTTAATGCCCCATGAATACACCTCCACGCCCAGCCTCCAAACGTCAGCCAATCACATCGGTTGCGTTTCCAAGACAGTCGCCATGAATACGAAGCTCGCCATGAATACGAAGCACGGCGCCCAACTCTCACTCCTACAAGCAGCGCCGGCCATGGCTTCAGACCCGAGAAAACACTCCTCATCTCCCGCTGCACTGCCTCGAAAAAACCCTCCCAATAGCAAGCAACCCAACCTGGATCTACATTCCTTTTGCTGTGCTTGTCTCTCTCCCCTCCTGACCAATCGAGAGAGCAAAGCATGCACAGCAATTAATGCTCACTACCCTCTCTCTTCATTAAATTTGCTTCTAACGTACAAGCATAATCCTACCTCTTATATCGAGTCTCTTCTACCCCCTCGCCTACCGCCTACCTCCCTCTCTCCTTTAAATCCTCAACCTTTCTCACACTTCATCATCGTAAACTCTCCTCACCACCACTCTTTTCAAAACCCCAAACTCTCTCTGAAAACCACCAAACAGTTACCAAAAAACACAAAAACCGCTCCCACTCTTCTATCCTACCCCACTGAAAACCATCTCACGAAAACTCCCTCTGTGTCCTCTTTCAAATCGGAAACAGCCCCCTCTGTTCCCTCTCGACCTCCATCACAAACCACTGTCCTCCACTTACTCCTCCCGCCCTACCCGATCCATTTCAACTCTACCGCAAAACCTCCACCCTACCCGACTCTCTCCACCTTCTCATCCCCACCACCACTTTCCAAACCCCTCTCATCGCTCATCCCCTCAAAAAGCCGCCTCTCCCTACGGCACTACTCCTCATCTCACTCTCGAGTCCCAAAAATGGTGGAAACAAGACGGAGTTCCTCCTCCAGGCGCCCCAACCGTAAGATCACTCCCCGATTCAACGAGAAACACGCCCCTCCTTCACCGATCACCTCCTCGAGACCTTCCAGTCCAAGCACATCCCTATCGTTGGAAACCCGGTCTTCATCACCCTCTTCCAACTCACCCCCGCAAACAGCCGGCATGCATGGACTACCTCTGTCCGTGCATGGCTCACCTCCACCAATCTCTCCCAATCGCAAGCATCTGCCCAAGCCGATCTCTGACTCCGACATGCAGGAAAGAGCCCCTTCCCCTTTGTCCCTATCCCCTCCGGGAACAAAAACTATCGCCTTAGAAAGCTCGGAGGAGGAAGACCCATCGGAAATCGAACCGACGCCGACAAGAGACCAGCAACTACAAGCAAACTTCGACAGCAACAACAGACTCCTCAAAGCCATCACAGACCTCGAAGACAATCCGCGGCCCAATATCTTCACGCCGGAATCTCTCTCAAAATCTGGCCTGCATGGAAGTGAATCGGCCTCCATTCCTGGTCTGGCGCGAACTTCTCAGATCAACCCTCACACCCCCCAACCGCCTCCTCCTGCTCCGCCCCAATCTTCCCAACCGTTACAACCGCCCTCAAATCAATCAAACAGCTCTGCCTCATCCTCCTTCTCAAACCCTCTAACCCTAACCCCATGCAAGCAACTCCCCGCGCATGCAAACCCCATCTGCATGCACGACCCAACCCTGGCAAGCTTTCTGTCACTAGCCCCTCCCCCCTCGATCGTGGAAACCACATCCATAACCAGTCGTTATTTATACAACAATACCCACCCTCCAACCCTCCCCACCCAAACCAACTCCCCTCGCACCAGTGTTCTCTCCACGGCGGTATTCAACCTCCAACAAGCCATCCAGGCTAGTAAAGCCCTATCGCCCCTCCCCAGAATTCAGAACCAACCATCCACCATCATCCATGCGACTGCTCCACTACCAACCCAAACACCAAAACTGAATCCGATCCCTTCCCCTACGACCTTTCCTGAATCCTTCCCTGGACGAAATAGCAAAGGATACGCATTCTCTCGACCTTCGAAGGCCCACCGCCCTCTTGGAATCCGACCAGACCCCTCTGACCCTTGGAGACAAAACAGCGCCTTCCGACAATTCCGAGGAAAAAACAGCAGCATCCCCCCTCATCTTGTAGCCGAATCAGCCTCAATGCTTAACATCCACCACGCTGAAGCTCCAACTAGGTCTTGGGCTCACATCGTAGCGCAACCAGACCCCCGATCCCCCATGAAAATCCAAAAAACCGAGGACATCCTCATAGATCAAGGCACCCTTGTTTTCCCCGATGATGCGATAGCAGGAGACAAAGAAGATTGGGCAAAATGTCTCTCAGGATACTTCCTTTCGAAGAAAAGAGCAGTATCCCATGTCCAAACACTAGCAAACCAAATCTGGAGTACTTATGGACTCCAGGAATGCAAACCCACCCCATCCGGTCATTATTTCTTCAAGTTTTCCACAGCGGACAACGCAACAGAAGTCCTAGAAAAATCCCCCTGGTTTTTTAGTAGCCATCCAGTCTTCCTAAAGAGATGGGAGCCAATGGAAACCCTAACAAGAGAAGCCCTAAAGGCGATCCCCCTCTGGGTCAAGTTCCATGGCATGCCCCATGAACTCTGGACGGAAAAGGGATTGGGAATACTGGGTAGCTACTTAGGAACCCCCATATACGTCGACAGCCAAACGGCGGACCGAACCCGATTAAGCTATGCCAGGATCTGCATCATAATGCAAGCCACCGCAAACTTCCCCTCCACCATCACCATAAGATGGCTGGGAAGAAACCACGTCATCCAAGTAGAATTCCAAGGCCTCCCCACCATTTGCAACTGATGCCTCTCTTTCGGACACGCGGCGGCTGCCTGCCACCTAATTGCGGATCCTGCTCACACAGCAAACCCCTCCACTCACCGCCCTGGAAAAGAGCCAATGAACAACCCACCCCACATCACGCTATCTGACTCGAGCAATAGTGAAACCCCCACTCCGGAGACATTACGACAGATGACACTTCAAAGCAGTTGGACCAAGAGCTACATCATAGCAAGCAACACCCCGGCAGCAGCCCAGATAGGACTCGAAGAAGGAGAACCTTCATCTACGGAGGTCACGTCACCAAGACCTAAAGCAGCAAACAACGCTGCTCGCTCAAGTATGTTCGGGGAAAACCCCAAAATGTATTAATCTCCTTTTAATCTCCTTGTTAATTTTTTAATGAAATTTGCATGTTGGAACGTAAGAGGATTAAATGACCCCATTCGCCAAAAGGACGTACGTCACATAGTATTTAAGAATAGTATTAATATCATATGCCTCCTAGAAACTAAAGTCAAAGCCCATAATACAGAAAACATTATGAGAACCATGCTACCATACTGGCATTACCACACTAACCACGATTCCCACCTCCTGGGAAGAATCTGGATAGCATGGAATCCCAGTGTATGCAGTCTCCATATGTTAGAATCAACGGCCCAAACAATGCACTGTTCTATATACTGGACCGCCAGACAAACTAGATTCAACCTAACGACTGTCTATGGCTATAATGACCACACTAGCCGCCTCCCCCTTTGGAACAAGCTCCAATCCATTGCCCTTCATAATTCCAACACCCCTTGGATCGTGCTTGGGGATTTTAATGCAATTAGAAGCCCTCACGAAAAAACCAGTCTGGACCCCCAATGGAACAGCTCCATTGATTCTTTCAATAACTGTTGTAGAATCTGTAACCTCGAGGACCTTCGTTCCTCGGGATTTCAATTCTCTTGGTTCAATAAACAAGAGTCCAACCCAATTTCGTCTAGAATTGACCGCGCCTTGATTAACGCCTCTTGGGACGATTTTTACCCTAACTCTTTCGCCCACTACGACATCCCTCTGACCTCTGATCACACCCCTATGATCATCCACCTTTCGACCCCTTACTCAACTACCCCTCAACCCTTCAAGTACTTCAACATGTGGAAGTACCACCCAAGTTTCCAGGAACTGATCCACCACAGCTGGCATCCTCCCACTCATCAAAACCCTATGGAAAACCTTGTCACAAAACTCTCCCGGCTCGCCCCTTCCCTAACCTCTCTAAACAAAACAGCTTTTAGTGACATCAGTGACCGAGTGGAGAAGGCCAGAACCATCCTCTCCCAAGCCCAAGAAAACCTCCTCAACTCCCCCTCAAACCAGCAATTAATCTCCCTGGAGAAAGAAGCCTCTGACTCATACATATTCTATAGCAGAGCAGAGGAATCATTCCTCAAACAGAAATCTAGAGAAACCTGGCTTAAGCTCGGGGACAAAAATTCCAAATTCTTCCATAATAGTATCCGAGCTCGCAGAGCAAGGAACAAGATTCTCTCCATCACAAAGGAAGATGGCTCCATAACTTCTAACCCCCATATCATCAGAAACACCTTCAACGATTTCTTCCTCAATCAGCTTGGATCCCCAAGCTCGAAAGACTACCCGGGCCCGAGGCGTATCCAAAATCTTCTTAAACTTTCTGTCCCCCAGAACCTTATCCCTGACATGATCAAGCCTATATCTAGTGAAGAAATTAAGCAAGCCCTTTTCGCAATAAATAGCGACAAGGCCCCGGGCCCAGACGGATTCAGCGCTGATTTTTTTAAATCTTGCTGGACAACGGTAGGTAAAGATGTTTGTGAGGGTATCAAATTCTTTTTTTCAAAAGGAAGAATGGATCCCAACTGGAACAAGTCCCTTATAGCTCTTATCCCCAAAACGGACTCCCCCACCCATCCCTCTGATTATAGACCAATTGCGTGTTGCAACGTGATTTACAAAACCATCTCCAAAATCATTGCTAATCGCATCAAGCCTGCCCTCACAACCTTAATTGACCCTTCCCAATCCGCTTTCATCCCTGGAAGATCTATAGTGGACAATATCCTCCTTTCTCAAAACCTCCTGCATGGCTACCACACAAACCGTAAAGGCCCAAGGTGTGCCCTTAAAATTGACCTTAGGAAAGCTTTCGATAACGTAAGATGGGAACTTGTGCTTGACATTCTTCTTGCCATGAACTTCCCTATAGTCATGATCAACTGGATCATCCAGTGCATCACCACTCCCTCTTACACTGTTTGCATAAACGGCAAAAACTCCAGTTACTTCCAAGGGGCCAAAGGCCTCCGGCAAGGAGACCCCCTTTCCCCGTATATCTTTGTTATGGTAATGCAGGTACTCTCCAGCATCCTCCAGGAAAAAAGCAGACACCCATCCTTCGGTTTCCATTGGAAATGCCAAAAGCTGCGCATCATCAATCTTTGCTTCGCAGACGATCTGCTCATCCTCTGCAGAGCAAACCCTCCCTCCATCAGCCTCATTCTCGAAGGCCTTCATGAATTTGAAACTCTATCAGGCCTTCACCTAAACCCCGCCAAAAGCCAAGCCTTCTTTTCAGGGACCTCCTTTGACATCAAACGAGAAATCCTCTCCCTTCTCAATTTCACCGAAGGATCCCTACCAGTTCGTTACCTAGGAGTCCCCCTCATTACTTCCCGCCTCACATATAACGATTGCAGACCCCTTTTCCTCAAAATCACTAACCGAATCAACTCCTGGACATCGAAACATCTTTCATACGCTGGCCGCCTCCAGCTGATCACCTCAGTCCTCTTCTCAACCCAGGTGTACTGGTCCTCAATCTTCATCCTTCCGATCAGAGTCCTCAAAGAGCTCTCACAACTCTTACGCAGATTCCTCTGGTCCGGCTCAGAAATGAAGGTAACAGGTTCAAAAATCGCCTGGGAAAGAATAGTCGTGTCCAAAGAAGAGGGTGGCCTTGGGATACCAGACTTAAAAATCTGGAATCAGGCGGCCACCCTCAAGCTCCTTTGGTCCATCCTTACTAAAAATGAGGACTCCCTCTGGACGAAATGGACCCTAACAGAAAAAATAAAAAACAAATGCCTCTGGACGCTTCCCATCCCGCCCAACGAGAGCTGGAGCTGGCGAAAGATACTCAACCTCAGGCCAGTAGCAGCCAACCTCTACAGAGTCGCCATAGGCAACGGAGAAGACACTTCCATATGGCATGACCCGTGGCTGTTCCCCACCTCTTTGATTAATCGGTACGGACCCTCAATCCAATCCCTATCTCGCCTCAGGAACTTAACAAAGGTGAAAGACCTCAACCATAGCGGTCAATGGAGATGGCCCCCCCAAGCCAGATCCCCCAGCAGAACTCTTAACTCCTCCCTCTCAGAAATAGTATCTGCCATCCAAAATCTCCCCCCCCCCCCTCCTTGGCTAAGGACTCATTCTTATGGCTCCCCAACAAAAATAACCTATCCTTCTCCATAAAAAGCACATACAACTGCCTCAGACCAATCAGAAACAAAATCCCGTGGTTCTCTCTTATCTGGCACAAATTCTCAATCCCTAGGCACTCTTTCATCACCTGGCTTGCCATCAACAACAAACTTTCTACTCGAGATAAACTCATCGCGTGGGGGTTAGACTCCCCCCCGACTTGTGTTTTATGCGAAACCTCACATGAAACCCCAGATCACCTCCTAGCCCACTGTCCTTTCTCCAGCGCAGTATGGGAATCTCTAGCTCAAAAGCTGCTTTTTCCTATACCCCCTCCCTCCTGGCCATTGTGGCTCGACCAAGCATGCAACTGGAATAGCACAGCAGATGACAAAGCCCATTGGAAAACTGCATTCTGTGCCACAGTCTACTACATCTGGAGAGAAAGGAACGACAGAATCTTCAATAACAAGCAATCTCCTTTCACAAGCATAGCGCATCATGTACTATCCGACCTCAGATACCGATTCAAAGGAACGAAAGCCAGGTTCACCGGCTAGCATGCTATTCACCAAAACTCGTTCTTAATACAATTGTAATTTAATTTCTATTCCAAAGTATGCTCAATCCTACCCGGATTAAGCACTGTAATGAGGCGCTTGCCTCCCGAACTCATGTACACTTTTACAATATCAATTTAATGCTTTTTATACCAAAAAAAAATAACATCTCTCAATTCTTCTTCCAATGAATTTTTCTTCTCACCGAAAATTTCGTGAACAATAAAAAAAATTCTTACAAACTCTTAGTTACAAAAACTAAAGCAATAAAATCTAATTTAAATAGAAGGACGGGAAGGAAACAAAATTAAAACCCACCCATTAGATAAACATCAGACATTTACCTGATAAGATTATTTTGAATTAATGAATAGAAAAAGGAAAGAAGATAAAAAAAACCAGTATAAATTTACTTTTTAAAACAAACAACTGAATAAAAGGAAGTAAAAAAGCATATATGAACATAAACAAAATTACTTTGCGGAAAGTTATCTTGCATATGCAGAAACCAATGTTTGATTTATGAAATCTAAATCCGAAACAAAATTTGTAGAAAGAATTTAGTAAGAGAAGGTGTGAGAACGACATTAGATGAAGTTCTATTGAGTTCTCGTTAAATAAACAAGTATGCAAAATAGGGAATTGCTAAAAAAAAGTTAAAATTATTCTGTAAAGTTGTATATTTTCATTTTTCAGTATTTACAAAATTGCCATTAGACAAAAAAACTTTCAAAACCCTTGAAACTCTATTTAATTACATTTCGTGCCATTATCCATTCTGTGAAGTTGAAAAAACAAAATCCCTTCTAAACTAAATCGAATGGGAGAGACATTTCAACCAAAAAACCAAGACGTTTTACCGTCGAATTGTAAAAATACGACCCTAGATTTGGTTCTAGCGCCAAATTAATGTAATTACATTACATTTCTACCTTTGCTTTTTTTTTGCTGGAAAACTGCTTTTGAGAAGTACATTCCGCAGATGAAAGAACGGATTATTCGGCATCTTTGGAAAAATTATGCTTACTTTTATTCCCTTCTCTCTCTTAGCAAAGTAGGTTCAAGTAAAACTTTTGGCTTGCTACAAGCTTAAACACAAATTAAAATAATCATAAATTACAACGCTATACATGATATGAATGATTCACTGTGTCACAGCACGGTGAAAACCCATAACAGCAGAAAACAGCAGGTTGTCGGAATTTAAACAATTTAAATCACAAACCAGACCATCTCTACAAGATTACAAGAAGAAATTAAAGCAGCCACCGAAACCTTTTCCTCATCTCACCAGCAGAACTAAATCGACATAGCCACCACTCAACCAAGATACATCTGAAAAACAAATCCCACACAGATTTCCTTCTGAAACACAAACGGCTCTTCGATAAGATTTCGAATTTGATTTCATAAGAAAAAAAACAACAACGGAAGATGAATAACCAAGATTCGAACAGACAAATCCAATATAAGTGTTGATTTTGGGGTTTTCAAATTAAATTAAAAGCTATTTTTGCAGGTAGCGTGTTCTTCGCCGGTTAATGACGAAGAACACCAGGTTTCCGCCGCGTAATGACGAAGAACACCAGGTCTTTGCTAAATACGGACGGAAACCAGCCACCCCACGCCA
Source organism: Limnanthes douglasii subsp. nivea (assembly GCA_036936605.1). Taxonomy (NCBI): domain Eukaryota; kingdom Viridiplantae; phylum Streptophyta; class Magnoliopsida; order Brassicales; family Limnanthaceae; genus Limnanthes; species Limnanthes douglasii. Next base: position 40,494,258 of record JAUPFV010000002.1, read on the forward strand.
AACGTTGGCGTGGGGTGGCTGGTTTCCGTCCGTATTTAGCGAAAACCTGGTGTTCTTCGTCATTAACCGGCGAAGAACACACTACTTGCGTTAATGGCGAGCTGCTGTTGGTGGCGTCGAGACAGTGACTTAGGTTATGGGCTGTTCGTGGGGCTGCTGCTAATTTAGTGGGCGTAGGTGGCTGCTGGTTAGGGTAAATTAGTGTGGTCGATAGTTTACATTTAATTTAGGGTTAAGTATAGTTAGTTTACATTTAATTTAGGGTTAAGTATAGTTTTCGAAAAAAATCTTTTTAGAGAAAAGGAAGAGAAAATGATATTTTTCTGAAATAATAGTGACTTCACGGAATCATTTTTTTTAAATTATCCAAAAAATTAACTTCACGGAATCATTTTTTTTAAATTATCCAAAAAATTAACTTCACGGAGTAATTTTAATTTTATTTTTTGGACAACTCCGCAGAATAAAAATGGCTATTTTTTAGCAATTCCCTACAAAATGTACACTCGACAACCTTGAAAACATTATATATACACGTGTTACCACCTTAAAACAGTTGGTAAAAAAACCCCTTTAGTTGCTTATGGGCCTGTAAATATTATAGACTATGTAAATACTATGAACTTTGGGCCGGTTAATAATTTGGTCCATATAAATCATCTAAATCACGAAAGGCTTAACGTTATATATATCAATAGAAGATAAAGCATTATATTAAAAGAAGGGAGAAAACAGAGACTACTGTTCATAAACATAGTAAAAACCAGTTTTATTTTAGTATATATAATTTTTCAAAATATATATAAATCAAATGGTTAGGTTTTATGTCACTTTTTTTATTCACAAAATATATTTAATATCCTATTATTTTTATAACCTTCACTTAAATCTCGTTCTTTAATGTTCTAATAATTTAAATTTAAAAGTTTTATTTTTTAGAAATTCGATTTTATTTTCATAGATTTGATTGGACTTTTATTTTTTGATAGATTATTGTTTGGAAGTAATGGTTCTAAATTTAGAATTATTTTTATACAAAATGGTTAAGATTTTAAGGAGTTAAAGTTTGAGATTGGATTTTTCAAAAATCGGCATTAGTTATGTAAGTTATGCGATTACGGTAGTGTTTATCATGTATGCCGCATGATAGAGATAATGTATGCCGCGTGATAGAGATAATGTTTTAACGTAAATCAGCATGCGAACACAATTGTAATTTTTGAAAGATTTACGCGAAATTTCAATCTATTGTTGTATAGTTTATGCGATTTGCTGTAGTATCTTCTGTCTGCTTTCGTATATGTTTTGTTAACTCGTTTCTTACATCTTGTGATACTTATACAATGCATATTTAGTTCAAAATATATAGTTTGCTTAAGAATTGATAAATTTGTGTTTTGTCTCTTCAATAAATTAATTTTAACATTAATTTCAACACCCCTCCCACCAACCCCCGTTAAATTCTGTGTACCGATGTTTGCTTAAGAATTGATAAATTTGTTCATTAACTCTCTGAAGTACCGATGTTTGTCCCTTTGAAATTATTTTGTAAAGATATCTGCCACTTTCTCATTTGTGTGGTAATACTTGATCTCGATCTTGTTTTTATCCACAAAACCTCTAACGAAATGATGTTTGATTGCAATGTATATCGTACGACTATGATGAATTGGATTTTTTTATTATGAAAAGTGCAGATTTGTTGACATACATGATCAAAATGGCTTCTTCTTGCATTTTAAAAACATTATTTAAGATGTACTTACATATATTGCTTGTGACGTCTTTAATATCGATGATATATATTATGTTTCAATAGATGATTGTGCTACCATCTTTTGATTCTTTCAAGATTTTCTTTACCTATATTGTTTGCTTCATGTCGTCAACACATCCAGCTTAATAACTGTCCGAAAATCCAATCGACTTTACGTCAATGTTCAACTTCACTTTGGTATTCTTGATAATCCAATTATCCTTATCATACTAGTTAGCTAGATCAACACTACATTTGATTTACCTCATAACAGTTTTTGCAGCTCCGAGATGAATTTGGCTTGTCTTATGAATGAACCTCGACAACAAACTTGTTACATATATCATGCCGGTTCTGATATTTGTTAAGCATATTAATCTTCATACCAAGTTTCTAAATAGAGACGCATCCACTTTTTTGTTTTCGTCTTCTTTGCTTAAATATTTATTCACCGATAATGGAATGCATACTGGATTGCAAAAGTATCGAGAATATATTTTGCATACTTTTTCTTGAAAATAAATACTCCCCTTCTTGATTAATTTCAATTCTTAAAAGATAATGCAACAACCCGAGATCCCTCATCTCATATCTTCCTTCATCTCGGTTTTAAAATTTGAGATAATTCTTTTTTCATTTCCATCATCATTATTCCATCGATACGTGGAGAGATAGTTTGAATTACATATGCCTTGTTTCTTGACTTATACAGTCGTCTCGTTCTTATTTCTTTTCAAAACTTGGTCTTTAAACAAATTACCATTCTCGTTGTACTGTGATTGGGGTGCTTATTTGAGCTCGTATAAACCTTTCGACCAGACACTTTCTTTTCTTCTCACAGTGTCACAAATCTTAAAGGTTGTGTTACATACATCTCTTCTTTCAAAACACCATTCAAATCTTAAAGGTTTCTTTACCTACACATCTCTTAGATTTCTCATTTTCTTTTGGGTTGAGCTCGGTGGCTCTAAACTTGATATTGATATCAGAATAGGTTGTGGGCCAATCATCATGGATATTGGCTCTTCGAGGTCATTTTATTCTTGTTTATTATCAGATTATTAATCACATGATATTAGGATACTTGAGCTCACCTCGACATATGGAGGTTTTTCCACTCTCTTATGTTTCCAATCCAAAGATGATTGTTTATAAAACAATATGTCTCACTAAATCATTATCTTATTTTTCTTCAAATTAAAGTCTATGTTTCTTTTATTTTGAGTTATAACCCATGAATATGCACTTTTTACCCGTCTTATCTAGCTCGTGCCTTTCTTCCTTCAGAACATAAGCATAACAGATGCACCCAAACATTCTTAGATGGTTAACGGGAGGTTTTCTTCCACTTCAAGCTTTAAATGGATTTTTGTCTTTCGCTGTCTATTTCAAACATTTGTTCAACAGATAGACCGGCATGACTATAAATTCAGCCCAGTACAACATATGAAACCTTTTCTCATGAAGTATTGATTTTGAAATATCCTTTATGATTTTATTCTTTCATTCTTTAACTCTATTTTATTATGGAGTGTATCCAACCGTTAACTATATGTCCAAACCAACATCTTCATAAAAAAAAATTCAAACTTTTTTTAGTTATACTCCTCACTTCAGTCACTTCTTAAAACTTCCTTTCATAGTTCGCTTTATATTTTCACATACTATTAAAAAATTGAAAATAGAGAACACGTTTGATTTATGCCTCATAAAGTACACCCATATCATTCTAGAATAATCATCAATAAAGGTTATAAAATATTTGTAACCTCTTTGAGAAATTGATGATATTGGACCGAATATATCACCACGTACTAACTCTAATACTTCTTTAGCTCTCCATACATCTTCTTTTAGAAATATAGCTCGATAAAATTTTCCAAGCGCACATCATTCACATAATTTCCTTAATTCTTGAATTGGTGTAAGTATGTAGACCATGTTCTTATGATAAATGTTCTTCAAGCTTTGGAAATTCAAGGTGATAAAAATATAAATAAATGAAGAATAAAAGTAATTATCTTACATTGGGTAAAAGAATAAATAAATAATATATTAGATGGGTTTGATGTAAAATATAAATATAAAGAACTAGATGTGTAATTTGTAAGAAGTATGTTGATATAAAGTACTAAAGGGGTAGGATATCGACGTAACAAACAATGGTATGTTATTATAATAAACCATTTATAAATAGGTGTACTTTACTTGAAAATGAATAGAACTTGTGATTTTTTACACTTGGGAACTTTCCTTATTCTTTGAAAGATTCTATAGTAGTTTTCTCTGTCTAAAAAAACCATAAACAAATCTTATTAGACATCTTATTCACTCACAAAAAATATTTTGACTCATCATTGACGACCACAATGGGAGGTACGCTTGGTACCCGGATTTAACATCTAAAACTAAAAATACAGATGCTTGAATTAAGGAAGAATCATGGATCTCAAGGGAGAGGTAGTAGAGTCAGGTGTGGGTCGAGGAGGGGCCCAAAGTTATCTGCAAGCGTATGATTAACATGATTGGGTGAACTTAGAATATCGAAGAAACCAATTATTAGAGTAGATAACTGAGTTGGATGACTAACTTGTGCAGATGGAACACGTGGTTAGGCCATGTAAGGTACGATCCGAGATGCATATAATGAATGAAAGAAGAAATACAGAGGATCGTTCAATGATGTTCATGATACCTTACGATGAAGGGATAATCATTGCGAGGTACATTTTCAAGCTAATCAAGGATGTCATTCTTCTAGAAATGAGAGAAAAGATAAACATTGATATATTCCTTCGGGTACTAATGAATCCCTTTGGTTTGATTTCAATGGGCATTCTTAGAATTTTAGATGAGATGATGATTAAAGGAGAGAAAAAAGAAGCATTATTCGAAGAAGCATGATAGTCGGCGTCGGGAATATCGAAAGAAGCACAAATCCAAAAACCCAGTTGAATCTATATTTGCGATTGAAAATCCAATCTCTGAATATAATGTGGTTAATCAGTTTACTAGCCCTACAGATCAAGGTTTATACCCACTTGTGGTAGTGGTGTAGGAGGTAGCCAATACAGTCAATGAGTGGATTGGATGACTTCTCTTTTATCAGCTGAGATAAGATCAATATTGCTTCTTAAAAGATTCGACGTCGTTAAAATTGAAAAATTCAATAAAACACAAGTACCACAAGCTATCCCGATGACCACAATGGAAATTTTTTAAAAATTACATGATGAATTTTGATGATGACGACAAGTTATTGTATAGGGAATTCTCATAGAATTTTAGTGGCACATCCTTAAAGTGGTACAATATAATTCTGATAGGATCAATAACTAATTTTATGACATTCTAAACAGCTCTCCGAAGGAAATTCACGGGGTGCAAAGAAATGCGGGCTAATGGGGACACTATAATTGAATGCAAGTAGACAATTGAAGAAAAGTTAAAGAACTGTACTAAACGGTTTGTGTTGACCAAAACTGAATTAGATGATTATCACGAACATGTAGCATGTGATACTTTTAGACAAGGGTTGATCCCTAGAGATTTAGCGAACAAAACTACAAAGAGAAGGGCACTTACTATTGTGGATCTAGTGGCTCAAGTAAGAGAGTAGATTAATGTGGATGAATCAACGAGAGTCTGGATAGGGCCTAGTCTGTCTTGGAGGCATTTAAGTCAAGTAAATGCTCCCACCAATCAAGGTTATTAAGGTAGCACTTCAATTTTTCAAAGACCTTCTCGATTGAAAGTACCAACTAGTTTACCTCATCGGTCTGGACAGTCTCAAGTTTTGACTTCTAATTACTAACAACCCTCTACCAGGTCGAACCAATGGGTGAGACCATATTATTTTACAGAGTTAACCGTAAATGTGGCAACAATTTTTAAAAAAGCTAAAAACATGTTTATTTTTTAAAACCTCCACCTATAACTAGACCTAATGTGGAGCCAAACAAAAATTGTAAAAACCACAACGATATCAGGCAAGACACAATAGATTTTCATAGCTCTAAAAAAATTCATGTTCTGATAAAAAAAGGTAAGATGACAACTTTTGTTAAAGGGCAAGGACGTGGTCGAAAAAATTCCAAACTCTAACCCGAAGGTGCAACAAAATTGTAAATTTATCTTCAAAGCAAGAATAAACTTTTAATAACTGGTCCTACGAATGGAATCAATGTGTCTTCGGAGTATACATATCCCAATTTGGATTGGAGGATGGTGTTAGTTGTTAATGAACCAATGGTACAAGGAATAGTTTGGAGCTTATGTGATTATTTTAAGTCTTTGACAATTTTGGACGAGACAATATGGTTGTAAACACTAATAGTTCTAGAAAATGACACGTGGTGAGTTTAACTACTCAGTTAGAAGGAGGAATCTCCACTCATCTTTATGGAAAGAATGTTATGCCTTTTATCTTGTTCGATAAAGATAATTTAAAGGGTGTAGCTGGTCCTCATGAAGATGTATTAGTGATTGGAGAATAGATAATAGGAAACAAGGTCCGAATGATACTCATTGATCTAGCAGTTCATCCAATGTGTTATTTTTTACTACACATGAAAAGATGCATAATCCTTTTGTAATTCTCCAATCTGAGAAAACAATAGTTGGGATTACCGTGGTAATAACACAAGTTATTAGAGAATTCTAATATAAGGTTTTATTAGGTCGTGGTCCGTTTAACAAAAAAATACGAGTGTTGTTTATGGTAATTGATTGTTCAACGAGCTACAATGCTATCTTGGGAAGATCTTGGCTATAAAAAATGCATGTCGTAGCTTCCACAGTTCAGAAATGCTTGAAGTATGTGATTGAGGATTATATAGGGGTAGTTTAAAGTAGTCAACAAGTGGTTCAGGAGTGTTATGCAAAGCTTTGTACACCAAAAAGGTATAAGTATTGATAGAATGATATAATAATAGTTAAAGAGGCCTCCTTTGTATGTGGAAAATGATAGATGATCCAAGGGAGACACCAGCTTCAATGAGAATGTGAAGGTATATGTCTGACTGTCTAAGGTATGTCATATTCGAGAGGCGCACTATCCGAGAGACAGAAGTGGATTCATTATCTAAGGTATGTCTAAAATAATAGTAGCAGAAATAGATTGATTGTCTAAGGTGTGTCATATTCGAGTGGCGCACTATCCATTATGGATTGTGAATCTTGTTATTGTTCTTGTGAAGAAGAAGAATGGAAAATGGAAGATGTGTATCGACTTTAATATCTCAACCGTGCATGTCCGAAAGATCCATTTCCAATCCCAAGAATAGACCAGCTTGTTGATTCAACATCACGTAATAAGGTTTCCATTCATGGATGCTTTCGCAGTGTATAATCAGATCCAAATGAATCTGATGGATAAAAAAAGTACAACATTTATTACTGATAGAGGAATATATTATTATCGATTTATGCATTTTGGTCTCAAGAATGCTTGATATGCATATCAAATATTATTGAATAAATCTTTTGCCACTCAAATTGAGAGGAATATGGAAGTCTACACAGACGATATGTTGGTAAATAGTATTGCGGATGAAGAACACCTCATGATTTAGATGAAATTTTTTCTAATTTGAGAACTATTCGTTTAAAATTAAACCTTGAGAAATATACCTTCAGAGTTCAATCAGGAAAATTCTTAGGATATACGATAAGTGGAAAAAGGATGGAAGCTAATCCAAACAGTTGAAAGCTTTGATAACTATGAACTTTCTTGGTCACTTAAAGATGTGCAAATTTTGACGGGAAAATTGGTAGATCTGAATTGATTTATATTTAGACTTCAGACAAATGTGCTCCATTTTTCGAAGTGTTGAGATAGGAAAATGATTTTTCCTAGACAACAGAGTGCGATGTAACGTTTTTAAAAATTAGAGAATATTTGTGCTCCTATTTAGTTTATGTCTTATCCATTTTTAGGTGAGCAGTTGTTCTTGTATATCGTCATCTTGAATCTTGATGTAAGCACAGTCTTAGTAAGGAAAGTGTAGGGGTCCCTAACGACCGATATATTATGTGAGCAAAAGTTTCTTGCCTCGGAAAAAAAAAATTGAAGCTAGAAAAATTAGTCATCGCTTTGGTTGTAGCAGCTCGGAAAATGCGTCATTATTTCCAAGTTTATTCTATTATAGTATAAACATCTTTTCTGTTGAATAATAGATTATAACGACCAGATGTTTTGGGGAGAATGACAAAGTGGTCTGTATAATTAGGGGATTATGACATTGACTTCACTCCTCGAACAACTATCAAGGCAAGCCTTAACATATTTTTTTCTTCAGATTTCATTCAAAGCGCTATGATGAAGTTGAAACGATATACATGCATTAACGTCAACATAAGAATGGTTTGTTAGTATTATGAAGGTTCAAGTATTTTGGGATTAGAAGCAAAAATGCAGCTAATAAATTCATCTAGGGAGACTATATATCAAACTATACGGTTTGGAGTTAGAGCATCGAACAACGTGGCAGAATACGAGGCGGGATTGGCTGGATTGAGGCTAGAAAATATTTGTGAAGCTAAGAAAATATGTTTGGAAAATAATTCGTAGCTTGTATCGAACCGTATGTCAGGAATATCTGAGGCCAAAATGATTAGCTTATCAAATATTTGTGAGAATTGATGTGGTTGGCAGTCTTGTTTGATAACCTAATGACTGAACATATTAACTGAGGATAAAACATTATTACAGATTCTTTAGGAACCATTTCTTATTCCAAGGGATATATTTGGATTTTACTACATGAAATTCTATCTATCATGATAAAGTCCGAAAAATGTCAATATTCCGAGGAGGTGTTTGTGGTTACCGAGAAAGAACAAAAAGATTGGAGGTTTTATTTAACAGAATTGCTACTTAAAGGAGCATTACATATTGATAAAAAGTTAGCTCAAAAACCGCGGTTTAGGGAGCATGGATTTACAATTCTTCGGGGAGTTTTATATAAGAAATCTATGAGTTGGCCATTTTTGAGATGTTTAGGAAAAAAAGAATCTCAAATAATCTTGTCTGAAGTGCATGACGAAGAGGGTTCCACTCATTTTGGCTTCAAAAATTTAACAAGAAGAGTATTGGTGGCATGGTATCATTAACCTACCATAATGAGTCATGCTAAGAATCTAGTTTGCAGCTGTGATAGTTGTCAAAGATTTGTGAATACTATTCATATGCCAGTTGTACCGCTAGATTTAACTTCTAAGGATCTTCCCTTTGATAGATGGGATATATATTTAGTTGAACCGCTACTTATGGCTTCTGGAGGACGGGAAACTGATATTGTTGCGGTGGATTATTTCGAAGTGGGAAAAAACATAACCTTTATCAGGAACAAGAGCTAAAGATATCATCAAGTTTATTTTATCAAATATTTGTTATAGATTTGGGGTGTCTTGGATAATAACCACAGATAATAGACCTCGGTTATCAATAAAGAAATGACATATTTTTGTTCTTTTAGGGGAATCAAACAGTGTTTTCTACACATTTTTATCCACAAGAAAACATCCAAGTAGAGATCACTAATGGAACTATGGTGGATGGCCTTAAGAAATATTTGGAAGACACTACTGAAAAATGACCTAATTATCTTCAAGAAGTGTTATAGACCTATAGAACAACACCTCGATTTGCAACTCAAGAGACTCATTTTTCTCTAGTATATGGGATGGACGAAGTGAGCACAACAAAGTTAAATTTTCAGTCTTATGGAGTACTTAAATATTACGAGGATGATGACAAAGAGGCTAGACGATTAGAACTCGATTTGGTAGAGGAAAAATGATAAGGGAACATTTGTATTCACTAAATTACCAATTTTTTATGAGAAGCCGTTACGCTTCCAAGGTAAGATGAAAAGATTTTAAATTAGGTAATAAAACTTTGAGACATGTACTTTTGCATAATAAATATAAGAGGTTGGGTAAAATAGCTCTAAAGTAAGAAGAACCATATTCACTGGTCGAGAAGGTTAAGCCAGCGACATATCAATTGGAAGATAAAGAGAGGATACCATTACAACACCCTTGGAATATTGAACATTTGCGATTGTATTGTGAGTAATTTATTGAGCATCCATGAGGACATTATTTTTTTATGTGTATACTGACCGTTGGAATACTCTTTCCTTTCCTAGTGGCTCAAGAAATTTTTAATGAGGTGCTTATACAGCCGAAATTTTAAATACAATCTTTTCAATAAACCAATGTACGGTGACCTATTTATAGAGAAAAAATCAATCTTATAAATGTGACTGATGAGTCCGGATTCTGTCACCACGTTTTATGGGAACCAGACAGGTTCAATTCGGAGAATGTCCACCTTACCGGACACCATCATCCATTGAACTATCCGAACAGAACTAAAGTACTTAAAACCGAATCACTTTTTGACTAAGCTACCTGTTCACTTACTTAGAACTAATGGGTCCTTAAACTCGACCCAAGTCCATTAAACACGACCCGTAAGCCCATGTGGCCCAAATATAAGGGTATAAATACCCAACCACCAACATTAAATGAGGGTAATGAAAATTAAATACAACAAGGCAGCTCGATTCTCCCTCTACTTTCTACCCAAACATTGAATACTCTCAAAACTCCACGAAACTCTAAACAAAAATTACAAACTTACCCTCAGACGAAAATAAACCACACCAAATTGGCGACCACAGTGGGAGCACGACGGTGCTCGAATCTAGCATTTGAAACCATCAGAAAAAATCAGTCCGAATGAATCCGGACGTACCGAAAGTACCACCAGCTTTGCTTGAAGTGGTGGGTGAAAATGATGAATATACCATCGAGGAGCGTGATAGATTAAAGGGCGAGATAGAAGCTCTGAGGGCAAAGAAGGCAAAGATGGGCATAAAAGAGAAGTCAAAGGCATCAGTTGCTTATCATACCGACAACCCTAGAGAGCATGAGCCTTCGAAGACCCATGTGAGTACCAAGAAGACTCATGCTAGCTCCAAAAAGTCTCACCGGTCCAAGCCAGTGGAGAGCTCTGATTCAGACTCAGAATCTTCTGGTAGCTCCTCGGGCGAGGATGAAATTGAAGAGTCCTTATCCTCCAGTAGTGATGAGGGCCGATCTAAAAATAAAAAAAAGTTGGTTAAGAAGTATTCAAGAAAAAGGGATAGACATGGAAAGTTAAAGAGGCATATAGGCAAAGGATCATCTCACAGCCGGAGACACGTAGACCGGATGCTGGTGGATCCTTTTGCATTCCATGATGAACCAGTATATTTGCAACTCCCAATGAGGATACCGTTTTCAGTCGTGGCCGGAATTGGAGACAATCTCCATTGTCTTCCAAGATTCTGTCCGGAAACCTCCCTAAGAGGTTTGATAGTACAAAAATTGAGAAATACGATGGTAGTAAAGATCCGGACAATCACTTGGAACAATTCAAAAACTTCATGATGAATTTCGATAATGACGACAAGCTACTTTGTAGATCATTCTCCCAATCCTTTACTGGGAGTGCTCTAAAGTGGTATAACAGCCTACCACAGGGTTACATCAGAAATTTTGATACCTTTTGGGTGGCCTTCCAGAGGCAATTTGTTGGAAGTAAAGAGTTGAAGGGCAATGGGGACACAATTATCCATTGTGCCCAAGAACCGAACGAATCACTGAAAGAATACATAAGTCGTTTTGTAAACACCAAAAACGGGTTGGCTGATTGCTTTGAGCAAGTAGCAATAGCATCTTTGAGGCATGGCTTAAACCTTGGAAATTTGGCTGATTCAGTGACCTGAAAGAAAGCCATGACTTGGGGAGGTCTACTGAATCAGGTCAGAAAGAAAATTAACATTGATGAAACAAAGAAAACTAGGGTGCACAGGCAGGTGAGGTCTGCCCCGGTTGCACCAAACCCCAACCAAAATCAGTCCGGAAACAAGGCAAGGGAGGCCGGGCAGGGTCATAACAGAGCTAAAGCTCAGTCTCAGCCAGCTGCGCCTGCCCAGAGTCAATAATCTAGAAATAGGAGAGGGCCTTGGGTTCAACCGGAGTGGTTTGCTGAGTTAAAAGAAAGTGTGGCCACCATTTATGAAAAAACAAAAGAAGAAGTACACTATAGAAGGTCGGCTGCACTACAATCTCCTAGGGAGCATCGTAACAATTCCTTCTGTCAGTACCATAATGATACCGACCATACCACTGAGGATTGTATTGCTTTAAAACAAGAAGTCCAGAATTTAATTGAAAGAGGAAAGCTGGGAGCATATGTTAAAAGACGAGGAGGAAATAGGCCTGATAATGCTCATCGGGCTGGTCCAAACAATGCAGGCACATCCGCTCCGGAGGGAGCTATGGTGATAATCGAAAGATTCGATGTAGAGTCAGAATACCTGGAACCTGATCCAACTCGAAACAGAGTGGGTGCCATTGAGGAACGTTGTAAAACAGTGTCTGGGCTTATTAACTTTTTTGAATCGCTCACAATTTTCGGAGGGGATACCATGACAGCACCAACTGCATCTTCGAGGAAAAGGCATGTTCATACTTTAGCTACCCAGCTGGAAGGAGGCATGACCTCCTATCAATCACAGATTCCATTTCCCTTCATTGTTTTCGATGAGGATGACTTGAGGGATATAGCTGGCCCTCATGAAGATGTTGTTGTCATGGGAGCATCCATTGGGGGCAATGCCATAAGACGAATCTTGGTGGATACTGGGAGTTCAACCAATATCCTCTTTTTAACCTCTTACAAAAAGATGAAGAATCCAGCAGTGATTCAGCGTTCGGACAGGTCAATTGTGGGTTTCACTGGAAGCTCAGCAGATGTGATCGGGGAGTTCGAAGAGGAAGTTTTGTTGGACAAGGGACCTTTTAAAAAGATGGTTAGAATACTTTTTATTGTGGTGGATTGTCCCACTTGTTATAATGCTATTCTAGGGAGATCTTGGCTCTCTAGGATGCATGCAGTGGCCTCAACACTCCACCAATGTTTGAAATATGTTGTTCAAGGACAAGTGGGAGTTGTTCGGACAGCCAAAAGATTGCAAGAGAGTGTTATGCCACAGCACTGGCTCCTCGAACGTTGGGAGCAGTTCGTATCAATGAAGAATAGCAGTTTGAGGGGCTTTCTGGGGGCGAGGGTGAAATTGATGACCCCAAAGAGACCCCTGGAGTGTTAATACCGGTTGAAGAAGTTGAAACACATTCTTTGGAAGAGGGAAAAAATGTTAAGATAGGGTCTAAAATGACATCCGAACTAAAGGGTAAGATGTTGAAGTTCTTAAAAGACCATCAGCATGTTTTTGCTTGGTGAAATGCTGATGTTACCGGGGTGCCAGCATGTATTATATCACACCACTTATCCATCCAGAGAGACATATCACCTGTGGTATAAAAGAGAAGGGCTTTCTCCAAGGAAAAGGCTGATGTTATTGTTCAAGAAGTTGACAGGCTTACTAAAATGGGGCATATAAAGGAGTCTCAGTATCCTTTATGGACAGCCAATCCGGTCTTGGTGAAAAAGAAAAATGGCAAGTGGCGTATGTGCATTGACTTTACAGATCTCAATATGGCTTGCCCAAAGGATTTATACCCGGTCCCCCGGATTGATTAGCTGGTGGATTCCACTTCTAGGAATAAGCTACTGTCTTTCATGGATGCCTTCTCCGGGTACAATAAGATTCAAGTAGATCTGAAGGATCAGGAGCATACCACATTTGTCACTGATAGGGGTCTTCATTGTTACAAGGTGATGCCATTTGGGTTAAAAAATGTTGGGGCTACTTATCAGAGATTGGTAAATAAAGTCTTTGCTAATCAAATTGGAAGAAACATGGAAGTATACATCGGCGACATGATGGTAAAAAAGTATGGATGAAGAACTACACTTGGCAGATCTCCAAGAAACTTTTGCTAACTTAGTAAAAGTAAATTTGAAACTAAATCTAGAGAAGTGTGTGTTCGGAGTACAGTCCGGGAAATTCATGGGGTATATAATAAGTGAGCAAGGGATACAGCCCGATCCGGACCAGCTTAATGCTTTTATTCCAAATGGAGCCTCCTCGGAATATTAAAAAAGTACAACGGTTGACTGGAGGTTAGCTGTGTTGAATCGATTCATCTCGAGGTCTTCGGACAGATGTGCCCCGTTTTTTCAAACTTTAAAAGGTGCAAAGGGATTTGACTGGACTTCACAGTGTGATGAGGCCTTCAATGAGATTAAGAAACATCTGTCCTCCCCCAAGACTTTATTTAAACCTGTTGATGGAGAGACACTCTTCGTATACTTGGCAGTTTCCAGTTGTGCCATCAGTGCTGTATTGGTAAGGGAGGTGGATAATTACCCCCGTCCAGTGTATTACATCAGCAAGAGCTTGATAGATGCATAAAAACGCTATTTAAAGCTCGAAAAATTAGCATTAGCCCTGGTAATTGCTGCAAGGAATATGAGGCCTTATTTTCAGGCTCATCATATTATCGTCCGGACATCCTATCCCTTGAAAAAACATTCTTCAAAAGGCAGACATTTCAAGTAGAATGACTAAGTGGTCAGTGGAGTTGGGGGACTTTGATATTGATTTCGCCCCCCGGGCAGCGATCAAAGCCCAAGTTGTAGCTGATTTTTTAGTTGAATTCCATTCAGACAGGGATGCAGAGCAAATAACTGATACTAAAGATAAAAAAGTATGGGTCGTCCGAACTGATGGTGGATCGAGTACCATGGGATGTGGTGCAGGGGTGTGCTTGACCTCTCTGTATGGTGATAAAATGTACGAGGCTATATGTTTTGCTTTTAGGGCTTCTAATAATGAGTCCGAATATGAAGCTGCTATAGCTGGTTTAAAATTGACTTTTATTTGTGGAGCCAAAAGGGTCAAGTTGATGAGTGATTCCCAGCTACTTATCCATCATGCACAAGGTCAATCCGAAGCTAAAAAGGAGCAACTGGTAAGGTACTTACTTCTTCTTAAAAATGAGGCACTTAAGTTCAAGAGTATTGTTTATGAGCACATACTGAATCCTATCCTTGGATCCATGTGCTGGAGTGCCCTTCCATTCAACTCAATATGCGTAAGGAAGAAGAAATATTCGATATACAGATGGGACCACCCCAAGATTGGAGGTTTCCTCTCCTTCAATATCTCTCCGGTGGCATCTTGCCTCCGGATAAGTCAATAGCAAGAAAAGTGAAGTGCAAGGCTCGTGGTTTTATCATACTAAGAGATGTTCTTTATAAGAAGTCTTACAGTAAACCCCTCTTACGATGTTTGGGGGTTGATGAATCTCAAATAGTCCTCTCCGAATTACATGATGGTGAGGGATCAGCTCACTGTGGATACATGGCTCTAACAAGGAGAGTTTTGTTGGCTGGGTATTATTGGCCTTCCATAATGCAAGATGCTAAGGAGCTGGTGAGGAGGTGTGACCCATGCCAGAGATATAGCAATGAAATTCATGTCCCAGCCATCCCTTTAGAGACAATTTCTGAGCCTATACCTTTTGCTCGATGAGGGTTGGATTTGGTGGGACCTCTACCTATGGCATCCGGAGGACGCAGGACAATAATTGTTACTATTTATTATTTTTCGAAGTGGATCGAAGCAGCCCCACTGGCAGGTACAACATCAAAAGCTGTCATAAAATTCATTTTATCCAATATCTGTTGCAGATTTGGAATTCCACAGAAGATAACAACAGACAATTGGCCACAGTTCGACAACAAGGAAATGGAGAGTTTTTGTGCCTCTAGAGGTATACAACATTGTTTCTCTTCACCTTTCCACCCACAAGCGAATGGTCAGGTTGAAGTGGCTAACAGAACTATACTGTCCGGTTTGAAGAAAAATTTAGAAGGGGCTGCTGGAAAATAGCCTAGTTATTTGCAAGAGGTTTTGTGGGCCTATCAGACTACACCTGGGGCATCAACACAAGAGTCACCTTTTGCCTTAGTCTATGGGATGGATGCCATAGCCCCTATAGAAGCAACTCTCCCTTCTTTTTGAGTTCATAATTTCTCCGAACACGCTAATGAAGTGGCAATCAGAGGTCAGCTTGATTTAATAGAAGAAAGAAGACTTAAGGCTCACCTTAGAGATGCACACTATCAGGGTCTGATGAGAAGTAGGTTTGCTTCCAGAGTTAAAAGAAGAGATTTTCAGGCAGGGGATATGGTATTAAGGAAAGTCTTCTTACACACTAAAGAGAAGCTGCTCGACAAGCTATCCCCAACTTGGGAAGGACCCTATATGGTCATTGAAAGGCTTAAACCTGGGACATACTAGCTAGAAAACAAGGATGGCAGGGTTTTGAATCACCCTTGGAATATTGAGCACCTCCGGATGTACTTGGAGTAGAAACTATGTAAATATTTACTTGTTTAAAAATCCATGTAAATATTTGGGGGCATACTCTTTCCTACCCTGGTGGCGCGGGGAGGTTTTAATGAGGTGTCCGGGCTCTTTTATAAAATTTGATGCCTTCTTAAAAATTCGGAGTGTTTTTACTATGTTTCTTGTCAAATTTTCGTTTAGACACACAAGGTGTGATGACTACTTAAACATTTGTCATCGGAGAATTTAAACACTCTCACTTTAAGATGTTTATGAAATAACTAAGGGCTGTTTAAATATTAGCCACCAAGATTGAAAAACTATGAAAGAATGCAAGAATTATGTAAAATAAACATACTCATTAAAACCACCGAAGTGCCTTGGCCATCCAAGGACTTTAAATTGTTAATCAAAGCAAAACGATCTGTCCGATCAAACACCGGACACGGTTATAAAAATGCCTTGGCCTTCCAAGGACTTTAGTTCAATCAAAACAAAAGGTAAAAGATAATTGATATTCTAAGACTGAGCTTTTGAAGACGGCTCAGCCTCACTTGTTTTCTTCTTCATGGGGTCATCATTATCCTCACCTGGACTCTCTCCGGTGTTCTCTTCTTCATCGAATGAGGATGCACTGGAGAAGTCAAACCTGTCACCCTCAGCCATTGTATGAAAAGGAAGGTCTGGATACTTTACAAAAGTCAATAAGTCTCCCAGATTCCTCTTCGGAAACTTCTCGTGAAAAAGCAAGACCATGTCCGACTTCACCTTGGCATACATCTCTTCCTGACTGTCTATCACATTATTGGCATAAGCATCAATCTTGGCCTGAATTTTGGCCTCTTGCTCCCTTAGAAGATCAGCTTTCTCCTCTGCAGCCTTGGATACCGAGTCCTCGAGTGCGATCTTGTCATTTGTCAGAGTATGAATGACTTGGTCATTGGCCTTCACCTCCTCTTTTGAAGAGGAGAGATATTTCTATAACCCGGACAGCTTTTCCCGGAGGTCTTTGACAGTGTCTTCTAAGGTGGCAACCTTTGTGGTCCAACCCTCCTGGCTCTTCGTTAACTCCTCGTTTTCTCTCTTCAAAACATCAGCATTTTGGGTGGCAATGAGGAGGTCGTTGGATAGCTTCTCTTTGTCAGAATTAAGGGCAGTAATGATAGCTGACTGACCTCGCACTTGCTTCTCCGGGACCAACACTGGCTGAACAATACTCAGTATAGAGTGAGTTATAATATCTCTTTCACTTGAAACGGTGAAAGATTTACCATTGAAGGTGACGGTGTTCGAAGTTCTTGGAGGGAGGTAGGGCCCAGCAAAGTCATCTCTGGGGAGGTTTTCAAAGTAGTCACCAAGCCCCTCAAGCCCTGTAAGGTTGACACCATCAATACTAAGGTCTCCTCCTCCAACCTCATCAGTTCGAAAGTCACCAGGGATCTCTTCTGCTCTTGTTGGATCAATAGGGTCAACAGGAGGGAGAGGCTCCGGAGGCCGGAGAGAAAGTTCATCACCCCTGAAGGTTTTTTTCTTCTTGGCCTCCCTATCCTTGCATCCTGCTCCCCGTTTCCGGTCTCTCTTAGGAACCCTTGGGGGTTTTGGAGATCCTGCTTCTTCCCTAGCACTCTAATGCTCTACTACTTCTAGCAGAGCAGCATCAATCTGACTGGGAACTGGCCCCTCTTGGTTTATTGGAGCAATTTCCTCCGTTTCGGCAGGGTTAGCCTCAACCGCACTCTTCTTGCCCTTCCCTTTTTTGCCTTTCATTTTACTTGGGGCCTTGGCTCGACCAGGAAAGTACAGTGACCCGTCCGGTGCGTGTGTTCTTTTAAGGACCACATCCGGAGGGGGTGGAGTGGTAAGTTCTTCCCAGGACAAGTCCCTCCGGCCAGTAGTGTTCCAGAGGTAAGACCTTACGAGATTTCCTCCGGTAAAGGCATTGTGAAAACGATTTCCCCATTTTTCAGCAGCCCAAGTATTGATCTTGGTACAAGTGATCTTCCCGGCCTTTAGGTGATCATTGAAGTCTTTGGGCAGCACTGTTAAAAAGAAGAAGATAGAAACGAGACAAGACAAGTCAGTTAAACAAATTCACTAAAAATAAAAATGAGAATGTAAGGTGGAATTCTTACTATCACTTCGCCATCTGCTGGTGAGGAGACTTAGGTTGATATCAACTTTGATCTTCCTCCCATTCTCCCAGACACCACTCACAAACAAAAAGTGAGTCCTCCAATTTCTCTCCGACTCGAGCAGGTCATCCACTGCTTTATAGTTATCACCCATGTTGAAATGATAGAAGGGAATATGGTGGTTTCTGCAGAGGCTTGCCACAGCTGTGAATTCCTCCATTGGTAGAGGAATTCCGGAGAGCCTGGAGGCCATGATGCAAGCCATAAGAGTGTACCAGGCATTTGGGCTTAGTTGACTTGGACAAAGCTTAATGAGGTGGAAGTACCTGACTATCTCCGGATCTAAGGGAAACCTTAGCCCCCAATTAAAGAGCTCAGTGAAGATAACTATTTCACTACGCTTGCAGTCCATTGGGGTTTCAGGGTCTATTGGGATTCTTATTTTTACGTTCTCTGGAATCCCCCACTTTGTACGCATCCGACCCAATTCGGCTGTATGGATGAAAGCATAAGTAATGTTTTGTAAAGCGAGAAGATACTTAACATTAACCTTGTGGAAACAAGGTCCCACTTTTCCCTCTAGGATCTCTGGCAGATCTGGCTGCGTAAGGCACAGTTTTTCTTTGCCTTTATCCTTCTTGGCAGCACCAGCATCACTAGTTTGTCCGGAGACTTCGGACTTGAACGGAGCCTCTTTGATAGAATCCTCCATCACTTCCTCTATTACCAAGGAGGGGTTTTCAGTTGTTTTTGGGTGAGGGGAGTTAGGAGTTGGTTCAGTCTGACCTCCGGACTGTTGGGATTTAATGCTTTCCTAAACTCTAGCCTCCGGCTGGGGCTCAGATGTGGTGGTTTCTTTTCGGAGGCTTGAGCTAGAGGCCTCCGGTCCGGACAGCTTGTCCTTAGGAACTTTTATGGGTGCCTCTGGCCCCGTGTTGCTGTCTTTGGCCCCTGATTTTAAAGGTGTGCCTTTTGAAGCCTGCCCTTTTACCAGGCGACCTCTTCTCCGATCAACCAGTTTATTGGGAGAGACATCTGCATCCGATCCCATCGTGATAAATGGGGAAGGCTTCTTGAAACTAGTAACTGCCTGTCCTGGTTCAACAGTGGGCTCCGATTTCTGAACCGAAGAGCCTGAGACAATAGGAGAAAGGTTGGATTTAAACAATCTCCTCGGTTTAACACTTCTGGTTGAAGAAGAGCCCTGGTCAGGCTCTGTGTTTGGGATTTCTGGCTTGTCGATGGGGGAAGCAGGTAGGCCTGCAGCAATGCGCCTTTCCCTTTCAAATTTTTGTGCCTTTTCTAGCTCTGATAGATTAAGCCACCTGCCTTTGATTAAAGCGTTCCTAGCTGTGAACATAAACTCACAACCAAAAAGAAGAACTTGTGTTTGAGAGAGAAAGCTCTGAAGTTTAGCAAAGTAAATATGAAGATGATGGTAAAACAGTGAAGAAATGATTAGTTTATAGTAAACCCACAAAAAGGTGTTTTGATACCTAGGAAAATTCGAAAGGATTGCAATGATTAGGGGACGGCGGTGATGTCATCTTCATTAAATGAAGAGGTTACTTTTTGAAGAAGGTGGGAGCGAAATTCTAGGTGAAAAAATGGCTGAAGTAACAAACCAGAGAGAGACACGTGTCCTATGAAATCTGGCAAGAAACCGTTTAGTCTTCAAGAACTTTTTTCAGTCTGGATAAAGCTATAACACTGTTCGAAAGGACCTGTCCATATGTAACTGTCACCAGCAACAGACTGTTTTCTAGGTCTTGTCAAAGGTTTTTGAACACCACCTAAAAAAGGGGCTACTGATGAGTCCGGATTCTGTCACCACGTTTTATGGGAACCAGACAGGGTAAATTCGGAGAATGTCCACCTTACCGGACACCATCATCCATTGAACTATCCGAACAGAACTAAAGTACTTAAAACCTAATCACTTTTTGACTAAGCTTCCTGTTCACTTACTTAGAACTAATTGGTCCTTAAACTCGACCTGAGTCCATTAAACACGACCCATAAGCCCATGTGACCCAAATATAAGGGTATAAATACCCAACCACCAACATTAAATGAGGGTAATGAAAATTAAATACAACCAGGCATCTCGATTCTCCCTCTACTTTCTACCCAAACATTAAATACTCTCAAAACTCCACAAAACTCTAAACAAAAATTATAAACTTACCCTCAGACAAAAATAAATCACACCAGTGACCTTTTTCAACTTCAAATTAAATATTTATTATTACATAAATATAAGAATTTTTTTATAAATTAAACAATGACTGATCACCCTTGAGATAATTTACGAAGATATATTTTTCTAAGTGCCAATATTTGTGGCGATTTTATTTGAAATGCCAATGTGTGTGGCAATATTATTCGAAATGCCACTGTGTGTGGTGATATTATTTGAAGTGCCAATATGTGTGGAAATGTTATTCGAGGTTTCAATCTATGTGGCGATACTATCCGACTATATTTTTTAAGTATTTCGAGGTGTTTGGTATACCAAGACAAGTTATGAAATTTGCACAATAACATAACATTTGATACAAGAACATAAGCAGTGACATATGATGGTCAATTACAAAAAACAAAAACAGTAACATTTGATGGTCACTTACAAAAATTCAAACAGTGACATGTAATGGTCACTTCAAACAAACACAAACAGTGACATGTGATGGTCACTAATAAAAAAACATGAAGATCTAGTCAAACACATAATTTGTACACACAAAATATGATTTATTCTTACTTACCTTCGTTGCTAATGGAAGGTTCACCTGAGCTGCTTTCAGAGCAACTTCCCTTATTTTCGAGTTTTTGCTTCCAGACGAATTTAATTTGTTATTTTAATTGTCTTCAGGTTCTAAGTATCCTGAGTCACTTACAACAGTTTTAAAGGCATGTTAAAGATGATGGTCTTCTGAAACTAAATACTAATAATCTTCCATCTTTACCTTCTGAATATTTTTATGAATCATGGAGATTTTAACTATCTTTTCACGAGTCTTTAGAGCTTTAAGATAGTTATTTTCCATATGTGGTCGTAGCCGAAGTTATAGCATCATTCTCGTTCTCATCCTCAACTTTGAACAACTCTAAGTCTTTCAGGGATTTCTTTTTTCCCTCCTTACTTTCTTCGTACAAAGTATTGATTACTTCGATATTAACATGCTCTTGCTACAATTCTTCTTTGTGCTTGGGAGTCAGGCGTTGCAGTTATTCTTTGTATTTCGTAGTCAGGTGGTCCTTCATTTGCATAGAAACATTATGTCATTCAGCTTTATCCATTTGAAATACTTGGAATTGATCAATAATACTTTTTTGCGTCACTTTATTCCACCTTTTGTTTTCAGCGACCTGTTTTTTATAACTGATGACATCTCTTGCCATGGCTTCAAACTAATCCTGAACAATTGTAGCTTCCTGGATCATATTGAGAAAAGTAGGTGATTGTTCCTCGGTATGGTACGAAGGAAAAGGTTTTTTTTCAAAAAGAGATGTTTGGGAGGGGTTCATCAAAGTGCATGGTGATTGATTTTCTTGAGGGAGTATTATTTGATCTTTGGTAGGATTGATCATCAGTAGGATTCTCAACAATCTTATCCATGTTATCAAAAATATTTAAAAAAATGTTAATTCAATTGTAAAAACATACATGAATACTGGGTCATTCCCTAGAAAGAAAAATTACAGAAAGACATATGAAACTACCGAATACAATAGCTTCCACAAAAATAATGAGATTACGAACAAATGCAGATATTACAGAGATTACAAATGAAATTGAAATACATCGAAATCATGCCAAAACATTAACTCATTGATTCCATCTTTTGAAAAACCCGTGTATCCCAACTTAACTGCAACAGATTCGCAAGAATTACGAAAAGAACCTCACAGAAAAATTCTTAAGGATTTCATAAATCAAGTCCCAATATGACAAAAAAGACTTTAAAAGAACTGCGACTAAATGTCTAATACAAAACCATATACCAAAGTCCACAAAAAACCAAAGATATATTAGGGTGAACTCCAGCAAAGCGACCAATTCAAAAATATTGGAGCCACCCAAAAACCATATGTGACATACAAAATACTTCTTATACAATAGATGGAGATATGAATGAATAACATATGCCAAGCCGCGAAACAGAAGATGTCTAGACGTCGGAAAAGAGTACTAAAACCCATAAGACTCATACCAAATCTCATAAACTCAAGAACCTAGAGCCAAGACGGGTGCGACTCGAGTCTCTAATAAAGATTAACAAGACAAATGATGAGAGCCACCGAAAGAGGCTACAATGCTCTTTATCAACTTGGCTAAAACCCACCCTACTTTATCTTCGTCAAAATATACTGGATGAGACCAGAAAAACAAAAAAAAAGTAAAGAACCCAGTAGGAACCAACGCTAATGAAAAACAAGTACTAGCGGGTTGGAGAAAGAATATGGAAGGACTGCATCGCCTAAGAGGAGCGATAAGAAGGCACAGAAAGAGCCATTGAACGATATAAAGCATGAGAAAAGCTAACATGAATGAGCCCGAAGAACATATAGAATTAGGAAAAGAGGCGGGGAAGGTGAAGAAAAGAACAAGATATTATGGTTTTTAGAAAGATGATATAGTTTCTCTCTCTAAAAATCCTAGATAACAAGTTGAGAGTTTATCGTTTTAAAAAAATTGGTTTTCATTCTCTTAGAATTGTGGTTCAAAATCATTGAATTGATAGTCTTGATCTCCTTTCATTCCCATCAAACTCAAGTGTTGGATTTGGGGAAAAGATATTAATAACTTGTTCATAAACAACTTCAGTCAAGGTCTTTTGAGGAGCAGGGTTTCTTTTTCTTTGAAGCAATTGATTTTTTTTTTCTTCGAATCTTTAGGGATGAAATTTTTTGTGTCAAGAGTGATAATTTCTACTATATATCTCTTATATTTCTTTAACCTTGGTTTTCTTATTTTCCTTAGATGACTCAGCTTCAACATTCTTCTTTATATTCTTCTTCAGTTTGTGACTTAGGGCCATATTCCGAGCAAGAAGAACAACATGGACATCAGGGGTGGTTAATCTTTTCACCACATCAGCTGTCGAATGAGGCTCCATTAGTTGATCAGCAACTACAACGGAATACAAAGATATTCTCCACAGATTACTTTGAACGAAGTTGATTGTGTCAAAACACTTGTGAAATTCGTTTGACCACTTCATTGTGGCACACTCACTTGGCTTAAAGATAATTTCCTCAATAGAATCAAGATGTATTTGATAGCGCTTCATAATTTATACATAGGACAACCAAAATTAATAAATATAATAAAAAAAACCAGACATGAAGAGGAATGAAACTTACTAGTGCTTTTCCACTTGAGTGACAACCCTTGTGGGTTTTCCATGAAGATCATTTTTTTTCGTTTTCCCAATAACCAGATATGACAAATAATTTTTGCTTCAATGTTTTATTTGCCTCATGGAGGTCATCAATTATATTTGACGTATTTCTGAGGATGATATAGTAAAATGCAATTACTGGGTTCTTCGACACACCCGTCTTTTCTAATAAACTGCGTCATTGGAAGAGGAATTGTAGCAAGTTTTGAAGCCATAATGCAAAACAGAAGAGTGAACCAAAGGTTGGTACTTGTTTGGCTAAGGCACAGATCTATGATTTTAAAGTTGTCCATAATTTTTTAGATCTAACAGGAACCGAAGACCCTAGATCATAATTTTAGTGTAAGCAACTAACTCATTCTCATCACATGAGATATGAGTCATTTCCTGCAAAAGAAAGTCAAAGATAAATGTTTTCTAGGAAGAGCTGGATTGTTTTTGAAGTGCTATATATTCTAATTGATCAAAATATTCATATTACACTTTATTTAATGCAATAAGATATTTATGGATGATGTCTTTTAGGTTCACGCTGAGAGTGACAACAACTTGCGCATGAGATGTGACAACTTATTTGGTATTCTCTTCTTCTTTTTTGCCTTAGACTTCTGTTTTACAAAAACATTCTTCTTAGAATTAGGAGTATGTGTGTTGTCAACTACTTAAAATTCTAAATCACTATCAGTTCTCAATTCAGAGTCACATGCTTCCTCGGATGGTTCGACTTGAAGTTAAAAAGAAATATTTAAACTAGCAGGAAGATCTTGATTTTGAGAAAGTACCTTCAAAACAGTGGGAACATCTTAAGGAATCACATACAACCTTTTGCTTATCCCGACTGTTTCCTTCGAGGGATGAGGTTTTGAGTTACCTTGTTGGATAGTGGTACTATTTTTTGCTTTAAGATGTTAGGAGTTGTGTTTTCTTCAATGTGGTTTTGCAAAACAATTGTGGGGGTCATGTCAGAAGGGTTGTTAGAGGAAGATTCGAGATCGGGAGATGATGATTGTTTCTTAGTAGGTGGCCTGGGATCGTAAGTGAATATTTGAACAACTTGAAGGGGTTTATCGGAAAATATCTCAACAACTTCTCTCTCAGCGGATCTTTTTGCGATAGTAAGCTAGTTTGAAACGTTTTTAGACCAAACATAAGTATAAAAGATGGTAGATTGAGAGTGAAACCATATCACACAGAGACATGGGGAAAAAATGCAACGACGATGTTGGAAGAGCTAGTTTAACAGAAAAATTTCTCTCTTTATCTCTAGAATTGATGTAAGTTAGGTGAGTAGTGGTATGGAAATGAATTTATAGGAAATATTGTGAAAATAAGTAATGGGCTTTTTGAGGGGAGTTGTAGCGTCGAGCAAATGCCAATTGGTTAGTATTGATTTGACGTCTAATGGGTACCTAATGATATATGCATGCGTAGCTTGACAAATGTAAGACGTGTTAGAATAAACGATACAAATTTCTACTAGCTCTATTAGTTTCTAAAGTGTTCTTAAAATAAACTTTACCACTTCGAATAAAGTCCAATGAGATCAATGTTTTAAGTACTAGTTCAAACAAAATCCGACGAACTGTGAAATTTTGAATGGTTTTAAGGAGAAGCCTTCTTCGCAAATCTAAGTTATCTAAGAAAAGTATTGTTAGTATCCCTTCTGATTTATTCGCCCTGATAATTGTTTAGAGTGTTTCCGACTAGGAAACTGAAAATGACCCACAAGCAGAAATTTTAGTGCTTCCTCAAATATCTTTGCAAATACTAGGGGGCTAGTGATAAGGATATAAGTATATGAGAATAATAATGATTATTTTATATTGGTTAAAAAAATAAAAAAATAATGTATGATGGGAGTTTGATGTAAAATATAAATATATAGAACTAGATGTGTAATTTGTAAGAAGTATGTTTATGCATAATAAAGTGGGTAGGATATCCACGAAACAAACAATAGTATGTTATTGTAATAAACCACCTATAAATTTGTATACTCTACTTGGAAAGGAATAAGACTTGTTATTTTTTACACTTGACAACTTTATCTCTCTAAATATTCTCTAACCGCTTTCTTTCTCTATATACTTCTTAAGAAAATCGTATTAGAAATCTTGTTCCATGACCAAAATATTTAGACTCGTCACAATGGTCAAAACTTCTATACCATACCCACGAGTCAGCAACCACATCGTGTTAGAGAGCAATATTCCTATAAGAAAAAGTAAAAGGAAAACTTATATTTTTCTTTATCTTTACATTTGTCACTGTGTACTTTGTTTAATTAATAATCTTGCAAGAGAGGTATTCAAAATTAACGACATAACCTTCTTCAAAAAGTTGTCCAACACTTAGGAAATTTTATACTAAGTTTAAAAATAGCAATAAATCTTGGATTTCTTTTCTTCCTTTGTTCCTTTATATAGTAATTGTTTCTTTTCTTTTTACATTAAGTGAGACACCATTCCTTGTCAAACATAAAGCATGTGATATTCAATAAATTATGCTTGCTAATTTTCCATTAAGTTATAGTATTTTTATAGATGGTCTCTTGCACTTGTAAAATTATGGGTTATCTCAAAACCAACAGTCTTTCACGTGGTGACTATTTTTTTCACAAGTTCCAGAACATGGTTTTGTGGATACTTTATCGATTTTTCTTTTAAAATTTTATCCTGTTCATCAATGATATTGTGTTTAGCGGCCTCTTCCTCTTATTGGCCATCTACGACGGAAGGATCCGTGAGTTGAGTTCTTCTCGTGATTTCTCAATAAACAATTGAATTTGAATTTGAAATGTACTCTTACTTGATTTTTTTTTTGCATAAATTCAGTCTTTTCTCAAATATTTTTAGAGAACTCATCAGTTCGCTACTTCTTTATTAACACAAAGAAAAGCTCTGCATCATTTTTTATTTTTCTTTCAATTTAGCTGCATCAACACTAGATGGACATCTTGTTTTTTTGTTTCGTCAAAACTACATCGGCATGCTAAAAAATATCTCGTGAGTTGAACTGTATTCTCACTTTCATATACACGAGAAATAGTAAAACTTTACTGAAAATAATTTTTTTTTATAGAATTACTTTAAAAACAAAGTCTAATACATTAGTTCTGCCGTAAAAGGAACAACATCAAATCAATTAACAGTGAGGTATGGGACAATCCAAAAGTGTTGTTTAAAATACTTGTCCAACTCACTTTGATACAAAAGAGGTCTGTAACTAGTATTCATGTCCAAAATACCAACATAATCTCCCACATTACTATTTGTGCCATTGTTGTCTAAGTAAATTGAGTTTGCATTCGCTCAAGCTGCTAAAGATATGAAGCTATCACATTGCAAGAACAAAATACTATTTTCCAAAGAGAAAACTCGCTTCCACTCTTTTCAACTATCGTCCAACTTGTAAACAACAAAAAATGATTTACTGAAATCTCACTTATTACCATAACGATAATATTGATAACTTAAAACCATCAACAAGTCGTCGTCGGATTTCACTAAACGCGCACCGTGATAGGCAAAAGAGTTTAGTGTAAGAACATCCCCAACAAAGACGCTATTAATTTGCTAATTTAGATAGGATTTTGATACTCTTAAATATATAGATTACCTAATAATACAACAACATAGCTAAAATTAAGTTAGTTATTTGTTTTGTCACTGGAGGAGATAAATAAAGAGAGTTTTTGCAGATTGTGTAACTTCCACTATAAATATACCTATCGAAAATTATGGTACAACGTTATACATTATCTGATAGAAGGACAAAAAATTGTATATAAACGTTGAATTTGCTATCTAATCTTATATAAAGAGTCTGTTGAGGATGCTCTAATAGGCCGTACTATAAGGTACAACAGTTGAAACTTGATGAACTTAGTTCTTGAAGGAACTGGACTGTCCATATCCCACATGTCGATACCAGACATATGCAAAACATAGAGGACTAAAATTTATTATTTTATCTGTTGTAATTATATTTTAAGACTATATATATATATATATATATATATATAACTCGTACTTGCAAGTTATTCGCAACTATTTTTTTAAAATTATTTTTATGTTAAATTTTATCAGTGATATTTCTCATGTAATTTTAACTATCTTTCATAAATTTTATTTATATTTCTAAATGGTTTGTATATATTTTCATAGTTTATAATTTTGGATAAATAATTTTATAGCTGATGATTCGTTCTTAAGTATTTTTTTAAAAAAATATACAAATTTGATTTTGTAAATATTTTTCCATACTTTATTGTTGGCTTAGTTTGACTATGTAGCGTCGAGTCGTATTTGTATATTAATGTTTTCGTCTAAATCAAATACAAATAATATCGAATGATTCGATAAATATTTTACTTTAGATGTTGTAAAGATTGAAACGATGATATATCTTGTTCATATTTATCTTATCCAGTAGATATTGCCAATCATTTGGGTAACATTGATTTTATCTTGTATTAATGTTCATGATACAATATATATATATATATATATATAAAAATCAAATTTATAGTATAAAATAAGGAATTTAAAACTTTTATTTTAACATAATAAATTAACATACAATTTATGAGCTGATATGTAGATTGATTTTTTCTAATTTGAAAAATCTAAGCAATAAGGTTGTGAACCATTGATATTATTATTAAGCTCTTCCAATTTGATAAATATATATGCATCAATGACATATAAAAAAGGATACGAAATTAGGTATTAACTAGTTGTGAAAATACCAAGGGTTGATCGCGTTACGTAATTACGTACAATTTGGTTGTGAAATTCCAAAAACAAAATTAGTTGTGAAATTAAAAGTAGTATGGGTGCATAAATATGAATAAACTAGGCGCGTAAATAGGATTTTAGAGTGCGAAATTACCTTGTAGTCCAGCTCCCCTTCATTTGCAATCTCCAACATGTTTTCTAATTGAACATAAAAATTTCTTGATGGAAATGACTATACAACATGATTGAGAACGAACTCAACTTCCTAATCCTTCTTCAAAATGAAAAAAAGTTTGAAATATTCTTATAATATTAAGTTATTTGTTTCACTTTCGATTGCCCAGTCATATTACACATCCATAATTTTATGTTCAAATGCTTTTGATTCATAATATAAACATATATCATCTTCATTAATTGCAACTTTTTGAGGATCTTGTACAACTAGTTGTACAATTGTTTATTGTGTAGAGGAGAAGGATGAGTAGAATTTACACCTTCTTCAACCTCCTCTATCAAACACGTTACAACTCCTTTATTTTTTCCTGGTTGATTAGAATCTTTTATACGTTTTGTAACCTCATTTTTTCTTTGCCAATGTAGTAGCCGAAGCTTCTACAACTATTGGAACCTCTTTTTCTTTTTGTTACTATTTCTCTTTTTTCGTATTTTTTCAACATTCATTATTTTTTATGAATTTAATGCCAATATATCCTATGTTTCCTTGTATTTATTGTTGTATAAACCAAACTATAATTTTCTTTAACTATCCAAGAAGGTTGTAATATAGAGAGTGTTAATAATCTTGATAGAATATATCCAATAATTTCTACTTCTTGCGTCTTCATAATATCATTATTGTCTTTTATTAGACGATCTTTCTCAGTTCCTCTCTATATTACGAATTTATTGGTAACATTGACCTTTTTATTTGATCATCCAAAGCATGAAAATTTTATTTGCAGATTCATTTCATTTTCTAGGTTTTGAAATTGATTTGTAAGAGTGTCATTTAATTTTTTTGTTTCATTCACTTCATTTATAAATTGTAACCTCTCTTTGTCTCTTATTTCTATTTTTTATACGATAATTTATTATTATAATGTGAAAGTTTATTAATTAAACTTATATTATAGTTTGATTTTTGTGAATCACATATCATTTGTAAACTTACATCTTGTAAAAATGAGTTGTGACCTTACTTTTTTCGTGTTATATTATTGAATATTTTAAGTAGTTTTATATCACTTATCTCTGATACCATCCATTTCAAATATCGTGGAAATGTTTCTTTACATCTTGTGTTTCTTTACATCTTGTGTAGAAATCTGTAATATATAAAAAATGTCTCCGTATATAAGTAAGGACAATCCAATCTTTACACTAGTATGAATTATCCTCTTTGGCCCCGAAAGGCCGCACGGCTTTGCTTTGGTCAATTTCCAGAAGGCCTCATTCTAGTTGAGATATGTATTTACTTATATAGCATTGATCCTTCCCATGTTAAACCAATGTGGGATGTGGGACTTTTGTCGTTATCCTAACAAATCCTCTTCTCGAACAAAGTACATGTTTAACCTCCTCTCAATTGACTTTCATCTGCCCATCTTAATCATGTTGGGGATACCTGAAACATAGAGGCACTACGGATGTTACTACTATTTTCTTGTTCCTTAGAGCCACACTCTAATCAAGTATCACCACTTGATGAGACACGTACACTCTGAACTAGGATCTCTAGAGCAGATCATTCACATTGAGCATGACTATTGGTTCATCATGTTTGATTTCTGAGAATTTCATCAACATCGCGTTTTGTATAAGCTTTGATACCATTTTTTGGGAATATGGGTACTGCAAATTCCATCTCCGTATATAAGTAAGGACAATCCAATCTTCACACTAGTATGCTATTGTCTACTTTGGCCCCGAAAGGCCACATGATTTTTCTTTGGTCCATTTCCAGAAAGCATTATTCTAGTTGAGATATGTTCTTACTTATATACCATTGATCATTTCCGTGTTAAACTGATGTGGGATGTGGGACTTTGGTCGCCATCCTAACAGATAAGGAATTACTATATGAATTACTATTTTTATTATACTTTATTAAATACATACATTTTAATTAGTACTTACCAGAGGTAGTGTTACACAACCAATTGTTGTTTCCGATTTACTTACACAATACGTTTTTAGTAAACTTATTTTTTTTCTCTTATTATTTTTGCTCAATAATAGTCATTGATTTTTTAAAAATCTTCAATTTATTTGACTATTAAAGTAGTTCTTATTTCTCCACATCTTATGAAAATTAATATCGCAGAAACATAAAAGTTAGGAGTACAACTAAATATTTTATATCATGTTCTCATGGTAAAACTACTCTATCTTAATTGCATCCTACAAATATAAGTTTGTAATTGTTATTTATGGTTGCGTAATTATGTGTAACATGGGTACATAAATACGTATTTTAGTTGTAAAAAATTTGTTTACGTAATTACCAACAAAGTGGTTGTAAAATAATTTTTTAATTGTTATAATAAACAAAAAAATAAACTTTATTCCCGATATTTTTTTTATCAGCCAAGAATCTGGAAAATAAATTGTGACGATTCTTGATTGTGGTCTTCATTTGAACAAGATTCAAGTCCTATTTTATTCATGTTAATCTTATTTTCCCCTCACTTGTCTCCCAAAATGAGCATTCATCATTTCTTGTCATTTTAGCAGGGTTTCTAACCAATATAATAGCTTCTTTCTGTGGGTCAAAATACATTATTATTTATGTTGTGACCTCCAATATATTCTTTGAAGCATTAACAATATGATTACTGTCATATGCACCTTTAATTAGATAATACAAAAAATATTTTTTACAAAGCATCTAGGTAAGCTTCTTTTATTTGTGATGAATTCAGAAACTGGACTTCAAGTACAAATCCTGATCGGTAGTATATTTTTCTTTTTGTCATTATTTATCGGCATTGCAAAGTAAAAAGCATATGTAAATTAGAATTCAAACTACTGTAAGTTGGGTGTGAAATTACATTTAAAGAGGTTGCTTAAAAGTTTTTTTAGGTTTGAAAAACAAGAAAAAAAGTTTATCTGGGAACTAATTGTAAGTTGGGTGCAAAATTGCGTCTAAATAAGTTGCGTAAAATCTTTTTTATGTTTGAAAAACAAGAAATAAAGTTCTTTTGAAACTAATTATAAGTTTGGTGCAAAGTTACGTTTAAATAGGTTGTGTAAAAGGTTTTTTATGTTTGAAAAAGAAGAAAGATAGTTATCTTGAATGTAATTGTAAATTGGGTGCAAAGTTATGTTCAAATAGGTTGCGTAAAAGCTTTTTGTATGTTTGAAAAAAAATATATCTGCAAACTGATGATAAGTTGGGTACAAAATTAAGTTCAAATAGGTTGTGCAAAAGATTTTTGATGTTTAAAAAATAAGTAAGAAAGTCTGTATGGA
Organism: Limnanthes douglasii subsp. nivea; assembly: GCA_036936605.1. NCBI lineage: Eukaryota > Viridiplantae > Streptophyta > Magnoliopsida > Brassicales > Limnanthaceae > Limnanthes > Limnanthes douglasii. The sequence goes on from JAUPFV010000002.1 coordinate 40,526,082, forward strand.
AACTCACTGTATTTGGGGTGCGAAATTACGTTGTAACTGGTTGCATAAAAGGTTTTTTAGGGTTGAAAAAATATATCTGGAAAGTTATTGTACATGGTTGCTTAAATACGTTGTAAATGGTTGTGAAAGAATAAAAAAAATCATCTAGAAACTTTAAACATATACACAAGTTGTTCCTAAGTTACTAATTAAACTTCTGGTTGGATAAAAAAGACATACGATTCATAAAATCTAGACGCGAACCATTCTTAGGTCAAGAACACAATAATCAAAAAATCAAAGATGAAAGAGAGTAGTTTCTTTATGAAATATAATTTTGTAGTTTTGTTGTGTTGAAATGTTTCAGAATCCATTAAAATTTGAAGAAGAAATCTGTAATTTGAGAGATTTTGATAAAGTCTATTTTAGAGAGAGAGATAGATAGGGTTTTTCGAAGTAAATAAGAAACTGAAGAAAAAAAACGTTGAGCTTTGTCCGGTCGGGCTTTGTCCAGCCCGAACATTTAATGGGGCGGGTACAGATATACGAATTGTGACCCGTAGGCGGGTCGGGCCGGGTATGGATTTTTAATTTGTCCAACCCGACCCGGCCCGCAAATATAAACTATATATAAAAAATATAAAATGTATTAAAAAAGTAATTGTAAATTTGTAAAATATAACTAAAAATATACTTACTAATTACTAGAAGATTGTCATTTATATGTTTACCAATAATATATTGTCTTTGAGTAATTATTATTTTAATTTTAGAGTTAATAATATATTTATTAATTATATTCTTTTTCCATAAACTAATTCTATAAATTATAAATATATTTCTTTATATATTTGTCTATATATACTCCCAATCCTAGTTTCTAATTTTCCAAGTTCTTTGGATGTTTTTCTCTTCTGCTATTGTGTTTTAGGTACGTTGGTTTAAAAATTCATGTCTTAAACTTTTGTTTTGAATTAAAAATAAAGTCATGGTTTAAAAATTCATGTCTTAAACTTTTGTTTTGAATTAAAAATAAAGTCAAATTTGAGCTGGTTTGGATTGGTTTAAAAATTCATGTCTTAAACTTTTGTTTTGAATTAAAAATAAAGTCAAATTTGAGCTGGTTTGGATTGGATCGACTAGTTCGACCAACCCTAATAGTAAAAAAAATGTTTGCGGACCGGGTCAGGCTGACCCGCGGACATAAACAGGGCGGGCTTGGGTTCGAAAATATTAAACCAGTTGTGGGTCGGGCCGGGTTTGGGTTCAAGTAAAAAACAACAGGCCCAAGCGGGTCAGCCCGAACCCGGTCCGAACCCGGCCCATTGCCATCCCTAGTCCAATAAGAAGTAATCGGATTAAAAATATTATATACAAGTAAATAAGAATTGGACATATATCTAAAAAGACATCAATAAAAGGCTTGATATGATAATCTATAGACTAAATTGATAAAATAAATTTAGTGATTGTGGTCCTCGATCACAAATCAGACAAAGTAAATGGGCTTTATGCTACTAAGGTTACTAGTTATATTTTTCTATAAAATGAAGACTCGGGTTTAGTCATTTCTTTAACATAAACCCCAAAAGACCAGTCGTCGCTTTGGTCATTTCTTTAACATAAACCCCAAAAGACCAGTCGTCGCTTTGTTGAGATAAAAACTTACAACTATCTTTACTGTAACATGAACTGAAATAAAAATTCAAATTAGGGTTATAAATAGCAGTAGAAAGTAGACAAAATCATGAATTATTTTTTCTATATTACGTGTTTGTGTTAAACTATATTAAGACAATTCAATTAGTTACCGTTAAAAGTGCTCTCTCTATACTTCAGTATCGAATACAAACTCAAAATCAACAAGGCGTTGGAATAGGTGCTTCAAAAAATAATACGATAAAAGACTTAGATAATACCAATGTTTTAAATACTTTCCCAAGAAAAAAAATCCTCAAAGAAGAAAAATATCACCAATGGCTCAAATCCTGCTTCCGAAGATAATGACCCTAACCAAATTATTTGAAGTACCTCTCTCGTCAAGATAACGGAAAGCTTGATGATATTGAAGGCATAAATCCTCTTTTAGACAATGAACCCTTACAAAAAAAACAGAAAATCAAAGAAACCAAGAACACCATCGATTCACCAAAACCCATATTGATCGTACCAATTCCATCAATACATTTTCTACCAAATCCAATACTAAAAATCTCATCAACAAGAATGTTGATATAAAAATTATCCCTCTCTTTTACTAATCTAGCCAAGAAACAAATAGAGCAAAATCCCATATTGCATATGTGAACCCTACCTTGACCCAAATTCAAAACAAATTTACTGGGAAATCATCAACTCAAGGACTCAACTCAAGTTTCACATCCACCAAAAACCCTAAGTACGCCGAGTATCGATATCTTATCCCATCAAATGAGCACCTATTAATCATAAACTGGAGAAATCTACTGATAAAATTATCCTTATAACTTTTTTAAATTAAGTAGGTGAAATCAACCATCTAGAGGGTTTCACCGGTACTTCACAAAATTAAATCAATCTTTGCGTTTATTTTATTTAAGTAGGTGATACTTAGAAAACTAAAATAATGATCAATGATAATTTTCTCAAACTCATAAATATGTTTTAGTATGATTTTCCCTTGATATCCTATTACCATAACATATTATATTTTGCATATGTCATGTTCAAACATGTTAGTTATTATATGGAAAACTTTCTTATATGATGGGTAAAATATGTTTCCCAGTCAAAATTATGGGTTATAATTCGTTGGGTAACAAAACCCAAATGTTTGACGGCTCAGATTTTACCCAATGGAAAGAGAATATGGACAGGTACTTAAATTTTTATGACTATAACCACGCATTAATGAAACCCAAACCAAGTGCTCTCACTCAAGAAAACACGCGAGGAAACCAAAGAGTATGAAAACTGGGTATGGTGTAATCAATTATGTTTGACCTTTATGATTCAAGGAATACCAATTGCATTTTCATAGGGTTGTCCCAACAGATTCCACCATTGCTTTGGAATTTCTAAGGGAAGTTTAGAATACATTTTCTAAGAATGACTAAAAAGAGGTGTTAAAGAAATTTCTCTCGAATGACTTAGCCAAAATGATGAACTGAAATAAAGAAAGAAAATAGATACTGTATAATATATTGTTCTTATTAAAATATGTGATTTGCCTCCAAATGAAGTCTTTGGTCATTATTTATAGATGTTACATTAGATGTTATACCAATCACTCAATTACACATGTATCCAATCACTAGTTTACATGTGTCATTCTCTTATAACCATCTAACAAACTTTCTTGACAACCTCTTATATAGTGACACATGTAAATATGATTTCCCTAACATACTTTTCACGTGCTTGTCTTAGTTCTTCATACAACCCTCATCATAACTCTAAATGCAAAACTCATCATAACTCTAAATGTGGCCCTCTTTATAACTCTGAATTTCACCATTTTCATGACTCTGTATATGGTCCTCATCATATCTCTAAATATGACCTTCCACATATTTTACTTCATGTTTTCGTCTTAATCATTTCTCATATGGTCCTCTTTATATCTCCAAACATGAGCCTAGTCTGTTTTCACTTCATGTTCTCATCTTAACCTCTCGACATACGACCATAGTCATGATTATTTCATCTTATTCATTTATGAACTTTATTTACCTCTTCCAAATAAGGATCATATTTCATTTATGGAATATATCATTATCGGGACATTCCCTAGTTTTTACAGAAAATTATTTTTCAGAGAATTTGTTTATATGACTAAAATCAACATTTGACGACGTCACAATAATTTAAATAATATAAGAATTCTTACCAAAGATCATATTTCATTTTTGGAATACAACCTTATCGTGACACTTCCTAATCTTTACAGAAAATTATTTTTCAAATAATTTATTTAGAGGACTAAAATCAAAATTAGACAGCGTCACAATAATTTAAATAGTATAATAATTCTTACTAATGTAACGTATGTCTAACTAAATTGACATTTGTTACAAATACTTCCACAATGCCAATCACTAACTTTAACATAATCTCAGCATTGTTGCACTTTCTCACTACTAGTCTACCATTAACTTTATTTTAATCTAATGAACCAAATCCTTTAATAACTAATAGTTCACCTTTTCACTCATAAACAAGTCATGTCTACTATTTACCACTCTTCTATATCATCGTCTCTTTTGATATAATTACTTTTATTATGCATACTACCTTCTTTGGAATTTCAGAGATCCACTTTTTAAGCTATTCCTTAAAAATATATTCATCATTTTATGTTTCTTAACCTAAATATTTAACTATATCAAAATTCACAATTATATACTTCATAACCATAGCGATGGAAATCTAATATGACTTCATCTTTATTTTCTTAAAATATTTCTTGATATCATCCCTTCTTTCTTAAAACATGGATGATAATAAGAGAAGATATACCATGAAAATGTCTTCCCCATCAATTACCCTTTCAAAAAATCATATAGACCTAGATCCTGAAGAACTTCCGAAGGACGTGGGAGATGACCGAAGTTCCTTACAAGAATTATCCACTAACCAAACTAGACTATATAAACGTATGTCCTAAAATAATGATTAATACTTTAGGTCTGAATACAGTATCCCAGACTATATAGCAACTCGTCGTCCTAAAGTTGATGACTTATCACATCGTACTAAAAAAGACGAAGTTTTTTTCTTGCACGATTTCAATAGGATCTTCGATTACCTTTTCATCCTTACATTGTCAATTTTTTAAACATGTTAAAATTTGTCCCACTTAACTAATAACAAACTTAGTGCACTACTAAGTTCAATACTTTGAGATATAAGTGCTCCCCTTCAATTTTTCCTTTCTAGTGTCAAAACCGAAAAACTTCGAGATGACCTTTTCTATTTTTTTACTTTAAAAAACTTCACTCGAATTATCAATTTACTCTCATCTAAACATAACTAGAAAATAAGTATTATCAATGTAATTGGAATTTTGGAGTATATAAATTTCACAAACGGATTTGGTCAGATATAAAGATTGTGGATGCCAACACGTAAGATGTGGTCTACTCAAATTAATTTTTTATCTAATTGATTTTTGAATATCTTTAAGAAACTCATTTAATTTCTTACTTGTTTTATAGACCTAGAAAAAATTCTGGAGACTCTTAATAAATTCTTCCACAATGACAGGCCTCTAGAGATTTTGTCTGCTACTGCCTAAGTCATCTACCGAACTGACTTCCACTATTTTTTCACATCAAAAAAATTCATCCAAGTTAGACTTTGTCTCCTCTCTAAATCATCATGAATGTCAATGGTAAACTAATGATTTACAAATGGACAACCAGTTACATTTGAAAGCGCTCTCTCTATACTTCAATATCGAATACAAACTCAAAATAAAAAAAGCGGTGGAATAGATGTTTCAAAAAATAAGATAATGAAAGACCTAGCTAACACCAATGTTGTCAATGGACCTAACCAATTTATTTTAAGAGCATCCTCTCGTCAAGATAAAGACAATCTTGACGATATTGAAGACATAAATCCTTTTTGAGACAATGAATCCCAAAGCAACCAAGAACACCATCAATTCCACCAAAACCATATTGATCACACCAAGTCCACCAAAACCTTTGCTATAAAATCCAACATGAATGGTCTCATCAACAAGAATACTATTAAAAATTTACCCCCTCGCTCTACCCAATCCATCCAAGAAACAAACAGAGTAAAAGCCAAGATGACATATGTGAACCCTACCTTGACCCAATCATCAACGCAAGGCCTCAACGTAAGTTTCACAACAAATGAAAATCTCAACTTATGTCGAGTATCGGAAACCCATCCCATCAGAGAAGCGCCTATTTTTTTTATTCCATCTCCAACTTTAATCATATCTTGTCAACTTCTATATTGTTCTAACCTGGCCAATACAACAACATGAGCATACCTGACATCCTTCGGATGCAAATTGAAATCTAATTAGAGGTTCGCTTTCAACATTAAACTTCTCATCTTTTTTATAAAAAAATAAACTATATTTTTTAACATATTTTGATCCATAGCTATTATTATTTTTTCCAGAGTATTCACAATTCGGCAGCACTTTCCTATATGACAATGAATCATCATGACATGGATGTCATGACTGACTTTAAACTTGAAGACACTTTGATTAACTCTAGATAATAAATAAGGGATCTGGTAGCTTTTTAGTAAGAACTAAATAACTTTAAACAAGCTCACATATAAATGAAAAAAAACATTGATGACTATATTGCTACCCTTCAAGCTGAGAAGAATATCATTATTGCTGAAATGAATAAAATTCTCACTCAAAATGCAAAATTAATGGAACAAGGTACCTCTTTGACCAATCTAAATACTAGTATAATCTCTCGAAACACAACTCTCTCTAACCAAAATGAATGTTTGAGCACTGAAAACAGAACACTAACTGATCAAATCTTTGTTTTCAACTCGGAAATTAAAGTACTTAAACAAAAATTCATTGATTTCAAGAAAATCAAATATGGAGAAATGAAAAGGATTGTAAAATATGTCGAGAATCACAAATTCAAGGCTATAACTAAGAGAGAAGAATTATTTTGCTAGTCTTCAAGTTGTTATAATTAATACATTTATAGAAATTATCATCAAGGTCACATACTCTTTAAGACTAGTAAATGAATGAATTTGTGGAAACTAATTTCCACATCAAGTACAAACATTATATTATGACATTAAACTATCCAATAATTCTTAATACATAGTAGATACAACACATAATTTAATGCTATAATTGGAACCATGATATATCACGTGTTTTATGGGAATAATTGATTATAAATGCACATATTTTGAATACACATACGTGAATAAAAAACATATATTAATAACATTGTGTATGTTAATTAGAATTAAGTTCCTTATGACATAATCAATTAAGTTTAGAATTCAGTTCCTTATGACATATTGGATACACATTTATTGAACATATTTTGAACAAACACAATCAATTAAGTTTAGAATTTAGCTCCTTATGATATATTGGATGCTGAAAATCCCATACCTCGATGAAGAATCAACATAAAGAAAACCTTTGGTGATGATTCAAATATGAATCGAAGAAAAAAAATAAACGATATTAATTTGATTTCCTGACTCTTACCTCATCTATATTCATTACCTTGATTCAATGTTCAATCTAGAAAAGACTCGACTTGATTCGTGCAATTTAGGTTTAAATGAATTGATAATCTGACCTTGAACTTACTGATTCGCCTCTTTCTTGTTTCCATTCTAGGTTTTGAATCGGTTAACATCTTTATTTTTTATTTCCCCTAATTCTTGAAAATCTTTGTTTTTTTTATGTTTAATCCTACCTCACTATGTAGATTTTGGAGAAATTATTGGATGGGTATGACTCACGAACAAATGAAAAGCAATAACAAATTTATTTTTGTTAATCTTGGATTTTTGTACTCAATCTTGAATCATGATGTAGATTTTGATAATGGCTTATTTTTTCCCGCAAATAATAGCCTCAATATTTGATTCAAAGCGTGATTTTTGTTTGATTCTTAATTCAACTCAATTATTACCCAAATATTTCATCACTTTCTGATTCAAATCGATTATTCAGTATTTATTTAAGTTCTCTATGAATTTGCTTCATTGTTTGCTAAATAACCGGAGAAGATGCTCCAAAAAAATCAATTACATGATAAGAGAAACCGGTGCACTCTTAGAAAATTAAATACAACTTTATAACTCATATTAAAGTAGGATAGAAAGATAGAAGATCCTAAGAGATTAAGACTATTTACATTTCCCTAACAAATATAATTACCTGCTCCGGTTGACCAACAACAACAGGTTCAAAATTTTCAGCCTTAATCTTTTACTTTTTCGTCCTTAGGGTCTAAACCAAATTACGACACCAGAATGAGTAACTCATGAAGATTTAAGAAGGATAGTTGAACCTCATGAAAATGCAGTGGTAATTAGCGCGATTATTGAATGAAGAAAGATTCAGAAGATTCTCATTGCTACATGGAGTTCGATCAACATTATATATATATGTCCACTTATAAACAGATAGAAAATCCTCTTACTACAATCCATTTTGATAGGATGATAGTGGGATTCACCAGAGGTATCACAAATGTTATTGGAGAGTTCGAAGGGGAGGTATTTATGGGTTGAGGGTATGTAAGTAAAATAGTAAAAGTGTTGTTTATGATGACTTTGTATAATGTTATTTTTGATAGGTCTAGCTATCAAGAATTTGACTTATTAGCTCTACTACCCACTAATATTTGAAATACATTATTAGGAATCAAGTGAGAGTTTTTTGAAGTAACCAGAAAGTGTCAAGCGAATGTTATGTTGCTTCATTAGTTCAAAAACAAAATATTGCAATTATAGGGGTCGACTTCGGAGTCAGACGTTGTAGACAATCGGAGGGAGACCCCCAACTTTAAAAAAACCTGATGATAATGTTGAAACGTATTTATTTTTGGACGCTAAAGGTTTGAAGATTGGCACTCTACTATCTCCATAAATAAAATATAGGTTGATATCTTTTTTATCAAGGAATATACCCATGTTCGCTAAGTTTTACGAAGATGTAATAGTGGTACCTGTAAATTTTATATTTCGTAAACTTACGTTATGGCTTAATGCATGTTTGATAATTCAGAAAAATAGAATGTTTTATGCTCAGCAATTTGAAGTGATTGTGGCTGAAGTGTACCGGTTTTTGAAGGTATGACATATAATAGGATCCTAGTATCAATGGTGGACACCAAATCTAATATTTCTAAAGGATAAGAATGGAAATTGAAGGATGTGTGTTTATTTTACCTATCTAAATAAAGCTAGTTTGAAAGATCCATTTTTCGTTCCACGAATTGATCAGTTGGTGGATTCTACTTCCGGTAATAAGCTTTTATAATTTATGGACATATATTCTGAGTATAATCAGATACAGATAGATCTGAGAGACCAAGATAACAATAGATTTATAAATGGAAAAGGTTTAAATTGTTATAAGATAATGCATTTTGGTTTAAAAAATGTAAGACGACTTACCATAGATTAATAAACAAAGCTCTTGATAGCCAAATCGAAAGAAATGTTGAGGTTTATATCAACAACATTGGTAAAGGGCACTAAAGACAATGATTGTCTTTCGATTGGAAGAAACTTTTCATAACTTGAAATAAATAAATTTAAAGTTTAATCTAGAAAAAATATACCTCAGGGTGCAATCGAGAAAGTTCTTGGGGTATGTAGTCAGCCATAATAATTAAAGCTAATCAAGTACAGTTGAATTCTTTAACTGATATGGATCCTCAAAGATCAAGGAAGCATAAATCTTGACTGGAAGGTTGGATGCTTTAATCAGATTCATATCAAGTTCATCGGAAAAGTGTGCTCCATTTTTTCAAGTTTTGAGAAAATCAAACCATTTCAATTGGACACTAAAGTTTGTCGGCACTTTTATAAAAAAAGAACTTATCTTCTCTATAAATTCTAACTAAGCCAAGTGTGGTAACTATTCATCTACATTGCAATATTGGAATATGTAGTAAGCGTAGTGTTGGTCGGAGAAGTTGAAAAGTATTTTCGTCCAGTATATTATACAAGTAAGAGTTTGTTGGATGCTGAAAATAGATACTTAAAGTGAGAAAAGCTAGGATTAACCTTAGTTGTAACATCCTGAACAATGAGACTGTACATTTAGGCACATTTGGTTATTGTTTGAACTTTCTTTCCACCGAAAAATATACCACAAGCCTAACGTCTCGGGTCAGATTGCTAAATGGTCAATAAAAATAGGAGACTTTGAATTTTGAACCTCGAATAGCAATCAAAGTGGAGGATTTGGAAGATTGGTTAGTCGAATTTCACTCTGAACAATCACAACTAGAACCATATATTAAGGACAAGTGGGTTATTCAAACACAAAAATAGTTCAAACATCTCATGTTGTGGAGCATGATTCAGTTGGAATCTCCGACTGGAGAAGTAATATATCATGTGATATGCTTTGGCTTCAAGGCAAAGTACGAAGCGGCCTTGGCCGGGTTACAACTTGTACATATTTGTAGTGCCAAAAACATTTTCTTGGTAAGTGATTCACAAATCCTAATCAACCATGTGTCAAGGCTGGACAAGGTATAAAAACACATTTGGTAATATATATATATATATATATATATATATATATATATATATATATATATATATATATATATATATATATATATATATATATATGCTTTAAAGAATTAACAACTTTGTTTGAGAGAATTCCATTGTGGAATCTCTAGTCACTATAAAATACTCTGAAAGGTATCCCTGAATACTCAAATGGGAACATTCTTCGTTAGCAACAGATTTTGAATTAGATTTAGAAGAAGCATTACAGATTTCACCAAGTAATAAGAAAGATTGGTGTCTGATCTTAGAGAATTTCTTGTTAAGTGGGGATGATACATCAGTGGCTAAAAAATAAGATTTAAGGCACATGAATTTATTGTTTTCAGATATGTTCTTTACAAAAAAGAAGAAGTTGGTGGAGGTCGAACCTCTGGCTGGAACTAAACCGAATGATGTTATCAAGTTTATTATATCTAATACATGATTTATCTGTAGAGTGCCAACAACAATCATCGTAAATAATGGCCCTCAGTTCGATAACAATGACATACAATATTTTTTCTCTTCTAAAGGCATCCGATATTTCTTTTTAACACATTTCCACCTCCAAACCAATGGACAAGTGAAAGTCATCAACATACATATCCTTGATGTCTTAAGAAAGAACCTGGATGGGGTTTCTTGACAATGGGTAAATTATCTTCAAGAAGTGTTATGGGCTTACTGAACGACCCTTTCGGGCAGTGGCCCAATAGTTACCTTTCGATTTGGTTTATGTGATGGATGCGGTGACCCCTTTCAAATCTACACTCATATCCTTCATGGTGAAAATTATTTTGAAGCTAGCAATGATAAAAGCAAAAGATCCAAACTTGACCTGATTGAAAATAAAAGAACGAAGACACATCTAAGAGCCCTTCATTATTATATTTTGATGAGAAATATATATACATCTAAAGCTCGTCGAATGGAATATGTTCTTAAACACTAACGATAAGATATTTGGAAAGTTATGGCCAAATTAGGAGATATATTATTTGGTGACTGAGAGGGTAAAGCTAGGAACCTATCGGCTAATAGACCACGAAGGAATACCAAATCACCACTCTTGGAACATTGAGCATTTAAAATTATATTTTGAACGAATCTGTAAAATTATACAACTCATTCGCCTTCTATATTTTCCGGCTTCAGTTTCTTACCCTAGTGATGTATTAAGGTTTTAGGGAGGTGCCTACATAGCCAGCTCGTACATACAATTCATTCTCATTCTATATTTTTACCGAGTTCATTTTTGACAAGTCTAGGAACTTCTTACCTTAAGTCTTAATTTAAAAGGTTCAAACACTAGTTGGTCATACATAAAAAGTTCCAAATTTTGTTGGTCATATTCAAAATGTTCCAACATTAGTTAGTAAATATTGAGAACTTAGTGTTGTTGAAACTATAAAAAGCTTAGTAACTAGTAAGGGACTGATCACCTTCGATTGGGTAGAATCCGAAGACATGAATTTATATGAACATTTTATACAATGAACAAAGATATTTGCGTTCATAAAATCCAAAATAAGAACATAAAATGTCATGAATGTACAAGGACTTTTAATTCATAAAATAAACCTACAAAAAGAGAGATAACATTGGAAACCCAAAAGCATAGTTATTCGACGTCCTCTTGCTCTTCTTCGGACTCATTTTCTTTAGAGTCCCAACTAGCAGAATCACCACTATCACGGTTCTCTTCAAAATCCTCACCTTCTTCAGATACATCTTGGGATTCATCTTATTTATCTTCAAATGAAATATTGTATGCACCTTTATCTTTTGGAACCATATCCAAGAAAGAGCCAAGTCCAAATCTGGAAATATTTTGTGAAAACTCTAGATCATTACAAATTTGACCTCAGCATCCCACTGATTTAGGGTCTCCGTTCTTTTATCAGTATAAGTTGTAAGCGCAACTAATTTTTCTTTTTTAGCCAGGACTTTAAAGGCAGCCATATCCGTGGTAGAAATTTTCTTATATTCTTTAACATTTCAGATAAAAAATTTCAGTTTTCATATTCTTTCAATAGTAGATTGATCGTTATATCATTTTCCCTCAGGTTTGCATTTTACCTTGATTCTATTTTTAACATGGCAGTCGTTGTCTCATTCATATGAGTTTGGAACGTGGAGTTTTGTTCCACGAGCTGTTTTTTGACCAAGCGTGTCCATTGCTTATTTCGAACTGTTATACATAACTTATTCGAAGTACTCGACCGCAGGTCGCCAAATATGTTATGAAGAAACTTAGATTCCTCTACTAGGTCCAAAGTGGTATTCTCAAGACGCGCAACTAACTTCTTAGCTTTGTCAAACTCTTTTTTTTCTTTGTCTCACTATTCTCAAACTTTGTAATGGGAACAAGAAGATTCTATAATGTTATGGCAAACTAATATATTTCAATAATTTAAAAAGACCTACATTTGGAATAATCCGACCCTTGTTGACTCTCTATCAATATAAGTGGTAAGTGAGTTCGTGGGAACTGAGTTTCAGGATGGCCAACCAGCACGATAAGCCTCAGATTGTCAGTTTTGGATTTTTGACCTTGATAGAGGCATTTAGTCTTCGTGATAACTTTAATAATTTGGTCTGAGGATGGGACGTCTTTCTTTCTAGTATATGCTATATGTTGAACCAACGAATTCTCTTTCCTTTTCTTTTTTTTCTTTCTATTCTTCCCCTTTGAGGTGTGTGTTGATTTTTTCTTTCTTGGGGGATGGGTTTTTCTTTTTTCTCAGTCGCCGCCAGATCAGAAATTTTGTTCGTTTGTTTATTGACCTTTGGGATGGCCACTACAACAATTCTCTCCTTAGTAACATACAAATCAACCAAATAGTTTACTTCTTCCCTTCCTTGGCATATTTTATGGATCTATTTTTATTTGGAACACCATCTGTTTCCTTCTAATCTATTTTGCTAGGTGCCCTTTTATGGTTGGAAGATACACATGAATGTTAGAGTCAGTCAATCGGTCTACAATCTCGTTTGGACTCATAAGAATTATCAATTGTTCCATCGAGAGGTTTATTTGTGTGTTCATCTTCCGGATGTGGCTCTGGATCAGGTTAACAAAAGTCAAACAATTTTAGAATCCGCTCGACTAATATTATTTGTCCCACTTGCTTAGATTGCTGAAAAGCTTCTCAACAGCCACTAGATGCTATTGTTGGGAGTTAGATATTATTGCAAAATAAAATTATATGAGAAAATAATTAACAAAAAAACTACAAGATGATAATAGTTTCAGACAACTTTGGTGGAATATCGAACTTACTTATACTCTTCCACTTCTTCCGATGTTGGCAATAATTTAGTCTTTACAAAATTTATTTATCATTCTTTCAGCAACCAATAAAAAACATTGTTGATTCTAAGTTTTTTCCTGCTTCGAGAAGATAATCCACCACCTTGTACTCGTTACCTAAAGGTGATGAAATAAAAAGGTATAACATGGTTCCTTATAAGGGAGGTAATGGCCACAAATTGTTCCATGTGAAGTTTTATTCCATGAACCCTCAAAGGGATGATACATGACATCAGGGTAAATCATATATTCGGACTGGCCTGACTATGGAAGAGGTCCACCAGTTGGAAGTACCAAATGATGGCACGGTCTAAAGGAAACCAAAGTCTCTAATTGAAGACATCATGATAAACCCCGACTTAACGATCCTTGGTAGAATATGGTGCCTCCCCAACCTCAAAAAAGTGAATATGAACCAAATATGAGATTCTCCATCGTCTTTGAAGCTCTGATTCTTTGGTTCCAAAGTAGTAATTGTATTCGATTTAATAGAAAACTATAAAGTACCGGTTGTTGACGTCATCCGCGGACAGTTAAACTTCAACATTTCTTGTATTCTTATTCTTTGGTTTTGGATTTTGTTTATCATTGAGCCTAAACCTTTTCATTAGAATCCTCTCGAGCTACTGATCCAGTGATTAGAGGAATTAAAGTCTTTGGTGCTACTATTTTTGTTTTACTCTAAGTCTCTGCACAATCTCGATGTCCAAAAAACTTTCATAAACTAATTACATCTGATTTTCAACAACTTTCTTTGGAGGTGTAGCTTGACTTGTTGAAATCCCCTTATATCTTATGAGAACCTATCCTTTAGACCCAACATATTCTTTCAAGGATGTAACATGGTTGAGATGAAATCACTTTCGACCACTTATATGCTTTTTCACTAGAGTGGGGAGAGCGTTTTCTTTTCTCATAAAGTCGTAATAGGTTGTTCGCGAGATACTTTTCACCAGTATCAGATTCACCCATTGGAATAAGTTTTTATTGATGTTTGATTTCATGCGCACAAGTTATTCTAGAAGGATAAGTGATTTTCGTCGAAGTATGACGAATGGAGGGAGTCAGAGAAAGCAAAGGCTCGACCAGTTTGGCTTGTTCTTTCCCTGATGCGCTAAAATTAAATACTTTGGAAATACAGCTACATGCATCGTCTACAATCTCAGTGGCTTTCCTCCACTCAACTTTCTTAGTTATCGACAACCAGTCCAAAAGGACGTTGTCAAAACAAAACATACGATAAACTAATTTGATGAATAAATAAATTACCTCGAACAGGTAGTCTGGATAACTCCGAAGGCAGGTGCGTGACAACAAAGATTTTCTAATTAAAGAAGAGATGGGAAGGCAGAGATTTTTTCGAGGCAATCTCCCAAAAATTGGAGTTTACGGTGGTTAGAGAAAAATGAATCAACTCTCTCTATCTCTGGAATCAATGAAAAGTGAGAAAATAAGAGAATAACAACGAATTTATAGAAGTGGTTTTGAATGCCCAACTGATACACATTGGAGAATGGAAATGGTTTTTTTCACCAATCTTTCCCCGCTTCATCATGACACGTGTGCACAAGAATACCACGAGTAATGTAGATGTTTATTGGGACTGTTAATTCGCAAAAATAATTGAAGGAAAAGTTATCTGACTCATGTCGTTTTGTACCACACGACCAACTGCTGGTAAATGGCACGGATAGAAATAAAACCGAATAAACATTGAAATTGTACCAAGAGTATGATTTATCCGACCCAAGTCGAACCGGTTAAATAATGGATCAGTATTTACTTTATAATATAAACCCAACAATCACAGTGTTGTATGTAGATATAAGTATTTATGTTTTAATTTAGTTAGATAATGGGGTGAATTGACCAAATGGATCAATTATATAGGTCCAAAGGTTCCCCTTATATATATTTTTTTAAATGGTAAATAGTTATTTTATTACTACACAATTTCTATTTTTAGAATTTTTGTCATAAATCTCTTTCTAAATTTTTATTATTTTTATATTTTCAGTCATCTAATGCGACCCCGGTTAAATATGTTTTGATGGCTGTTTGTTTTCTTAATGTGTTTGGGATTAATATAAATAATTTTGTTATATTTCTTTGTTTTCCTGATTTAGTTGGCTCGGTTTTGAAACCTAAATAATTTTATATTTTGGAACTAACATAACTGATTTTGTTATCTTCCAGAATTTTCCGGATTTAGTTGATTCGGTTTTTGAAACCTAAATAATTTTATATGCCAGAAGTGAACAACTATATATAATCACAAACATAATAAATATAGCTGAAATTATATTACTAGTGTTATTCTTTTTTTCAATAAGGACTTATATTGAAACTAAGTGAAAATCCAGACCATCTTATGGAATATTACAAAAAAATTGAAAAACAATAAAAAATACATCGTCTTCTTCCTTCCCTCCAGACGAAACTCAGCCCCAAATTGAAAACCAAACCCTAATTTTGAAACCTCAAATAACCCAAATCAAGACTCTCCAACAAAATAATAGCCTTCAATTTTGGAGGAGTATCATCACCATCAAACTCAATATTCCTTTGAACCCTTAAAACCTCCTTTGCAAGCCAGTCAGCTCCAAAATTCTCCTCCCTATAAACGTGTTTAATCACCATTTCTGAGCAAATTAGCTTTCTACAACAGCTTAACAATGGTTCAAGAAACCAAATCGAGCAACCATGGAGAAGAAGATTCACAACAACCATCGAATCTACCTCCACATCAACCCTTTTCAGACCCAGCATTCTACAGAGCTTCAATCCATCGAACAGTGCACGACATTCTGCAATGAGAGGTGTAGCCTTGCCATACAACCTTCCAATGCCCATGACCATACTCCCATTGCTGCTTCTGATCAAAGCACCCCCACCAGATTCATGATTGAAGGTACATGCTCCGTCTATGTTGATTTTGTATCTGCCATGCTTTGGACTCTTCCACTTTAAAAACAGTGGCTTATTCATTGCTTTAATCTGATGCACACAACCTAGATTTGTTGCTTCCCTTTCATAACCAGCCCAGTGCTTCTTACTTAAGACCTTAGCCTGATCAAGACTACTTAGAATATAGATTATATGCTGAATGATTGTTGCAGAACTTGTTGATTCATTGTTTATCTTTTTCTTATTACGAGCTGACCAAACAGACCAAACCAATATTGCAGGAAGAATGGTGAAGATATCACAGCCTCTTTTTGCAGTCCAGTACTATTTCATGACGATATGAGAAAGCGTCATATAAGGCTGAATCTACACATTGAACATAAGGCTGAAATGCATCCAGACTGCCCAAACTTGAGAACACTGAACTAAAGCATGGTAAGTGGTTTTAGTATTATTACAGTGCACACATTTAGAAGCCATTTGAAAACCCTTAGCTTGCATCACATAATCAGTAGGCAACCAATTATGCAATGCTCTCCATAGAAAGAACGAGCACTTCTTAGGAGTTACAGCATTCCAAGTCTTTGCATAAATTCTTGATATACTGCCTTTGCATCTTATATGATTCCAAGTGTCTTTAACACTAAACGAGCCATCCTTAGATAGAGACCAATGCAGAATATCATTATTATCAGAAAGACCAACCTCTCTAATCTTACTAATCTTAGTAGCAGTGACAGTAGAGTTAAGCCTTCCCCAATCCCAAGAACCATTCAGCCAAAAATCCCTGACAGGACATTACCACTGTCCCAAAGAAACCTTCTATCATTATCATTAGCCACCCTGATAAAAGGCTTATCAGAGCACCATCTCTCATACCAGAAACTAATATTTCCACGACCAGGAAGCCAAAAAAGATAATCTTCAGCCTTATCTCTAGCCATGATTATTCTAGACCAGGGTTTAGACCTTCTGTTAGGAGAGATATCAAGAGTAGGATGAATACCATCTCTACAATAAACGGAAAGCATAAACTTAGCCCAAAGAGACTGTTGCCTTCTAAAATTAAACCACAACTTCAATGCATAAACATTCTGAACATCTTTAAGTCTTTTAAGATTAAGACCACCTTCATTTAAAGGCTTGCATAACTTCTCCCATCTAGCCCAACTAATGGCTTTCTTGTCTTCTTTGGTACCCCACAGGAACTTGCTAAACAACGTCTCCAGTCTACTAATAATTTCAACAGGCATATTAGTGTGCTGCAAAGAGTAATTAGGGAAGGCAACAAGAATGGTCTGGATTAGCAACAGACGACCAGCAAAGGAAAGATGCAATCTATCCCAGTCCATGATTCTGCATCTAACTTTATATAACAAGTCTTCAAAATGTACAATTCTAGTATTTATAGCAATTGTAGAGCCAAGATACCTGAAAGGCAAATGAGTATGTTTAATGTTCCAAACATTTTCAATAATAGAAATCTGCTGAGGAGGCATTTTGCTTGAAACAATTATTTTAGATTTAGCAGTATTGATCTCTTGACCAGACACAGCCTGATAATGATCCAAAACAGCCTTAACAGCAACCATAGAATCAGCATCACCACTTGCAAAGACCATAAAATCATCAGCAAAGGCAAGACAAGCAATGTTCTGATTGCTCCTAGTCTTATAACGAAACCTGACATTATCATCAGAAATTTGCTTTATCCTCCTTATCAAGTACTCTTCAGCCAAAATAAAAAGACTCGGGAAAAGAGGATCCCCTTGTCTTAGGCCATGAGTATTAGCAAAGAAACCAGTCAGCTCCCCATTAACCAAAACAGAAGACCAGACCTTGCTAATGCAATGACTAATAAGAGAAGAAACGTTAGAGTTGAAACCAAAAAGCTTAAGAACACTAAAGAGAAACTCATGACTCAGCTTGTCAAAAGCTTTAGTCATGTCTGTCTTGATGACTACATTCCCCTTCTTTCTATTGATGTTTATGTCAAAGCAGAGTTCCTGAGCCATAAGAACATATTCTTGAATACATCTCCCCTTCACAAACCCACCATGCTCTTCAGATATAAGGTTAGGCAAAACATTCGCAAGTCTATTATTGATCAATTTACTCACAATTCTTGAGAACACAGTGGTTAAACTGACAGGACGAAAGTCTATCCACCTGCTAGGATTATCAACCTTAGGAATCAGACAAATTGTTGTAGCCTTAACACCCTTAGGCAGAACAAAACCTCTAAAAAAAAGCCTTAACAGCATTGCACAGATCTTCACCCACAATTCCCCAACACAACTTATAGAACTCAGCATTGTAGCCATCAGGACCAGCAGCTAATTCAGACCTTAAGGACTTGACAACCCCATAAATCTCCTCAGCTTCAGGAATACAAGCAATGCTAGTGTTATCCTCCTCACTAACCAACGAAGGAATAACATCCAAAAGAGCAATATCATTCTCAACACTACCAGTAGGAGCAAGCAAAGATCTAAAATAATCAACAGCTGAATTACCAATATCCTCCCTAGTGGTTAACCAATGACCATCCACTTTAATTTTATCAACCCTATTCTTCTTGTTTCTTTTCTTAACAAAACTATGAAATGCAGAAGTATTCCTATCAGAATCCTTTAACCAAGAAGCATGAGCTTTCTGCCTCCAAAACATTTCCTCTCTATCCAAGAGCACCAAATGATTCTGCCTAGCCTCTTCCAAAGCAGCCTTGTTATCCTCATCAAACTGGTTTTGAAGCATGATTTCCCTGCTGTTTATAACCTCCTCAGACTTCTTAATTGCATCAAAAATATTACCAAAGGTGTTCTTATTCCACACCTTTAAAGCAGTCTTCAATCTTTGCTGATTTAGCCAGAAGTACATAATAGGATTTCTCACACCACCAATATCAACAGACCAACTCTCTTCAACCAATCTCAGAAAGTCAGAATGAGTACCCCACATATTCATGAACTTAAACGAAGATTTAGCTCTAGTAACATTAGAAGAAACTTTAATCACCATGGGACAGTGATCAGAACAATTTCGAGCCAAATGAGAGACAGCAGTGTTATCAAAAAAATCCAACCAAGATGAGCTATACAAAAATCGATCCAGACGTCTCCATTTACTCCCATTAGACCAAGTATATGGACAACCACTATAGCCAGCATCTATAAGAGCACAATCCATAATAAGATTATTAAAATCATCCATTGCCCTTTGATTAACCATAGAACAAGCAAGCTGCTCCTGAATACTGGAAATAGTATTAAAATCACCAAACAAAATCCAATCCTCAGATAACACATCAAGCCTTCTTATAGAATCCCAAAGTACAAGTCTCTGATCACGAGTACACTTTGCATAAACAATAGAGACATAAAACTCTTTATTCATGACAGAATGAGCAACTTTTAGATGAAGCAATTGCTCACTGTCAAAAACAACATCAACTTTATAATCCTGGTGCCAAAACACCCAAATTTTGTTATTCACATTACTACTATAACCACTCAGCTTCAACTTCTTAGCAACCATACTCAGCTTATCAACCTTAACCAAAGGCTCTTGAATAGCAACAAAGCTAACCTTAAAAGAAAACACCATAAACTTTAACCTCTGAATGGTTTCTCTATTAGCCAGCCCCCTTGTATTCCAATTCAACATGGCAATGGTCATTGATCAGATGATGGTTTGTGGGCTCTTTTGAGCTTCATAATTTTTGAAGAAACCGGACCTTTTGATCCCCACATCTTTGGAACTTTCTTAGGCTTCTGAATGTCATTGTTTTTCAGTCTAGCTTTGTCCAATCTTTCCTTCACAGGAGAACTTGTAAGACTACCAACATGTTTAGGAGAAACCTAAATATCCTCACTCAAAACATCAAACATATTCCTCATTTCCAAAGTCTTCAGAGCATCAATCATTTCTACCTCATTAACAGAACTGTTTAAAGCACAATTTTCATCAGCTTTAGCCATTGGAAGAGAGCTATCAGAATCTAACTTATCTTGCAAAGAACTATCCAAAACCTCATTAACCACAATTGACTTTAACTGGCCAGTGACCCTTTCTTCAACAGCAACAGAACAAGCCCCTTGATCACAAATCTTATTAACCTCCTGAGTATTATTATACACACTAACCTCATTAGGAAGATGAGAACAAGAGACCCGATCAGACACAGCATCAAGACCAGCCTTATTATCTTGAACCTTCCTCGTGCTTTTCCCTTCCATCAAGAACTTCTTACAATTATCACTCGAATGTCCCATATGAGCACAGTGGTCACAGTAAAGAGGAATATTATCATAAACCAGATCGACCCAATAATTTTCAACCTCCCCAAATTTTAACTGAACCTTATGAACTAATGGTTTCGATACATCAACTTCCACCCAAAAACGACAACAGTTTTTCCTAGCCCTATTAACCGATGGCACCCACACTTTCAGAGGAGTTCCCAAGACTTTTGCTATTTCATTAATCGTGGCTTTGTTGAACAAGAATTCCGGCAATCTTGGCAAAGACACCCAGACCGGCGTAAACGGACATTCCAAATTCTGATCAAAATCCGGCGTCCATTTTAACAACCTAAGAGTTTTACCACCCAAGACCCAAACATTCCTCGACCAGAGTCTTTTGAAGTCATCAATCTCATTAAACTCTACAAAAATATGCTTGTAGTCCCAGACTGAAACACTGTAATTGCCGGTAAACTTGAACTTTGACAAAAAACTTCTGAAAATCTCCATCGAAGGTTTCCTAGTAGCAAATTTTGCAATCAATGTGTGCTTAGACATCTTAACTAATTTCTCCTTATCCTCAACCTCAAATGTAATAATAGGAAAATCCTTCGACATAGTAACAGTAACGTTCGAATGCTCGAACTCTGTTTCTTTGATTTTTAAAAGATCGGCAAAAGAACCCTTCTGCAACTCCTCAGCACCCTTTTCTTTAACTTTCTCCTCAAACATTGGATTAGTTATTATGTTACAATCCTTACCTGAAACCATTACTTCCTCCATATCCTTCTGCAACTCCTCTGTTTTCGACTGAACCGAGTTCCTTAGTAAAGGAAATTCTTCATTTAATGGATTTCTTGGTTTGAACGACATTATTCACAAACAATACCCACAATAAATCAAAAGAAGATTGATCGATTCAAAGAATGAATCAGAAATCAAAAGGTTCGACTCTGTTCTTCAAGAACAGAGTTTTCTCTCTCCATATTCCAATGTCTTTTTATATCTTAGCATCATCCCATATTACTAGTGTTATTCCTAACCGAAAAAATTTGAATTTTGAACTTTAATTTTAAATAGTTCTAAAAAAATAATTTTTGATTTCCATGCTTTAAATATTTAATTAATTACAATATAAAAATTTTTGCTAGCCAGTTCATCCTTAATATAGAGTTTTCACTCCCATTTTTGGTATTTACTTCATTCTTTAAATATTTGACTTCCTACATGAGACATTTGTTTCATCAAATTTTCATCCCAAAAAGATTAAAACTCCACTAACAGTTAAACTAATATAATTTATGTTAGTTAAACTAATATAATTTAAACATATACATACTTATTTTTATGACATATTGTTCATATGCATATTACAGATATATAATATATATTAAAGATAACTCAAATTAAATATGAAACAAGTTTGTAGTATATGGAACGCTGAAGCTCACCAGTTTGATGTCAGTAAAGCTGAAGCTCACGAGCTTTATACTAAAAAACCAATATTAATTGTATAAGAAAAATGAACACCGCACTGTAGAAGTGTTAAAATTGCAAAATTGTATTTCATGCGCGAGAGATTAGTAGTATAGACGGAAACAAAAAAAGATAAGAAAAACATCAAAAAAACATATACGACACTAAAACAAAAAACCAGCATTCTAAGTAGTAATCTCTTACTATATATTCGTATCACCCATATACGCAGATACAAATCTGACACTAAAACAAAAAACCAGCATGCTAAGTAGTAATCTCTTACTATATATTCGTATCACCCATATACGCAGCTACAAATCTGTCTATATTGCAGTCATTTTACTGTTAAGCAGAAGCCACGACACAAATCAAATGACAGTGAGGTCTGGGACAATCCAGAAGTGCTGGTTAAAACTCTTACCAAACTCATTTTGACACATAAGAGTAACGACTCCAGTTTTCATGTCGAAAACACCAACATATCCTACATCACTATCTCTTGTACTATTGTCAAAATAAATCGAATTTTCTTTCGCTCCATTTATATCTCTAGCTACTAAAGATATCGAGTTATGACTTTGCAAGAACAAAACACGATCACCCAAAGAATCAACTCGCTTCCACTCATTGTTACTATCGTCCAACTTGTAAACAAAGAACAATTTTCTACTAAAATCCAATTTATAACCATCACTATGATAATCGCAACTCAAAACCATCAACAAGTCATTGTCTGAGCTCACTAAGCGGGCACCGGCATACTTATAAGAGTTCACAACAGGTGGTCCTGTATTGTATGGAATTTCAAAATTGATCACCTTAGTTCTTGAAGGAACCGGACGGTTCATATCCCACATTTCGACATCACTATCAAGCAATGGAGCTATATAAAGCATATTATCCTTGTATAGCAAATCGCTGGATAAACGATATTTATTATCTAATTCGGTCCATGTCTTGTCACCTTTCCTACAAAAAGCAATAAAGGCTTCCTGGTACATTACCACTACCAAATAGTCTTTGTTGTTTTCACCAATGCACAAATGCGGTCTGCTGAAAATATGTTGTCGTATTTCTGTGGCAGTACACCAATCATATTCAAAATCAAACCAGTTAGGGATAAAGATATACTCGTTTTCTTCACTGGTCAGATTTCTTCTAGTTTGAATAAATGTTCCGACAACTGAAGGAAGTTCAACTTGAGACCGCGTAAAAGGGTTAAAGAGATACAGATTTAGGGTTTTGTCTATCAGCAGAAGCCAGCCATTATCTGAACCTACACAATGGATGTCTCCGAGTTCATTCATGTTAAGCGTGTACATCTTTTCCTCCTCGAGACTGAAAAATCTGTAAGAATTGTTGTTGATGTGTATTGAAGTGTCAACCTCTGTAGTAAGGCGAACCATTAACCATGGAGCTTGAGGTTTAACCTCTGTAGTTGCAGCTTCATTCCACGAAGGATGAACAGCCTTGACTCTTAGTCGATCACCCCACGGGAGTAACTTGAAAATCGGTATCAAAAAATCACAATGAAGCCCCGCCCAATCACTCTTCTTCTCCATGGATACTGCTAACACAATTAGGGTATGTAATTCAACCCTAGCATTTGATTATAACATTAAACAACTAAATTAAAATTAATTGTACAGATATTTGTGATGATTCATAGGACTGTGTTTGGTGAGTCTACGACTAACTATGCCGGAAGGAGATAATCAGCCTTGAGCTAAATCAAAATATATCCTAAAATACAAGCTCATTCATCAACAACAATCAACACATACAAGCTCATTCATCAACAACAATCAACACATACAAGCTCATTCATCTCAGTTAACGAGTAAAAAAAACATTAAATAGATTCCGGTTTTTCAGATTGAAAACCAACCTCGGGTTAAGATCTCAGCAATCAAACACCGATCTTATACATTACCAAAATATATATATATAAAAAGTACCTGCACTGCAAGAAGTCGGTGGATTATTCTGCAAATCCTCAAGTTCCTTCAAGATACGCTTCGAAGCCACGACTGGAGAACCTGAAACATGTACGGATCGATTTGAGAGACTGCAGACAGGTGTGGCTCGTTTAAGGTCATTCTCGTCGGTGGAGTAAAATTCACCAGTGGATTGGTCGGTGTTGTCTCCTTCCGGGAGCAGTCGTAACTCAGAAGTCATGAATATCTACGCCGGCTACGCTAACGTCTTTAACCAGAACTTAAAGACTTACGACTGCGGATTTACAGGTGGCACCGGCGATTTCAGTAAATGCTATCCCGATACCAACAAAGCGACTGGACGGGTCAGTTCCTACTCAAACGACTTGAACGGCCAAACTTCAACGTCATTATCGAATCAGGTCGCTAACCGAGGGAAAGAACAAGACAGAAGAGGAGATAAAGAGGAAGAAAAACGGAGGTCGGCTTTTTAATCTTCACACCATTAATTTTGTATCATTTTGTAGATCACATTTTAGTTTATACTAGAAAAAGGTCCCGCTCTTTGCAGCAGCGGTTATCCATATTAAATTGTTTTTTTAAAATATAAATTAAATAAAATAATTAAATAAACATTTTTACAAAATATAATATTTAAATACAATTTTTTATTTCTGTAGTGTCCAACCGTCAAAGTTTTGACAAGAGATAAAACACTCATCGTACCATATTCAAGTTCAAAATAGTTTTAACCGAAGTTTCGTTTTATAAATCTTTTTAAAACCATAATTTGTATGTTGTTTGAAGAATGATCTCTCATTTATATTCGAATCGGCTATTCTTCCAATGGTTTGGTATTGTATTTAAAAAATTAATTGTTATTCTTTATTTATAATATATATATATATATATATATATATATATATATTAAATTAATTCAAATTATACTAATATTACAAAATAAAATAATTAGACTAATATATTTAGTAACTAAACATTATAATCGAAAAAAAACATATAAATTGGACTGATATCTAATTAAAATTATTTTTTAACTTTTGTTTATTTTGTTATTGACCCCTAAATTTTGGTTGATAATTTAATTGTTTTTTATTTATTTATCTATTTTAAGACATATATTTTGTGGGAATATAATCGTAATGAATTTTGATAGATTTGTTTTAAAATATAACTATAAAATTAACGAAATATAACCTTTTATCAAATATACTAATGAAAAATCAATAATGATTAACATAGAATTATAGACGATAAAAACTTTAATATTGATAGGTTGAATTGGTTAGATTGATAAAAATTACATGTTTATAAATTTTTTTTAGATTTTTTAATATATAATTAAAATCAAGAGAAATTGCACCTAAAGTATTCAACTATTCAATTCCCATCTAGTACCCAAGGTTTGATCAATTGTTACTTAATACTCAACTCAACTATCTAGTTTTCACTTACTACCTAATATTATTTTAATACTATAACTACCCTTAACCCATTATATAAGCATAATTTTCTGTTTTCTTTCTATTTTTTCTAGCTTTTTGAAGATTTGAATTTGTTAGCCGCTCTAACCACCTAACCCTACGAACCACCACGGAGTACGATTGAAAGCACAATTCCGGTGATCAGAGTGTTAGAAGGTCTGTTTATTTATGTAGTTTGTGGTGTAAACCTATCTAACCATTATCTTCTACGTACTAGAACTGATCGTGCTTTTTGGAATCTGGTGTTTTGCAAGTAATCGTGTTGCTGCTTCCAGGTAATCGTAATTACCTACTGATTTCGAAGTTATTTGTTGGTTTTCTCAGTTAAAATAGGTTTTATTTTACTGTATTTAGACGCCATAGCTTGATTTCGATCTTTTCTTTATATTTTTTTTGTTCCAGTGATTTGTTCTTGTTTTGTTAATATTTGTCGTTATATACTCATGTCCTTATTTTCTGATGTTATATACTAATTTTGTAGTGCATTAGAATTTTATTTCGGACGTTAAAAATGTGTAGACTATGAGTTTTTAGTTGTCCAGGCGTTTGACGCAAGATGCGAATTGTTTGATGTATTCAACGAGAAAGATGTGAATTGTGTACCATTCGCATGGTTAGGTGCGAATTACATGAAAGAATTGTTTCAAAATTTCCTGCGAATTGTATGGATGTTCAAATATATATAAGGACTCTTAGTTGCTTACAAAACTCAGGATTGGCTACGAACTGTGTAGAAATCTAAAATATTGCATTTTCAAACTAATATCAGGACTTTTTTAGTTACTTTTACGTTTCGCATGTTAGGATACGAACTGTGTAGAACTCTAAAGTATTGCATTTTGAAACCAATATCGTGACTTTTTTACGTTTCGCATAATAGGATGCGAACTGTATGAAACTCTAAATTATTGTTTTTTTAAACGAATACTAGGACTATTAGTTACTTTTACGTTTCGCATGATATGATGCGAACTATGCGGACTATAAAGTATTGCATTTCCAAACCAATATCAAGATTTTTTTAGTTACTTTTACGATTCGCATGCTAGGATGTGAACTGTGTAGAACTTTTTGAGTATTGTGTTTCAAAACAAATATCAAGATTTTTTTTAGTTGATTTACAAACAACTATCAGTAAATAATGCGAATTATAAGTTCACAACATATAGATATACACAAATCGCAAGACAGGATGCGATATGTTTGATGGAGTAATAAATAATTTGCACTTTATTTTTGGGATTAATAACTAATAGCTTGTTCGGTGCAGGGTAAGGTATGTCCAAATCACGAGTTTGTATTTTTAAATATGTTCACCAAACCGTAATTGTGCCTTTCACAGAGTTTGAAAGCTTTTAAAGTATCCAAGCTTATGTGGAGAACACATTGGAGAAGCTTGTTATAGGTGACTACCTAATTACCTACTCCTGCGGGGATAACAATAATTGTTTCTTTAATAACTAGAAGGATTTTGTTGGGTTGGTGTTATATCTTGATTTGGAGCGTTTAAAACGGGTTAGTTTTCTCATAGAACAACATGTATTCGATAAGGGTTCTGGTCATAAGTGTTCTAGTGAAAACATTTCTAGTGATAAGAGCTTTGGTGGTAAGGATTGTGGTGTAAAACATAAAGAGCATAGCTTGAGCTTGGGAGAACCATGTCCTGATCAACTAGTTAGCGGGGAGAGTAGTAATGGTTTAGTTAATTCTGAATAGAGAAAAAAATAACTTGCTACTGCTGGTTGGGCTAATGCTATTATAGGAGTGGGTCAAGCTTTTGAAAAAGGTGCTGCAGGTCTCAGGCTATCTTTGTGTAGGTTTGCTTTAGAGCATGGTTTTGCTTTTAAATACTTGCACAACACAGCAACCAAGATCACTGCTTATTGTGAAAATAAGTTCACAAGCGGGTGCAAATAGAGGCTTTATGCATCTATTGATTCCAGCACCAACTTGATGACGATCAATAAGTATGCTCCACACCATACTTGCAGTCTTGTTTTCTCCCAGAAGCATAAACGGCACAGGCATTTGACATCAGATTTGATTGCAGAGAAAATTCAGGATTCTCTCCGGACGTGTCATTCGTTGACAACCAAAACCATACAATCGACTGTCAAACAAGATTACGGTCTTGACATCTCTTACCATTGGTCATGGAATGCTTTAGAGAAGACTAGGACGGGAGTTTTCGGAGATAGTTCAAGTTCTTTTAGTTTACTAAGCGGATACTTCAAACGATTGAAGAGCCGGGATATTACTTCAGACTGCCAGTTGGAGTTATCAGCTGGAAACCGATTCAAGCGTTGTTTTGTAGCATCCGATTCGTCCCTTCAGGGTTTTCATTCATACCGTCCAATGTTGTTTGTCGATGGAACCCACTTATATGGCAAGTACAAGGGTACCTTGCTTACTGCCGTAGCAAAGGACGGCAACAACGGTTAGTTACATTTAACTAGTTAATCTGAATGTGTTATGATGTTTTTGTTTGAAATTTTTGTGCAACAGTTCGCTTCCTATATTTGCACACCATTGTGATGTAATCCTGATATTTGAGAACGATTTGCTTCCGAGGCTGCGAAATATGCAGTGTTGTTTAGGTGATGACATTTCGCAATCGTGGATGCGAATTAGGCGATGAAATTTAGGGCAACAATTCGCATCATATATATGCACACCATTGTTGTTGGAATCCTGATATTTCATAACGATTCGCATTAGAGGCTGCGAAGTAATCAGGGTGTCGAACTGTGATTAATTCGCAGTTTGGTTTGTACCCAGTTCGCACCGTGCATTTTGAGAACACCTCTCAGGACAGCATGCGAACTGTTTGCATTTTTTAAACGTTTGATGTTCATTTGATCTGCCTTTTTCCAGGACTCTTCCCTGTTGCTTTTGGTATAGTTAACATTGAAGATTGGGACAATTAGATGTGTTTTTTGGGGTGTTTGAAACCACATGTGTTGGATCGCCGGATCACATTTATTTCAAACCGTCATTCTGGTATCGTTAATGCTGTTTTTGTCTTGTATCCAAACCGCTATCATGTGTACTATTATTTCCATCTCATGCAGAATTTGAAAGCAAAACTAAAACATACTAAGAGAGACTATAAAAAAGATGTTAAGTTTCTTCCATCATCTTGCTTATGCTCCTAGTCGAGAGCTTTTTAAAGATATACTAACAGTTTTTCTATGTGAAGGTGGTGACAGAATTAATGATTTTCTTGCAAATTTACCCCCGGAAAAGTATGCGCAGGCTTACGTAAAAGGGAAACGATACGGCTCTATGGCTTCTACTGCAGCTGAATCGTTTAACAATTAGATCAATAAATATTGCGGCCTACCGATTGTTGAGTTTATTGACTGGATTAGAGTCTTGCTTATGACTCAAGTTTCATGAAGATACGAAGAGGGTCTCAGCTGGAGTACTAATTTGATCCCCGAGTATGAGAAGAAGCTAAAGTAGAATGTTGACATGTGCCGAAGTTGGGTAGTAAGTAAGTCGTCATCCGCCATGTTCGAAGTCTTTTCAAATCATGTGGCTGTTGTAAACTGTTGGATTTCAATTGTTCTTGCGGATCATGGCAACAAGAGTGTTTTCCATGTCCTCACGCTTTAGCGGCAATACAGTATACGGACCAAGATCCCTTTACCGTAATAGATCCCTTCTTTACGGTTAAGAATTATAGGAAAAGTTACTCTTTCAGCATACCAGCTATAACGGATTTCGGGGAAGGGTCCAGCGCTAACAATCCTTCGTTTTTTGAAGTTTTGCCTCCGAACGTTAAGAGACGCTCCGGAAGGCCTAAGAAAAATCGAATCCCATCTAGAGGAGAAATCTCAACCAAGCAGTTGAGGTGTGGTCGTTGTTCGAAATCAGGCCATAACAGGAGGACTTGTGATGTTCCAGTTTAAGCACAATTTTTTTACAGTTGTTTGTTCATGTACACATTTTTTTTTAAATTCGCATCCAGTATTGCGAATTGTGTACAATATGTTGATATTATGTTGCAAACATATATCAGGTTTACATACGATTTGTGTGAAATTTTGCCAGGATGCGTATCGTTAGTAAAATCATATCAAACAACTATCAGTATTTATACTGCGAATTGTGTTGAGCTCTAACGTAATGTTTTTTCAAACAAATATCAGGACTCTTATTAGCTTACGATTCGCATGCTATAATGTGAATTGCCTTCAACTCTAAAGTATTGCATCAACAAACAAAATATCACAATCCGGATGATATGATGCGAATTATGACCAGAACATATATCAGGAATTTTGGCTGCTTGTGTATCGCATGATATGATGCAAATTATGACCAGAACATATATCAGGACTTCTGGTTGCTTGTGTATCGCATGATATGATGTAAATTGAGAACAAACAGAATTCTTGATATCTGCTCACACATCACATGCTAAGCTGCGAATCGTGCTTTCATAAAAATACCATGACTTTTCAGTGGGTCGCAAATCGCATGGTATGCTGCGAATTGCATGAATATCAGTAATAATGATAAACAAGTAATATATCAGGTCAGGATGCGAATTTTTTGCAAGTGGTAATTGGATGCGAATCGTATATATGATTAAAATTGTGTAAAAAAATTGGATTACAAAAAAGAGGATTACAGTCTTCAGGCACTAACAAATGTTCACACAAATCACTACAACTTATTAGTGTTTGTTAGTTGCATTCCAAAGAAGCAAACAACAAAAGCCAACTCTATCAGTCATCAGTGGAGGATTCTTCACCATCTTTCTCCTCTGCGTGCTGATCATCAGCCTTTTCCTCTTCCTCTTCGTTATCTACGTCCATCATGCATAAAAAAAATTATCCTTGATGGACCGGCTTCGTCGTCCCTCTTCTATTTGTCGTCTGAGGTACAACAGCAACAATTGGAACCTCTGCTGGTTGTGGTACAGCAGCAACCATTGGAACTTTTTCTGGCTGAGGTTCAGAAACAACCATTGGAACCTCTTCTGGCTGAAGTTCAGCAGCAACCATTGGAACAAATTCCACTGGTTGAGAGTCAGCAGAGAAGTAGTCCTCTATGTTTAAATCAAGGACAGAGACTGGGCTGTTTGGTGGTGGTGCTGGCATGATCAAGTCATCGCTCCAGTTGGTGGTTAAGGATAACCAGGAGTCACCCAAGGAACCAAGTTAACCAGAGTATGAGTATGTGGTGATGGTTATGGTGGTGGAAAACGACATGACTGTTGGAATGTGAAGAGAACAAGAGGTGTTTTTAAAAAAATATAGAGTTTGTTTTAAAATTAGCCTCTCGTTACTAGTGTTATTTATACGGAAATGAGGGAAGTCTGAGCTTATGAGATGGTGGTGTGGCTATATTAATCATTACATAGCCTCCATGTCCAATCATCAATTAATGGGCTCTGGACCTCTGGTGATTAGATTGTTTTTTGCGTACTCAATGCAGTTAACGGTTACCAAGGACAAAGACTGGTTGTTCGTATTCTTGAACGATATATTTTGAATTATTTATTTTATACCAGGAGTTGATGCGAACTGTTTGTTAATGTGATATACCAGGAGTGACTGCGAATTATTTATTGATAATTAAGCATCTATCAGGTTAGGATGCGGATTGTTTGGTGAGGATCTTTTTTTAAGATATACTAGGGATTGGTGGGAATTGTTCGAATATTAACTAACCCTTATATATCAGGGTATCATGCGAACTGTTTGATAAGAAATATGCCCTACATATGACCGGGAATTGCACATTTCTGAAATTTAAAAAATTCTATGTACAGCAAAACCTACTGTGAATGTATACACAACAAAAGATTACAATCAATGTATTTACACCAAAAAACCATAATGTTATACTTCGGATCACCTGTACTTCACGGTGTCTCTGTCGTTTAAGAAGAAATCAAGCATTTCTGCTCTGAATGTAGTGACCATATCTGGATCGTATTTTTTCTGCACATATCCATGCTGGATAATATCTCTGGCGTATTTGCAGACAAAAATACCATAGTCCAGGGTGCCAGGTTTTTGTTGTGGGATTTTTCTTTCATTTTTCACCTTCCACCCTGTCCTTGATTTAGGTATGAATTCGTTGTCCACCAAATATTTGATCTGGTTATAATAATTAATGTTAGGAACCAGCACAAAAACATAAATAGTTGTTATCATACAATTCACATCGTAGGCTCCGAATTGTGTGACAACCAATCCAACATGTACACGTGAAGCAATTCGCATCCTATGATACGTAGAGAGATAGCTCAGCATGCGAATTGTAAAAAAACCAACCAACTAGAGTAAAACACAATTCGCAATATACGATGTGAATTGTTCAGCCAGGACTATACAACAGTCCTGATATTTGTAAATATTAATTCGCAATATACGATGCAAATTGTTTGGCCATAACTACACAACAGTCCTGATACTTGTTTGATATCATTACATCATGTGATGCATTGTTTGAATATGTATTCAACTAGAAAACCCCGTTGACTGTTTTAAATAGATACACTGACTTTTGTTTAAATATTTATACAACAGTAAATATTATTATAGAAACAATTTCATCACAACAAATAAATAAGATATTTGAATTTTAGTGAACTTTTGATCTACTTACATCTTCTAGGCTGTCTGGTTCTGCCACTTCTATCTCCTTTTCCCTGAGAAGTACGAGTTGTTGGTCATTCGGAGGAGACTCGTGTCTTTCTTTCTATGTTTGTGTCTCTGTGGTGTCCATCTCTGTGGACACCAACAACTCTTGTTGCATCCTTCTAGATGGTACCGGTATGGGTGAATGGTTCCCATCATCATGCCTCTCTTTTGGAAGTACTCAATCAGTATTGTACTGATCAGCATCAGACACAGATGCCTGCAATTCAATGGACGTTGCTCTATCTAGAAATGCTGGTACTTTCTCAGCTACTGGGCTTCCCATCTAGAAAATTGGCTGAGAGATAGCATTGTGGAGTTGTTGTGCTTCAAGATCCGCTATCTTCCGTTTCAATTCTTCCAGTTGTAAAAATGATAGCATACGTTTTATAAACATATTAAGTGGTGACTTGTTCTTGTCGGCATATGTCTTCAAACGCTTTGATTCAGCAATAGTTGCAGACTTATTTGGATTAGGCGCTCTGCATTTGAGGACAAAATCACCGATTGTTTCACTCATACTGGTTGTGCCCTCGTCGTCGGGCTCTTGCTTGGATGTGCCGATCGGTTTTCGTGAAATCGTTTGTTTGGGGAGTCTTGGTGGTGGAATCGTTGGCTCGGGGAGTCTTGGTTGTTCGGGTCTGGGAGATATCACCTGATTCGTTTCTCTCTGTTTTTGTGATGCTCGTCTCTTTGGTTTTATGGCTATGGTTTTCTTCCTCTTCATTGGTCTTTCTTCCGGTGAAATAGCTTCCTCATCTGCATCTCCAATGTCTACTGGTTCTCCAAAAGCTTCGCTTTCAGCCTCAGTAAGACGTAGTGGACCTTCGAAAACCTACCAACAAAGGCACGTGTAAGTAAATAGATGCAAGCGGGTTGTTTTGAAAGTATGAGGGTGTAGACAGACAAATTGTTTTTACAAACTGTTCGCATTATATGCTGCGAATTGTGTGAAATTCTATCCATGTTAGAGTTGCAAACAACTTGCATGCTGAGCTTCAAATTGTGTGTAAACAATATGCTGCGAATTATGTGGAAACAATAAGCTGAGAACTCAGTATGCATCTCAGGCTGCGAAATGATTGTTACATTGTACTAATATAACGCCAATCAAAACGCATGATATGCTGCAAACTGTTTGCAACCCCAATTCAATACCTATATAAAGCTTATACCTGATCATCTTTCAGGTTGGGTATTCTAATAAGCAGCGCCACGGTTGCTGCTTGTCACTATAATCCCAACCATTTGAAAAACCTTGGTATCAAGGTCGGCTTTGCTACCTCGAGGCCAACTATTGTGTGCTCCATGAAGAAGGGCTGCATGGGGACAAGTTTTATCATCAAGATGCTCTGTACATAACTAATTTTTATACTGAATAGATAAATCTTACAATTATAAGGACGACGCACCCAACGACTCTATCCGGTTTTTCGATTGCTAAGCGACTCCTGATAGACTGTCGAAGCTTGTACAGTATTGATCCGGACTAGTCGTAATTATTTATTTTGCTGAGGTCTTTAACATAATAAACCGTGCTCCAACCCATGATATCTCCAGATACGGAGTAGAATAGGGTGGAGCACAAAAACAGTATCAACAGCCTCGCAACGTCTTCCAACTCATGCTCCCCCCTTCGCTTATGGCCTTTTCTATACCTGCCTGTAAAACCAACGACAACATGTTATGTTAGAAAAGCACAGCATCCTGCTTTATAAGATGAAGTTGATTTTACATGTACTTTTATAATGGCATTCGTTATTTTTTTAGTATTTGACGGTCCTACTTTCCTGCCAGTTTTACCCATGAAGTATTTCTTTATCATCCTCGATTCGTCTTCCTCGTCGGGCGCGTATTTGTTGTGAAATGCTCCGGTTTTTGTTAACCGCATTTTCTCTGTGTCATGTTTCATCCCAAATATGACCTTCACATCGTCTTTAGTTAGCATTACAAACTTTCAGCCAATACGGAAGGCGTATTTATCGACAGAGAACCTCTCGACGAGATACTGAATGATCGAGTAGAATTTCTTCTTCGGCAGCTTTGCCTCGTTACGGATGTCGAAATCCGTTTTGAAAAGCATGTAGAAGGTTGTGTTTCTTGCAGCTTCAATGTGGGCACGGGTAATACGGTTCTCTTTAAGAGGCTTCAAAAGGCTCACCAACGCTGATGTGTAATAGCTTGGTTTTGTTGTCATACTTTCTGCACAAACACAAATCAGTTGGAGTGTCACACACCTCGCATCACAAGCCGCGAACGTCATATCTGATGTGGTTTATTTTTGTCTGAGGGTAAGTTTTTAATTTTTGTTTAGAGTTTTGTAGAAGTTTGTAAGTATTTAATGTTTGGGTAGAGTGTAGAGGGAGAAGTAAGCAGCCTGGTTGTATTTAATTTTCATTACCCTCATTTAATGTTGGTGGTTGGATATTTATACCCTTACATTTGGGCCTTATGGGCTTCCGGGTCATGTTTAATGGACCCGGGTCAAGTTCAAGGACCCATGAGCTCTTAGTAGGAGAGTAGGAAGCTTAGTCAAGAAGTGATTAGGTTTTAAGTACTTTAGTTCTTGTTCGAACAGTCCAATGGACGAGGTGTTCGAACTTCCCTGTCTGGTTAGGTAGACTTTGTCCGAACTGACCCTGTCCGAAGTGGTAACGGAATCTGGAATCATCAGTAGCCCCTTTTTAGGTGTTTGTTCAAAAACCTTTGTCAAAACCTGAAAAACAGTATGTTGCTAGTGACAGTTATATCCGGACAGGTCCTCCGAATTGTGTTATGGTTTTATCCGGACTGAAAAAGGATCTTTGAATCTAAACAGTTTTTTGCCAGAGTTCGTAGGGCACGTGTCTCTCTCTGATTCGTTACTTCAGCCGTTTTTTCACCTTGATTTTCGCTCCCATCTTCTCTGAAAAGAAACCTCTTCATTAAATGAAGGTGACATCAGCACCGTTTCTTAATCATTGCTAATCCTTTTGAATTCTCCTAGGAATCAAAACACCTTTTTGGGGTTTACTATAAATTAAACACTTTTCCACTGTTTTATCATCATTTACATATTCACTTTGCTAATTTTCAGAGCTTTCTCTCTCAAACACAAGTTCATCATTTTAGTTGTTTATGTTCACGGCTAGAAACGCTTTAATCAGAGGCGGGTGGCTCAATCTATCAAAACTAGAAAAAGCACAAAAAGTTGAAAGGGAAAGGCGCATTACAACAGGCCTACCTATTTCCCCCATCGACAAACCAGTAACCTCAAACACAGAGCCTGACCAGGGTTCCTCCTCAACAAAAAGTGTCAAACCGAGGAGATTGTTTCAAACCAACCTTTCTCCCATTGTCTCAGGTTCATCAGTTCAAGAATCAGAACCCACTGTTGAACCAGGGTTAACAGTTACTAGCTTCAAAAAGCCTTCCCCATTTATAGCCATGGGGTCAGATGTAGATACCTCTCCCAACAAACTGGTCGATCGAAGAAGAGGCCGGTTGGTTAAAGGGCAGGCTTCCAAAGGCACCCCTTCGAAATCAGGGGCCAAGGACATCAATACAGGGTTAGAGGCACCCATAAAAGTACCTAAGGACAGGTTGTCCGGTCCGGAGGCCACTAGCTCAAGCCACCGAAGAGAAACCACCCCTTCTGAGCCCCAACCGAAGGCCAGAGCTCAGGAAAGTATCAAAGCTCAATAGTCCGGAGGTCAAACTGAGCCAACTCCTAACTCCCCCATCCCAAAGACAACTGAAAACCCCTCCTCGGTAATGGAGGAAGTTATGGAGGACTCTGTCGAAGAGGCTCCATTCGAGTCTGAAGCGTCCGGACAGACAAGTTATGCTGGTGTTGCCAAGAAGGACAAAGGCAAAGAGAAACTATGCCTCAGGCACCCAGAACTGCCAGAGGTCTTAAAGGGCAAAGTTGGACCTTGTTTCCACAAGGCCAGTGTCAAATATTTACTTGCCTTGTAAAAAATCAATTATGCCTTTATCCATACAGCCGAACTGGGTCGGATGCAAACGAAATGGGGGATTCCGGAGAACATGAAAATAAGGATTCCAATAGACCCTGAAACCCCAATGGACTGCAAACTTAGTGAAGTAGTCATCTTCACTAAGCTTTTTAACTGGGGGCTAAGGTTTCCCTTGGATCCGGAGATAGTTAGGTACCTCCATCTTATCAAGCTTTGTCCAAGCCAATTGAGCCCTAACGCCTGGTACACTCTCATAGCCTGTATTATGGCCTCCAGGCTGTCCGGAATTCCTCTCCTGATGGAGGAATTCGCTGCTATGGTTGGTCTCTGCAGAAACCCTTATATCCCCTTTTATCACTTCAACATTGGTGATAATTATAAGGCGGTGGATGACCTGCTCGAAGCATAGAGGAATTGGAGGACTCACTTCTTGTTCGTGAGTGGTGCTTGGGAAAATGGCAGGAAGATCAAAGCTGAAGTCAACCCGAGTCTTCTTACCAGCAGATGGAGAAGTGATCGTAAGAATCCTTCCTTATACTTCTCATTTTCATTTTTATCAAATCTATTTAACTGACTGGTTTTGTCTTTTATTATTTCTTTAGTGCTGCCCAAAGACTTTAATGACTATCTAAAGGCCGGGCAGGCTACTTGCACCAAGATCAACACTTGGGCTGCTGAAAAGAGGGGGAACCGCTTCCACGATGCTTTTACCGGAGGCAATCTTGCAAGGTCTCACCTCTGGAACACTACTGGCTGGAGGGAGTTGACCTAGGAAGAACTCACCACTCCACCCCCTCCGGATGTAGTCCTCAAGAGAACACATGCACCGGATGGGTCATTATACTTGCCAGGTCGAGCCAAGGACCCGAGTAAAATGAAAGGCAAGAAGGCTGCAGGTGAGGCTAATCCTGCCGAGGTGGAGGAGGCTGCTCCAACAAAACTAAAGGGGTCAGCCCCAAGCCAGATCGACGCTGCTCTGCTAGAAGCAGTAGAGCAGGAGAGTGCTAGGGAAGAGGTAGGGTCTCCCAAACCCCCAAGGGTTCCCAAGAGAGACCGAAAACGTGGAGCAGAACACAAGGAGAGGGAGGCCAAAAAGAAAAAGACCTCCAGGGGTGATGAACTTTCTCTCCGGCCTCCGGAGCCTCTCCCCCCTGTTGACCCTACTGATCCAACAAGAGCAGAGGAGATCCCTGGTGACTTTCAAACTGACGAGGTTGGAGGAGGATACCTCAGCATTGATGGTGTCGACATCACAGGGCTTGACGGACTTGGTGACTATTTTGCAAACCTCCCCAGGGACGACTTCGCTGGGCCTTACCTCCCTTCGAGCACTTCGAACACCGTTACTTTTAATGGTAAAACTTTCACTGTTTCAAGTGAAAGTGAAGCTATAAATCACTCCATACCGAGTACTTTTCAGCCAGTGTTGGTCCTGGAGAAGCAAGTACGAGGTCAAGCAGCAATCATTGCCTCCCTTAACTCTGACAAGGAAAACATGTCCAACGATCTCCTCACTGCCACCCAAAACGCTGAGGTTTTGAAGGGAGAAAATGAGGAGCTAAAGACGAGTAAAGAGGGGTGGATCACAAAGGAGGCTAGCTTAGAGGATACTACCAGAGACCTCCGAACAAAGCTGTCCGGGTTGGAGAAAGATCTCACATCTTCAAAAGAGGAGGCGAAGGCCAATGACCAAGTTATCCATAACTTAACTAATGACAAGATTGCGCTCGAGAACACAGTGTCCAAGGCTGCAGAGGAGAAAGCTGAACTGCTAAGGGAGCAAGAGGCCAAAATTCAGGCCAAGATTGATGTTTATGCCAACAATGTGATAGACAGTCAAGAAGAAATGTATGCCAAGCTGAAGTCGGACATGGTCTTGCTTTTTCACGAGAAGTTTCCGAAGAGGAATTTGGGAGACTTATGGACTTTTGTAGAGTATCCCGACCTTCCCTTCCATACAATGGCTGAAGGTGACAGGTTTGATTTCTCCAATGCATCCTCATTCGATGAAGAAGAGAACACCGGGGAGAGCCCAAACGAGGAGGAGGACGATCCCAAGAAGAAGAAGAAGAAGACAGGTGAGGCTGAGCCATCTTCAAAGGCTCAGTCTTAGATTATGAATTATCTTTTTATGTTATCTGAACTAAAGTCCTTGGAAGGCCAAGGCATTTTTGTAATTGGGTCCGGCATTTTGTCCGGATAGATCTTTTGTTTTGTCTGACAATTTTAAAGTCCTTGGAAGGCCAAGGCACTTGGGTTATTTCAATGAATATCTTTGTTTTGCACAACTCTTGCATTCTTTCATAGTTTGTTTCAATTTTGGTGGTTAGTGTTTAAACAGCCCTTAGTTATTTCATAAGTATTCTAAAGTGAGAGTGTTTAAATTCTCCGATGACAAATGTTTAAGTAGTCATCATTCCTTTAATTCAATCTGGTGTGACAAGAAACAAAGTAAGAACACTTCGAATTTTTAAGAAGGCATCAAATTTTATAAAAAAGCCCGGACACCTCATTAAAACCTCCCCGCGCCACCAGGGTAGGAAAGAGTATGCCCTCAAATATTTACATGGATTTTTAAACAAGTAAATATTTACATAGCTTCTACTCCAAGTACATCCGGAGATGCTCAATATTCCAAAGGTGATTCAAAACCCTTCCATATTTGTCTTCTAGCCAATATGTTCCAGGTTTAAGTCTTTCAATGACCATATAAGGTCCTTCCCAAGTTGGGGCCAGTTTGCCGAGCAGCTTCTCTTTAGTGTGTAAGAAGACTTTCCTCAACACCTTGTCCCCCGGTTGGAAATCTCTTCTTTTAACTCTAGAAGAAAACCTGCTTCTCATCAAACCCTGATAGTGTGCAGCTCTAAGGTGAGCCTTAACTCGTCTTTCCTCTATAAGGTCAAGCTGACCTCTGATTGCCACTTCGTTAGCGTGTTCGGAGAAGTTGTGAACTCGAAATGAAGGGAGAGTTTCTTCTATGGGAGCTATTGCATCCATCCCATAGACCAAGGCAAAGGGTGACTCTTGTGTTGCAGCCCTAGGTGTAGTCGGGTAGGCCCACAAAACCTCTTGTAAATAGCTAGGCCATTTCCTAGCAGCCCCTTCCAAATTCTTCTTTAAACCGGATAGTATAGTTCTGTTAGCCACTTCAACCTGACCATTTTCTTGTGGGTGGAAAGGTGAAGAGAAACAATGTTGTATACCCCTTGAGGCACAAAAACTCTCCATTTCCATGTTGTCGAACTGTGGCCCATTGTCTGTCCTTATCTTTTGTGGAACACCAAATCTGCAACAGATATTGGATAAAATGAATTTTATGGCGGCTTTTGATGTTGTTCCTGCCAGTGGGGCTGCTTCAATCCACTTCGAAAAATAATCAATAGCAACAATTATTGTTCTGCGTCCTCCTGATGCCATAGGAAGAGGTCCCACCAAATCCAATCCCCATCGAGCAAAACGTATAGGCTCAGAAATTGACTCTAAAGGGATGGATGGGACATGAATTTCATTGCTATATCTCTGGCATGGATCACACCTTCTCACCAGCTCTTTAGCATCTTGCATTATAGAGGGCCAATAATAGCCAACCACTAAAACTCTCCTTGTTAGAGCCCTGAATCCACAGTGAGCTGATCCCTCACCATCATGTAATTCGGAGAGGACTACTTGAGACTCATCATCTCCCAAACATCGCAAAAGAGGTTTACTGTAAGACTTTTTATACATAACTTCTCTTAGTATGATAAAACCACGAGCCTTGTGCTTCATTTTTTTGCTAGTGATTTATCTGGAGGCAAGATGCCATCGGAGAGATACTGCAGGAGAGGAAATCTCTAATCTTGAGGTTGTTTCATCTGTACATCGAAAATTTCTTCCTCTTTACCCACATCAAGTTGAATGGAAGGGCTCTCCGGTACATGGATCCAAGGATATGACTCAGTGTATGCTATGGTTGCCAATGAATCTGCTAGTTCATTCTCTGTTCGGGGTATATGCTCATAAACAACGCTTTTGAACTTAAGTGCCTCATTTTTAAGAAGAAGTAAGTACTTCACTAGTAGCTCCTTTTTGGCCTCAGATTGACCTTGCGCATGGTGGATAAGAAGCTGGGAATCACTCATCAGCTTGACCCTTTTGGCCCCACAAATATAAGCTAACTTTAAACCAGCTATAGTTACTTCGTATTCAGACTCATTGTTGGAAGCCCTAAAAGCAAAACATATAGCCCGGTACATTTTGTTCACCATATGGAGAAGTCAAGCACACCCGTGCACCACATCCCATAGTACTTGATCCACCATCCGTCCGGACGAGCCAGACATTTTTATCTTTCATCTCAGTAGTTCGCTCCGTATCCCTATCAGAGTGGAACTCAACTAAAAAATCAGCCACAGCTTGGGCTTTGATTGCTGTTTGAGGAGCAAAATCAATATCGAAGTCCCCCAACTCCACTGACCACTTAGTCATTCTACTTGAAATGTCTGCCTTTTGAAGAACATTTTTCAAGGGAAAAGATGTCCATAGGATAATAGGATGAGCCTGAAAATAAGGCATCATCTTCCTTGCAGCAATTACCAAGGCTAATGCTAATTTTTTGAGCTTTAAATAGTGTTTTTCTGCATCTATCAAGCTCTTGCTGATGTAGTACACCGGATGGGGGTAATTATCCACCTCTCTTACCAATACAACACTGATGGCACAACTTGAAACTGCCAAGTATACAAAGAGTGTCTCTCCATCAACAGGTTTAAATAAAGTCTTGGGGGAGGACAAATGTTTCTTAATCTCACTGAAGGCCTCATCACACTGTGAAGTCCAGTCAAATCCCTTCGCACCCTTTAAAGTTTGAAAAAACGGGGCACATCTGTCCAAAGACCTTGAGATGAATCGATTTAAAGCAGCCAACCTCCTAGTCAACCGTTGTACTTCTTTAATATTTCGAGGAGGCTCCATTTGGAATAAAGCATTAAGCTGGTCTGGATCGGGCTGTATCCCTTGCTCACTTATTATATAACCCAGGAATTTCCCGGACTGCACTCTGAACACACACTTTTCTGGATTTAGTTTCAAATTTACTTTTACTAAGTTAGCAAAAGTTTCTTGGAGGTCTTCCAAGTGTAGCTGTTCATCCATACTTTTTACCATAATGTCATCAATATATACTTCCATATTTCTTCCAATTTGATCAGCAAAGGCTTTGTTCACCAATCTCTGATAAGTAGCCCCAGCATTTTTTAACCCAAATGGCATCACCTTGTAGCAATGAAGACCCCTATTAGTGACAAATGCGGTATGCTCCTGATCCTTCAGATCTACTTGAATCTGATTGTACCCGGAGAAGGCATCCATGAAAGGCAGTAGCTTATTCCCAGAAGTGGAATCCACCAGCTGATCAATCCGGGGGACTGGGTATAAATCTTTTGGGCAAGCCCTATTGAGATCTGTGAAATCAATGCACATACGCCACTTACCATTTTTCTTTTTCACCAAGACCAGATTGGCTGTCCATAAAGGATACTGAGACTCCTTTATATGCCCCATTTTAGTGCGCATGTCAACTTTTTGAACAATAACATCAGCCTTTTCCTTGGAAAAAGCCCTTCTCTTTTGTACCACAGGTGCTATGTCCCTCCGAACAGATAGGTGATGTCATATAATATCTGCTGGAACCCCAGTAACATCAGCATTGCACCAAGAAAAAACATGTTGATGGTCTTTTAGAAACTTCAACATTCTATTCTTCAGTTCGGATGGCATTTTGGACCCTATCTTAACATTTTTTCCTTCTT
This sequence comes from Limnanthes douglasii subsp. nivea, assembly GCA_036936605.1. Taxonomy (NCBI): domain Eukaryota; kingdom Viridiplantae; phylum Streptophyta; class Magnoliopsida; order Brassicales; family Limnanthaceae; genus Limnanthes; species Limnanthes douglasii. The sequence continues at coordinate 40,568,116 of JAUPFV010000002.1, forward strand.
CCAAAGAATGTGTTTCAACTTCTTCAACCGGTATCAACACTCCAGGGGTCTCTCTGGGGTCATCAATTTCACCTTCACCCCAGAAAGCCCCTCAAACTGCTATTCTTCGTTTATACGAACTGCCCCCAACGTCCGTGGAGCTAGTGCTGTGGCATAACATTCTCTTGCAATCTTTTAGCTGCTCCGAACAACTCCCACTTGTCCTTGAACAACATATTTCAAACACTGGTGGATTGTGGAGGCCAATGCATGCATCGTAGAGAGCCAAGACCTCTCTAGAATAGCGTTATAGCAAGTGGGACAATCCACCACAATAAAAAGTATTCTAACCATCTTCTTAAAAGGACCCTTGCCCAACAAAACTTCCTCTTCGAACTCCCCGATCACATCTGCTGAGCTTCCAGTGAAACCCACAATTGACATGTCTGAACGCTGGATTACGGTTGGATTTTTCATCTTTTTGTAAGAGGTTAAAAAGAGGATATTGGCTGAACTCCCAGTATCCACCAAGATTCGTCTTATGTCATTGCCCCCAATGGATGCTCCTATGACAACAGCATCTTCATGAGGGCCAGCTATATCTCTCAAGTCATCCTCATCGAAAACAATGAAGGGAAATGGAATTTGTGATTGATAGGAGGTCATGCCTCCTTCTAGCAGGGTAGCTAAAGTATGAACGTGCCTCTTTCTTGAAGAAGCAGTAGGAGCTGTCATAGTATCCCCTCCGAAAATTGTGAGTGACTCAAAAAACTTAATAAGCCCGGAGACTGTTTTACAACGTTCCTCAATGGCACCCACTCTATTCCGAGTTGGATCAGGATCCAAGTACTCTGACTCTACATCAAATATTTCGATTATAACCATAGCTCCCTCCGGAGCAGCATTGCTTGGACCAGCCCGATGAGCATAATCAGGCCTATTTCCTCCTTTTCTTTTGACATATGCCCCCAACTTTCCTCTTTCAATTAAATTCTGAACTTCTTGTTTTAAAGCGATACAATCGTCAGTGGTATGGCCAGTGTCATTATGATACTGACAGAAGGAATTGTTACGATGTTCCCTAGGAGATTGTAGTGCAGTCGGCATTCTATAGTGTACTTATTCCTTTGTTTTGTCATAAATGGTGGCCACACTTTCCTTTAACTCTGCAAACCACTCCGGTTGAACCCAAGGCCCTCTCTTATTTCTAGATTGTTGACTCTGGGCAGGCGCAACTGGCTGAGATTGAGCTTTAGCTCTGTTATGTCCCTGCCCGGCCTCCCTTGCCTTGTTCCCAGACTTATTTTGGTTGGGGTTTGGTGCAACCGGGGCAGACCTCACCTGCCTGTGCACCCTGGTTTTCTTTGTTTCATCAACGTTGATTTGCTTTCCGACCTGATTCAGCAGACCTCCCCAAGTCATGGCTTTCTTTCTGGTCACTGAATCAGCTAAATTTCTAGGGTTTAAGCCCTGCCTTAAAGACGCTATTGCTACCTGCTCGAAGCAATCAGCCAACCCGTTTTTGGTGTTTACAAAACAACTTATGTATTCTTTCAGTGATTCGTTCGATTCTTGGGCACAATGGATTATTGTGTCTCAATTGCCCTTCAATTCCTTACTCTCAATAAACTGCCTTCGAAAGGCCACCCAAAAAGTATCAAAATTCCTGATGCAGCCTTGTGGTAGGCTGTTATACCACTTTAGAGAACTCCCCGTAAAGGATTGGGAGTATGCTCTACACAGCAACTTGTTGTCATCATCGAAATTCATCATGAAGTTTTTAAATTGTTCCAAGTGGTTGTCTGGATCTTTACTGCCATCGTATTTCTCCATTTTTGTGCTATCGAACCTCTTAGGAGGTTTCCGGACAGAATCTTGGAAGACAATGGAGATTGTCTCCAATTCCGGCCACGACTGCAGTATCCTTATTGGGAGTTGCAAAGATACCTGGTTCATCATAGAAGGCAAAAGGATCCACCAGCATCCGGTCTACATGGCTCCGGCTGTGAGATGATCCTTTGCCTATATGCCTCTTTAACTTTCCATGTCTATCTCTTTTTCTTGAATATTTCTTTACTAACTTTTGTTTCGTTTTAGATCGGCCCTCATCACTGCTGGAGGATAAGGACTCTTCAACTTCATCCTCGCCTGAGGAGCTACCAGAGGACTCCGAATCTAAGTCAGAGCTCTCCACTGGCTTGGACCGGTGAGAATTTTTGGAGCTAGCATGAGTCTTCTTAGTGCTCACATGGGTCTTCGAAGGCTCATGCTCTCTAGGGTTGTCGGTATGATGAGAAACTGATGCCTTTGACTTCTCTTTTATGCCCATCTTTTCCTTTTCTGCCCTTAGAGCTTCTATCTCACCCTTTAATCTATCACGCTCCCCGATGGTATACTCATCATTTTCACCCACCACTTCAAGAAAAGTTGGTGGTACTTCCGGGGCGTCCGGATTCATTCGGACTTATGTTTCCTGATGGTTTTGAATGCTTGATTCAGGAACCATCGTGCTCCCACTGTGGTCGCCAATTTGGTGTGGTTTATTTTTGTCTGAGGGTAAGTTTGTAATTTTTGTTTAGATTTTTGTGGAAGTTTTTAGTATTTAATGTTTGGGTAGAGTGTAGAGGGAGAATTAAGCAGCCTGGTTGTATTTAATTTTCATTACCCTCATTTAATGTTGGTGGTTGAGTATTTTATACCCTTACATTTGGGCCTTATGGGCTTTCAGGTCATGTTTAATGGACCCGGGTCAAGTTCAAGGACCCATGAGCTCTTAGTATGAGAGTAGGAAGCTTAGTCAAGAAGTGATTAGGTTTTAAGTACTTTAGTTCTTGTTCGAACAGTCCAACGGACGAGGTGTTCGAACTGCCCTGTCTGGTTAGGTAGAGTTTGTCCGAACTGACCCTGTCCGAAGTGGTAACGGAATCCGGAATCATTAATATCTATCATTTAAAGTTTCACACGATTCGCATGACAAGCTGTGAATTGTCTATTCATCAGTAGATTATTTACAAGCAATTCGCAGGTTGGCCTCCGAATTGTTTGCAAATACAAGCTGCGAAATGCATGGCATACAAATTCAATCAAGCTGTGAACTGTTATGAAATATAAACAAATATGAAGCTGTGAACTTTTTTCATCCTGGGTGATGAGGATGCGAACTGTAACACAACGCACACTTACGAGCTGCGAACTGCTCTATTTTTTATATGCACGTTGCAGGGATCTGGGAAATATCCAAACAACACCAAAATCAACAATCAACTACCTAATGCACATCTAACATACATCACAGTTCTCAGGAAAGTATTAATATTACATGCAACCAAACTTCTACCCCGCGTTTGACGATAAACCCAGAAACTGACCAACTATCGTCACTAAATACTTCATTCCAGTATAAAAAACAACGCCGATCGTGAAATAACAGAAAATAGTGGTTCGAAGTCATCAAAAACGCAAAAACAAAATACACTTTCCACGATAATGCTAACCTGGTTACTTCTACATAACGTACTATTCGCTGGTCGGAGAGGACTTGACGGCAACTTTCTCGAACAGAAGGTGGTTACTCGTTGAACTGAGTAAAAGACGGTGACCGGTGCGATTCCGTTGAAGGTGCGAATGACGACTGATTTCAAATGGTGAGAAGCTGTAGGGGTTTCGGGTTTGAGAGAGAGAGAGAGTATCACGAAGTCGAACGGTTTCTAGTGGTTTTTAAAATTAGACGTGTTTAGGTTTGTTTAGGATGATGGAAAGGTGGGAAAAAGTAGGTTTGAACTGAAAAATGGGTATATATAGTCGAGGGGTAATTTTGTCTAATTTTTTACTCGAGGTACTAAGTAACACTATCCAAAATTTGGGTGCTACCGGGTAATTAGTTACTTGAGTGGGTATTTACTAGTACTTTTCTCAAAATTAATTGGATATTAATTTAAATATGATTTTTTATAAATATTTAATTCTTACTAAAATTAATTGCATATTAGTTTAAGTGTGAATTTTTATAAGTATTTAATTTTTATCGAATAAGGAAAATATTTTATACTAGTTAAATAAAAAGAATATTTTACAAATTAGAATTTATGAAAATATTAGAATTTATTAATTCAAATATATTTAAGTAAACAAAAGAAATCAATATGTTATAGTTTGTAATTTTAAATGTTATTTGTATTATCAAAAGATAGAAAAACGTGGTTTATTATGGAAAACAAATCTCTTTAAGTACGATGGCAAGGGCCGTGTTCGGACCGATCCGTTTGGGTCTATTATTTTTTATTCGAACCCAAACCTAGTCCGATTATGTCCGCGGGTCAGTTCGACCCAACCCGCAAAAAATATTTTTAGGGTGAAGCTATTTTCTCCATCAAATTTTTTATTTCCCCAGAAAATAACATATTTACCCTTTTTATTATTTTTATTCCAAACCCGATTCTTCAGCAACTCCATCGATTTCTACCACCATCCCAACTATCTCCGTTATATTAACTTATACACAGCCAACCAGTCCTATTAGCTTCTCACATCAATCCCCTATAAACCCTAACACTAGCCTAGCCACTATAAAGACGGTCTCCTCTTCAAGCTTTCTCTTCTAATCTTGAAAAACAACAAACCATGGCTAACTACTCGATTTCTCTTTTAATCTTGACAGAAAAACGGCAGTCTCTCTCGAATTCATCTAAGGTAGAAATCATTCGTTATTTTAAAAAACAACAACACTTAAAAATGCACCATTGTTTATTAAAAATATGAAATGCACCTAATTCCGAGGCGGTATCTTGGAATTAGGTGCGTTTTTTTATATATAAAAAACACTTGATTCCAAGGTGCTGTCTCGGAATCAGGTGTTTTTTTATAAAATGACGCACCTAATTCCGAGATGCCGTATTGGAATCAGGTGTTTTTTCTTGAAAAAAAAAACACATGATTCCTAACTACTGTCTCGGAATTAGTTGTTTTCTGCTAAAACCTGCACAAATCGGGATCTTTGAAACTATGTTTTTTTAAAAGAGATTCTCAAGTTACATGAATGTAAAACTAAAAAACAAAATTAAATTATCTTGTTGGTTGATTGGGTGATGTTCTCCGGTGTTGAATCTTTAGTTTGGGTGTTTTCCTGTTCCATGAGTAATCTTTAAGATATTTGAAGTTTTTTTTAGGGTTTAATTTTAGAAGTTAAATCATACATGTTTGATTTAATTTGGCTAAATCATTTGTTTGTTGATATAAAGGTTTCGTAATGGTGAATGACATCAAGTTATAAATTAGAAGGTAAAATGATGACAAGATAGTAAAAACAAGTGATAAGTTTTTTTTTTCATTTTGAAATATGGAGGAAATAAAAATTGTGATGGAAGAAATAACTTCACCCTTGTTTTTACTATTCGGGTTGGCTGAAACGGTCACTTTATTTTAAACATCAAAGAACTTGAAAAGTTAGAAATTAGGATTGGAAGTATACGGACACAAAGATAGATCTGAAGTAATATATTTATTATTTATGGAATTAGTTAAAGAATATAATTAATAAATATATTATTGACTCTAAAAGTAAAATAATAATTACTCAAATGGTATATTATTAGTAATCTTCTAGTAATTAGTAAGTATATATTTTTTAGTTATATTTTACAAATTTACAATTATTTTTTAATACATGTTTATTTTTTATATATAATTTATATTTGCGGGGAGTTGGAAAAATTAAAAATCCATACCCGGCCCGACCCGCCTACGGGTCGTAATTCGTATATCCGTACCCGTCCAGTTAAATGTTTGGGGTGGACAAAGCCCGACCGAATTAGGTCGGGTCGGGCCGGTTTGGGCGGGCTCGAACCAACATTGCCTCCTATGCTCATAATTTGTATTAATTGTTATATGTTTTTCGAAATTTATTTTATTGATAAAAAATATTGTTAATCTAATATACAATTAATAAAATTTTATTAAAAATAAGTTATTTATTAATATAAAATTAAAAATATCATATTTTGTTTAATTATTATTTGTTTTTGGAAATTTATGTTATTGTCAAAAATATTTTTCTTATTTGGAAGAATCTAATATGCAGTTTTTAGAAATCTAATTAATATATTTTTTTATTAATATAAATTAAAAAATCCTGTGAACAATAAAAAAGTTTTTTTACAAACACTCAATTAGAAAAAAAAATCCACTGAGTAGATAAACAAACATACACAGGTAAGGTTTTTTGAATTAATGAATTTGTTTTAATTTTCATAAAACAAATAAAAAATAATAATCTATAAAACAATAAAAAAAGAAAAAAAAGATCATTAGAAGAGCCAATATGAATTTGGCTTTTAAAATAAAAGGAAGTAAAAATCGAACATAAAAAAATCCAAAATATAAACAAAAGTACTTTATAAAGTTCAAAATTACTTTAGAAAGTTACCTTACATAGGCTAAAAGCATAATTAATTTTGAAAGAATTTAGTAAGAGAAAGAGTGAGAAAGACCCATGCACAATTTTTTATTTTTGTTTTTTATTAATATAAATTTAAAAATAACATACATCATCCAATGGATTTTTCTTCTCACCCCCTGAACAATAAAAATGAACAATAAAAAATTTCTTACAAAACTCTTGATTACAAAAACTAAAACAATAAAATAAAATTTAAATAGAATGATAGGAAGGAAAGAAAATTAAAATCCACCGATTAAATAAACATACATACACCTACCTCATAAGATTATTTTGAATTAATGAATAGAAAAAAAAAATCACAAGAACCAATATAAATTTTTTTTAAAGCAAACAGCAAAATAAAACTATTTCATTTCCATCATTACTATTTCATCGATACGTAGAGAGATAGTTTGAATTACATATGTACCTTGTTTCTTAACGTACACAATCGTCTCATTCTTATTTATTTCCAAAACTTGGGCTTTTAATAAATTACCATTCTCGCTGTACTGTGATTAGGGTGCTTATTTGAGCTCGTACAGACCTTTCAACCAGACACTTTCTTTTCTTCTCACAGTGTCAGAAATCTTAAAGGTTGCTTTATATACACCTCTTATTTCAAAAAACCATTCATGAATCCTGATTTTTCATAAAATTGATGTAATAACCAACTCCTTGAGCTGTTAGTGCAATGAGAACTCAAATTATTCCATATCTTCCTACTGGAAAGAAGCTTTATTTAAAATCGAGTCCGGGTTGTTGAGAATAACCTTAGCAACCAGCCTTTGTTTCTTCTTAAGAACAAACCCATCCGGATTGAGTTTGGATTTGTCTATTCACTCCACTCCAATCACGTTGTTCTCTTTTGGTTTCTAAGCGAGGTCCCATATTTTATTTTTCTCAATTACTTTGATTTCTTCTTCGATTTCTTTATTTACATCTTTTGCCTTGATGGTTTCTTCAAAGTTTTTGGCTCACTGATGCAAAATTTCATCGAGCATACATATCTCTTAGAGTCTCATCTTCTTTTAGGTTAAGCTCGGTGGCTCCAAAATTGATATTGATATCAGAATAGCTTGTGGGCCAATCATCAAGGATATTGGCTCGTCAAGGTCGTTTTATTCTTGTTTATTATCAGATTATTGATCACATGATATTAGGATGTTTGAGCTCACCTCGACATATGAAGGTTTTTCCTTTCTCTTATGTTTCCAATCCCAAGATGATTGTTTATTAAACATTATGTCTCACTAAATCATTATCTTATTGTTGTTCAAATTAAAGAGTCTACGTTTCTTTCATTTTGCCCATGGATATTCACTTTTCACTTGTCTTATCTAGCTCGTGCCTTTGTTCCTTCAGAACATGAGCATAATAGATGCACCAAACACTCTTAGATGGTTAACGGAAGGTTTTCTTCCACTTCAAGATTTAAATGAAGTTTTGTCTTCGACTATCTATTTCAGACATTTGTTCAACAGATAGACCGACATGACAATAGATTCAGCCCAATACAACATATGAAACCTTTTCTCATGAAGTATTGATTTTAAAATCTCCTTTATGGTTTTATTCTTTCTTTCATCAACTCTATTTTATTATGGAGTGTATCCAACCGTTAACTTTATGTCCAAACCAACATCTTCACAAAAAAATTCAAACTCTTTTAAGTTATACTCCTCACTCTAGTCACTTTTTAAAACTTATATTCATTGTTCGCTTTATATTTTCACATACTATCAAAAAATTGAAAATTGATAACACGTTTGATTTATGCCTCATAAAGTACACCCATATTATTCTAGAATAATCATCAATAAAGGTTATAAAATATGTGTAACCTCTCTGAGAAATTGATTATATTGGACCGAATATATCACTATGTACTAACTCCAATACTTCTTTAGCTCTCCATGCATCTTCTTTTAGAAATATAGCTCGATGATATTTTCTTATGATAAATATTCTTCAAGCTTTTGAAATTCAAGGTGATAAAGATATAAATAAATGAAGAATGAAAGTAATTATTTTACATTGGGTAAAAGAATAAATAAATAATATATTAGATGGGTTTGATGTAAAATATAAATATAAAAAACTAGATGTGTAATTTGTAAGAAGTATATTGATATAAAGTACTAAAGTGGGGTAGGATATCCACATAACAAACAATGATATGTTATTGTAATAAACCATCTATAAATAGGTGTACTTTACTTGAAAAGGAATAAGACTTGTGATTTTTTACACTTGGGAACTTTCCCTATTTAAAGATTCTATAGTAGCTTTCTCTGTCTAAAAAATCCTTAAGAAAATCTTATTAGACATTTTGTTCACTCATGAAAAATATCTTGACTCATCATTGACGACCACAATGGGAGGTATGCTTGGTACCCAGATTCAATATATAAAACTAAAAATACAGATGCTTGAATTAAGGAAGAATGATAGATCTTGAGGGAGAGGTAGTCGAGTCAAGTATGGGTCGAGGAGGGGCCTATAGTGATCTGCAAGCGAGTGGTCAATATGATTGGGTGAACTTAGAAGATCGAAGGAACCAGTTATTAGAGCAGATAACTGAGTTGGATGACTAACTTGTGCATATGGAACACATGGTTAGGCTATGTAGGATACGATCCGAGATGCATAAAATGAATGAAAGAATAAATATAGGGGTCATTCAATGATATTCATGATACCTTACGATGAAGGGATAATCATCACGAGGTGCAGTTTTAAGCTAATCAAGGATGTCATTCTTCTAGAAATGAGAGAAAATATAAACATTGATATAGTCTTTTGGATACTAATGAATCCCCTTGGTCTAATTTCAATGGGAATTCTCAGAATTGTAGACGAGGTGATGATTACAGGAGAGAAAAAGAGAAACATTATTCGAAGATGCATGATAGTCGGCGTCAGAAATATCGAAAGAAGCACAAATCTGAAAATCCAGTTGAATCTAGATTTGCGATTGAAAATCCAATCTCCGAATATAATGTGGTTAATCAGTTTACTAGCCCAACAGATCAAAGCTTATACCCACTTGTGGTAGTGGTGTAGGAGGTAGCCAATACATTCAATCAGTGAATTGGAGGACTTCTCTTTTATCAGCCAAGATAAGATCAATATTGCTTCTTAAGAACTTTGATATCGTTAAAATTGAAAAATTTGATTGAACACAAGATCTCGATGACCGCAATGAGAAATTTAAAAATTACATGACGAATTTTGATGAAGAAGACAAGCTATTGTATAGGGAATTCTCATAGAATTTCAGTAGCACGGCCTTAAAGTGGTACAATATGATTCTAATAGGATCAATAACTAATTTTATGAAATTTTACACAGCTCTCCAAAGGCAATTCGCAGAGAGCAAAGAGATGCGGGCTAATGAAGACATTATAATTGAATGCAAGTAGAAAATTAGAGAAAAATTAAAGAACTATACTAAACGGTTTGTGTTGACCAAAACTGAATTAGATGACTGTCACGAACATGTAGCATGTTTTACTTTTAGACAAGGGTTGATCCCCTGAGATTTAGCGAACAAAACTAGAAAGAAAAGGGCACTTACTATTGGGGATCTAGTGGCTCAATTAAAAGAATAGATTAATGTGGATGAATCAATGAGAGTCTGGATAGGGCCTAGTCTGTCTCGGAGGCACTTAAGTCAAGTAAATGCTCCCACCAGTCAAGGTTATTAAGGTAGCACTTCAATTTTTCAAGGACCTCCTCGATTGAAAGTACCAACTAGTTTACCTCACCGGTTTGGACCGTCTCAAGTTTTGACTTTTAATAACCAACAACCCCCTACTATGTTGAACCAATGGGTAAGACTATATTATTTTGCAGAGTTAACCGTAAATATGGCAACAATTTTTAAAAAAGCTAAAAACCATGTTTATTTTCGAAAATCTCCACCTATAACTAGACCCAAGGCGGAGCCAAGAAATAATTGTAAAGACCACAATGATATCGGGCAAGACATAATAGATTTTCATAACTCTGAAAAAACAATTCATATTTTGATAGATAATTATATGATGACAAGTTTTGTTACGTGGTCGGAAAAATTCCAAACTCTAATCTCGAGGTGCAACAGATTGTTAATTTATCTTCAAAGCAAGAAATAAACAGTTAATAACTGGGCCTACAGATGGAATCAATGTGTCTTCGGAGTACCCATATCCCAATTTGGATTGGAGAGTAGTGTTAGTTGTTGATGAACCAATGGTACAAGGAATAGTTTGGAGCTTATGTGATTATTTGAGTCTTTGGCAATTTTCAGAGGAGACAATATGGTTGGAAACACTAATAGTTCTATAAAAAACATGTGGTGAGTTTAACTACTCAGTTGGAAGGAGAAATCTACACTCATCTTTATGGAAAGAATGTTATGCCTTTTATCTTGTTTGATAAAGATAATTTAAGGGGTGTAGCTGGTCCTCATGAAGATGTAGTAGTGATTGGAGCATAAATAACAGGAAACGAGGTCCAAATGATACTCACTGATACTAGCAGTTCGTCCAATATGTTATTTTTGATAACATATGAAAATATGCATAATCTTTCTGTAATTCTCCATTCCGAGCAAACAATGGTTGGGTTTACCGTGGTAACAACACAGGTTACTAGAGAATTTTAATATAAGGTTTTATTAGGTTGTGGTCCGTTTAACAAAAAAATGCGAGTGTTGTTTATGGTAGTTGATTGTTCAACGAGCTACAATACTATCTTGGGAAGATATTGGCTATAAAAAATACATGTCGTAGCTTCTACAATTCGAAAATGCTTGAAGTATGTGATTGGGGATCGTATAGGGGTAGTTTAAAGTAGTCAACAAGTGGCTCGAGAGTGTTATGCAAAGCTTTGCACACCAAAAATGTATAATTATTGATAGAATGACATAATAGAAGTTAAAGGTATGTGGAAATGGTGGATGATCCAAGGGAGACACCAGCTTCATTGGTCACCAATGAGAATGTGAAGGTATATGTTTGATTGTCTAAGGTATGTCATATTCGAGAGGCGCACTATCCGAGAGACAAAAGTGGATTGATTTTCTAAGGTATTTCCAAAATAAGAGTAGCATAAGTGGATTAATTTCCTAAGGTGTATCATATTCGAGAAGCGCACTATCCATTATGGATTGCGAATCTTGTTCTTGTTCTTGTGAAGAAGGAGAATGGAAAATGGAAGATGTCTATTGAATTTAATGATCTCAACCGTGCATGTCCGAAAGATCCATTTCATATCCCAAGAATATACCAGCTTGTTGATTCAACACCAAGTAATAAGCTTCTTCCATTCATGGATGCTTTTGCAGGGTATAATCAGATCCAAATGAATCTAATGGATAAAAAAAGTACACCATTTATTACTGATAGAGGAATATATTATTATCGATTTATGAATTTTGGTCTCAAGAATGTTGGATATACATATTAAATATTATTGAACAAATTTTTTATCACTCAAATTGGGAGGGATATGGAAGTCTACATAGACGATATATTGGTAAATAGTACTGCCGATGAAGAATACCTACATGATTTAGAGGAAATTGATTCCAATTTGAAAGCTATTCGTTTAAACTGAAACCTTGAGAAATATTCCTTCAGAGTTTGGTCAAGAAAATTCTTAGGATATACAATAAGTGAAAAAGGGATAGAAACTGATCCAGAACAATTGAAAGCTTTGATAACCATGAACTTTCCTTGGTCACTTAAAGAAGTGCAAATTTCGATGGGAAAATTGGTAGATCTAAATTGATTTATATTTAGGCTTCAGATAAATGTGCTCCACTTTCCGAAGTGTTTAGATAGACAAATGAATTTTCATAGACAACAGAGTGCGATGTAACGTTTTTTTTAAATTAAAGAATATTTGTGCTCCTATTTAGTTTATGTCTTATCCATTTTTAGGTGAGTAATTCTTCTTATATATCATCATTTTGAATCTTGATGTAAGCAAAATCTTAGTAAGGGGAGTGTAGGGGTATCCACGGCCGATATATTATGTGAGAAAAACTTTACTTGCCTCGAAAAAAAGATATTTGAAGCTAGAAAAATTAGCCATCGCTTTGGTTGTAGCAGCTCGGAAAATGCGTCATTATTTCCAAGTTTATTCTATTATAGTTTAAACATATTTTCCGTTAAATAATGGATTATAATGACCAAATTTTTTGGGGAGAATGACAAAGTAGTCTGTATAATTAGGGGATTATGATATTGACTTCACTCCTCGAACGGCTATCAAGACAAGTCTTAGCATATTTTTTCGTCAAATTTCATTCAAATCGCTATGATGAAGTTTGAAATGACATACATGCATTGACGTCAACAGAAGAATGGTTTGTTAGTACTGATGGAGGTTCAAGTATTTTGGGATCATAAGCAAAAATTTAGCTAATAATTTCATCTAGGGAAACTATATATCAAACTATACGGTTCAGAGTTAGAGCATCGAATAACGAGGCAGAATACGAGGCGGGTTGGTTGGATTGAGGCTAGAAAATATTTGTGAAGCTAAGAAAGTATGTTTGGAAAATGATTCGCAGCTTGTATCGAACCGTATGTTAGGAATATCTAAGGCCAAGAAAGATTAGCTTATCAAATATTTGTGAGAATTGATGGGGTTGGCAGTCTTGTTTGATAACCTAATGATTGAACACATTAACCGATGATAAAACAAGATTACAGATTCTTTAGAAACCATTTCTTATTCCAAGGAATATTTGGATTCTAATACTTTAAATTCCATCTATCATGACAAAGTCTGAACAATGTCAATATTCTGAGGAGGTGTTTGTGGCCACCGAGGAAGAACAAAAAGATTAGAGGTTTGATTTAACAGAATTGCTACTCAAAAGAACGTTACCTATTGATAAAGAGTTAGCTCAAAGATCGCGGTTTAGAAGAGCATGGATTTACAATTCTTCGGGGAGTTTTATATAAGAAATCTCTGAGTTGGTCATTGTTGAGATGTTTAGGAAAAAAATAATCTCAAATAATCTTGTCTCAAGTGCATGACGAAGAGGGTTCCACTCGTTTTGGCTTCAAAAAATTAACAAGAAAAATATTGGTGGCATGGTATCATTAGCATACCATAATGAGTCATGCTAAGAATCTAGTTTACAATTGTAATAATTGTCAAAGATTTGTGAATACTATTCATATGTCAGTTGTACTGCATGAGTTAACTTCTAAGGCTCTTCTATTTGATATATGGAATATATATTTAGTTGAACCTCTACTTATGGATTCTGGAGGACGGAAAACTATTATTGTTGCGGTGGATTATTTTCGAAGTGGGCAGAAACATAACCTTTATCAAGAACAAGAGATAAAGATGTCATCAAGTTTATTTTATCAAATATTTGTTATAGATTTGGGGTGTCTCGGATAATAACCACAGATAATAGACCACGATTAACAATATAGAAATGACATTTTTTTTTGTTTTTCAGGAGAATCAAACAGTGTTTTCTACATATTTTCATCCACAAGCAAACATCCAAGTGAAGGTCACTAATAGAACTATGTTGGATGTCCTTACGAAATATTTGGAAGACATTAGTGAAAATGACCTAATTATCTTCAAGAAGTGTTATAAGCATATAGAACAACACCTCGATTTGCAACTCAATAGACTCATTTTGCTCTAGTATATGGGATGGACGAAGAGAGCCCAACAAAGTTAAATCTGCTGTCTTATGGAGTACTTAAATATTATGAGAATGGTGACGAAGATGCTAGACGAGCAGAAGTCAATTTGGTAGAGGAAAAATTGATAAGTAAACATTTGTATTCACTAAATTACCACATTTTGATGAGAAGCCGCTACGCTTCCAAGGTAATTTGAAAAGGATTTTATAGTAGGTGATAAAACTTTGAGACATGTCTTTTTGCATACTAAAGATAAGAGGTTGGGTAAAATAGCTCTAAAATAAGAAGAACCATATTCAGTGGCCGAGAAGGTTAAGCCAACGATATATCACTTGGAAGATAAAGAGAGATACCATTACAACACCCCTGGAATATTGAACATTTGCGATTGTATTGTGAGTAATTTACTGAGCATCCATGAGGACATTATTTTCTTATGTGTATATTGACCGCTGGAATACTCTTCCCTCTCCTGGTGGCTCAAGAAGGTTTTAATGAAGTGTTTATACAACCGAAACTTTAAATACAATCTATTCAATAAACCAAGTGTGCGGTGACCTATTTATAGAGAAAAAATCAATCTTATAAATGTGACCTTTTTTCAACTTCAAATTAAATATTTATTATTACACAAATATAAGAAATATTTTGTAAATTAAACAATGACTGATCACCCTTGAGATAATTTACGAAGATATATTTTTCTAAGTGCCAATATTTGTGGTGATTTTATTTGAAATGCCAATGTGTGTGGCAATATTATTTGAAATGCCATTGTGTGTGGTGATAATATTTGAAGTGTCAATATGTGTGGAAATGTTATTCGAGGTGTCAATGTATGTGACGATACTATCCGACTATATTTTTTAAGTATTTCAAGGTGTTTGGTATACCAAGACAAGTTATGAAATTTGCACAATAACATAACATTTGATACAAGAACATAAACTGTGAGATATGATGGTTAATTACAAAAAACACAAACAGTGATATGTGATGGTCACTTACCAAAATTCAAATAGTGACATGTAATGGTCACTTCAAACTAACACAAACAGTGACATGTGATGGTCACTAATCAAAAAACATAAAGAGCTAGTCAAACACATAGTTTGTACACCGAAAATATAATTTATTCTTACTTAATTTCGCTGCCAATGGAAGGTTCAAATGAGCTTCTATCAGAGAAACTTCCCTTATTTTCGAGTTTTTGCTTCTCGACAAATTTAATTTGTTATTTTAATTGTCTTCAGCTTTTAAGTATTCTGAGTCACTTACAATAATTTTAAAGGCATGTTAAGGATGTTGGTCTTCTGGAACCAAATACCAATAATATGCCATCTTTACCTTAAGAATATTTTTATGAATCATGGAGCTTTGAACTTCCTTTTCACGAGTCTTTAAAGCTTTAAGACAATCGATTTCATATGCGGTCATAGCCGAAGTTATAGTAACATCATTCTCGTTCCCATCCTCAACTTTGAACAACTCTAAGTCTTTCACAAGTTTTTTTTCCCTCCTTACTTTCTTCGTACAAAGTATTGATTTCTTTGGTATTAACATACTCTTGATACAATTATTCTTTGTGCTTCGCAGTCAGGCGTTACAATTCTTCTTTGTGCTTCGTAGTCAGGTGGTCCTTCATTTTCATAGAAACATTATGTCATTCAAATTTATCCATTCATCCCACTTTTTGTTTTCAATGACTTCTTTTTCAACGTCAGTAGGATTCTCAACAGTCTTATCCAAGTTATCAAAAATATTTTTTTTATTTAAAAAATATTAATTCAATTGTAAAAATATACATGAATACTGGGTTATTCCCCAGAAAGAAAAATTACAGAAATACATATAAAACTACCAAATACAATAGCTTCCAAAAAAATAAAGAGATTACGAACATATGCAGATATTACTGAGATTACAAATAAAATTGAAATACAAGGAAATCATGCCAAAACATTAACTCATTGATGCCATCTTTTGAAGAACCCATATATCCCAACTTAACTACAACAGATTCGTAAGAATCGCCAAAAGAACCTCGAAGCAAAATTCTTAAGGATTTCATAAATCAAGTCCCAATATGACAAAAAATACTTCTAAATGGAGTGCGACTAAATGTCGAATACAAAACTATGTACCAAAGTCCACAAAACACCAATGATATATTAAGTTAAACTCCAGCAAATCGACCAGCTTCAACGACATTGGAGCCACCCAAAAACCATATGTGACAAACAAAATACTTCTTATATGATAATTGGAGATATGAAATACTAACATATGCCAAGCCGCGAAACAGAAAATGTCTAGACGTCTATAAAAGAGTACTAAAACCTATAAGACTTAGACCAAATCTCATCAACTCAAGGACCTAGAGCCAAGACGGGTGAGACTCGAGTCTCTAATAACGGTTAGTGAGACAAATGATGAGAGTCACCGAAAGAGGCTGCAATGCTCCAAATCAACTCGGCTAAAACCCACCCTACTTCATCTCCGTCGGAATATACTGAATCAGACCAGAAAAACAAAAAAAGAAAAGAACCCAGGAGGAACCAACGCTAATGAAAAACAAGAACTAGCGGGTTGGAGAAAGAATATGGAAGGACTGCATCGCCTAATATGAGCGATAAAAATGCAAACAAAGAGCCACTGAATGATGCAAAGCATGAGAAAAGCTAACATGAAATAGCCCGGAGAATTTTTTTATACAAAAATAGGCGGGGAAGGCGAATAAAATAACGAGATATTATGGTTTATAGAGAGATGAGATAGTTTCTCTCTCTAAAAACCCTAAATAAAAATTTTGAGAGTTTATCGTTATCAAAAAATTGATTTTCATTCTCTTGGAATTGTGGTTCAAAATCATTGAATTTATAGTCTTGGTCTCCTCTTCATTCCCATCAAACTCAAGTGTTGGATTTGGGGAGGAGATATTAATAACTTGTTCATAAACAGCTTCAGTCAAGGTCTTTCGAAGAGCATGGTTTCTTTTTCTTTGAAGCAATAGATTTTTTTTTTCTTTTAGAAGCTTTAGGGATGAATTTTTTTTATCAAAAGTGATAATTTCTACAACATATCTCTTATATTTCTTTAACCTTGGTTTTCTTATTTTCCTTAGATGACTCAACTTCATTACTATTCTTTGAATTCTTTTTTGGTTTGTGACTTAGGTCCATATTTCAAGCAAGAAGAACAGCATGGGCATCATGGATGGTTAATCTTTTCACCACAGCAGTTGCCGAAGGAGGATCCATTAGTTTATCAGCAACCACAATGGAATACGAAGATATTCTCCACATATGACTTTGAACGAAGTTGAGTGTGTCAAAACACTTGTGAATATTTTTTGACCACTCCATTATGGCACACTCACTTAACTTAGAGGACATTTCCTCAATAGAATCAAGATGTATTTGATAGTGCTTCGTAATTTCTACATAGGACAACCAAAGTTAATAAATATAATTAAAAAAACCAGACATGAAGAAGAATGGAACTTACTAGTGTTTTTCCACTTTAGTGATAACCCTTGTGAGTTTTCCATGGAGATCATTTTATTCGTTTTCCCAATAACCAGGTATGACAAATAATTTTTGCTTCTATGTTTTATCTGCCTCATGGAGGTCATCAATTATCTTTAACGTATTTCTGAGGATGATATAGTAAAATAGAAGTACTGGGTTCTTCGACACACCCGTCTATTATAATAAACTGTGTCCTTGGAAGAGGAATTGTAGCAAGTTTTAAAGCCATTATGCAAAACAGAAGAGTGAACCAAAGGTTGGGATGTTTTTGGCTAAGTCATAGATCTATGATTTCAAAGTTGTCCATAATTTTTAGATCTAACAGGAACCGAAGACCCTATATCACAATTTTAGTGTAAGTAACTGGATTATTCTCAGCACATGAGATATGAGTGCTTTCCTACAAAACAAAATTAAAGATAAATGTTTTATAGGATGACGTAGATTATTTTCGAAGTACCATAGATTCTAATTGATCAAAATATTCATATTACACTTTATTTAGTGCAATACGATATTTAGGGATGATATCTTTCAGGTTCACGCTGAGAGTGACAACAATTTCCGCATGAGATGTGACAACTTATTTTGTATTCTTCTTCTTTTTTTCCTTAGACTTCTTTTTTACAAAAACATTCTTCTTGGAATCAGGAGTATGTGTGTTGTCAACTACTTGAAATTCTAAATCACTATCAGTTATCAATTCAGAGTCACATGCTTCCTCGGATGGTTCGTCTTGAAGTTAAAAAAGAACATTTAAACTAGCAGGAAGATATTGATTTTGAAAAAATGCCTTCAAAGCAGTGGGAACATCTGAAGGAATCACTTGAAACCTTTTGCTTGTCCCGGCTGTTTCCTTCGAGGGATGAGGTTTTGGGTTACCTTGTTGGATGGTGGTACTAATTTTTGCTTTAAGATGTTAGGAGTTGTGTTTTTTTCGAGGTGGTTTTTGCAAAAAGGTTGTAGGGGTCATGTCAAAAGGATTGTTAAAGGAAGATTCGAGATAGGGATATGATGATTGTTTCTTGGTAAGTGGCCTGGGATCGTATGTGAATATTTGGACAACTTGAAGGGGTTTATCGGAAAATTCCCCAACAACTTCTCTCTCAGTGGCTCTTTTTGAGATGGTAAGCTAGTTTGAAATTTTTTTTAGACCAAATGTAAACATAAAAGATGGTAGATTGAGAGTAAAACCATATCACACAGAGACACATGGAAAAAAAATACAACGACGATGGTGGAAGAGCTAGTTTAACGGAAAAATTTCTCTAGAATTGATGTGGTTTAGGTGAGTAGTGGTATGGAAATGAATTTATAAAAAATATTTTGAAAATAGGTAATGGGATTTTTGAAAGGGACGGGTACCTAATGATATAGGCACGCGTAGCTTGACAAATGTAAGACGTGTCAGAATAAACGATACAAATTTCTACCAGCTTCTATTAGTTTCGAAAGTTTTCTTAAAATAAACTTTACCACGTCAAATAAAGTCCAATGAGATGAATATTTTAAGTACTACTTCAAATAAAATCCGAGGAACTGTGAAATTTTGAATGGTTTTGAGGAGAAGCCTTCTTCACAAATCTAAGTTGTTTAAGAAAAGTATTGTTGGTATCCCTTCACATTTATTCGCCCATATAATTTTTTTACGGGTTTCCGACTAGGAAACTGAAAATGACCCACAAGCAACAATTTTAGTGCTTCCTCAAATACCTCTGCAAAGATTAAAGGGCTAGTGATAAGGATATAAGTACATGAGAATAATAATAATTATTTTACATGGTTAAAAGAATAAATAAATCATGTATGATGGGAGTTTGATGTTAATATAAATACATAGAACTAGATGCGTAATTGGTAAGAAGTATGTTTATGTTTATTAAAGTGGGTAGGATATCCTAGAAACAAACAATAGTATGTTATTGTAACAAAACACCTATACATAGGTATACTTTACTTGGAAAGGGATAAGACTTGTTATTTTTTAACACTTGACAACTTTATCTCTCTAAAGATTCTCTATCTGGTTTGTTTCTCTAAATACTCCTAAAAAATCGTATTAGACATCTTGTTCACATGCGAAAATATTTAGACTCGTCACAATGGTCAAAACTTTTATACCATACCCACGAGTCAGCAACCACATCGTCTTAGAGAGCAATATTCCTATAAGAAAAAATAAAAGGGAAACTTATATTTTTCTTTATCTTTACATTTGTTATTGTGTACTTTGTTTAATTCATAATCTTGCAAGAGAGGTATTCAAAATGAACGACATAACTTTGTTCAAAAAGCTGTTCAACATTTAGGAAATTTTATGCTAAGTTTAAAAATAACAATAAATCTTGGATTTCTTTTCTTCCCTTGTTCGTTTATATAGTAATTGTTTCTTTTCTTTTTACATTAAGTGAGACACCATTCCTTGAAAAACATAAAGCATTAAGTTATAGTATTTTTGAAGATGGTCTCTTGCACTTGTAAAATTATGGTTTATCTCAAAACCAACAGTCTTTCATGTCGTGACTATTTTTCCCACAAGTTCTACAACATGGTTTTGTGGATATTTTATCGATTTTTCTTGTAAAATTTCCTCTTGTTCTTCAATGATATCGTGTTTAGAAACCTCTTCCTCTTATTGGTCCTCTACGAAAGAAGGATTTGTAAGTTGAGTTCTTCTCGTGATTTCTCAAGAAACAATTGAGTTTGGATTTCAAATGCACTCTTAGTTGATGTTTTTGCGCAAATTCAGTCTTTTCTCAAACATTTTTAGAGAACCCATCAGTTCGCTACTTCTTTTTTAACAAAGTAAAGATCTTTGCATCCTTTTTTGTGTTTTCTATCAATTTAGTTGCATCACCACTAGATGGACATCTTGTTTTTTTGTTTCTTCAAAACTTCATCGGCATGCTCAAAAAGATCTCGTGAGTTGAACTATATTCTCACTTTAACACACGAAAGATAGTAAAACTTTACTGAAAATAAGAAATTATAGAAATACTTTCAAAATAAAGTCTAATACATTAGTCTTATCGTAAAAGTAAGAACATCAAATCAATTGACAATGGGGTCTGGGACAATCCAGAAGTGTTGTTTAAAACACATGCCCAACTCACTTTAATACAAAAGAGGTCTGTCTCTAGTATCCATGTCAAAAATACCAACATAATCTCTCACATTACTATATTACTATATGTACCATTTTTTCGAAGTAAATTGAGTTTGCATTTGCTCCAGCTGCTAAAGATATGAAGTTATCTCATTGCAAGAACAAAACATGATCGCCCAAAGAGAAAACTCGCTTCCACTCTTTCCTACTATTGTCCCACTTGTAAACTTGTAAACAACACAATGTGATTTACTGAAATCCCACTTATTACCATAACTGGGATAGTGATAACTTAAAACCATCAACAAGTCGTGGTCGGATTTCACTAAACGCGCACCGTGATAGACACAAGAGTTTAATGTAAGAACATCCCAACAGATACGCTATTAATTTGCTAATTTGTATATAAACGCTAAATTTGCTATCTAGTTTTATATAAAAAAAAAACCTGTTAGGGATGCTCAATAGGTCGTACTGTAAGGTACGAAAGTTGAAACTTGATGACCTAGTCTTATAATTTAGTTCTTGAAGGAACCCGGTTGTCCATATCCCACATGTCGATACCAGACATATTCAAAATAGAGAGGACTAGAATTTATTATTTTATATGTTGTAATTATATTTTAAAAATATATATATATATTAAATTTTATAATTGGATATTTCTCATGTAATTTTAACTATCTTTCATAAATCTTATTTATTTTTCTAAATAATTTGTATATATTGTCATAGTTTATAATTTTGGATAAATAATTTTATAGCTCATGATTCGTTCCTAAGTATTTTAAAAAATAAATATACAAATTTGATTTTGTAAATAATTTTTCATACTTTATTGTTGGCTAAGTTTTACTATGTAGCGTCGAGTCGTATTTGTATATTAATGTTTTCGTCGGAATCAAATACAAATAATATTGAATGATTCAATAAATATTTTACTTTAGATGTTGTAAAGATTGAAACGATGATATATTTTGTTCCTATTTATCTTGTCCGGTAGATATTGTCAACCATTTGGGTAACATTGATTTTATTTTGTATTGATGTTCATGATACTATATATATATATATATATAAATCAAATTTATAGTATAGAATAAGGAATTTGAAACTTTTACTATAACATAATAAATTAACATACAATTTGTGAGCTGATATGTAAATTGATTTTTTCTAATTTGAAAAATCTAAGAAATAAGGTTGTGAACCATTGACATTATTATTGAGTTCTTCCAATTTGATGAATATATATATATACATCAATGGCCTGTAAAAAAATGATACAGAATTAGGTATTAACTAGTTGTGAAAATACCAATGGTTGATCGCGTTACGTAATTACGTACAATCTGGTTGTGAAATTCCAAAAACAAAATTGGCTGTGAAATTAAAAGTAGTATGAGTGCATAAATATGAATAAACTAAGCGCGTAAATAGGATTTTAGAGTGTGAAATTACCTTGTACTCCAGCTGCTCTTCATTTGCAATCTCCAACATGTTTTCTAATTGAACATAAAAATTTCTTAATGGAAATGACCATACAACATGATTGAGAACGAACTCAACTTCCTAATTCTTCTTCAAAATGAATAAATGTTTGAAATCTTCTTATAATATTAAGTTATTTGTTGCACTTTCGATTGTCCAATCGTATTCCACGTCTATAATTTTATGTTCAAATGTTTTTCAATAATAATATAAACATATATCATCTTCATTCATTGTAACTTTTTGAGGAGCTTGTACAACTAGTTGTACAATTGTTTATTGTGTAGAGGAGAAGGATGAGTAGAATTTACACCTTCTTCAACCTCGTCTATCAAACACGTTACAACTTTTTTTATTTTTTCATGGTTGATTAGAAGCTTGTATACATTTTGTAACCTCGTTTTTTCTTTTCCAATGCAGCAACCGAAGCTTCTACAACTATTGGAACCTCTTTTTCTTTTTGTTGCTATTTTTCTTTTTCGTGTTTTTTTCAACATTCATTCTTTTTATGAATTTAATGTCAATATGTGATATGTTTCTTTGTATTTATCTTTGTATCAACCAAATTATAATTTTCTTTAACTACCCAAGAAGGTTGTACTATAGAGGGTGTCAATGATCTTGATAGAATAGATCCAACAATTTATACTTCTTGTGTCTGCATAATATCATTATTATCTATTATTAGACGATCTTGCTTGGTTCCTCTCTGTATTAGGAATGTATTGGTAGTATTGACCTTTTTATTTGATCATTCAAAGCAAGAACATTTTTATTTGCAGATTCATTTCCTTTTCTAGGTTTTGAACTTGATTTGTAAGAGTGTCATTTGATTTTCTGTTTCATTCACTTCAATTATAAATTTTAACATCTTTTTGTCTCTTATTTCTATTTTTTATACGATAATCTATTATTATAATATGAAAGTTTATTAATTAAACTTATATTTTAGATTGATTTTTGTGAATCACGTATCATTTTTAAACTTACATCTTGTAAAAATGAGTTGTAACCTTACTTTTTTTGTGTTATATTGTTGAATATTTTAAGTAGTTTTGTATCACTTATCTCTCATACAATCCATTTCAAATATCGTGGAAATGTTTCTTTACATCTTATGTAGAGTTCAACCTTTGTGTAATATAAAAAAAATGGTTGCACAAAGATAATATTGATAATATGGATACTGCATATTCTGTCTCCGTATATAAGTAAGGACAATCCAATCTTCACACTAGTATGAAATATCCGTTTTTTCCCCGAAAGGCCGCAATTTAGAGAAGGCCTCATTCTAACTGAGATATGTTTTTACTTATATATCATTGATCTTTCCCGTGTTAAACCCATATGGGATATGGGACTTTTGTCACTATCCGAACAAATCCTATTCTCGAACAAATTACATCTTTAGCCTCCTCTCAATTTACTTTCATCTACCCATTCTAATCATGTTGGGGCTACCTGAACCATAGAGGCACTACAGATGTTACTACTATTGTCTTGTTCCTTAGAGCCACACTATAATCAAGTATCACCGCTTGATGAGCCACGGACACTCCAAACTAGGATCTCTAGAGCAGATCATTCACCTTGAGCATGGCTACTAGTTCATCATGTTTGATTTCTGAGAATTTCATCAACATCACGTTTTGTATGAGCTCTGATACCATTTGTTGGGAATATGGGTACCGCATATTCTGTCTCCGTATATAAGTAAGGACAATCTAATCTTCACACTAGTATGATATTGTCTTTTTTGGCCCCGAAAAGCCACATAACGTTTCTTTGGTCCATTTCTAGAAAGCCTCATTCTAGTTAATGATATGTTCTTACTTATATACCATTGATCATTCCTGTTTTAAACTGATGTGGGATGTGAGACTTTGGTCGCCATCCTAACAGATAAAGAATTACTATATGAATTATTGTTTTTATTATACTTTATTAAATACATATATTTTAATTAGTACTTACCACAGGTAGTGTTACACAACCAATTGTTGTTTCCGATTTACTTACACAATACTTTTTTAGTGAACTTATTATTTTTTCTCTTATTATTTCTGCTCAAGTCGTTGATTTTTGAAAAATCTTCAACTTATTTGACTATTAAAGTAGTTCGTATTTCTCCAAATCTTGTGAAAATTAATATTGCAGAAACATAAAAGTTAGGAGTACAACTAAATTTTTTATATCGTGTTCTCATGGTAAAACTACTCTATCTTAATTGCATCCTACAAATATAGGTTTGTAATTTTTATTTTTGGTTGCGTAATTATGTGTAACATGGGTACATAAATACGTATTGCAGCTGTAAAAAATGTATTTATGTAGTTACTAACAAAGTGGTTGCAAAATAATTTTTAAATTGTCATAATAAACAAAAAAATAAACTTTATTCCCGATTTTTTTTTTATCAGCCAAGAATCTAGAAAATATGTTTTGATGATTGTTGATTCTGGTCTTCATTTGAACAAGATTCAAGTCCTATTTTATTCATGTTAATCTTATTTTCCCGTGGCTTGTCTCCCAAAACGAGCATTCATCATTTCTTGTCATTTTAGCAGGGTATCTAAAAAATATAATAGCTTCTTTCTAAGGATCAAAAGATATTATTATTTATGTTGTGACCTCAGATATATTCTTTGAAGCATTAACAGTATGATTACAGTCATATGCACCTTTAATTAGATAATACAAAAATATGTTTTACGAAGCAATTGGGTGAGCTTCTTTTATTTGTGATGAATTCAGAAACTGGACTTCAAGTACAAATCATGATCGGTAGTATATTTTTCTTTTTGTCATTATTTATCTGCATTGCAAAGTAAAAAACATATATAAATTAGAATTCAAAGTACTGTAAGTTGGGTGTGAAATTACATTCAAAGAGGTTGCTTAAAAGTTTTTTTAGGTTTGAAAAACAAGAAAGAAAG
The DNA here is from genome assembly GCA_036936605.1 of Limnanthes douglasii subsp. nivea. Lineage (NCBI taxonomy): Eukaryota > Viridiplantae > Streptophyta > Magnoliopsida > Brassicales > Limnanthaceae > Limnanthes > Limnanthes douglasii. Next base: position 40,593,267 of record JAUPFV010000002.1, read on the forward strand.
TTTATCTGGGAAATAACTGTAAGTTGGGTGCAAAATTGCGTTTAAATAAGTTGCTTAAAAACTTTTTTATGTTTGAAAAACAAGAAATAAAGTTTGTCGAAACTAACTATAAGTTTACTGCAAAGTTACGTTCAAACATATTGTGTAAAAGTTTTTTATGTTTGAAAAAGAAGAAAGATAGTTATCTTGAATTTAATTGTAAATTGGGTGCAAAGTTACGTTCAAATAGGTTGTGTAAAAGATTTTTGATGTTTGAAATAAATGTCTTCAAACTAACGATACGTTGGGTGAGAAATTAAGTTCAAATAGGTTGTGTAAAAGATTTTTGATGTTTAAAAAATAAGAAATAAAGTCTATATGGAAACTTACTGTATTTAGGGTGCGAAATTACATTGTAACTGGTTGCATAAAAGGTTTTTAGGGTTGAAAAAAATATATCTGGAAAGTTATTGTACATGGTTGCGTAAATACATTGTAAATGGTTGTGAAAAAATAAAAAAAAAATCATCTAGAAACTTTAAACATATACACAAGTTGTTCCTAAGTTACTAATTGAACTTTTGGTTGCCTAAAAATACATACGATTCATAAAATCCAGACGCGGACCATTCTTAGGTCAAGAACACAATAATCCAAAAATTAAAGATGAAAGAGAGTATTTTCTTTATGGAACCTAATTTTGTAGTTTTGTTGTGTTGAAATGCTTCAGAATTCACTAAAATTTGGAGAACAAATCCGTAATTTAAGAAATTTTGATAAATTCTATTTTAGAGAGAGAGATGGGGTTTTTGCGAAGTGAATAAGAAACTGAAAAAACGTTGAGGTTTTGTTTTTATTCCTCATGGGTATTCTATAAAATTTTATGTTGAAAGTGGTTTCTATTAAACTTGAAAATCTATGTGGTTATTGATAATTTTATTATTTCTCGTGTGGTTATTGGTAACTTACCTAAATCCATATAAACCATACAAAATTAAGAGTAAATAAAAAACCAATTAAAGAATCAAATTAAAAATAAAAAAGGTAGGGTGAAAGTGTTTCTAACTTATCAAACTGGCTATTAATAATATTAAAAGTCTCACTATATTATTTCGTTTGAATAATTATGGATCAGTATGCTAAATATATGCTTGGTTATTATAATAAGTAGTCCAATAAGAAGTAATCAGATTAATAATATTATACATAAGTAAATAAGAATTAGACATATATCTGAAAAGACATTGTGAAGGTATAAGTGTGGTTATCAGGTTGAATTTGGGAAATATGAAGGATTTGACTCAAATCTCATCACTAAGACTTGATTTGATAATCTATGGACTAAATTGATAAAATAAATTTAGTAATTGTATTCCTCGATCACAAATCAGACAAATTAAATGAGCTTTATGCAACTAAGGTTACTAGTTATATATTTCTAAAAAATGAAGACTCGAGTTTAGTCATTTCTTTAACATAAACCCTAAAAGATCGGTCGTCACTTTGTTGAGATGAAAACTTACAATTATTTTTACTGTAACACGAACTGAAATAAAAATTCAAATCAGACAATTCAATTAGTTTTATCAATTAGTTACCGCTAAAAGTTCTCTCTCTATACTTCAATATCGAATACAAACTCAAAATCAGCAAGGTGTTGGAATAAGTGTTTCAAAAAAGAAGATGATGAAAGACTTAGATAATACCAATGTTTTAAATACTTATCCAAGAAAAAAATCCTTAAAGAAGAATTAAATCACCAATGGCTCAAATCATGCTTCCCAAGATAATGACCCTAACCAAATTATTTTAAGTACCTCTCTCGTCAAGATAACGACAAGCTTGACGATATTGAAGGCATAAATCCTCTTTTAGACAATGAACCCTTACAAAAAACCACAAAATCAAAGAAACCAAGAACACCATCAATTCACCAAAACCCATATTGATCGTACCAATTTCATCAATATGTTTTCTACCAAATCCAATACCAAGAATTTCATCAACAAGAATGTTGATGAAAAAAATTACCCCCCTCTTTCACTAATCTAGCCAAGAAACAAATAGATCAAAAGCCCATATTGCATATGTGAACCCTACCTTGACCCAAATACAAAACAAATTTATTGGGCAATCATCAACTCAAGGACTCAACGCAAGTTTCACATCCACCAAAAACCCTAAGTACGCCGAGTATCGATTTCCCATCCCATCACATGAGCACCTATTAATCATCAACTAGAGAAATCTACTAATAAAATTATCCTTATAGTCTTTTAATTTAAGTAGGTGAAATCAACCATCTAAAGGGTTTCACCAGTACTTCGCAAAATTAAATCAATCTTTGCGTTTATTTTATTTAAGTAGGTGATATTTAGAAAAATAAAATAATGATCAATAGTAATTTTCTCAAACTCATAAATATGTTTTAATATGTTTTTCCCTTGATATCCTATTACCATAGCATATTATACTTTACGTGCATATGTCATGTTCAAACATGTTAGTTATTATATGGAAAACTTTCTTATGCGATGTGTAAAATATGTTTTCCTGTCAAAATTATGGGTTATAATTCGTTAGGTAACAAAAACCCATTGTTTGATGGCTCAGATTTTACCCAATGGAAAGAGAATATGGACCAGTACTTGAATTTTTATGACTATAACCACACAATAATGAAACAAAAACTAGGTGTTCTCACTTAAGAAAACATGTGAGAAAACCAAAGAGTATGAAAACTGGGAATGGTTTAATCGATTATGTTTGACCTTTATGATTCAAGGAATACCAATTGCATTTTTATGGGGTCGTCCCAACAGATTTCACAATTGCTTTGGAATTTCTAAGGGAAGTTGAGAATACATTTTCTAAGAATGACTAAGAAAATGTGTTAAAGGAATGTCTCTCGAAAGATTTAGCCAAAATGATGAACTGAAATAAAGAAAGAAAATAGATACTGTATAATATATTTTTCTTATTAAAATATGTGATTTTCCTCCAAATGAAGTCTTTGGTCATTATTTATAGAAGTTACGTTATATGTTATACAAATCACTCAATTACACATGTATCCAATCACTAGTTTACATGTGTTTCTCTTATAACCATCTAACAAACTTTCTTGACAACCTCTTATATAGTGACACATGTAAATATGGTTTCCCTAACACACTTTTCGCATCCTCATCTTAGTTCTTCATACAACCCTCATCATAACTCTAAATGCAAGACTCATCATAACTCTGAATATGGCCCTCTTCATAACTCTAAATTTCACCCTTTCCATGACTCTGCATATGGTCCTCATTATATCTCTAAATATGGCCTTCCTCATATTTTACTTCATGTTTTTGTCTTAATCATTTCTCATATGGTCCTCTTTATATCTCTAAACATGAGCCAAGTCTTATTTGACTTCATGTTCTAATCTTAACCTCTCGACATACGGTTATAGTCATGTTTATTTCATCTTATTCATTTATTAACTTTATTTACCTCTTCCAAATAAGGATCATATTTCATTTTTGAATATAGCCTTATCGGGACTCCCTAGTTTTTAAAGAATTTTGTTTTTCAAATAATTTATTTATATCACTAAAATCATAATTGGATGACGTCACAATAATTTAAATAATATAAGAATTCTTACCAAAGATCATATTTTATTTGTGGAATACAGCCTTACCGGGACCCTTCCTAGTCTATAAAGAAAATTATTTTCACATAATTTATTAAGAGGAATAAAATCTAAATTATACGACGTCACAATAATTTAAATAATATAATAATTTTTACCAATGTAACGTATGTCTAACTAAATTGGCATTCGTTACAAATACTTCCACAATGTCAATCACTAACTCTAACATAATCTCAGCATTGTTGCACTTTCTCACTACTAGTCTACCATTAACTTTATTTTAATCTAAATGTCCAAAATCCTTTAATAACTAATAGTTCACATTTTCACTCATAAACAAGTCATGTTTACTATTTACCACTCTTCTATATCACCATCCCTTTTGATATAATTACTTTTATTATGCATACTACCTTCTTTGGAATTTCAGAGATCCACTTTTTAAACTCTTCTTAAAAATATATTCATCATTTTATGTTCCTTAACCTAAATATTTAACTACATCATAATTCACAATTATATACTTCATAACCACAGCGATGGAAATCTAATATGACTTCATCTTTATTTTCTTAAAACATTTCTTGATACCATCCCTTCTTTCTTCAAAAATAGATGATAATAAGAGAAAATATACCAAGAAAGCACTAACTTCCGAAGTCTCCGAATGACGTGGGAGATGACCAAAGTTCCTTACAAGAATTCTCCACTAACCAAACTAGACTATATAAATATATGTCCTAAAATGATAATTAATACTTTAGGTTTGAATACATTATCTCAGACTATAGCAACCCGTCGTCCTAAAGTTGATGACTTATCGCATCGTACCGAAAAAGATGATTTTTTTTCTTGCACCATTGAAATAGAGTCTTCGATTACCCTTTCATCCTTACATTGTCAATTTTTTAAACATGTTCAAATTTGTCCCACTTAACTAATAACCAACTTAATGCACTACTAAGTTCAATACTTTTAGACATAATTGTTCCCATTTAATTTTTCCTTTCTAGTGTCAAAACCAAAAAACTTCGAGATTGCCTTTTCTATTTTTTTTTACTTTAAAAAACTTCACTCGAATTACCAATCTACTCTCATCTAAACATAACTAGAAAATAAGTATTACCTATGTAACCAGAATTTTGGAGTATATAAATTTCACAAACGGATTTGGTCAGATATATAGATTGTGGATGCCAAAACGTAAAATGTGGTCTACTCAAATTAATTTTTTTATCTAATTGATTTTTTAATATCTTTAAAAAAACTCATTTAATTTCTTACTTGTTTGGTAGACCCAGTTAAATTTCTCAAAACTATTAATAAATGCGTCCACGATGACATGCCTCTAGAGATTTTGTCTACTAATAATGCCTAAGTCATCTACCAATCTGACTTCCACTATTTTTTTCACATCAAAAAAATTCATCCAAGTTAGACTTTGGTCTCCTCTCTAAATCATGATAAGTCTCGATGGTAAACCAATGATTTACAAAAATAGACAACCAGTTACAACTGAAAGCGCTCTCTCTATACTCCAATATCGTATACAAACTCAAAATAAAAAAAATACGGTGGAATAGATGCTTAAAAAATAAGATAATGAAAGACCTAACTAACCTTAATGTTGTCAATGCTTCCCAAATAAAAATATCTCCAAAGAAGAAAAATATCACCAGTGGTTCAAATCCTGCTTCCAAAAATAATGACCCTAACCAATTTATTTTAAGAGTATCCTCTCGTTAAGATAACGACAATCTTAACGATATTGAAGATATAAATCCTCTTCGAGACAATGACCCCCAAAGCAACCAAGAACACCATCAATTCCACCAAAACCTATACTGATCACACCAATTCGACCAAAGCCTTTGCTACAAAATCCAACATCAAAGGTCTCATCAACAAGAATACTGATAAAAATTTACCTCCTCTCTCTGCCCAATCCAGCCAAGAAACAAACAGAGAAAAAGCTAAGATGACATGTGTGAACCTTAACTTGACCCAATCATCAACTCAAGGCCTTAACGCAAGTTTCACAACAACGGAAATCTCAAGTTATGTCGAGTATTGGAAACCCATCCCATCAAAGAAACGTCTATTTTTGTATATATTCCATCTCCAACTTTAATCATATCTCGTCAACTTTCACATTGTTCTAACATGGCCAATACAAAAACATGAGCATACCTAACATCCTTCGGACGCAAATTGAAATCTAATTAGAGCTTCGCTTTTAACATCTTTTGATTCATAGCTATTATTATTTTTCCAGATTATTCACTATTCAGCAGTACTTGCCTATAGGAAAATGTATCCTCATTACATGGATGTCATGACTGATTTCAAACCCGAAGACACTTCGATTGATTCTAGATAATAAAGAAAAGATCTGGTAGCTTTTTAGTAAGCACTAAATATATTTTAACAACCTCACGTATAAATGAAAAAATAATTGATGACTTTATTGCTGCCCTTCAATCTGAGAAGAATATCATTATTACTTAAATGAAAGAAATAGTCACTTAAAATGAAGAATTGATGGGTACATTTTAATGATAAAATAAATAGTAGTCTTTCAACTCGGAGACTTCGGAAGTTAGTGCTTTCACCTCCGCCCTCCTCTCAATAACGTTTTCTTTATACAGATCCTTCCGATTCGCTTTGCGTTCGAGCAGGGAAACATCATGCAGTAATCTGTTCAACTCATTCGCCACATAATCATTGGCATACACATCAAAGTAAGCGGAGGCCAGGGACGGGTACCTTTCCTCATCAAAGCCACCTTCTAGAAATTCTTATCGTGTGGAGATAAATTCTCCACCAGAGTCGGAGTCAACAATCACAAACATTTTGGACAAAGGCAGACTCGGACGATTAGTGTTGTCACTTTCCCCTCCACTCTCAACAACCCTTTTCTTCTTCTCTTCAGCTGTAAATCTTTGTGGCCTCGTGGCACCAGCCCAGCCTCGGTGCCTAACATCAACAATGTGATCAGCGTCACTTGACCTATTTTGAGGATGAGAGGTTGGGGAGAATGCCTAAGGACCAATGGGGGCGTCTTGTTGAGGTTCTGATGGCCTCGCGTCCGGGTGCAAGCCTACTTGGATGTCATCATGATTACCCGGAGCTCCTGTTAATGGACTTCCTTGCACCCTTTCTAGGGGACCGTCCTGAGCCTTGGGCTGATGACCCTCCTGAGCATTGACCCTTCTCTCCTCGGGAGCATCCTCTTTAGACTCGGCATCATCCTCAGTCTCTTCTTCCTCACCTTTCTCGGGTTTCTCGGGATCTTGGTGACTCGGATCTCGGGCCCGAGTGGGGAGGTAAACTGCATTATCCAAACGCTCTAAACGCTTAAGGACATTGTCACTTGGAGGAGGCACCATAAGTTCTGAAACGGTCTTCTTCTCACTAAGATCGCACCGCCACAGATTACACTTGGCAAAATTCATAGCACGAAAGTTTTGGTGGAACTTGTAATCCCAGTGTTCACCTGCTCATGCACTTAGCTTCTCAAAGATAGCTTTTCCGGATTTAGCATGACGCTTGAAGGACTTAGCAATTCCTTTTATAGCTGAAAAAGACACAAAGTCAGAATTTACCCAACCTGGTGACTTGGAAAATTTTTAGGTTAGAGTACTTACCTTGTTCGGTCCATTTTAGCGTCAATCGATGAGGAAGATCTTTAGAGTTTTCAAATCTGGTCTCCCACAACCCGGAAATGAATAGAAACTGCTGCTTCCACTTCTTGTCGGCCTCAAGAAAATCCTTTATCACTTCAAGATTCCTCGCAAACCAAGTGAATAGAAGGGATAGTGAGAATTCTTGGCCACACCCGAGATGGCAATGAGTTGTTTCATGGTGAAAGCTCTCCCGGAAAGCCTCGAAGCCATAATACAGGCCATGAGGGTATACTACATGTTTACCTCGGCCTGAGAAGGACAAAGTCTGACTAGGTGGAAGTGTCGGAGACCCCAGTTCATCAGTTCTGTATAAAGCACTAATTTATTATTCTGAACTGATAGAGGCGTCTCACCAACAATAGGAAATCGGATAGTGGTGTTAATAGGGATACCCCAACGATCCCTTAGTTTGACTTTCTCGGTCGGATGAAAATATTTATATTTCACCTTGTACAGAGCCAAAAGATGTTTAGCTTTGATACCGCGAAGATTGTCTCCCATGATATCCTCCACATTCGAGGGTAAACCAGTGGAACATTTCATTTTATTCTTACTCTTTACCACAGAAGCCTCACCTTGGTGAGGGGGAAGATTAGTCGTAGGCTCCGAGGGAGGAGCCAGAGCATCATCATCTGGGGAGGGAGCATCAACACAAACAACTCGAAGAGGCTTTGCCTCAACCACCACGACGTCAGGGTTCTCCTTACCATCACTAGGGTCGTCGGATAGACTCTTCTGAGATTGACTTGGGGGGGATGCAGCAAGGTTGATGGAGCGCTCGCGGATCGGAGCCCAGTTGTCTCGAAAGGTAGATTCGTAAATCTTTGCAGGGGAAGGGTGTTCTCTTGCACCGGCAGGTCTGCGAGTACCGATCTGATTAGAAATGTTGAACCACCTCCAAAGCTTGTACCTTTCAAGATTGATGAATTCGTCAGACATGAAAATGCAAAGCAAGAAGTTTGTTTAGGCACAGTCTCTCTCTCTCTCTAGAGCAAACTTTTTTAAAAGAAAATTAGAAACCTTTACTCAGGAAAAGGGTTGGGTATTTATAGGTAAATGAAGCAGAAAGCGAATAGGCAAAGGCAACGGTCCAGTGACACGTGTCCATGGTGGATGCGCCGCCTAAAAATTACTTGACTCAATAACAACGAAATAAGGCATGCGCGTCTGACATAAATGATTACTTAGGTGGCATCATCATGACTAAGAGGTGAGGTCAGCAGGGCGAAATATCTGATCCGAATGGAGTAACGAAAACTATGATCCGACCTTTTCAGAACTCTACCGAGAAGCAGGAAATCTGTCGGCAATAACAGAGATATCCGATCCAAGTGAGGTAACTTAGAGTTTGATCCGAACGTTATAAAACGACAATTGAAGTCCACATCCAGAGAACTGCACATGGACTGAGGGGCTACTGATAAGAGAAGGAAAATATAGGTGGTCAATATGTAATTTAGCTCACAAATAAGATCAAGGTCTATGTATTTAGTGACTAAGGACTAAAGTAAATCACACAAAGAAGTAAGGGGCTTAAATGATAGATCCCAAGAACTTGTTTGTAAATAGTCAAATAGTGGGGTAAGAAATCCACTCTTGCGGTGGTAGATATGTAATTTTACCATCCACCTCATTTACTATATAAAGGACATTCCTTTTGGGAAAATAGCCCAATGATTGATCAATAATTGCAACATTTATTCCTTTTGTCTTTTCCCTTTCTAGTAATTCATTGTTCACTGTCACATCACTCGAATATTCTCTAGTCCGACCCCCTCACTCGAACATCTTCGCTCCTCAGCTTCACTAAATATTCTCTGAGCTCATCAGATGGAACAAGATACCTCTTTGACCAATCTAAATACTAGTAAAATCTCTCGAAACACTACTCTCTCTAACCAAAATGAATGTTTGAGCACTAAAATCAGAACTCTAATTGATCAAATCTTTGTTTTTAACTCGGAAAATAAAGTACTTAAACAAAAATTCATTTTTTCGAAAAAATCAAATTTGGAGAAATTAAAAAGATTGTAAAAGATATCGAGAATAACAATTTCAAGGCTATAACTAAGAGAGAAGAAGTTGTTTTGCTGGTCTTCAAGTTGTTATAATGAATACATCCGTAGAAATTATCATCAATGTCACGTACTATTCAAGACTAGTAAATGAATAAATTTATGGAAACTAATTTCCACATCAAGTACAAACATTATAGCATGACATTAAACTATCTAATATTTCTTAATATATAGTAGATACGACACATAATTTAATGTTATAATTGGACTCATGATATATCACAGGTTCTACGGGATTAATTGATTATAAATGCACATATTTTGAACACACATACATGAATAAAAATCATATATTAATAACATTATATATGTTACTACACTTATAGAACTGTGATGCATTAAACACAATGATGCTTCAACAATTGCATTAGTTTAATATGCACTTAATTGACTAATAATGCACAACATTTGGAGTAACTATTTCTACTGACCAAACAAAAACACATATTGAATTTATGGCAAGAATCTCAGTTTACTACCTAAGTTTGTACTAAAAAATTCCAAGAAATCCTACCACCTTTTATAATTTTAAGCTAACCAAATATTCATTCAAGCAAAATCTGTTTATTCAGACGAAAACTTTGAATTCTTTAATTTTTATCATTATGATCTTGAGCGATAATATTATTCAATGAATGATAACCATACATATATTAATCAATAAACATAATCAATTTAAGCTTAGAATTCAGTTCCTTATGACATATTGGACGCTGAAAATCTCACACCTTGATGGAGAATCAACATAAAGAAAATCTTTGGTGACGATTCAAATATGAATCGAAGAAAAAAATAAACGATTTTAATTCGATTTCCTGACTCTTACCTCGTCTATATTAATTACCTTGATTCAATGTTCAAGCTAAAAAAACTCGACTTGATTCATTCAATTCAGGTTTAAATGAATTTATAATCTGACCTTGAACTTACCAATTCGCCACTTTCTTGTTTTCATTCCAGGTTTTGAATCTGTTCACATCTTTATTTTTTATTTCTCCTAATTCTTGAAAATCTTTGTTTTTTTATGTTTAATCCTACCTTACTATGTAGATTTTAGAGAAATTATTGGATACGTATGACTCACAAATGAACAAAAAGCAAGAACAAATTTATTTTTGTTAATCTTGGATTTTTAGTACTCAATCTTGAATCGCGATGTAGATTTTAATAATGGCTTATTTTTTCTCGCAAATGATAGCCTCAATATTTGATTCAAAACACGATTTTTGTTTGATTCTTAATTCAACCCAATTATTTCCCCAAATATTTCATCAATTTTTTTATTCAAATCGATTATTCAGTATTTATTTAAGTTCTCTATGAATTTGCTTCACTGTTTGCTAAACAACCAGAGTAGATGCTCCAAAAAAAATCAATTATTGATAAGAGAAACAGATGCACTCTTAGAAAAGTGCAGTGGTAATTAGCGCGGTTACTAAATGAAGAAAGATTCAGAATATTCTCATTGATACATGGAGTTCGATCAACATTATATATGTCCACTTATAAATAGATAGAAACTTGTTAGAATATTCAGTGTATTAATGTTAGAATATTCAGTGTATTAAGTTTCCTTGTATAGACCTCTAAGTTCTCTATATATTGAGAGCCTTATTTGGGTTTTGCATTATAAAAAAAAGTTCAATACAAAAAGGAACACTTTTTAAATAAAACACAAAACCCTAGCCGCTTCCTGAGAATGTACAATTCCATGTTCTGTCCCTAATCATTCGGCATCTTGTTTGATTGTTTCTCTTAACATGGTATCAGAGCACGTTTAATTCTGGGAATTCTGAACATCCTCAACAAAGATGGTTGGCAATAAAGTCGTGGTCAGTCAAATCCCAGATGAATTAACAATGCAGATTGCTGCCATTCTGAGAAATAGTCTCGGAAAACAACAACAAACAACTAAACCCGAGAATTTATCCCTATGGATTAAACTCGGTGGTGACAACTATGCCCTATGGGCAAACCTGATGAAAAAATAAATTGGGGGAAGGGGGAGAGGTTCTCACATTACAGGGGAACCAACACCTCCATCCAAAACTGACAAAACATATACACGGTGGGAGCAAGATGATCAATGTGTTTTCACATGGATTATCCAGAATCTTGAATCCAGCTTGGTGAATAATGTCTCGCAATATCCCACTGTAAAAGCCCTCTAGGATGGGTTAGCCACAACATACGGTTCTGATACAGATTCGTTACAGGTGTTTGACCTTCATAAGAGGGCTAATTCATTAAGGCAAAGGTCTGATACACTAGAAGACTTGTGGAACAAACTGCAGAACATCTGGATGTCTATAGATAGGCGAGATCTGAACCCTATGAAAGACCCAGAAGACATTCAGATCTACAATAAGAAGACTCAAGAACAAAGACTCTATCAATTACTAATGGCGATTAATGACAAGCTGGAACCAGTCAAGAGAGATATCTTGAAAAAGGATCCTCTTCCTTCCGTGGAAACAGCATATGCTACAATACGAAGGGAAGTGGCCAGGCTTAATATACTAAAATAAAGTTCTTCTGATAGTGACTCGATTGAAACTGGCTATGATCCAAAGAGAAAGAAGATAAATCCAAGTTGTATTGCACTCATTGTGGGATGAAGAAACACACTAAATAGACATGTTTCCAGCTGGCTGGCTATCCAGAATGGTGGGAAGACGGTCATAAGGAGAAAAATAACCAGTGTTTCAGATCTAATGTCAAACAGTCTTCGTCTACAAGTGGCGGTGAAGATCCGACTAAAAATGAGCAAGGAAATGGCACTGGTTTTGGAGGAATGGCGGCAAACTTCTATGAAAAACTTAGAGGTAAAGGGTTTGAGAAATCAATGAATCGGATCTTTGATTGCGGGGCTACAGACACCATGTCTTATGATCCTAAAGACTTTGGTGACATGTAATCTCCCAAGAAGTCCCATATTGAGACTGCTAGTGGAGAAATTTGTGAAGTCAAAGGGGGAGGTTCAATTACTTTTTTGGAAAAAATGGAAATTAAAAAGTGCCTCTACATTCCTTCGCTATCCTTAAAGTTATTATATGTTAGTCAAGTGACGAAACAACTCAATTGTGTGGTTCTTATGTATCCATCTTTTTGCATTTTAGAGGACATTCGTACGAAGGAGAACATTGGGCGTGGTACTGAACAAGGAGGTCTCTATTATGTTGATGAGGTAGTTCATAAGGGACATGTCATGCTTGCTCACGGAACACCCGAAAGGCAACTTTGGTTATGGCACCGGCGACTTGGTCATCCTTCTTTTAGCTATCTTAAAAGTTTGTTTGCTAGTCTTTTTTTTAATAATTTCATTCATGAGAAATGTGAAACCTGCATTCTTGCAAAAAATCGTAGGGTCTCATTTAATCAAAGTAATACTCGAGATGATTATGCTTTTTCGCTAATCCATTCTGATGTTTGGGGTCCAGCACCAAATTCCACTAACAATCAAATCAGAAACTTTGTTTTATTTGTGGATGATTTCTCAAGAATGACTTGGATATACTTCATGAAACATAAATCAGAAGTACCATAAATATTTGTTTGTTTTTACAAAATGATTTGACTCAATTTGAAAAAAAAATACAGATTCTCCGTTCTGATAATGGAACAGAGTTTGTCAACCAAACAATGCATAATTTTTTCAAAACAAATGGTCTTATCCATCAAAACACTTATCCAAACACACCTCAACAAAACGATACTTCAGAACGAAAAAATCGTACATCACTTGAAAAAAACTCGTGCTATTATGATTGAATCTAGAGTACCTCATTCTTTTTTGGCAGAAGCTCTTGCTACAGCCACGTATCTTGCAAATCGTCTACCAACCCGATGTCTAGGAAAAAAATCCATTACAAGTACTTGCCACCCAAGTTACAATTCCATCTGTTATGACCTTACCACCTCGTGTCTTTGGTTGTTCGATGTTTGTTCATATCCCTAAAACTAGTCAAAACAAACTTAATCCATGTGCTGAAAAGTGTGTATTCGTTGGGTACGGTGTTCATCAAATGGGATATCAGTGTTACAATCCGGTTACTCGTCGAATCCATGTCACCATGGACTGTGACTTCTTAGAATCCGATTATTTTTTTGACCACCAATCTCGTGCTCAGGGGGAGAAATTAAGTGAATCACTCGACTGGTTGTTATATTAAAGTTACTTTGAGGATGTGCCAACAGATTCGGTAGATGGCGCCACCGAACACGCCTCTTCCAACATAAAGGAGACTGGCGAGGCAGTTCTTACCACCAATGATTCTCCCGAAGACAATGTTCAACAAGAAATAAATGCCATGGATACTACCAGTGAATCAGTTCAAGATAATGTCCATCAAGAGGTAAACAATTTACAATGTCATAATTCACAAAATGCTACTGACCATGACATTTCAGGAAGTTCATTTGTTGAAACTCAAACTCCGGTTCTTCCCCCAAGAAAAAATATAGGGGTTCCTCCTGACCGGTATTCACCGGAACACATTATTCGTGCTTCTACATATCCGATAAAAATGGACAGGAAAGGAATGACGAAGATCGCAAAGGCATTTTCAGCTACTATTCTCTCTGAACAAATCCCTAAAACAGCTCAAGAAGCTAAGAAAATGACTGAATGGCATAAGGCAATGAATACTGAAATGGAAGCTCTAAAAAGGAATGGTACATGGGAGAATTGTGTGTTACCACAAGGGAAGAAAGCAGTTGGGTGTAGATGGGTGTTTAATATAAAATATAAATCCGATGGCACAATTGAGCGATACAAGGCGAGATTGGTTGCCAAAGGATATACACAAACATATGGTATAGACTACTCTGAAACGTTCTCTCCAGTTGCAAAGATTGACACTATCAGAGTTTTACTTTCAATAGCCGCGAATAAAGATTGGCCTCTTCATCAATTTGATGTAAAGAATGATTTCCTACATGGATACTTGGAAGAAGAGGTATATATGGAACCCTCACCAGGGTTCTTTGATGTTTTTCAAGAAAATGAGGTATGTAAACTGAAAAAGGCATTATATGGGCTCAAACAGTTTCCTCGTGCTTGGTTTGTGAGATTTACAATGGCAATGAAGCAATATAACTACAAACAGAGTAATGGGGATCATACCTTGTTTTACAAAAAGAGAGGAGAATTAGTCACTTGTCTTATAATATATGTCGACGATATGATTATAACGGGGAATGGCGAAGAAGGAATTAGCTCTCTTAGGAAAAACCTCTTCAAGGAGTTCGAAATGAAAGACCTTAGGGATTGAAGTATTTCCTAGGAATCGAGGTTCTTAGGTCAAGAGGAGGGATTTATATCTCCCAACGGAAATATATATTAGATTTATTAGCTGAAGTTGGTATGGTGGATTGCAAACCAAATGACACTCCCATGGTTGTGAATCACAAACTAAAGATAATTGAAGGGGCCAGACCAGCGAGTAAAGAAAGGTACCAAAATTTGGTGGGAAAATTGATTTACCTGGCTCACACTCGACCCGATATTGCATACGCGGTGGGAGTAGTTAGCCAGTTCATGCATCATCCTCAGGAACACCATATGGAGGCAGTAATGAGGATTATTCAATATCTTAAAGGCGCACCAGGAAGAGGCATAATTTTTAAGAAAAATTGACACATTGATATTGAAGTATTCACAAATGCTGATTGGGGAGGGAATCCTAACGACAAGCGATCAACTGCTGGCTACTTTACTCTTCTTGGAGGTAACTTGGTGACTTGGAGGAGTAAGAAACAGAAAGTAGTATCACTGTCAAGTGCTGAATCAGAATTTAGAGGAATCGTTAAGGGGATTACCGAGATACTTTGGTTAAAGAAGATAATGAAAGAAATCGGATCCCCCATGAAATGTCCAACTCAGTTAATGTGCGATAATAAAGCTGCGATTAAGATTTCAGAGAACCCGGTACAGCACGATAGAAATAGATAGGCACTTCATAAAAGAAAAGATTGAAGATGGGACAGTCGAACTTCCGTTTGTTAGATCCGAAGACCAACTGGCAGATATCCTGACGAAAGCGGTTGCTGCAAGAACATTCGAATCAGTTTTATCCAAGTTGGGTATTGGTGATCCCACTACACAACTTGAGGGGGAGTGTTAGAATATTCAGTGTATTAATGTTTGAATATTCAGTGTATTAAGTTTCCTTGTATAGGCCTCTAAGTTCTCTATGTATTGAGAGCCTTACTTGGTTTTGCATTATAAAAAAAGAGTTCAATACAAAAAGGAACACTTTCTAAATAAAACACAAAACCCTAACCGCTTCCTGGGAATGTACAATTCCATGTTATGTCCATAATCATTCTGCATCTTGTTTGATTGTTTCTCTTAACAAAACTCTACTACCATCCATTTTGATAGGATGATAGTGGAATTTATCGGGGGTACCATGAATGTTATTGGAGAGTTCGAAAGGGAGGTATTTATGGGTCGAGAGTACGTTAGTAAAATGGTAAAGGTGTTGTTCATGATGGTTTATGGTATAATGTTATTTTTTATAGGTCTGGCTATCAAGAATGTGACTTATTAGCTCTACTACCCACCAATGTTTGAAATACATTATTAGGAATCAAGTTAAAGTTTTCCAAAGTAACTAGAAAGTGTCAAGCGAATGTTATGTTGCTTCATTAGTTCAAAAACAAAAGATTGCAATTATAGGGGTCGACTTCGGAGTCAGACGTTGTAGACGATCAGAGGGATACCCCCGATCAGAGGGATACCCCCAACTTTAAAACACCAGATAATAATGTTGGAACGTATTTCTTTCTGCACGGTAAAGGTTTGAAGATTGGCACTCTACTATCTCCCTAAATAAAAGATAGGTTGATATCTTTTTTTATCAAGGAATATACCCGTGTTCGTTAAGTTTTACGAAGTGTAATAGTAATACCTGTAAATTTTATATTTCATAAAATTACGTTATGGCTTAATGCATGTCCGATAATTCAGAAAAGGAGAATGTTTTATGTTGAGAAATCTAAAGCAATTGTGGCTAAAGTATACCGGTTTTCGAAGGTATGACATATAACAGGATCCTAGTATCCATGGTGGACACCAAATCCAATATTTCTAAAGGAAAGGAATGGAAACCGAAGGATCCAATATTTCTAAAGGAAAGGAATGGAAATTGAAGGATGTGTGTTTATTTTACCTATCTAAATAAAAATAGTTTGAAAGATCAATTTTCCGTTCCACGAATGATCAGTTGAATTCTACTTACTGTAATAAGCTTCTATAATTTATGGACATATATTCTGAGTATAATGAGATACAAATAAATATGAGACCAAAATAACAATAGATTCATTACCGACAAACATTGTTATAAGATAATGCATTTTGGTTTTAAAAATATAAAATGATTTACCAGACATTGATAAAGACAATGATCATTTTTCGATTGGAAGGAACTTTTCATAACTTGAAATAAATAAATTTAAAGTTCAATCTAGAAAAAATATACCTCAGCTACAAATCTGCCTATACTAAAACAAAAGGAATAAGAAAAGGGATTATACAGGCCTCTTTATCATGCGCTAGAGAGATTAGTCGTACAGGCGGAAACAAAAGGGATAAGAAAGACATAAAAGAACATATATGACACTAAAACAAAAGACCAGTATCATCCATATAGGCAGCTACAAATCTGCCTGTACTGCCGTCATTTTACTGTTAAGCAGAAGCCACGAAACAAATCAAATGACAGTGAGCTCTGGGACAATCCAGAAGTGCTGGTTATAACTCCTACCAAACTCATTTTGACACATACGAGTTACCACTCCAGTTTCCATGTCGAAAACACCAACATATCCTACGTCACTATTTATTCTACCATTGTCAAAGTAAATCGAATTTTCTTTCGCTCCATTTATATCTCTAGCTACTAAAGATATCGAGCTACGACTTTGCAAGAACAAAACACGATCCCCCAAAGAATCAACTCGCTTCCACTCTTCCTTACTATCATCCAACTTGTAAACAAAGAACAATTTTCTACTAAAATCTATCTTAAGACGATCACCAAGATAATTATAACTTATAACCATCAACAAGTCGTTGTCTGATTTTACTAAGCGGGTAACCTCATACACATAAGAATTTTGTTCAATACGTAGTCTTGGATTGTATGGAAATTCAAAATTGATCACCTTAGTTCTTGAAGGAACCGGACTGTTGATATCCCATATTTCGATACCATTATCAAAGAATGGAGCTATATAAAGCATGTTATCCTTGTACAACACATCGCTGGGTAGACGATATATATCATCATCTAATTTGGTCCATGTCTTGTCACCTTTCCTACAAATAGCAATAAAGGTTTCCTGATACATTATCACTACCAAATAGTCTTTGTTGTTTTCACCAATGCACAAAGAAGGTCTGCTGAAATAACTTCGTAGTATTTTTGTGGCAGTACACCAATCCTGTTCCTCTTCCAAATCATCCCAGTTCGGGATGAGGATATACTCGTTTTCTTCACCAGTCAGATTTCTTCTAGAGTAAATAAATGTTCCCACAACAGAAGGAAGTTCAACCCAAGAACGCGTAAAAGGATTAAAGAGATACGGGTTTAGGGTTTTGTCTATCAGCAGAAGCAAACCATTATCTGAACCTACACAATAGACGTCTCCGAGTTCATTCATGTTAAGCGTGTACATCTTTTGCTCCTCAAGATTGAAAAATCTGTAAGAATTGTTGTTGGTGTTATTTGAAGTGGTAACCTCTGTAGTACCGCGAACCATTTGAACCATTAACCACGGAGCTTCAGGTTTAACCGAACAGATTTTATTGTTAACCTCCCTTTCTAAGATTGTTGCAGCTTCATTCCACAAAGAATGAACAGCCTTGACTCTTAATCGATCAACCAACGGGAGTAACTTGAAAATCGGTATCAGGAAATCGCAATGAAGCCCCGCCCAATCAATCTTCTTCTCCATGGATACTGCTAACACAATTAGGGTATATAATTCAACCCTAGCATTTGATAATAACATTAAAACCATTTGATGATTCATAGGATTTGATGATTCATAAGACTGTGTTTGGTGAGTCTACGACTAACTATGCCGGAAGGAGATAATCAGCCTTGAGCTAAATCAAAATATATCCTAAAATACAAGCTCATTCATCAACAACAATCAACACACACAAGCTCATTCATCTCAGTTAACGAGTAAAAAAACATTAAATGGATCTGGTTTTTCAGATCGAAAACCAACCTAGGGTTAAGATCTCAGCAATCAAACACCGATCTTATAAATTACGAAAATATATATAAAAAAGTACCTGGTTCGCAAGAAGTCGGTGGATTATTCTGCAAATCCTCAAACTCCTTCAGGATACGCTTCGAGGCCACGATCGGAGAACCTGAAACCTGTACGGATCGATTCAAGAGACTGCAGCTCGGTGTGGCTCGTTTCAGGCAATTCCCGTCGGTGGATTGGTCGGTGTTGTCTCGTTCAGGGTAGAGTCGTATCTCAGAAGTCGTGAATATCGGTTCACGAAGTATGCCGGCGACGCTAACGTCGTCAACCAGAACTTAAACACCTACGACTGCGGATTTACAGGTGGCAGCGGCGATTTCAGTAAATACTAACCCGATACCAACAAGCGACTGGACGGGTCAGTTCCTACTCAAACCACTCAAACGGCCAAAAGTCTAACTAAGGGAAATAGGAGATAAAGAGGAACAAAAGGCAAAGATGCTTTGGGAAAGCGTGGCTTTGAAAGAAGAAAACACGAGGTGGCCCTTCATAGTTGAAACAAAAGCAAACGTGGCATCAATAGGTATCGCCAGATCTTTTACATCAAACACGTGTTCTAAACAACCTCTCAAGCTCCCTTCTTTGGACAACTGTGATAACTAGGGTGACAAACGTGTCGCACCAGATCGTTTGAGTCGCGGTGGATTTAGGGCTGTTAACGGTTTTCTAAAACCGAAAATAAGATCGGGACCGAATCGATAAGGACCGGACCGAACTTTAACGGTTCGGTTCGTTTCATTCTAAAAACCGAAAATCGATAAGGAACCGAAACAAACAAACCAGTTAGGAACCGAACCGATAAAATCGATAAACCGATAGGACCGATATAGAATCGAACTGATAAAATCGATAAACCGATAGAACCGATAGGAAATCGAACCAATAAAACCGATAAACTGGTAAAACCGATGAAAAATTGGACCAATAATACCGTTAGAACCGATTATTTATTATTATTTATTCTCTTATAATATCAAAAGTGATAGTTTATTACCAATTTGTTAACAAAATTAAAAGATTAACTCCTAAATTTTAGTTTTTATATTTTTTACTTTAATAAAAAAAATTAAAAATCAAATTTTAAGATTTAATTTTTTTAAGTGGACGGAACCGGACCAAAAACGAACCGAACCGAAACCGGACCGAATCGAAACGGACCGAAACGGGACTGGATCGAACTCGGACCGAACCGGAACCGGAACTGAACCAAATCGGACCGAACCGGATCGGACCGAACCGGATCGGACCGAACCGAACCGAAAGCTTAGCGGTTCGGTCCGGTTCCAAAAATTTGAACCCAAAGCTTAGCGGTCTGGTCTGGTCCGGTCCGAACCGATAAGCTTAGCGGTTCGGTCCGGTTCCGTCAAAATCTGAACCGAACCGGACCGATAACAGCCTAGATGGGCTATATGAAAAAAAAAGTGAGATGCGTGAGCGTTACAAAGGTTTTAGCGTGCTTAGTGCGCCTATTTATTTAAGTGGTACTGTGTCATATTAAAAAAATGCGTACAAAAGCTTTTGTCATTGGGTGATGCGTGAGCTGTCATGCATGGTGCTTGTTTATTCGTGTTATAACGTGATATTACGTGTGTGCGCTAACATGATAGCGGACGTGACATATACATGATAAGTGGTTTGGTTTCTCATCTATCATAATTAACATGATTTATCATCTATCATAATTGGTCTAGTTTCTCATCTATCATAATTTGTCTAGTTTCTCATCTATCATAACTGGTCTTGTTTTTCACCTATCATAATTGACCTTGTTTCTTATTTATCATAATTGTTCTCGTTTTTCATTTATCATAATTGGCTTTGTTTCTCATCTACCATAATTTCTTTGTTTCTCATCTATCATAATTGGTCTTGTTACTCATCTATCATAAATTGTCTCGTTTCTATCTACCATAATTGGCTTCGTTTCTAATCTATTATAATTGACATTGTTTCTCATCTATCAAAATTAACATCGTTTTGTATCTATCATAATGGTATTGTTTCACATTTATCATAAGTGGTCTCGTTTCTTATCTGTCATAATTGCCATGGTTTCTCATCTATCATAATTGGCCAAGTTTCTCATTTATCATAATTAATCTAGATTCTCATCTATCATAATTGGTCTGGTTTTTCATCTATCATAATTGGTCCGGTTTCTCATCTATCATAATTTGTTTTGTTTCTCGTCTGTCATAACTGATGAGTCCGGATTTTGTCCCCACTCATTATGAGGACCGGACAGGGGCAATTCGGACAAGATCCACCCACTAAACCATCCGAACTGAACTAATGTATTAAAAACTTAACCACTTCATGACTAAGCTAATTACCTACCTGCTTAAAAACTAATGGGTCTTTGAACTCGACCTGAATTCATGATCATGACCCGGAAGCCCATGTGGCCCAAGATTAAGGGTATAAATACCCAACCACTTTCATTTAATGAGGGTAATGAAAATTAAATACAACCAGGCCGCTCAAATCTCTCACTACAATCTACTAAACATTAAATACCTTTGAAATACCTCAAAACTTTAGACAAAATTACCCTCAGTTGAAATTAATCCTCAAAACTTTTGACAAAACTTTTGACAAATTGATATCCAGGTAAGCCCTCGGGCTAGTTTTCGGGAAGAGAACCAGATGAATGCTGATAATAAAACTTCAGTTGAAGTAAGACCAGCTGCGCGAGTATGGGTTGTGAGACCGAAGAGGCTCACTGCTGAGGAGAAGAAAAAGAATGTAGTCGATAGTGAAAGGAAAGTGACAATACAACTTGTCCGAGCTTAGCCTCCATAAAGAAAGTAGTTATAGTCGACTCATAATCTGGAGGAGAATTTCTCATTTAGAAGAAGCAAACTGATGGTCAAGAAGAAATTCTTGAGGAAAGTGAACATCTTTCCCCTGCCTCAGCTTACTTTGACGTGTATGAAAACGACTTTGTTGCCAACGAGTTGAACAAATTCCTTCGTGTTACTGCTCTCCTCGAAAGGAAAGCTAACCGCGAAGATCATTACCAAACTGAAACTGAAGTCATCCAAAGAAGAGGTGAAGTAAAGAGACTTACCATTGCAGTAACTAACTTGAAAAATTAGATGGAAAGCTTGAAAGATGAACTTTTCAAGCAAAAGAAGATATCTTCCCAGTTAAAGAAGTTTAAGAATGAACTTAGTCAAGAGAAGAATACGTCTGATGATCGCTTATCTAGTATCACTTCCTTAGAGACTAAACTCTCCGAGGAAAAAATAAAGTTTGACGATGAGAGGGAGCGCTTTATCATAAGGGACATTGAAAGGAACATTACTGTTGACGGTCTTTATGATTATTTTCAAATGACCAAATCGTATTTTAACCTGGATGTCACAGACATTGAGAGGCTGTCAAAAGCCCACAAATCTCTGGAGAAGAACTTTGAAACTGAGAAGAAGAAAAGTTTGGATGTGTATGCAGCCAGTATTGTGTCTCGCCTTGAAGAGAGAAATTCTAACATGAAGTCCGCTTTGGTGTTAGAGATATATGAAAAGTTTCCTGACTTGAAGTTAGGTAGCCTTTGACATCACGTTATTGAAAGACAACGTCCGTTAAGTGTCTCTATGGGAGAATTGGAAACTAGCAGTGACCCAGAAAGTTCCTCTTCTTCATCTGGCTCTTCAGGAGACAGTAAAGAAAATACTGCATCCAAATGATGTTTTTTTTTCCTTGTTTTGTTGATCACTTGTAAACGTAAACATGTGGGACTTTGTTTTGTTTCGATGATGTATTTCTGTTTTTCAAATTTATTCTCATATTACAATGTTTCTCATATGAAGATATTTGACTTAAAAATCTTTTACCCATGTTCTCCCCCGGATAAATAGTTTTTTTATATTAAAATTTTCTATAACTCGAATTTTGGTAAAACATCCTTCATGTTAAAAAAGGTTTATATCAACTTATTTTTTGGGTAAAGATCTTTTTTATAATGAACGTTTTTTCGGATTATCTTTTGAGTTTAAAGATGAACATTATCATCCAAACTGTTTTGGAATATCTTTTGAGTTAAAAAATATGAACATCATTGTCCAAACTTTTTTGGAGTGTCTTTTGAGTTCAAAAAGATGAAAATTATTGTCCAAACTTTTTTAGAGTGTCTTTTGAGTTCAAAAAGATGAACATTATTGTCCAAACTTTTTTGGAGTGTCTTTTGAATTAAAAAAGATGAACATAATATGAGTCATTTTAAGATGGCAAATGGATTTTATATATAAGTCAGCTATTAGAGCACCTCATTAAAACCTTTTTACGCCACCAAAGTAGGTAGAGTATGCCACTAATACTTACATAAGCTGATAAAGAAAATATTTACATAGTTACTCATTCACTCTAAATAAATTTTTAGGTGCTCTCTTTGAGTCTGTGCGTTCCCGGTTTGATCTTCTTTGTTACCGTGTACGGATCCTCCCAATTATGAGCTAACTTTACCAGCCTCTTTTCTTTCGTGTGATTGAAGACTTTCCTCAAAACTTTATCTTCGGCTTTGAACTTTCATCTTCTAACTTTTGACGCATATCGATTTCTCATCAAAGTTTGATAATGTAAAGAATTTAGTTGTGCCATTCTTCTCTTTTCCTCTATCAGATCCAACTCTGTGCGCTTTCCCTTATCATTTATTTGCTCGGAATATTCACTAAGCCTGAATGATGGGAACATTGTTTCCGACGGTACTACTGCGCCCATCCCATAAACGAGTGTGAATGGTGAATTTTGCATTGCAGTCTATGGAGTTGTTCTATAAGCCCACATAACCATTTTCCAGCCTTACCTCATAAATTCTTCTTTAGCCCATCGAATTTTTTTTGATTAGTCACCTCGAACTGGCCATTTTCTTGGGGGTGGAAAGGTGCTGAGAAATATTGTTGTGAACCCTTTGATGTGGAAAAATCTTTCATTTATTTGTTTTCGAATTGTGGTCCATTATCCATTGTAATTTTTCTTGGAACCCCAAAACGAAAACAGATGTTAGAAACAATAAACTTGATCATATCCTTAGCTCTTGTCTCTGCCAAAGGCTCAGCTGCCACCCACTTAAAAAAATAATCGACTGCAACGATGATTGTCTGTCGACCTCCTCATGCCATCGGAAGAGGTCCGACCAGATCAATGCCCCATCGGTCAAACGGTAAAGACTCAGGTATTGATTCGAGGGGTACGACCGGTGCATGTATGGCGTTAGAAAATCTTTGGCAGGTATTGCACTTCTGCACTAATTTCTTTACATCCGAGGAGAGGGTCAGCCAATAATAGCCAGCAAGAAGGACTCTTCGTATCAATATTTTGTAACCATAATGTGTCGATCCTTCCCCGTAATGCAACTCTGAAAGTATTATTTGTGATTTATCATTCCCTAAACATCAGAGTAAAGGGGGACTAAAATATTTCTTATATAGTACGTCTCCAAGTACAACATCCCCATATGTCTTGAATCGTATTCTTTTAGCCATCATCTTATCAACTGGTAATATGTCATTCACCAAGAATTCTTGTATCTTACTCATCCAATCATTTACTATAGCTATGGAAATTTCATAGTATTCAACACATACTTCAACTGATTCGGGCCCCTTAATGATCAAAGGGTTTTCCCAGATAACTATCCAAGGGTACTCCTCTGAGTAAGATGCTTTAGCAAAAAAAAGTCAACCACTGGATTCCCAATCCTATGGGCATGTTCGTATCTGACACTCTCGAAAGTAAAAGTTAAGGCCTTCAAAACCCCCAGATATTTTACCAAGTGATCTTTTCTTGCCTCAGACCGGCCAGATGCATGTTTTACGAGAAGTTGTGAATCACTTATCAGCCTTACTCTTTTAGCTCCATAAAATTTTGCAAGTTTTAAGCCTGCCAAAGCAGCTTCGTACTCAGCTTCATTATTCGATGCTTTAAACCCGAATCGGATGGCTTGATACATAGTGATTCCTTCTGGAGATACTGATTGCACACCTGCTCCACAACCAGACGAGCTTCAACCCCCGTCAATTCGAACTGTCCATTCTGTTCCAAGTTCTTCTTTATCAACTTTCATTTCATTCCGATCAGAGTGAAACTCAACTAAGAAATCAGCTAATGCTTTTGATTTAATATCAGTTCTCGGTTCAAATTCAATATCAAAGTCTCCAAGATGCACTGAACACTTCGTCATTCTTCCCGACACATCGGGGCTTTGTAACATGTTCTTCAACGGAAAAGATGTTCATAGAAAAATTGAATGAGCCTGAAAGTAAGGCCTCATTTTTTGTGGAGATGTAACTAGTACAAGAGCTAACTTTTATAACTTGATATATCGCTTTTTAGCATCCAGAAGACTTTTACTCACGTAATACACCGACCTCGGAACATTCATCTCTTCTCGGATCAAAACCGCACTCACCGCGAAATCTGACATTGTCAAATACATATAGCTTTTCCCTCGGATTTGGCTTTGTAAAGACTTCAGGAGAAGAAATGTATTATTTGATCAGATGCAAGGCACCCGAACATTCTTGAGTTCATTCAAAATAATTGGCTCTTCTCAATACTTGGAAGAAATGGGCGCACTTATCCGAGGATCGCGATATGAACCTATTCAACACTGTTACTCTTCCAGTCAGGATTTGTACCTCTTTGATTGTTCTTGGTGGGGCCATAGTACACAGACCCTTTAACTGTACCGGATCGGCTTCAATACCCTGCTCACTATGTAACCTAAAACAAATCAAATCTTACCCCGAACATGCATTTTTCCGGATTCAACTTCAGATTTATCTTTATCAAATTGGCAGAAGTTTCTTGTAAGTCAGCCAAATAATTTTCTCTTTTAAGCTCTTGACTAGCATGTCATCAATGTAAACCTCAACATTTCTTCCAATCTAACACTCGAAAGCTTTGTTTACTAACCATTGGTACGTTGCTCCAGCATTCTTCAACCCGAATGGCATTACTTTGTAACAGTGTAAACTTGTTCTGGTAATGAAAGTTGTGCTCTCTTGATCTCTTGGGTCCATTCGGATCTAATTATACCTGGTATAGGCATCCATAAAAGATAACAACGAGTTTCCAGATGTTGAATCAACCAATTGATCTATTCTGGGCACAAGGAAAGGATCTTTGGGGAACACCCTGTTTATATCGGTAAAATCCACACACATTCACCACTTGCCGCTTTTATTCTTTACTATGACTGGGTTAACAATCTACAAAGGATATTGGGACTCGCGTATGTGATCCACTTTGGTTAAATGATCCACCTCTACCAGTATCAATAAAAAAAATTCTTATCTTATTTCCTACTATCTCTGCTCTGATTACTACTGCATCCTCATGCGGACCAGATACATCTCTCATATCATCATATTCAAAGCAAAATATTAGGGATGGATTTATGTACAAATGTGTTAAAACGCCTGCTTATAACTCTGTAGCCAGGCTAACAATGTGTCTTTTCCGAGAGTAATTTGATATTCCTGCAACTGTATCTCCCCAAAAGATTGTTAGTGACTCAAAGAAAGCACATAACCCACTAACCTTTCCTCTTGCTATTGGTTCTTCTACCATGTTTATGTTGTTTCTGCCTGGCTTCGGGTTTAAATACTTAGTATAGATATCGAATGCATCTATGGATTCTTCATCGATTGTTTCTGATATCATCATTGTATCCTCTTTCTTAGGAACATCTTCTTGCTTGGGAGCAACCGCGGAATTATTTTTCACAAAATTGATTAACTTTTCATTTTCAATCAAATATTGCACTTTCTTTTTCAGTGTCACACAGTCTTTTGTATCGTGCCCGATATCCTCATGATACTCACAATATTTATTTATTCTATACTCCCTTGTTGTCTACATTGGGAAAGACTTACGAAAGTGTACATTTGAACGCGCCTTCTCAAAGATAGTTGATACACACTCATTCAAATTAGCATAATAAGCGGGCGGACCCACTTGTTGGATATTGGTCAAACATATTGTTGAGTGTTGACTGCAGGTGTGTACTGTCGAATGTTCACTACTCTTTGAGGTGCTTGATTTGTAGCTTGAACTAGTGCTCGGGGTTGGACTGCGGTTGCTGAATGCGATACATGTGGTCGGACATTCACTGGCGGTGCACTGGCTCTTATCACGGTCTGATCCTTATAGAACTGAAACATCAACTCTATCTCCAAAGCTCTAGTTTTTTCAACTAAAATTTGTTTCTCTATCTGATCCAACAATGCTCCAATTGCCATAACCTACGTCTCTGCGGCATTATCTTTCATCACCCCCGGAAGCAAACCTATTCTAAAATACGCTAGAGCCATTTTGTCTTCACAAAATTCCATATCTGTTTTAACTTGAATAAAATATTTCGTATATTCTTTTAGACTCCCCCAACTTTCAGCTTGCAGTAAATGATAGTATCTCTGTTTTCTCGGAAGTTTTTGGTTCCAACAAAGTGTTTTCGGAACATACTCCAAAACATATTAAAATTATTTATACACCCTTAAGGTAGACGATTGTACCCCTTTAGTGCATCATTCTTGAAAGTTTGAGAAAAAAATCTGCACAATAACTTGTCATCATCATCGTAATTGATCATCAAATTCTTGAACTACTCAGTGTGATTATCGGGATCTTGTGTCCCATCAAACGTTTTCAGCTTGGATATGTCGAACCACTTTAGGAGATGTCCAGAAAAAATCTCTGGAGGGAGTGGGGATAACCTCCAATTATGCCCAACGTTCTGAGCACTTCCCCTTGGACCTTCGTTCACAGTCATATAAAGCCTTTCCTCTGTTTGGAAAGTAAATTGATTACTGACTCGGTAATCCTGATTGTAACTATCAGATTGAAGTTGTCTATGAGATGTTACATATTATGGTCGAATTGCATTCGCCGTCGAGTTCTTCGGAGTATAACTTTCTCTTTCTATGATCGTGCTTCTTCTTTCTCGAACCTTTAGTTCTCCGACCGGTTCGATAAGAACTTTTATTTACCTTCGAACCTCTTTGTTTCTAATCTGCTTTAAACCTAGCATCGGTATCCGAGGATGGAAATTCATCTGAATGAAGAGAAGTATACTCACTAGATTCTGATGATTCGTATCATTTTTCAAATCTAGCTCGTCTTTTGGAAGATCGATGACTTTTCCTCTGATTCCTTTCCTTTGACTGAATGATATCTTGAGTCTGATCCGTCACGACGCGCTATCGTCGGACTTCTGATTTGACTCTTCTTGAGCTTATTATCATTTGTTTTTCTGCGTTTAGCCTTTCAATGTCTTCCAATAACTCTTTTCACATGGAAACCAAGACATAATCTTCAAGGAGTTCTTCAGCGTATCGATTATGGTTGTTTTCTTCATTGGTCACTTGCTTTTCCATCAGATTGGATACAGATACAACTCCGATCAAGTTATATGTCGGATTTACTTCCAAATCACTACGAATTTCAATTTCCATTATTTTTACTTTAGATTTTTTTTATGGTTTTGGAACGTTAATTCTGGGTACCACTCAGGTTCCCACAGACGGCGCCATTGATGAGCTCAGTTAACTCAAATATAAGTTCATATGCGGAAATGTTCGTGGGAGAGCATCTGTCTAAAAAATGTTTGTATCGGATACTTTGATAAGAAAATTAGTGTTTTCTAAAGAGAGAAAGAGACAAAATGAATAAAGTAGCAATAATTGACTAATCATTGGTCTTTTTCTCCAAAAAAGAATGCCTTTTATATAGTACATAAGGTGAATAGTAAAATTACATGATTACCACTATTTAAGTGGATTTTTAACCTCACTCTTTTACTCTTTACAAACAAGTTTTAAAGGTATATAATTTACCCTCTCTATCTTTTATGTTTGCTTTAATTTAGTCTTTAATCACCAAATACATGAATTTAACCTTTATATTTAATATATTAAACCTTGTTATTATTTATATTTTCCTTCCTTTATCAAGACTGATATTTTTTTATAGAGGAATCTACACATTTTCTCTTGGTTTTAAGAATATGTAACGGGAGTACCTGCAAATTTCATCTTTTACAAACTTAGGATATGGCCTAACGTACGTCCGATAGTTCAAAAAAATCGAACGTTCTCTATTGAGAAAGCTGAAACGATTGTTGCTGAAGTAAACCAGTTGTCAAAGGTATGTCATATCATAGAATCCAAGTATCCATTATGGACACCAAATTAGTATTTGTGAAGAAGAACAATGGAAAATGAAGAATCTGAGTTAAATTTACCTATCTAAATAGAGTTTTTCTAAAAGACCCATTTCATGTTCCATGAATAGATCAACACGTGGATTAAAATGTGGGTAATAAGATCTTATCTTTTGTGGATTTTTATTTTCGGTAAAATTGGATACAAATGAATCTGAGGGACCATGACAACACTACATTCATAACTGACAGAGGTTTACAATGTTATAAGGTAATGTCTTTTAGTTTTAAAAATGCGGGTAACTTATTAGAGCAAAGATTTTTCTAGCCAAAATGGAAGAAATGTTGAAGTTTATATTGACGACATATTAGTAAAGGGTACTAATTACGATGACCAATTTTTAGATTTGGAAGAAACTTTTTGTAACTTGAAAGAAATAAATTTAAAGTTGAATTATGTAAAAAATATACTTTCGAGATGCGATCCATAAATTTCTCGGGGTATGTAGTGGGTGAAACAATATGGATACTCTGAAATCGATCAAGGAAGTATAAATCTTATAATGTGTATGACTCGATTGAAATAATCTTTCAAGAATTTGAAATTTTTCATCTTTGAATTCTTGAACTCTTTTAGTAAAGTTTATCAAACAAATTCTTAAATAAACTTTTCATAGAGATTCTAGAAACTCTTTATCAAACAAATTCTTAAACAGACACGTGATCACGCTACTATAGTAGTACAACAGTAAAACTTTCAAAACAAAGTAAAATTTCAAGTCAAATGATAATGTTAGTAGTACAATAGTACAAATGCAATGAAAATTCAAGAATCATTATCCACACCACTACAGGCATTGATAAAATCTATCACAATAGTAAAAATTCAGTAAAAATGAAAATTAAAGAATTACTTTCAAAACAAAGTCTAATACGTTAGTCTTGTAGTAAAAGCAACAACATCAAATCAAACTCACTTTGATAAGTTTTTTAAAAAACTTATCATTATGATCTTGAATGATAATCTTATTGTATTAATGTTTAACCATACGCATATGAATCAATAAACATAATAAATTAAGTTTAAAACTCAGTTCCATAGACGAATATCCAGCACATATGTAAAATAAAGACAATGAAGACCTCTAGTCATGATATAAATATGAATCAAAGAAAGCAAAAAAAAAACAAGTGATATTTATTTGATTTGTTGACTCTTACCTCAATCTATGTTAATTACGTCGATTCGATGCTTAATATGAAAAAAAATGACTTGGCTTTATTTGTTTAATTTGGGTTGAAATATATTGATAATCTTACTAAAACTTACTAATTCGCCTCTTTCTTGTTATGATTCAAGGTTTTAAATCGATTCACCACTTCATTTTTTATTTTTCCTCAATTTTTGAAAATATTTGTTTTTTTTTCTGCTGAATCCTACCTCGCGATGTAGATTTTAGAGAAATTATCGGATCGATATGACTCACGAATGAAAAAATAAAAACAATAACGATGTTTTTTGTTAACCTTAAATTTTATCTACTCAATCTTGAATCGTGATGTAGATTTTGAATAATGGCTTCTTATTTCTTGCGGATGATAGCCTAAATATTTTACTCTAAGCGTGGTTTTTATTTGATTATTGATTCAACTCAATTATTTCCCTACATCTTTGGAGCTTATGAAGATGCAACGATAATTAGCGCAGTTATTGAAGGACAAAAAAATCCAGATTATTATCATTGATACAGGCAGTTAGTGGGATTTACTAGGGCCACCACCAATATTGTTAAAGAGTTTGAAAATGAGGTATTTATAGGACGAGGGTCTTTCAGTAGAGTGGTAAAAGTGTTGTTTACGATGGCATGTAGATGAAATTTGTATAATATTATTTTTGGTAGGTCTTGGCAATCAATAATGCATCTTATTAGCTCTACCCTCCACCAATGTTTGAAGTACATCATTTGAAAATTAAGTAGGAGTTGTTTGAAGCAACCAGAAAGTGTCAAGCGAATGTAATGTTGTTTGATTAGTTCAAAAACAAAAAATAACAATTATAGGGGTCGACTTCGGAGCCAGACGTTGTAGACGATCTGTACGAGACCTACAGCTCGGTAACACCTGATGAAAATGTGGAAACTTAATTTTATCTCGACGGTAAAATTTTGAAGATTGTCGCTCTACTATCATCATATATAAAAGATAGGTTGATATTTTTTTTTATCGAAGAATCTATACATGTTCACTTGGTTTTAAGAATAGTACGTGCAAATTTTATCTGTTATAAACTTACGATATGGCCTAATGCACGCTCGATAATTCAGAAAATGAGAATGTTCTATGTTGAGAAATCTGAAGCGATTGTGGCTGAAGTAGTCCAATTTTCGAAGGTATGTCATATCAAAGAATTCAAGTATCGGTTATAGACATCAAATAATTTCAGAACAATTATTTGATTGAGAATCGTTTCCCCATACGTATTCATTTGATTTATCACGTCCATAACTCGATTGAAATAATATTTCAAGAGTTTGAAATTCTTTATCCTAGAGTTCTCAAACTCCTATGGTAACGATTAAGGATTTATGGTTTGCACTTTTTATGTTTTTTTTTAATTTGGTGGCATTTCGAGTGACTTGTCATATTTTTTGTTTCTTCAAAACCTTCATTGTCATGCTCAAATAGATCTTGTGAGTTGAACAATATTCTTATCGTCTCACACGAAAATTTATAATTTTTTTCGTACTTTCCTCCATTTTAATTGGAAAATAATGAGATTTACTAATGTTAGGGTGGCGACCAAAGTCCCACATCCCACATCGGTTAAACATGGGAAGGATGAGTGGTATATAAGTAAGAACATATCTCAACTAGTATGAGACCTTTTTGTACTGGATCAAATGCAAAGTCGTGAGGGCCTTCGATTGCCAAAGCGGACAATATCATACTAGGGTTGAGATCGGGTTGTTCTTACTTATCATACTACGGTTGAGATCGGGTTGTTCGATACCCATATTTCTAAGACTTGGTATCAGAGCGTTAGGCCCAGACGGAACGCATTGGTGGTGAAATTCTCGGAGGTCGAACATGAAAAAGTTAGACGTCATGCTCAATGTGATCTGTTCAAGAGATCCTAGTTCGGAGTTCCTGTGGCTCATCACGTAGTGTGGCTTGATTGGAGTGATGCTAAGGAACAAGACATAGTGGTCTAATAGGAGGTGAGCAGTAACATATATGGTGCCTCTATGGTCAGGTAGTCTTCAAACCTGGTTTGAGTGGACGGATGAAAGTCAATTGAGAAGAGGCTAATGTGGTACTTGTTTCGAGAGGATGATTTGTTAAGGTAGCGACCAAAGTCCCACATCCCACATCGATTAAATATGGAAAGGATCAGTGGTATATAAGTAAGAACATATCTCAACTAGTATGACGCCTTTTGGTAGTGGACCAAATGCAAAGCCGTAAGGGCCTTCGGGTGACAAAGCGGAAAATATCATACTAGTGTTGAGATCGTGTTGTTCTTACTTATATACGAAGGCAGAATATGCGGACCAGACCCCCATATTCACAACACCCATATTCCCAACACTCTGGTATCAGAGCCAGACCCAAACGGAACGCAATGGTGGTAATATTCTCGGAGGTCGAACATAATGAGAACCAGTAGCCATGCTCAAGGTGATCTGCTCTAGATATCCTAGTTCGGAGTGCATGTGGCTCATCAAGCAGTGTAGCTTAATTGGAGTGATGCTAAGGAACAAGATAAATTGGTCTAATAAGAGGTGAGCAGTAACATCTGTAGTGTCTCTATGGTCAGGTAGTCTTCCAACCTGATTAGAGTGGGTGGATGAAAGTTAATTGAGAGGAGACTAAGTTGGTACTTTTTTCGAGAGGAGTATTTGTTAGGGTGGCTACCAAATTCCCACATCCAATATCGATTAAACATGGGAATGATCAGTGGTATATAAGTAAAAACATATCTCAACTAGTATAAGGCCTTTTGTTAGTGGATCAAATGCAAAGCCGTGAGGGCCTTCGGGTGCCAAAGCAGACAATATCATACTAGTGTTGCGATCGTGTTGTTCTTACTTATATACGGAGGCGGAATATGCGGACCGGACCCCTTATTCATAACACCCATATTCCCAACAACTAGGGCCACCACTAATGTTGTTAGAGAGTTTGAAATGGAGGTATTTATTGGCCGACAGTCTTTGAGTAAAATGGTAAAAGTGTTGTTTCCGACGAATTGGACTAAATTCGTATAATGTTATTTTTTGTAGGTATTGGCTATCAAGAATGCATCTTATTACCTCTACCGTTCATCAATATTTGAAGTACGTTATTTGGAATCAAGTGGGAGTTGTCTGAAGCAACCAGAAAGTGTCAAGAGAATGTTATGTTGTTTCATAAGTTTAAAAACAACAAAATAGAAATTATAGGGGTTGACTTCAGAGTCAGATGTTGTAGACGATCCGAACGAGACCCCAGCTCTGTAAAACCTGATGAGAATGTTGAAACTTATTTCTTTCTCGATAGTAAAATTTTGAAGATTGGCGCTCTACTATCGTCATATATAAAATATACGATGATATCTTTTTTATCGAGGAATCTACACATGTTCTCTTGATTTTAAGAATATGTAACAAAAGTACCTGCAAATTTTATTTGTTATAAACTTACGTTATGGCCTAAAGTTTGTCCGGAAATTCAGAAAAATGAGAACGTTTTTGTTGAGAAATCTGAAGCGTTTGTGGCTGAAGTAGACCAGTTTTCGAAGGTATGTCATATTAGAGAATCCAAGTATCCATTATGGACATCAAATCCAGTAGTTGTGAAGAAGAACAATGAAAAATGAAGAATGTGTGTTGATTTTACCTACTTAAATAGAGTTTGTCTGAAAAACCAATTTAATGTTCCATGAAGTGGATTATACTTTTAATAATAAGTTCTTATGTTTTGTGTGGACTTTTATTTTGGGAATAATCAGATACAGATGAATATGAGGGACCAGGACAAC
Organism: Limnanthes douglasii subsp. nivea; assembly: GCA_036936605.1. NCBI lineage: Eukaryota > Viridiplantae > Streptophyta > Magnoliopsida > Brassicales > Limnanthaceae > Limnanthes > Limnanthes douglasii. The sequence continues at coordinate 40,627,126 of JAUPFV010000002.1, forward strand.
ATTATATTCATAACTAATAGAGGTTTACAATGTTATAAGGCAATGCCTTTTTATTTTAAAAATGCGGGATAACTTATTATAAATTAGTGAGCAAAGTTTTTGCTAGCCAAAATAGAATAAATGTTGAGGTTTATATCGACGACATATTGGTAAAGGGTACTAAATACTTTTAGATTTGGAAGAAACTTTTCATAACTTGAAAGAAATAAATTTAAAGTCGAATTTTGTAAAAAATGTACCTTTGAGATGCGATCCATAAATTTTGCGGAGTATGTAATGGGAGAAAAAATATGGATCCTCCAAAATCAATCAAAGCAGTATAAACCTTATGACGTGTATGACTCTATTGAAATAATCTTTCAAGAATTAGAAATTCTCCATCTTCGAATTCTGAACTGTTTTAGTAAAGTTTATCAAATGAATTTTTAAACAGACACGCGGCCACGCTAGTGGTACAACAGTAAAACTTTCAAAACAAAGTAAAAGTTCAAAACAAATGACAAAGTCAATAGTTCAAAAATAAAGTAAAAGTTCAAAACAAATTCACTGAAAATTCAAGTCATTATCCAGACCATTGAAGTCGAGCACAATGGTAACACTTCGTTGAAAATGAAAGAATTATTTTCAAAATAATGTCTAATATATTAGTCTTGCAGTAAAACAACAACATCAAATCAACTGACAATGAGGTCTGGGACAATCCAGAAGTGTTGGTTAAAAGACCTGTCCAACTCACTTTGATACAAAAAAGTTCTGTCTCGAGTAATCCAGAAGTGTTGGTTAAAACACCTGCCCAAGTCACTTTAATACAGAAGAGTTCTATCTCCAGCAATCCAGAAGTGTTGGTGAAAACACCTGCCCAACTCACTTTGACATAAAAGAGTTAGGTCTCTAGTATCCATGTCGAAAACATTAACATAATTTCCCACATTACTATATGTGATATTGTTGTCGAAGTAAATTGAGTTTGCTTTCGCTCTATTTATACCTCTAGCTGCTAAAGATATGGAGCTATCACATTGCAAGAACAAAACATGATCGCCCAAAGAAAAAACTTGCTTCCACTCTTTCCTACTATCGTCCAACTTGTAAAAAACAAAAAATGATTTACTGAAATCCCACTTATTACCATAACTAAGATAGTGATAACTTAAAACCATCAACAAGTCAGTCGTCGGATTTGACTAAGCACACCGTGAATTTACGATGTTCTAATTATTACCGAATCCTATCAATCTTTTGTTTTTCAATTATTATTATTTTAGTACCTAAGACTAAGAGATTCATAAGTATTTGTACCACAAAAATTTCCAAAACCAACATTTTAAATTAAAAATAGGCACAAGACATATACAAACTAGAAGAGAACATTGAACTAGGACTAAAATTTATTATTTTATCTGTCTTAGTTATATTTTAAGACTATATATATTTATAACTATAACTTGTGAATATCCGAAATATATTTATTCTTGCAAGTTATTCGCAACCATCTTTTCTTAAAATAATTTTTATGTTAAATTTTATAAACGGATATCTCTCGTGTAATCTTTCATAAATTTTATTTATTTTTTAAAATAATTTGTATATATTTTCATAATTTTTTATAATTTTAGACGAATAATTTTATACTTTACGAATTTGATTTTGTAAAAAAAATCATATTTTATTGTTCGCTCAGTTTTACTATACAGTGTTGAGTTGTATTAGTATATAATGTTTTCGTTTAAATCGAATATCAATCATATCCAACGATTCGATCCATATTTTATTTTAGTTGGGGTAAAGATTGAAACGATGATATATTTTGTTTCTCTTTATCTTGTCTTATAAATGTTGTCAACCATTTGGGTAACATTGATTTTATCTTATATTGATGTTCATATAATAATCAAATTTATAGTATAAAATAAATAATTTAAAACTTTTATTTTAACATAGCAAAATAAACATACAATTTATGAGCTCATATGTAGATTGGGTTTTCCCAAATTTGAAAAATCTAAGCAATAAGGTTGTGAACCATGGACATTATTATTAAGCTCTTCCAATTTGATGAATATATATGCATCAACGGCCTATAAAATATAAGATAAAAGACACAGAATTATGTATTAACTAGTTGTGCAAATACCAAGTGTTGATTGGATGTGTAATTATGTACAATCTTGTTTGAAATCACAAAAGAAAATTTGTTGTGAAATTAAGAGTAATATGAGTACGTAAATGTGAACAAACTATGTTGTAAATAGGATTTTACAGTGTGAAATTACCTTGTAGTCCAGCTCCCCTTCATTTGCAATCTCCAACACATTTTCTAGCTGAACATAAAAATTGTTTGATGGAAATGACCATACAACATGATTGAGAATGAACTCAACTTTCTAATTCTTCTTTAAAATGAGAAAATGTTTGAAATCTTCTTATAATATTAAGTTATTTGCTGCATTCTCGATTGCTCAATCGTATTCCACGTCTATGATTTTATGTTCAAATGTTTTTGGATTATAATATAAAGATATATCATCTTCATTAATTGCAACTTTTTGAGGATCTTGTACAACTAGTTATACAATTGTATGTTGTGTAGAAGAGAAGGATGAGTAGAATTTACACCTTGTTCAACCTCTTCTGTCAAACACATTACAACTCTTTTATTTTTTTCCTGGTGGATTAGAATCTTGTATATGTTTTGTAACCTCGTTTTTTCTTTTCCAATGCAGTAGCTAAAACTTCTACAACTAGTGAAACCTCTTTTTCATTTTGTTGTTCTTGCTCTTTTTTAGTCTCTTTTTCAACATTCATTTTTTATGAATTTAATGTCAATATGGGATATGTTTCCTTATTTGTATTGTTGTATCAACCAAATTATAATTTTCTTTAACTACACAAGAAGGTTGTAACTATAAGAACCTCTTTTTCTTTTTGTTGCTTTTTTTAGTCTCTTTTTCAAAATTCATTTTCTTTATAAATTTAATGTCAATATGTGATATGTTTCCTTGTTTGTATCATTATATCAACCAAATTATAATTTTCTTTAACTACACAAGAATGTTGTAATTATAGGAACCTCTTTTTCTTTTTGTTTCTTTTTTAGTCTCTTTTTCAAAATTCATTTTTTTTATAAATTTAATGTCAATATGTGATATGTTTCCTTGTTTGTATCATTGTATCAACCAAATTATAATTTTCTTTAACTACCCAAGAAGGTTGTAGTATAGAGAGTGTCAATGATGTTGATAGAATATATACAACAAATTCTACTTCTTGTATCTGCATAATATCATTATTATGTTTTATTAGACGATCTTATTGTATTCGTAGCATTGACCTTTTTTATTTGATCATTCAAAGCAATAATATTGTTATTTGCAGGATTCATTTCCTTTTCTATGTTTTGAACTTGATTTGTAAGATTATTTGCATATTCATTTCCTTTTCTATGTTTTGAACTTGATTTGTAAGAGTATCATTTGAAAGTTTATATGAAAGTTTAATTATTAAACTTATATTTTAGTTAGGAATATGGGTACTGCATATTTCATCTCCGTACTTAAACAGGATAATTCAATCTTCACACTAGTATGATATTATCCGTTTTGGCCTCAAAACGGGGCACGACTTTGCTTTGGTCAATTTCCAAAAGGCCTCATTCTAGTTGAGATATGTTTTTACTTATATAACATTGATCCTCCCATGTTAAACCCATATGGGATGTAAGACTTTCGTTGCTATCCTAACGAATCCTCTTCTCGAACAAAGTACATCTTTAGCTTCCTCTCAATTGACTTTCATCTTTTCATTCTAATCAGGTTGGGGCTACCTGAACCATAGAGGCACTACAGATGTTACTACCATTGTCTTGTTCCTTAGAGCCACACTTTAATCAAGTATCACAGCTTGATGAGCCACAGACACTCCGAACTAGGATCTCTAGAGCAGATCATTCACCTTGAGCATGGCTACTGGTTCATCATGTTCGATTACTGAGAATTTCATCCACATCGTGTTTTGTATGAGCTCTAATACTATATTTTGGGAATATGGGTACCACATATTCCATTTATATATATAAGTAAGGACAATTCAATCTTCACACTAGTATGATATTGTCCGCTTTGGCCCAGAAAAGCTGTATGGTTTTGCTTTGCTCCATTTCCAGAAAGCCTCATTTTAGTTGAGATATGTTCTTATTTATATATCATTGATCATTCCCGTGTTAAACTCGTGTGGGATATGGGACTTTGGTCGTCATCCTAACATATAAGGAATTATTATATGAATTACCATTTCTATTATACTTTATTAAATACATATATCTTAATTAGTATTTACCACAAGTAGTGTTACACAACCAATTATTGTTTCCAATTTACTTACACAATACTTTTTTAGTGAACTTATTATTTTTTCTCTTATTATTTCTGGTCAATCATAGTCATTGATTTTTTTAAAATCTTTAACTTATTTGACTATTAAATTAGTTCGTATTTCTCAAAATCTTGTGAAAATTAATGTTGCAGAAACATAAAAGTTAGGAGTATAACTACATTTTTTATATCATGGTCTCATGGTAAAACTACTATATCTTAATTGCATCATACAAAAATAGGTTTGTAATTGTTACTTTTGGTTGCGTAATTATATGTAACATGGGTACATAAATACGTACTTCAGTTGTAAAAAAGTTATTTGCATAGTTACCAACAAAGTGGTTGCAAAATAATTTTTTGATTCTTATAATAAACAAAAAAATAAACTTTATTCCGAGTATTTTTTTATCAGCCAAGAATCTGGAAAATAAGGTGTGATGATTCTTAATTGTGGTCTTCATTTGAATAAAATTCAAGTCCTAGTTTATTCATGTTAATCTTATTTTCCCCTGGATTGTCTCCTAAAATTAGCATTCATTATTTCTTGTCATTTTAGCAGGGTTTTTAACAAATATAAAAGCTTCTTTTGAAGGGTCAAGTATTTGTGATGAATTCAACAACTGGACTTCTTTTACAAAGCATCTAGGTGAGCTTCTTCTATTTGTGATGAATTCAACAACTGGACTTCAAGTACAAATCCTGATCGATAGTATATTTTTATTTGTCATTATTTATCTCCATTGCAAAGTAAAAATATATGTAAATTAGTATTTAAACTACTGTAAGTGGGTGTAAAATTACATTCAAAGAGGTCGCTTAAAAGTTTTTTTAAGTTTGAAAAACAAGAAAGAAAGTTTATCTAGAAACTAATTGTGAGTTGGGTGCAAAATTACGTCTAAATAGGTTGTGTAAAAGCTTTTTTATGTTTGAAAAACAAGAAATAAAATTTATCGAAACTAACTATAAGTTTTGGTGCATAGTTACGTTCAAATAGGTTGTTTAAAAGGTTTTTTATGTCTGAAAAAAGAAGAAAGATAGTTATCTTGATTTTAATTGTAAATTGGGTGCAAAGTTACGTTCAAATAGGTTACGTAAAAGATTTTTTATGTTTAAAAAATTGTCTGGAAACTAACGATAAGTTGGGTACAAAATTAAGTTCAAGTAGGTTGCGTAAAAGATTTTTTATGTTTAAAAAACAAGAAAGAACATCTTTATGGAAATTTACTGTATTTGGGGTGTGAAATTACGTTGTAAGTGGTTGCGTTAAAAGTTTTTTAGGTTTGAAAAAAAAAAATTATCTGGAAATTTATCGTACATGGTTGCTGATAAGGAAAGATATTCCTTAGGGACATAAGTGCAATTAATATGGACTAAAGTGATAAGTTCTGTAATTATAGGATTAAGTTAGGCTTTAGGAGAAACCGAAGGGTTAAATTGTAAATATACCAATATGTAACCGTTTCTCTAACTAACTCACCTTGCCTATTTAAAGAGGCTGAAGGAGTTATTTTGACCTATGATATATTGAGAAGTACTTTTCACTACTTTAAATTCTCTTTGTAGACTTTCTGTTCTTAATTCACTCACTACAACTTTAATTCACACCAAATTGGCGCTAGAAAGAGGGGCTCGAGGATACCTTGATCAACAGATCAGAAATCGACGTTCGAGTTTTCGTTTTTCAAAGTTTTTCGTTCGAATTTTCATATTTTGTTTGATTTTTCGCTGATTGAAGATGAATCCAGAGGAAGGTGACAATCCATCCGTTCGCAAGGCGATGGAAACGCTGAAATCTGATCTGCAAGAGGCAGGTAAATCGTTTCCTGTTCAATCAATCCAATTTGATTTTGAAGGAAAAATGAATGAGATGATAAAGAAGGTGGCGGAGCTTGACGAATTGGTAAAAAAGAAAGGAGATAATAACGGTGCTAGACTTAGGTCTAAAATAGCAGGAGGCGATCGTAATGATCAGTCGGATCAGTCGATGGATGATGGCCATGATCACTATGAGCAGCGTAAAGCACGTTCTGAGCAAAAAAAAAGAATATAGCGGGATAAAGAAGAAAGAAAAGTTACAAAGGCGACTGTATGAAAACTCTAGTGATGAGGAGGACTTTGAAGATTCCGAATCTGATGAAACACCGAGGTACGAACGCTCTCGAGGCTGTTCAAGAGGAACAGAGCGTGAGCTCCGGCCAGCTAAGGCGTATAAGGAAGGAAGGAAAAAGAAAGAGAGGCGAGTATACTCTCCTCGGAAATATTCGCCTCGGAGGTGTTCGCCTCGGAAATATGAAGGTGAGTCCAGCTTATACGCAACTGTGGGGATGAGAAATGAGGACCAGTATGTTCAGGGGGGTCGACTGGAGGGACTCACCATTGGTCAGGGAGATCAGATCTGTGCCGCTACCGAGGCGGTTTGATATTTCCAAAGTTGATAAGTTTGATGGGACTCAAGATCCCGATGACCACATAGAACAATTTAAAAACTACATGACTAATTTCGAAGATGACGATAAATTGGTGTGTAGAGCTTTTTCTCAAACGTTTAAGGGAACTGCGCTGAAATGGTTCAATAAGATTCCTAAGGAGTCAATTGCAAACTTTAGAGGTTTTTACACCGCTTTCCGAAGACAATTTGTCGGAAGCAAGGAAATGAGAGCCAATGGAGACACAATAATACAATGCAAGCAGACTGTGGGAGAGAAGTTAAAGGATTATACCAAGAGGTTTGTGTCAACAAAGGCTGAATTGGATGACTGTGAAGAAAGTGTGGCTATGGCGGCGTTCAGGCAAGGGCTGTTGCCTGGGGATTTAGCCGATGAGACTACGAGGCGCAGAGCATTAACATTTGGAGCTCTTATGGCTCAGGTTGAGGACCAGATTAAGGTCGAAGAATCGACGAGGGTTCGAGGAGGTGCTAGTACTGTTCAGAAGGGGAGTGGACAATCTAACATATCGAACAACAATCCTTCGCGTTCGAAGAATAATCAAAATGTTTCTAACCGAGGAACCTCGAACTCGTATCAAGGGGGATATAATCAGCATAATTCTAATAATCAACAACAATTTAGGTCCAGGTCGAATGTGTGGGTAAGGCCAGATTACTATGCAGATTTAACTGAGAGCGTGGCTTCGATATATGAAAAAACAAGAGGAACAATCAATTTTAGAAAGCCACCAGCTATTAACAGGCCAAGAGAGGAGCGCAATAATAAATTCTGTAGGTATCATGAAGACATCGGTCATGATACAAATGACTGCATTGCTCTGAAGAAGGAGATGCAAATTCTGATCGAAAATGGAAAGTTGTTGGAATATGTCAGGAAGAATGCTAAGGCTACAGCTCCTAAAGGTGGTAATCCTAATTCTAAGCAGGAAACTGCGTTAATGATTTTAGATGTTGCAGGTGAGGGGGATAGTTTTGATGTAGCCTCGGAATATGTCGAACCAGACCCCAGTCGACTTTTGTTAATGTCAATAGATGAGCCGATGCGTCAGGGACGTGTTCGAGATTTGTGTGCTTTTTTCGAATCACTAACAATATTTGGAGGGGACTCGATGACCAACAACACTAATAATTCGAGGAAGAGGCATATAGTAAACTTAACGCGACAAATTGAGGGAGGCGCATCGGCACACTTAAGCAGCAGAAAGGATGTGCCCTTTATAATTTTCGACGGAGATGATTTGAGGGGGATTACTGGGCCACATGAAGATGCGGTGGTCATTGGAGCAGAAGTATGCGGGGTGGAGATTCGACGAGTGCTGATTGATACAGGAAGCTCTACTAATGTGCTTTTCAAGTCAACGTATGAGAGACTGACTGCTCCACCTCGAATAGAAAGATCAGAAAGGACTATCATAGGGTTTACTGGCGCAACAGCAAATGTGATAGGAGAGTTCGAGGGTGAAGTTTCTTTGGGAAAGGGGCCTTTCAAGAAGAAAGTACAAGTACTTTTTGTGGTGGTAGATTGTCCATCAAGTTACAATGCTATTTTTGGGAGGTCGTGATTGGCGAAGATGTATGCTGTAGTTTCCACAGTTCATCAGTGTTTGAAGTATGTAATTGAGGACCGGGTCGGTGTTGTTCGAAGTGATCAAAAGGTAGCAAGAGAATGTTATGCTGCTGCATTTAGACTACGGGGCAAAAGTTCTGACGATCTGATGGAGAATTAGCAGTTTGGGGGGTTGTCTTCTGATGGAACAGATGAGGGAATTGATGATCCGAGGTCAACCCCGAGTTCTGTGGTGGTCAATGAAGAAATAGAGGAATATATTTTCAATAATGGCAGGGTACTTCGAATTGGCACTCTGTTATCTTTGTCGATGCGAGAAAAGTTGTTGACTTTTTTGTCTGAAAATTTGGATGTGTTTGCGTGGAGATCCGAAGACGTAGTGGGGGTCCCAAGTAACATCATATGTCATAGCCTAGCGGTTGATCCGAAGGTCAAACCGATTATCCAAAAAAGAAGGGCTTTTTCGTTGGAGAAATCCGAGGCCATAGTTGCCGAAGTGGATCGGCTATACAAGATGGGGCACATTAGGGAGGCCAATTATCCGAGGTGGACGGCTAATCCGGTAGTAGTAAAAAAGAAGAACGGAAAATGGCGGATGTGTGTGGACTTCACAGATTTGAATAGAGCCTGTCCAAAAGATCCTTTTCCGGTGCCTCGAATAGATCAGTTAGTGGATTCCACTTCGGGAAATAAAATTTTGACTTTCATGGATGCATTTTCGGGGTATAATCAAATTCGAATGAATCCAGATGATGAAGAAAGCACGACTTTTATTACTGACAGAGGTTTGCATTGCTATAAAGTAATGCCGTTTGGATTGAAAAATGCTGGGTCAACATATCAGAGGCTGATGAATAAGGCGTTTGCTTCACAGATTGGAAGAAATATTGAAGTGTACATCGATGACATGCTTGTTAAGAGCAAAAGTGATGATGAACATATTGATGATTTAGAAGAGACGTTTTTGAATCTTAGAGCCATTCAATTGAAGTTGAACCCAGAAAAATGCACATTTGGAGTCCGATCTGGCAAATTTTTGGGGTATATGATTAGTGAAAGAGGAATCGAGGTGGATCCAGAACAGTTGAAGGCTCTGATATCGATGTCTTCACCTCGGAATATCAAAGAAGTGCAAATGCTAACGGGCAGGTTAGCAGCTTTGAACAGATTCATTTCTCGTTTTTCAGACAAGTGCTTGCCTTTTTTCCAGGTGCTGCGTAAACCCAATAATTTCGAGTGGACTTCGGATTGTGAAGAAGCCTTTTTGAAGATCAAAAATCTTTTGTCCTCTCCTGAAATATTATCAAAGCCTCGGAAAGGTGAGCAGTTATTTTTGTATATAGCAGTGTCAGATTATGCAGTGAGCGCGGTTTTGATCAGTGAGGACACAAAAATTTCGAAGCCAGTTTACTATGTCAGCAAAAGTTTGGTTGATGCTGAGAAACGCTACTTGAAGCTCGAAAAATTGGCACTGTGTATAGTAGTGGCAGCAAGAAAAATGCGCCCTTACTTCCCGGCACACATGATTGTAGTTCGAACTTCATATCCATTAAAAAATGTTTTGCAAAAACCAGACATTTCAGGAAGAATGACCAAGTGGTCTGTGGAATTGGGAGATTTCGATGTGCTATTTTCTCCTCGAACAGCTATCAAAGCTCAAGCTTTAGCAGATTTTTTGGTGGAGTTTCACTCAAGCAGATCCGAAGAGAAAGATGCTGAAAAGGTGAATGAGAACCCGACGTGGACAATACGAACTGATTGGGGATCCAGTAGTAAAGGGTCAAGTGCAGGAGTTGAGTTGGTGGCACCAACAGGGGAATTTATGTTTCAAGCTATAAAATTTGGCTTTCATGCTTCAAATAACGAAGCTGAATATGAGGCTGTGCTAGCAGGGTTGCGGTTGGCGAAGATTTGTGGAGCAATGTTTGTACGCTTGGAAACAGATTCACAGTTGGTAGTTAACCACGTTAAAGGGGTGTCAGAAGCTAAAAAGGAGCGTTTGGTTTTGTACCTACAAGAGCTTCGGGGGATGATGGCGCAGTTTGAAAATGTCGAAGTGGAGCATATTCGAAGAGGAAACAACACTATGGCTGATTCTTTGGCAACAATGGCTTATTCAGAAGAATACCCATGGATTGTAACACAACCATCGCCTTCGATCATACTGAATTCTGAGCAATGTGAAGTTGTTGATGAGGTGGTAAATAATCCGATGTGCGCTCGAGGAGATTGGAGGTTTGACTTGTTAAACTTTATTTCAAATGGAATATTACCTATGGATAAACACTTGCTCAAGAAAATAAAGTACAAATCCCTTGGCTATGTGGTACTGGATGGAGTATTGTACAAAAGGTCTGCTTCGAAACCTTTACTACGATGTTTAAGCAAGCATGAGTCTCAGAACATTCTGTCCGAACTGCATGATGGGGATGGGTCAGCTCATTGTGGGTTTAGAGCTTTAACGCGTAGGGTATTGTTGGCAGGATATTATTGGCCTACCATTTTGCAAGATGCCAAGTCGTTAGTTCGAAGTTGTGACACTTGCCAAAGGTATGCAAATTTAATACACAAACCAGCGGTACCCCTAATGACGATTTCAGAGGCGGTTCCTTTCGATAGGTGGGGAATTGATTTAGTGGGACCATTACCTATGGCTTCTGGTGGAAGACAAATGATTATTGTTGCGGTTGATTATTTTTCGAAGTGGGCAGAAGCAGAACCCTTAGCTGGGACAAAAGCTAAGGATGTAATCAAGTTTATTCAAAGTAACATTTGCTACCGTTTTGGAATACCTCGGAAAATAACAACTGATAATGGTCCTCAATTTAATAACAAGGAAATGGACTCTTTTTGCTCTTCGAAAGGGATACAGCAATGTTTTTCCACTCCTTTTCACCCCCAGGCAAATGGACAGGTAGAAGTTACAAATAGATCTATTTTGGATGGCTTGAAGAAAAATTTGGCAGGAGCAGCAGGGAAATGGCCAAATTTTCTTCAAGAAGTATTATGGGCATATAGAACAACCCCTAGAGAGGCTACAAAAGAGACCCATTTTTCTTTAGTATATGGGATGGATGCTGTGTGCCCTGCTGAATCTACATTGCCCTCTTATAGACTACTACAATATTCCGATGCAGATAACGATGAGGCTAGAAAGGTGGAACTTGATTTGTTGGAAGAAAAAAGGGTCAAGGCACATTTGAATGTGATCCATTATCAAACATTAATGAGAAGCAGGTACGATGCTAAAGTTAAGAGAAGGGAATTCAAAATTGGCGATCTAGTGTTACGAAAAGTATTTCTTCACACCAAGGATAAACACCTCGGAAAATTGGCCCCGAATTGGGAAGGTCCTTACGAAGTTAAAATGAAGGTCAAACCAGGTTCCTACAGGTTATCAGATCGAGAAGGGAGGATGCTCAAGCACCCTTGGAACATAGAGCACTTGAAATTGTACTGTGAGTAAAACTGAACTTTGAATTTTTGTAAAACAGACATACTCTTTCCTTATCTGTTGGCCCAGAAAGGTTTTAACGAGGTGTCTGATTAATATTGAATTTTTTAATAAAATTTCTTTTGGCCATTGGTTGTTTGCTATGATGTGTGATTTATTATTTTGGTAATTTGGCAAAGACTGATCATCTTTGAAAGTTGACCAAGAATAATTTTCCGAAGCGATAGCTTTGAAGAAACAACCAAATTTTCGAGGTGCCACGTCTTATGAGTGCATCTATTTTTCGAGGTGCCACGTCTTATGAGTGCATCTATTTTTCGAGGTGCCACGTCTTATGAGTGCATCTATTTTTCGAGGTGCCACGTCTTATGAGTGCATCTATTTTTCGAGGAGCCATGACTTATGAGTGCATTTATGTTTAGGAATAACCAGTTCAAACAAGTATACCAGAAATTTAAGATATAAAAAAAATAAGTGGTTTCCTCGTGGGATAAAATACGAAGTTTACAAAAAAGGGGGGGAGTACTTAATCACATACACAAAAAACAAAAACGAACTGCCTAGCCTATTAGGCATCATTTTCTTCTCCTTCTGAGGATTCCTCTTCGGAACTATTTCCTTCTTCTGAGGAGGAGCTTGGTGGCGCTTCGAAAGCTTCCTTGGGGCGTTGTTCTTCTGGAACTCGTTTCCAAAGGTCTGATAAGTCTAGTCTTGGACAAGCAGCATGAACTTCTCGAAGAAGCTGAATAGATGTATCAATTTGAGTTTTCTTCATGCCTTCGAGCATCACAGAACTAACTTTGGTTTCAGCCGTTTTGACTGCAGCTTTCTTTTCTTCTTCGAATCCTGTTCGAAGTGTAGTAATCTCACTCTGGCTTTTTTCCAGTTTCTCTTTCGTTTCCTTAATAAGTGCCGTAGCATCGGAAATAGCAGTAGAATGTTCAGCCTTTAGATCTTCAAGAGCCTGCAGATGAGTAGTTTTAAGAGCTTCGACTTCTTCCTTGTGTTCTTTAAGAAGCTGTTCTTTCTCAGCTTCGAATTTCTGGAGTGCTTCGTTTTTCGAAATCTTTTCAGAGACTGTTTCTTTTCTGCTCCTAGCTAACTCTTGGGCGAGGCGCTCCAATTGGGTTTGAGATTTGCTCACCTCTTCGTATAACTTTGTGACTGCAGCAATTAAATTTGGAAAAGGTTGGAGAATTGAAGTTACCTCATCGGATTTCTCTGAGTGAGGAAAGACTAATGGCTGATGAACAGGAGCGATGGTGTTAGATGTCGAAGCTGTACCAGCCCCAGTAAAAATTGGTGGAACAACATTGGTAGTCTGAGAGCCAGAAAACACAAAATCTCCACTTGAGTTAAAGTCTTCGAAGTTCAGATAATCATCTATTTGTTTATCTCCAAGTGTTATTTCTCCTTCAGGGTTTTCCTCAACAAAAGTTTTACCCTGCGCCTCGGAAGCTAGCACAGCCTCTAGCATATCAGCTTCGTTCTTTTCATTTGGCTTGCTAGACTTATTCTTTTTCTTTTTTGGAGAAGTGTCTTTTTTCTTTTTCAGGGCAGGTTGATCTTCTTCGGATATAGTGGGAAGTGAAGGTGCAGATGTTTTTCTTTTCCCTACACTCTTCGAAGTCTTGGAAGGCTTAGCCCTGCTTGTGCTGGCTTTCTTCTGGGTCAATTTTCTTTTCTTCTTCAAAGGAAGATGGCTGTCACTTCGATTCCGAAGCGGAAGATAGCATTTCCCATCTGGTGCAAGTATCCTCTCAACTGCTAGGAGGGGATCTGGTGGCGTCATCGGATCCTGAGGGAAGTCGGCCCCTAAAGATATACGCCAGAGATGGCTATTAACAAAGTTAATGGGCTCGAATGCTGAATGAAAGCCATTTCCCCAAGACTTTTCAGCCCACTCAGCCATCTTTTGGAAGATAAGCTTGGCTTCTTTTCGACGACCCTTAAACCGCCTCGGAATTTCTAAAGAGAGATAAATAGTTAGCTAAATAAATTGATTCAAAAACAACTAGATAAATAAAGGAAGGTATCACTTACTACTGTCTCTCCAAGTAAGGGTGAGTCTGGAAGGATTGGCATCGGAAATTTCTTTCCCATTTTCCCAGGCACCTGACAAAAAGACGAACCTTTGTTTCCAGAACTTATCGGCTTCGAGGAGGTCGTCGATAATTTTCAAATCATCTTCAAGGGTTAAGTAATAAAACGGCAGAACAGGGCCATTTGAGACTTTGGTTACTGAGATGAAGTCCTCGATTTCGAGGGGAATGCCTCCAAGCCTCGATACCATAATTGCTGAGAACAAAGTGAAGAGCAAGTTGGGGGTGACTTGTGTTGGGCACAGTCTGTGGATTTCGAAGAACTTTACTATCATCGGATCAAGGGGAAACCGAAGTCCCCAGTTGAAGAGCTCAGGGTACACTACTAGCTCATCTTTTTGACAGTTTAAGGGTGTCTCTCCTTCAACTGGCAATCGAAGAGTCATATTGTCAGTTAACCCCCATAGCCTTCTGAGTTGCTCTTTCTCTGATTCGAGGTAGTAGCTGTAGGATACATTCTTTAAGGCAAGAATGTACCAAGCAGAAAGAGGCTTGAGATTTTCTTGAACTAAGGAGGCAACGTTCTCAGGAAGTGTAATAAGAGCTTTTTTCCCTCGAGTTTTCTTTGGAGGAGCTACACCATCAGCCTCGGATTCCTCTTCGGCATCAGATTCAGTAGCTTCTGAATCGTCTTTTTTGTGACCTTCATCGGAGTGACTTCGGATTTGAGTCTCCTGTTGAGTCACAGGAATTGGCTGACTACACTCTGGTGTAGTGTCATCCACTTCTTGTGGGGGAGGAGGAGAGTGTTGAGGAGGAGAAGAGTTTTTTGCTTCTTCACCCATTACTAAGAAAGGTGATTTTTTGGCACGTTTAGCTCTGATAGCCTCGAATTGAGGAGGGAGTGTGTTGGATTGAAGGTTTTTTGTCTCTTCGACTTGAAGGACAAGTGATTTGGGTTGTGATTTGTTATCAGTTGGTGGCTTGTCTAAAGTAACTACTTTAGATTTCCGATGAGGTCTTAGCAATGAAGATTTGGCTGGATTTTGAAGAGGAGAGGCTGTTGAGCTATTTTCTGGGTTAGAAACTAAAGGTGAAGACGAAGTGGCAAGGTTAGGATTAAAGTTGCCGTATTTAGAAGTGATACAGGAAGAGTGAGGACCGTTGTAGATCAACCCAGCAGCTTTGTATTCTTTGGCTCTTCGAGAAATGCAAAGATAATCGTAGGCCCCGAATACTTGGTTACTGGAACCAGGAAAAAGATTTTTCTTTGATCTTACTGGTCTTCTGGGTTTAAATCTATTGTATCTAGGGTATTTTCTCATACAATGGGTATTGGTATGAGAGATTGCTTGGGTAGACAAGAAAAGATGAAGAGGTTGAAGATGAAGAGGTTGAAGATGAAGAGGTTGAAGATGAAGAGGTTGAAGATGAAGAGGTTGAAGATGAAGAACATATTGAAGATGGTTCAAAAGGCGGATTCTCTAAAAAGTTCTTAATGAATGAATAGCTGGGTATTTATAGGGTAAAAGAATGACGTCGAGAATGTGAAAGTGTGGAACAAGTAAGTTGTTTTCATTGGGTGGAATATGAAACGAAAAGGAAACTAGTGATGTCACAGGTCTACCACTAGAGGTCTAGTCAATCCATCAGGTAGGGTTCAGAGATTTCGAAGTGTTATTAAACTATGTTTGAAGTAATAATGTTCGCAGAAAAGGCAAAGCTATACCACAAGAAGTCAAATTCGAAGAGGAGTTAAATTCGAGGCAATTGAGAAATCCGTTTGCACTTATTCACAAATTCGAAGAAAGTCCTAGACCATTGAGTTCAATCATAATAAAGACGTAAAATGATGCTGATCCGAGGAAGAATTCGAAGAGCTAATAGTTCTTATACATTAATGTATAAGAACTAGGGGGGCTACTGATAAGGAAAGATATTCCTTAGGGACATAAGTGCAATTAATAGGGACTAAAGTGATAAGTTCTGTAATTATAGGATTAAGTTAGGCTTTAGGAGAAACCGAAGGGTTAAATTGTAAATATACCAATATGTAACCGTTTCTCTAACTAACTCACCTTGCCTATTTAAAGAGGCTGAAGGAGTTATTTTGACCTATGATATATTGAGAAGTACTTTTCACTACTTTAAATTCTCTTTGTAGACTTTCTGTTCTTAATTCACTCACTACAACTTTAATTCACACCAGTTGCGTAAATACATTGTAAATGGTCGTGAAAAATAAAAAAAAATCATCTAGAATATTTAAACATATACACAAGTTGTTCCTAGGTTACTAATTGAACTTTTGGTTGCGTAAAAAAGACATATGATTCATAAAATCCAGATGCGAACGATTCTTAGGTCAAGAATACAATAACAAAAAAATTAAATATAAAAGAGACTAGTTTCATTGTGAAAACCTAATTTTATAGTTTTGTTGTGTTGAAATGCTTCAAGATTCACTAAAATTTGGAGAATAAATCTATAATTTGAGAGATTTTGATCATTTCTATTTTCGAAAGAGGGATGTGGGTTTTCACAAAGTGAATAAGATACTGAAAAACGTTGAAGTTTTGTTTTTATTCCTTATGGGCATTCTATAAAGTTTTTATGTTGAAAGTGGTTTCTTTAAACTTGAAAATTCAAGTGGTTATTGGTAATTTTATTCTTTCCCATGTGGTTATTGGTAACTTATCTAAATCTGTATAAACCATAAAAAAATATAGAGTAAATAAAGAACTTATTAAAGAATCAAATTAAACATAAAAAGGGTAGGGTGCAAGTTTTTCTAACTTATCAAACTAGATATTGTTAATATAAAAAATCTCACTATATTATTTTGTTGGAATAAGTGTTTCAAAAAGGAAGATGATGAAAGACTTAGATAATACCAATGTTTTAAATGTTTCACCGAGAAAAAAAAATCCTCAAAGAAGAAATATAACACCAATGGCTCAAATCCTGCTTCCCAAGATAATGACCCTAACCAAATTATTATAAATACCTCATCTCGTCACGATAACGACAAGCTTGACGAAAAAAACACAAAATCAAAACAACCAAGAACACCATCAATTCACCAAAACCCATACTGATCTTACCAATTCCAATAATACGTTTTCTACCAAATCCAATACCAAGAATCTCATCAACAAGAATCCTGCTAAAAAATTACCCCATTTTTCACTAATCTAGCCAAGAAACAAATAAACCAAAAACTCATATGGCATATGTGAACCCTACATTGATCCAAATTCAAAAAAAAAGTTATTGGGCAATCATCAACTCAAGGACTCAATGCAAGTTTCACATCCACTAAAAACCCTAAGTACACCGAGTATCGATATCGCATCCCATCATGTGAGCATCTATTAATCATCAACTTGAGAAATCTACTGATAAAATTATCCTTATAGTTTTTTTAATTTAAGTAGGTGAAATCAACCATCTAAAGGGTTTCACCGGTACTTTGCAAAATTAAATCAATCTTTGTATTTATTTTACTTAAGTAGGTGATACTTAGAAAAAATAAAATAATGATCAATGGTAATTTTCTCAAACTCATAAATATGTTTTAGTCTGATTTTCCCTTGATATCATATTATCATAGCATATTATGTTTTACGTGCATATGTCATGTTCAAAGACGTTAGTTGTTATATGGAAAAATTTCTTATGTGATGTGTAAGATATTTTTTCCCAATCAAAATTATGGGTTATAATTCATTAGGTAACAAAACTCCAATGTTTGATGGCTCAGATTTTACCCATTGGAAAGAGAATATGGACCACTACTTGAATTTTTATGATTATGACCACGCATTAATAAAACCTCAAACCATGTGCTCTCACTCAAGAAAACACGTCAGAAAACCAAAGAGTATGAAAATTAGGAATGGTCTAATCGATTATGCTTGGCCATTATGCTTCAAGGAATACCAATCGCATTCTCATGGGGTTGTCTCAACATATTCCACCATTGTTTTGGAATTTCTAAGGGAAGTTGAGATGACATTTTCTAAGAATAACTAATAAGAGGTGTTAAAGGAATTTATCTCGAAAGACTTGCCAAAATGATGAATTAAAATAAAGAAAGAAAATAGAAACTGCATAATATATTTTTCTTATTAAAATGTGTGATTAGTCTCCAAATGAAGACTTTGGTCATTATTTATAGAAGTTACATTAGATGTTCTACCAATCACTCAATTATACATGTATCTAATCACTAGTTTGCATGTGTCATTCTTATAACCGTCTAACAAACTTTCTTGACAACGTATTATATAATGACACATATAGATATGGTTTCCCTAACATACTCTTCACGTGCTTATCTTAGTTCTTCATACAACCCTCGTCATAACTCTAAATGCAAGACTCATCATAACTCTGAATGTGACCCTCCTCATAACTCTGAATTTCACTCTTTTTATGACCCTACATATGGTCCTCATCATATCTCTGAATATGACATGCCTCATATTTTACTTCATGTTTTCATCTTAATCCTTTGGCATATAGTCCTCTTTATATCTCTAAAAAATGAACCTAGTCTTATTTCACTTTATGTTCTCATCTTAACTTCTCGGTATGCGGCCATAGTCATGTTTATTTCATATTATTCATTTATTAACTTTATTTACCTCGTCCAAATAAGGATCATATTTCATTTGTAGAATATAACCTTATCGGAACTCTCCCTAGTCTTTAAACAAAATTATTTTTCAAATAATTTATTCATAGGACTAAAATCAAAATTAGACGATGTCACAATATTTAAATGATATAAGAATTCTTACCAATGATCATATTTTATTTGTGGAATATAGCCTTATCGGGACTCTCCCTAGTCCTTAAAGAAAATTATTTTTCAAATAATTTATTTAGAGAACTGAAATAAAAATTAGACGACTTCAAAATTATTTAAATAATAGAAGAATTATTACCAATGTAGCGTATGCCTAATTAAATTTACATTTGTTACAAATACTTCCACAATGTCAGTCACTAACTTTGACATAATCTCAGCATTGTTTCACTTTCTCACTACTAGTCTTAACATTCATTTTATTTTAATCTAATGTCCTAAATCAACAAATAATAGTTCACATTTTCACTCATAAACAAGTTATTTCTACTATTTACCACTCTTCTATATCATCATCTCTTTCTATATAATTACATTTTTTGCGCATACTAACTTCTTTGGAATTCTAGAGATCCATTTTTAAGCTCTTCTTTAAACATATATCTACTATATCTAATATATTCTTCATCATTTTATGTTCTTTAATCTAAATATGTAATTGCATCAAAATTCATAATTATATACTTCATAGCCATAGAGATGGAAATCTAATATGACTTCACCTTTATTTTCTTAAAACATTTCTTGATACCATCCCTTCTTTCTTCAAAAATAGATGGTAATAAGATAAAATATACCAAGAAATATCTTCCCCAAAAATTACCCCATATATACCCAGATCCTGAAGAACTTCAAAGGACGTGGGAGATGACCAAAGTTCCTTACAAGAATTCTCCACTAACCAAACTAGACTATATAAATGTATGTCCTACAATGATCATTAATACTTTAGGTTTGAATACAGTATCCAGGACTATATAGAAAATTTTCGTCCTAAAGTTGATGACTTATAACATCGTACCAAAAAAGACGAAATATGTTTATTTTTCTTTCACCATTTCAATAGGGTTTTAAATTACCCTTTCATCCTTACATTGTCAATTTTTTAAACATGTTATAATTTGTCCCACTCAACTAATAACCAACTTAATGCAAATACTAAGTTCAATACTTTTAGACATAAGGGAACCCATTCAATTTTTCCTTATAGTGTCAAAACCGAAAAACTTTGAGATGGCCTTTTTATTTTTTTACTTTAAAAAAAATCACTTGAATTATCAATCTACTCTCATCTAAACATAACTAGAAAATAAGTATTATCTATGTAACCAGAATCTGGGAGTATATAAATTTCACAAACGGATTGGTCAGGTAAAAAGAATATGGATGCCAACACATAAGATGTGATCTACTCAAACTAATTTTTTTATCTAATTGATTTTTTAACTTATTTAAGAAAATCATTTAATTTCTTACTTGTTTTGTAGACCGAGAAAAAGTTCTCGAGACTCTTAATAAATTCTTCAACGATGACAAGCCTCTAAAGATTCTGTCTGCTACTGTCTAAGTCATCTACCAATCTGAATTCCACTATTTTTTCACATCAAAACAGTTCATCCAAGTGAGATTTTGGTCTCCTCTCTAAATCACCATGACTGTCGATGGTAAACCAATAATTTTTAAAAATGGACAACCAGTTACAGCTGAAAGCGCTCTCTCTATACTTCAATATCGAATACAAACCCAAAATTAAAAAAAATGATGGAATAGATTTTTCAAAAAAGAAGATAATGAAAGACCTATCTAACACCAATGTTGTCAATGCTTCCCAAATTAAAATATCCCCAAAGAAGGAAAATATGACCAGTGGTTCAAATCCCGCTTCCAAGAATAATGACCCTGACCAAATTATTTAAAGAGCATCATCTCGTCAAGATAACGAAAATTTTGAAGATATTAAAGACATAAACCCTCTTTGAGACAATGAACCCTTACAAAAAAATCAAATCAACCAAAAACACCATCAATTCCACCAAAACCATTGCTAGCAAATCCAGCATCAAGGGTCTCATCAACAAGATAAAACTTTACCTCCTCTCTCTAGCCAATCCTGCCAAGAAACAAACAGAGCACAAGCCAAGATGGCATATGTGAACCCTACCTTGACCCAATTATCAACTCAAGGCCCCAACTCAAGTTTCACATCAATTGAAAATCCCAATTTATGTCGAGTATTGACCATCCATCCCATTAGAGAAGCGCCTATTTTTGTATATATTTCATCTCCAACTTTAGTCATATCTTGTCAACTTTCACATTGTTCTAACATGGCCAATACAACAACATGAGCACACCTGAAATCCTTCGGACGCAAATAAAAATCTAATTAGAGGTTTGTTTTCAACATTAAACTTTCCATCTTTTTTATAAAAAAAATAAACTATATTTTTTAACATTTTTTTATTCATAGTTATTATTATTTTTTACAGAGTATTCATAATTCAGCAACACTTGCCTATATGGTAATGAATCCTAATGACATGGATGTCATGACCGACTTGTAACCCGAAGACACTTCGATTAATTCTAAATAATAAAGAAGAGATCTTGTAGCTTTTCAGTAAGAACTAAATAGCTTTAGACAAACTCACGTATAAATAAATAAAATATTAATGACTCTATTGTTACCCTTCAAGCTGAGAAGAATATCATTATTACTGAAATGAAAGAAATACTCACCCAAAATGCAGCATTAATGGAACAAGGTACCTCTTTGACCAGTCTATAGACTAGTCTAATTTCTTAAAACACTACTCTCTCTAACCAAAATGAATGTTTGACCAAAATTAATCTTTGCTTTAAAAATATTGTAAAAAATATCAAGAATAACAATTTCAAGGCTATAACTGAGAGAGAAGAATTTGTTTTTGCTACTCTTCAAGTTGTTATAATGAATATATTCGTAGCAATTATCATCAAGGTCACATACTCTTCAAGACTAGTAAATGAATAAATTTATGGAAATTACAAACATTATATTATGATATTAAACCATCTTATAGTTCTTAATACATAGTAGATACAACACATAATTTAATGCTATAATTAGACCCATCATATTTCACAGGTTGTACGAGATTAATTGATTATAAATGCACACATTTTGAATACACATACATGAATAACAATCACATATTAACAACATTGTGTATGTTACCACACTTACAGAACTATGATGCATTCAACACAATGATGCTTCAACAATTGCATTCGTTAAATATGTATTTAATTAATGAATAATGCACAACATATTGAGCAACTATTTCTACTGACCAAACAAAAACAAATATTGAATTAAGAGATTTTGACAAGAATGTCAGCTTACAACCTAAGTTTGTCCTAAAAAATTCCAAGAAATCCTACCATGTTTTATACTCTTAAGCTAACCAAACATCCACTCAAGAAAAATCTGTTTATTCAGATGAAAACTTCATATTTCTTTAGATTTTATCATTACGATTTTGAACGATAATCTTATTTTATTAATGATGACCATACATATATCAATCAATAAAAATTATCAATTAAGTTTAGAATTCAGTTCTTTATGGCATATTGGATGCTGAAAATCTCACACCTTGATGGATAATCAACATAAAAAAACCTCTGGTGATGATTCAAATATGAATCGAAGAAAGAAAATAAACAATATTAATTCGATTTGCTGACTCTTACCTTGGTCTATGTTAATTACCTTGATTCGATATTCAATTTAAAAAGATACTCGACTTGATTTGTTCAATTCAAGTTTAAAATCTGACCTATAACTTACTGATTCGCCTCTTTCTTGTTTCCATTCCAGGTTTTGAATTGGTTCACATCTTTATTTTTTTATTTCCCCTAATTCTTGAAAATATTTGTTTTTTATGTTGAATCGTACCTTGCTATATATATTTTGGAGAAATTATTGGATGGGTAGGACTCACAAACGAACGAAAAGCAAGAACAAATTTATTTATTTTAATCTTGGATTTTTTTGTATTCAATCTCGAATCGTGATGTAGATTTTAATAATGGATTTTTCTTTCTCGCGAATGATAGTCTCAATAATTGATTCAAAGCGCTATTTTTGTTTGATACTTAATTCAACTTGATTCTTGCCTCAAATATTTGATCACTTTCTGATTCAACTTGATTCTTTAGTATTTATTTAAGTTCTCTATGAATTTGCTTCACTATTTGCTAAATAACCGGAGAAGATGCTCCAAAAAAGAAAAACAATTACTAATCAGAGAAACCTATGAACTCTTAAAAAAAGTAAAGATAACTTTATAGCTTAGATTAAAGTATGATATCAAGGTAGAATAGCCTAAGAGATTAAGGCTTGTTACATTTCCCTAACAAATATAACTACTCGTCCGGTTTACCAACAACAACAGGTTGAGAATTTTCAACTTTAAGCTTTTATTTTTTTCGTCCTTGGGGTCTGAACTAAATTACAGCATGAGAATGAGTAACTCATGAAGATTTAAAGAAAATAGTTGGACCTCGTGAAGATGCAGTGGTAATTAGCGTGGTTATTGAATGAACAAAGATTCATAATATTTTCATTGATACACGGAGTTCGATCAGCCTTCTATATATGTCCACTTATAAACAAAGGGAAAATCCTCTTAAGACCCTCCATTTTGATAGAGTGATAGTGAGATTTACTAGGGGGAGCACAAATGTTATTGTAGAATTCGAAGAGGAGGTATTTTTCGGTCGAGGGTATTTTAGTAAAATGGTAAAAGTGATATTTATAATGGTTTATGGACTGACTATATATAATGCTATTTTCATAGGTCTTGCTATCAAGAATGCGACTTATTAGCTCTACCACCCACCAATGTTTTAAGTAAATTATTAGGAATCAAGTGAGAGTTTTCTTAAGTAACTAGAAAGTGTCAAGCGAATGTTATGCTGCTTCATTAGTTCAAAAACAAAAGATTGCGATTATAGAGGTCGACTTCTGAGCCATACGTTATAGACGATCAGAGGGAGACCCCCAGCTTTGAAACACCTGTTGATAATGTTGAAACGTATTTCTTTCTCGATGGTAAAGGTTTGAATATTGGAACTCTACTATCTCTACAAATAAAAGATAGGTTGATATCATTTTTTATTAAGGAATATAACCATGTTCTCTTAGTTTAACGAAGGTGTAATAGGAGTACCTGTAAATTTTATATTTCATAAAGTTACGGTATGTCTTAATGCACGTCCGATAATTCAGAAAATGAGAATGTTCAATGTTAAGAAATTTAAAGCGATTATGGCTGAAGTATATCGGTTGTCGAATGTATGACATATCATAGGATCCTAGTATCCATGGTGGACATCAAATCCAATTTATTTAAAAGAGAATAATATAAAATAAAGGATGTGTATTTATTTTACCTATCTAAATAGAGCTAGTTTTATAGGCCCATTTTTTGTTCCACAAATTGATCAGCTAGTGGATTCTACTTGAGGTAATGAGATTTTATATTTTATGGACATATATCTAAGTATAATCAAATACATATGGATTTGAAAGACCAAGATAACAATAGATTTATTACTGGCAAAGGTTTACATTGTTATAAAATAATGCATTTTAGTTTTAAAAATGCAAGGAGACTTATCAGAGATTAATAAACAACGCTCTTGCTAGCCAAATTGAAAGAAATTTTGAGGTTTATATTAATGACATTGGTGAAGGGCATTAAATACGATGATCATTTTTTCGATTGGAAAAAACTTTTCACAACTTGATAGAAATAAATTTAAAGTTGAATCTAGAAAAAATATACCTCAAGAGTGCGATCGAGAAAGTTCTTGGGGTATGTAGTGAGCCAAAATAATCAAAGTTAATCCAGTACAGTTGAATGTTTTAACTGATATTGATCATCAAGGATTAAAGAAGCATAAATATTAACTAGAAGTTTGGTTGCTCTAAACAGATTCATATCAAGTTCATCGACATGTGTGCTCCATTTTTTCAAGTTTTGAGAAAATCAAACCGTTTCAAGCGGACACTAAACTTTTCCAACACTTTTATCAGAAAAAAAGAACTTATCTAAAGCATAAATTTTAACTAAGCCAAGTGTGAGAACTATTCATCTACATTGCAATATCAGACTATGTAGTAAGCGTAGTGTTGGTCGGAGAAGTTGAAAATTATCTTCGTCCAGTATATTATACAAGTAAGGGTTTGTTGGATGCTGAAAATAGATATTTAAAGTTAGAAAAGCTAGCATTAACCTTAGTTGTCGCATCCTGAACAATGAGACTTTACTTTTAGGCACATTTGGTTATTGTTCGAACTTTCTTTCCACCGAAAAATATACTGCATAAGCCTAACGTCTCGGGTCAGATCACTAAATGGTCAATGGTAATGGAGACTTTGATATCAATTTTGAAACTCAAATTGCAGTCAAAGTGGAGGATTTGGAAGATTGTTTATTCGCTCTAAACAACCAATACTAGAACCATATATTAATATCTTTAAGGAAAAGTGGGTTATTCAAACACGAAGATGGTTCGCACATCTCACTTTGTGGAGCATGAGTTCAGTTGGTATCTCCGATTGGAGAATTAATATATGAGGCGATATATTTTGCTTCAAGACATCTAATGACAAGAGAGTATGAAGCAGTCTTGGCAGGGTTACAACTTGCACGTATTCGTAGTGCTAAATACATTTTCTTGGTAAGTGATTCACAAATCATAATCAACCATGTGTTAGGACAGGTCGAGGTCAAAAAACACATTTGATAAAATATCTATATGCTTTAAATAATTGACACCTTTGTTTGAGAGAATTCGATTGTGGACTCTCTAGTCACTATAACATACTCTGAAAGATATCCCTGGATACTCAAATGGGAACATTCTTCGATAACAACCGCACCTGAATTAGATTAAAAAGAAGCGTTGCTGATTTCAACAAGTAAGAAGAAAGATTGAGGTTTGATCTTAGATAATTTCTTGTTAAGGGCAGGTGGTATACCATTGGCTAAAAATAAGATTTAAGGCACGTCAATTTATGGTTTTCAGATATATTCTCTATAAAAAAAAAGTAAGTATACCTTTGTTGTGGTGCCTTGGAACAAAAGAATCATATATGGTACTTTCAAAAATACATGAGGGTGAGGGATCACTCATTATGGGTTTAAAACATTGAAAAAAATTGTTTTATTCGTTGGATATTATTAGCAGTCTATCATGGCTGATTCTAAAGAGTTAGTTACAAAATGTGATACGTAGCAACAATTTCCTAACATCATATATATGTCAGTAGTACCACTTGAATCAATATATGAAGCATTACCATTTGATACATGGGGACTCGATTTATTTGGGTCATTATTCATGGCTTTTAGGGGACATCAAACTATCATAGTGGTTATTGTTTTCTAATTTGGTAGAGGCCGAACCTCTGACTGGAATTGAAGCAAATGATGTTATCAAGTTTATTATATCTAACACATGATTCAGCTTTTGGAGTGCCAACAACAATTATCACAGATAATGGCCATCAGTTTGATAACAATGCCATGCAAGATTTTTGCTCTTCTAGAGGCATCCGATATTGATTTTCAACACATTTCCACCTTCAAACAAATGGACAAGTAGAAGTCATCAACATACATATCCGTGATGGCTTAAGAAAGAACATGGAGGGGTTGTTTGACAATAGACTTATAATCTTCAATAAGTGTTATGGGTTTACCGAATGATCCCTTCGGGCAGCGACCTAGGAGTTTCCTTTCTATTTGGTTTACGTGATGGATGTGGTGACCCTGCCAAAGCTACACTCATATCCTTCATGGTGAAAATTATTCTGAAGCTAGCAATGATAAAAGCAGAAGGTCCAAACTTGACCTGATTGAAAACAAAAGAACGAAGATACATCTAAAATCCCTTCATTTTTAGACTTTGATGAGGAGTATATATACATCTAGAGTTCATCGAATGGAATTTAAAATGAAGGATAAGATTCTAAGGAAGATTTTCTTACACATTAAAGATAAGAGGCTTGGAAAGTTATGGCCAAATTGGGAGAGACATTATTTGGTGACTGAGAGGGTAAAGCTAGGAATCTATCGGCTAATAGACCAAGAATACATTATATTTCTCTTTAAAATATCCACCTTTCTCGGATACATCTTGGGTTTCATCTTCATCTTCAAATGAAATATTGTCGAGACATATATCTTTTGGAACCATATCCAAGAAAGAGCCCAAGTCCAATTCTGGAAATATTTTGTAAAAAACCCATGATCATTACAGATCTGACTTCAGCATCCCGCCGATTTAGGGTCATCGTCCGTTTATCAGTACAAGTAATAAGCGCAACTATTTCGACTTTTTTATCCATGACTTTAAAGGAAGCCATATTCGTGGTAAATAAATTTATATTCTTCAGTATTTCAGACAACGTTTTTTAGTCTTCTTCTTTCAATAATAGATCAATTTTCATATTATTTTCCCTAAGGTTTGCATTTTTCCCTGATCCTATTTTCAACATGGTCGTCGTTGTCTCAGTCATATATGTTTGGAACGTGGAGTTTTGTTCCACGGCCTTTTTTTTTTACCAAACGTGCCCATTGTTCATTTTTAACTGTTATGCATATCTTATTCGAAGTACTCGGCCGCATGTCGCCAAATATTTTATGAAGAAACTTAGATTCCTCTACTAGGTCCAAAGTGTCATTCTCAAAACGCGCAACTAACTTCTTAGCTTTGTCAAACTCTATTTTTTTTCTTTGTCTCCCTCTTCTAAAACTTTGCAATAGGAACAAGAAGATCCTATAATGTTATGGAAAATTAATATATTTCAAGAAGTTTAAAAGACCCACAGTGGAATAATTCGACCCTTGTTGATTCTCTATCAATATAAGTGGTGAGTGAGTTCTTAGGAACTGAGTTTCAGGATGGCCAACCAGCATGGTAAGCCTCAGATTGTCAGTTTTTGATTTTTTACCTTAAAATATGCATTTAGTCTCTGTGATAACTATAATAATTTGGTATAAGGATGGGGCGACATTATTTCTAGTATATGCTCTCTATTGAACCAACAACATCTCTTTTCTTTCACATTTTTTCCTTATACTCTTCCCCTTTGAGGTGTGTGTTAATTTTTTCTTTCTTGGGGGAGAGGTTTTTGTTTTTTTCTCAGTCGTTACAAGATCAGAAATCTTGTTCGCTTGTCCATTGACCTTTGGGATGACCACTACACTGGTTCTATCATTAGTAACATTCAAATAAACTAAATAACTTGCTTCTTCCCTACCTTGGCATATTTTATGGATCTCTTTTTATTTGGAACACCATCCATTTGCTTCTTATCCATTTTTCTAGGCGCCCTTTTATGGTCGGAAGATACACATGAGTGTTACAGTCAGATAATCCGTCTAAAATCTCGTTTGGACTCATAGGAACCATCAATTGTTCCAACGGGAGGTTAATTTATTTATTCATCCTCTAAAGGTAGCTCTGGATCAGGTTAACAAAAGTGAAACAATTGTAGAACCCGCTCGACCGATATTATTTGGCCCGTTTGTTTAGATTGTTGAAAGGCTTCTCAATATCCACTAGATGCTAGTGTTACGACTTGGATATTACTACAAAATAAAATTATATGAGAAAATAATTAACAAAAAACCAAAGGATGATAATAGTTCCAGACAAGTTTGGCGGAATACCGAACTTACTTATACTCTTCCACTTCTTGCGAAGTTGGCAAGAATTTAGTCTTTTCAAAATTTATTTACCATTCTTTCAGCAGTCACTAAAAAAATTGTTGATTCTAAGTATTTTCTGCTCCGAGAAGATAATCCACCACCTTTTATTCGTTACCTAAGGTGAGGAAATAAAAAGGTATAACGTGCTTTCTTATAAGGGAGGTAATGGCCATAAATTGTTCCATGTGAAGTTCGATTCCATAAACCCTCAAAGGGATGATACATGACATTATGGTAAATCATGTATTCGTACTGGCCTGACTAGGGAAGAGGTCCACCAGCCTCAGAAAAGTGGATATGAACCGAATATGAGATTCTCCATCTTCTTTGAAGCTCTGTTTCTTCGGTTTCAAAGTATTAATTGTATTCGATTTAATATAACTATAAAGTACTGGTTGTTGACGTCATCCTGGACAGTTGAACTTCAACCTTTCTTGTGTTTCTTGTTCTTTGGCTTTGGATTCTTTTTTTTATTCTCTCTTTGAGCCTCAACCTTGTCATCAGAATCCTCTCGAGCTACTGATCTAGTGATTAGAGGAATTAGAGTATAAGGTGTTGTTGTTTCTCTTTTACTCTAAGTCTCTGCCACAATTTCGATGTCCAAAAAACTTTTATCAACTAATCGCATCGAATTTTCAGCAAATTTCTCCAGAGGTGTAGCTTGACTTGTAGAAATTCCCCTTATATCTTATGAGAACCTATCCTCCACGCCCAACAAATTCCTCGAATGATGTATCATGGTTGAGATGAATCACTTTCGACCTCTTAGATGCTTTTTCTTTAGAGTGGGGGGAGTGTTTTCTTTTCTCATAAGGTCGCAATAGTTTGTTCGCGAGATACTTTTCATCAGTATCAGATTCAGCCATTGGAATGGATTGGGATCGATGTTCGATTCCATGTGCACAAGTTATTCTAGTAGGATAAGTGATTTTTATCGAAGTATGACGAATAAAGGGATTCGAAGAAAGCAAAGGCTCGAGCAGTTTGTCTTGTTCTTTTCCTAATGCGCCAAAATAAAATACTTTGGAAATAAAGTTACATTCCTCGTCTACAATCTCAGCGGTTTTCCTCTACTCGGCCTTTTTAGTTATCGACAACTAAACCAAGAGTGCGTTCTCAAAACAAAACATACGATAAATTAATTTGATGAATAAAGAAGTTACCTCGAACAAATAGTCTGGATAACTCTGAAGGCAGGTGTGTGGGCAACAAAAAAATTCTAATTGAAGAAAAAAAAGGAAGACGAGGATTTTTTTCGAGACGATTTCCCGAAAATTGGAGTTTAGTAAGATTGGTGAACTAGCTAGATTGATCAATTGTATAGTCTAAATACTCACCATCATTATTATATAAAATAATATAATTTTTTAAATAGTAAATAATTATTTTATTATTATTTTTAATAATTTATCAATTTAGAATTCTCGTCATAAATCTGTCTCTAAATATTTACAATTTAAATATATACAGAAGTCGTCGAATTCGACTTTGGTTAAATATTTTCTCGGTTTAATGTGTTCGGGATTAACATAAATAATTTCAAAAGTCAATGAATGTGATTTTGGTTAAATATTTGTTTTTATTTTTAATGGATTCCGAATTAACCTTCGAGAAAAGTACCTGAAAATACCCACTCAACTATCTTATTACCCGGCAGTACCCAAATTTAACATAGTGTTACTTAATACCCAGACTAATATTATGGACAAAAATACCATTCCACTATATATACCCATTTTTCAATTCCAACCCACTTTTTCCACCTTCCTATCACCCTAAACAAACGCAAAAGTCTAATTTTAGAAAACACCAGAAAATCGTTCGACTTCGTGATACTCTATCTCTCTCTCGAACCCAAAAACCCTACAGCTTCTCACTGTTTCGCACCTTCGACACTATCGCACCGGTCAGCGTCTTTTACTGACTCAGACTACACACCTTCTGTTCGACAAAGTTGTCGTGAAGTCGTCTCTGAAAGCTTCAGTCTCGTTCTCCGACCAGGTGAAATTTAACAGGTATGCATTATCGTGGAAAGTGTACTTTTTTTTGCGTTTTTGACGAATTTGAACCACTTTTTCTGTTAATTCATGATAGGCGTTGCCTTTTATACTAGAATGAAGTATCTACTAACGATAGTTGCTCAGTTTATGGGTTTATCGTCGAAGGCAGGATAGAATTTTAGTTGCATGTAATACTAATACTTTACTGAGAAATATTATGTATGTTAGATCTGCATTAGGTAGTTCATTGTTGATTTTGGTGTTTGTTCAATAATTCCTAGATCCCTGCAACGTGCATGTAAAAAGTGTAACAGTTCGCATCCTGATCACCCATTATGCAAGTAATTCGCAGCTCGATTATATGTTTGTCATTTATTTACAAACAATTCGCAGCCAAGGCTGCGAATTGTCTGTTAAAGCAATATTTATATGTATGCAATTCGCAGCTTGGCATGCGAATTGTTCTTGCCATGTTAAGCAGCTTGTGATGCGAATTATTTGTGACACTACAACTGATTTGTGTTTGTGCAGAAAGTATGACAACAAAACCTAGCTACTACAGATCAGGGTTGGTGAGCCTTCTAAAGCTACTTAAAGACATGCGTATTACAAGGGACCACAATGAAGCTGCAAGAAACACACTCTTCTACACACTTCTGAAAACAGCGTTCCAAATCTGTAATGAGGCAGAGTTGTCAAGGAAAAAATTCTACCAAATCATTCAGTATATCATCGACCAATTCTCTGTGGATAGAGACGCCTTTAGGATTGGCAACAAGTATATAAAGCTAACTGAGAACGATGTCAAGATCATATTCGGGTTGAGGCATGACACCGAGAAAATGCCGTTAACAAAAACCGGAGCTTTTCACAACAAGTATGCACCCGGCGAGGAGGACGAATCAAGGATGATGAAGAAATACTTCATGGGTAAAAATGGCAGGAAAGTAGCAGCTAGTAATACCAAAACAATAACAAATTCCATTATAAAGGTACGTCTAAAATGGACTTCATCTTTATAAAGCAAGATTCTGTACATTTCTAACGTAGCATGTTGTCATTGGTTTTACAGGAGGGTATAGAGAAGGCCATAAACAAAGGAGGGGAGCATGAGTTGGAAGATGTTGCGAGGCTGTTGATACTGTTTTTGTGCTCCACACTATTCTACTCCGTATCTGGAGATATCCTAGGCTGGAGCACGGTTTATTACGTTGAAGACCTCAACAAAATAAACAATTATGACTGGGCTGGATCAATACTGTACAAGCTTCGACAGTCTATCAGGAGTTGCTTAGCAATAGAAAGAGCTGATAAAGTCGTCGGCTGCGTCGCCCTTGTAGTTGTAAGATTGATCTATTCAATATAAAAATTAGTTATGTACATAGCATCGTGTTGATAAAACCTGTCCCCATGCAACCCTTTATCATGAAGCACACAACAATCGGCCACGAGGTAGCGAAGCCAACCTCGATACCAAGGTTTTTCAAATGGTTGGGGTTAGAGTGCCAAACATCAACCATGACATATCTTCTTCAAACACCCTTGCTGGATAATGACCAGTTATAAGCTTTATATATGTATTAAACTGGGGGTGCATACAGTTCGCAGCATATCATGCGTTTTGCTTAGAAAAATATATCAATCATTTCGCAGCCTGATATGAATTTTACTTTGCAGCTTCTTTTTCCACACAGTTCGCATCATATAGTTTTACACACATTTCGCAGCTCTGCATGCAACAACAACAACACCAATAGCAAGACCAAGAAGAACACCACCAGCAACAACAACACCAACAGCAACAACAAGAAGAACACCACCAGCAACAACAGCAGCAGCAACAAGTTCAACACGAAGACCGGCAACAAGAACAAAAGCAAGAACAACAACCAGAGCAACAAGGACAACAAGAACAACAACAGCAGCAACAGATAACCTTGGCGAAGAGAGAAAGGCTAACTCAAGAGATAGCACCTCAAGAGTCAGAACTGTCCATCCCGGTGAGAAGACGGAACTACTCAACCAGGAAGGACCATCCTTAGAAGACAACACCACTTCTTCGGTGGAACCTCAAAGACCAACGGTGCTGTCAGGAAAGTCAGAATTGCTAAGCTAACGTGAAACTGTAGGCCCGGTAACAAATCAACTACAAGCTCCAGAGTCCCACGATGACACAGCAGGTTTACCCGATGCTTTTGTTGATGGTATTTACACTCAAGTTTCACAGAAATTTTTAAATGAAATTGATAATGTATATTACGATTCTATAATACAACGGTCTTTGGAGAACATGTAGGAGGATGACTTTAATGTCTGCCGACACGATCCAGATCCTATGCCGAACAAGTCAACGGCATTGGTTGTCGCTGACCGTGCGGTAAGGCCTACTTATAATGATTTCGCATCATAACATGAGATTTGTGTTAGAAAACTGATTGGGGTATTACAAATGAATATCAGGGTAGGATGCGAACTGTTCAGTGGAACCTCGAACAGTTCGCATCCTACCCTGATAGATACTAATAAATTTATTAGACTGGAACCAAACAGTTCGCAGCCTAAGATGCGAATTGTTTGGAGTCGTTGCAATTATAATTACTGACGCCCTTCTACTTTTGATTTTTGTTATTTACTAAGCTCGAGCCCAGTAAAGAGATAGAGGAGCCAAGTTTTTCTCTACTTACACAAACGCAGCCTCAAGTGGCAGAGGAAGAAGAAGAGTTCGTAATGACAATACGGGAACCGCCAGTAGTAGAATACAACGACTGACCAAAGAAAACAAAAGTAACTGACTGTATCGATCTGGCAGAATACCACAAAATACAGTTAGTTAAAGCCTACGAGAGCGACACCCCTGATCCAGTGGTGTGGCAGTTACCAGAGTCCAAGTTTACATACGGAATCAGGGTGCAAGCGAGTGATGTCATGGCACTACCTTTAGAACTGGAGCTGGATGTAAAGGTATGCAATTGTCAACCAATTCTATTTTCAATGTTTCAAATATGTATTGTATATTTAACATAAATCTACAACTCCTTTGTTAGGTTATCGATGCTTGGATTCGAAAGATGCTTGAAGATGCTTGAAGATGCTTGAAGATGCAGACTTCAAAGTTCCATGCACTAAAGCTAAAGGAGAGCAACATGACGCCGTACTGATTTCGGGCATGACTGCGGTAAGTTTAGCTCAGGTAAATTGAACAAAGTTCTCAGAAAATGTTCTCATTTTAATATACTCTTGCTTGGATGCAGCATCAAATGAAAGCAGGTTGGCAAGTAGAAAATTTGGTGGACATAGCTTTTAGAATGGGGCGCAAAGATGCCAACATCATCATGGTTCCAGTATGCACCGAGATGAAGGACACTGTAAACCACTGGACGTTGCTCGTCATTGACATCGACGCCAGGACAATTTCAAACTACAATCCGCTTCTGCCTAAGCTGAAAGCCATAGACCACACCACAAGGACACTTGCACTACTGGTAAATATTCCAAACTATACACTTAAATTTAAACACATTTTAAGTATGCAGGTTGCGAACTGTGATCGGGATATGCTACTAAATTGTAAGTAAATCAATTGCTTCTCGCAGCCTATCCATAACTCAATTGCAGCATATGATGTGAATTATGTTGAACGCAAGTGGGGTGCGTATCAGATAATTCGCAGCTTAGGCTGCGAATCATGTGACATGCCCATGTTGGATTTGTTGTCATACAATTCGCAGCCTAAGGTGCGAATTATGTTGGATTTGTTGTCATATAATTCGCAGCCTAAGGTGCGAATTGTATGTCACCAACTGTTTTTGTTTTTGTACTTATTCCTAACACTAATTATTATACACAGATCAAATATTTGTTGGACAGCGGATTCCTACCTAAATATACTACATGGTGGAAGGTGAAAGTGGAAAGAAGCATCCCACAACAAAAGCGAGGCACCCTGGACTGTGGTATCTTTGTCTGCAAATATGCAAGAGATATTATCGAGCATGGATCAGTGCAGAAAAAATACGATGCAGATATGGTAACTGCCTTCAGAGCAGAAGTGTTTTATTACTTTTTAAATGACAAATACCGCATCGCATATGGCTGATTCGTGTATTGCTTGTAAATACATTTGTTGCTTGTAAATACTTCTGTTGTAATTTTTAGTTTTATTGTGCATACATAAACAAATTACATTTTCAGAAATTTGAATATTCCTTAGCTTATAGTTCGCAGCAAATCTCTGGGATATATGAACAGTTCGCAGCCTAACCTGATAGATGCTTATTTATCATTAAATAATTCACAGCCTAACTTATCATCAAACAGTTCGCAGCCTAACCTGATAGATGCTTATCACTACACAAAACAGTTCGCAGCCTGGTATACCACCTTACAATCAGTTCGCAGCCTGATGCAGAAATAAAAAATTCAAAATATAAAGTACAAGGATACGAACAGGCTGTGGCTTATGCCTTGGTAAACGTTTTCTTCATTGAGCACACAAAAAACAATCTAATCAAGTACATAATTCATTAAATGTTGATTGGACATGGAGGCTATGTAATGATTACCTCATTTCCCTATAAATACCTCTAGTAACCAGAGGCTAATTTTACACCAAACTCCATATTTTTTTTAAAAACACCTCTTCTTCTCTTCGAATTCAAACAGTCATGTCTTTTTCCACCACCACAACCACCACCTCATACTCAAACTCTGGTTCACTCGGTTCTCTGGGTGACTCCTGGTCATCCTTAACCGTTAACTGGAGTGATGAGTTGATCATGCCAGCAGTACCACCCCCCAGCCCAGTCTCTGTCTTCGAACTAGACATGTATGATGACTACTACTCTGCTGACTCTCAACCAGTCGAAGTTGTTCCACTAGTTGCTGCTGAACTAGAGCCAGAACAGGTTCCAATGCTTCCTGGTGCACCTCAGCCAGAAAAGGAGCAACCTCAAACGGCAGAGGTTCGAAACAACAAAAGGAAGAGGGAAGACGAAGCTGGTCCATCAAGGACAAATTTTTTAAGCATGATGGACGTAGATATTGAAGCTGAAGAGAAAGTGGAAGAGAAAGAGAAAGTGGAAGAGAAAGAGGAGAAAGACAAAGATGATCATCACAAAGAGGAGAAAGAGGAAAAAGATGGTGATGAATCCTCTACCAACTGCTAGAGTTGGTTTTTGTTTTTTGTTTTTTTGGAATGCAACTAACTAGCACCAGTAGCTTGTATGATATGTGTAAACAGTTGTTAGTGCATGAAAATATTGTAATCCTTTTTTTTGTAATCCAATTTGTTTACAGAGTTTCAATGATATAAACGATTCGCATCCAAATACATTTTGCACATCATTCGCATGTTAACCTGCTATATGGCTTATTTTCAACCTTATTGAATATCCTGGTATGTTTATTAAAGCACAATTCGCAGCTTATCATATGACAAATATCAGGACCTCTAATTGTTCTCCATTCGCATCATAGTTCTGGCCCTAATTCGCAGCCTATCATGCGAAACGTTTGATATGATAAATGTTTGATATGATTTTACTAGCGATTCGCATCCTGGTTCACATAAAAACGCATGTAATCCTGATAGATGTTTGTAACAATATACCAACATATTGTACATAATTCGCAACACAGGATGCGAAATGCTTACAACTCCAATAATAGCAATACAAAAACACAGGAATGTATGAATGTTTAGTTTGCTGTACAGAACAATAACTGTACTACAAAAATAAATGTGATATGGCCAACCAGAATTGTTCTTAAACTGGAACATCACAAGTCCTCCGGTTATGGCCTGATTTCGAACATCGGCCACACCTCAACTTCTTGGTTGAGATTTCTCCTATAGAAGGGATTCGCTTTTTCTTAGGCCTTCCGGAGCGTCTCTTAACGTTCGGAGGCGGAACTTTAACAAAAGAAGGATCGTTAACGCTGGACCCTTCGTCGAAATCAGTTATAGCTGGTATGCTGAAAGAGTAACTTTTCCTGTAATTCTTAACCGTAAAGAAGGGTTCTATTACAGTCAATGGATCTTGGTCGGTGTATTGTAATGCCGCTAGAGCATGCGAACATGGAAAACACTCTTGTTGCCATGATCCGCATGAACATTTGAAATCCAACAGATTAACAACAGCCACAGGATTCGAAAAGACTTCGAACATGGCGGAAGAGGACTTACGTACTACCCAAGTTCGGCACATGTCAACATTCTGCTTTAGCTTCTTCTCTTACTCGGGAACCAAATTAGTACTCCAGCTGAGACCCTCTTCGTATCTCCGTGAAACTTGAATCATAAGCAAGAATTTAATCCAATCAATAAACTCAACAATTGGTAAGCCGCAATATTTTTTAATCTGACTGTTAAACGATTCAGCTGCGGTAGAAGCCATAGAGCCGTATCACTTCCCTTTTACGTAAGCCTGCGCATACTTTTCAGGGGGTAAATTTGCAAGAAAATCACTCATTCTCTCACCACCTTCACATAGAAAACCTGTTAGTATATCTTTAAAAATCTTTTGACTGGGAGCATAAGCAAGACGATGGAAGAAACTCAACATCCTTTTTTTATACTCCCTGTTAGTATGTTCCAGTTTGGCTTTCAAATTCTGCATGAGATGGAAATAACAGTACGCATGATAGCAGTTTGGATACAAGACAGAAACAGCATTAACAATACCAGAATGACGGTCTGAAATAAATGTGATCTGGCGATCTAGCAAATGTGGTTTCAAACACCCCAAAAACCACATCCAATTGTCCCAATCTTCAATGCTAACTACACCAACAGCAACAGGGAATAGTCCTGGAAAAAGGTTGATCAAATGAACACTACAACAGTATGCAAACGTTTAAAAACCCTAAGCAATTCGCATGCTGTCCTGGAACAATTCGCAGCTTTCCATACGAATTATGTGTTACATTTTAATTGCTCATACAAACAATTCGCAGCTTGTCATGCGAATTGTTTGTAACTCAAGCTGCGATGTAAGTACAGTTTACTCGGATAATACCTAATTCGCAGCCTCAAATGCGAAATGTGAGGATCACAACACTGCTTAATTCGCATCACCTGATGCGAATTGCATCAGCATTTTCACACAAAAACATCGTTCAGATTAACTAGATAAATGTAACTAACCGTTGTTTCCGTCCTTTGCTACAGCAGTGAGCAGTGTACCCTTGTACTTGCCATATAAGTGGGTTCCATCGACAAACAACATTGGGCGGCATGAATGAAAACCTCGAAGGGACGAACCGAATGCTACAAAACAGCGCTTGAATCGGTTTCCAGCTGACAACTC
Organism: Limnanthes douglasii subsp. nivea; assembly: GCA_036936605.1. Taxonomy (NCBI): domain Eukaryota; kingdom Viridiplantae; phylum Streptophyta; class Magnoliopsida; order Brassicales; family Limnanthaceae; genus Limnanthes; species Limnanthes douglasii. The sequence goes on from JAUPFV010000002.1 coordinate 40,664,742, forward strand.
CAACTGGCAGTCTAAAGTAATATCCCGGCTCTTCAAGCGTTTGAAGTATCCGCTTAATAAACTAAAAGAACTTGAACTATCTCCAAAAACTCCCCTCCTAGCCTTCTCTAAAGCATTCCATGACAAACGATAAGAGATGTCAAGACCGTAATCTTGTTTGACAGTCGATTGTATGGTTTTGGCTGTCAACGAATGGCAGGTCCGGAGAGAATCCTGAATTTCCTCTACAATCAAATCTGATGTCAAATGCCTGTGCCGCTTATGCTTATGCTTCTGGGAGAAAACAGGACTGCAAGTATGGTACGGGACATACTTCTTGATCGTCATAAGGTCGGTGCTTGAGTCAATAGATGCATAAACCCTCCATTTGCACCCGCTTGTGAGCTTATTTTCACAATAAGCAGTGATCTTATTTGTTGTGTTGTGTAGGTATTTGAAAGAAAAACCATGCTCTAACGCAAACTTGCACAAAGATACCCTCAGACCGGCAGCACCTTCTTCAAAAGCTTGACCCACTTCTGTAATAGCATCAGCCCAACCAGCAGTAGTAAGTTGTTTTTCCTCTGATCAGAATTAACTAAACCATTACTACTCTCCCCGCTAACTAGTTGATCAAGAGATGGTTCTCCCAAAATCAAGCTACGCTCTTTACACTTTACACCACAATCCTTACCACCAGAGCTCTTATCAACATAACTTTTATTACCAGAACCCTTATCGAAGGCGTGTTGTTCTATGAGAAAACTAACTTGTTTTAAACGCTCCAAATCAAGATATAACACCAACCCAGCAAAATCATTCTGGTTATTAAAGAAACAATTATTGTGATCCCCGCAAGAGTAAGTAATTAGGTAGTCACATGTGGCAAGCTCCTCCCATGTGTTCTCTACATAAGCTTGGATACTTTCGAAGCTTTCAAACTCCGTGAAAGGCACAATTGCAGTTTGGTGACCATATTTAAAAATACAAACTCGTGATTTAGACATCTCTTACCTTGGACAATACAAGTTATTTGTTATTAGTCACAAAAACTATGTGCAAATTATTTACTACTGCATCAAACAATTCGCATCCTATCTTGCGAATTGTGTATACCTACAACGAGTTATTCGCATCTTGTCCTGATATTTGTAGGTAAAAAAAGTCCTGATATTTGTTATTAGTCACAAAAACTATGTTGTTAAATTATTTACTACTGCATCAAACAATTCGCATCCTATCTTGCGAATTGGGTATACCTACAACGAGCTATTCGCATCTTGTCCTGATATTTGTAGGTAAAAAAAGTCCTGATATTTGTTATTAGTCACAAAAACTATATGCAAATTATTTACTACTGCATCAAACAATTCGCATCCTATCTTGCGAATTGTTTATACCTACATAGAGCTATTCGCATCTTGTCCTGATAATTCTATGTAAAAAAGTCCTGATATTTGTTTCGAAATACAATACTCTAATTGACCTAAAAACTCGTAATCTACACATTCAAGACAAAACTAAAGCACTACCAAATTAGAATATAACATCAGACAACAAGGACATAACTATATAACGAATAATATTAACTAAACAATAACAGATCACTATACCAAAAAAAAACAGAGAAAACTCGAAATCAGGCAATGGCATCTAAAAACAATAGAATAGAACCTATTCCAACAGAGAAAACCAATAAAGAACTTCGAAATTGGTAGGTAATTACCTAAAAAGCTCGCAACACGATTACTTGTAAGCTATAAGATTCCAAAAAGCGACGATAAACTCATGTACGTATAAAACAGAGGTTAGACAGGTCTAACACAACAACCTACATAAAGAAACAAACCTTTAGCAGCTTCCGATCACCGAAAAATGTGATTTCAACCGGTCTCGTGGTGGTTGGTAGGGTTAGGTGGTTAGAGCGGTTAACAACTTCAAATCTTCAAAAAGCTATAAAAAATAGAAAGAAAACAGAAAATTATGTTTATATAGTAGATTAAGGGTAGTTAGGGTATTAAAATAATATTAGGTTGTAAGTGACAATAAGGTAGTTGAGTTGGGTATTAAGTAACAATTGATCAAACCTTGGGAGGTAAGTGACAATTGAATAGTTGAGTGGGTACTTTACCTTGGGGATTAAGAGGTGATAATTTTGTTTATTTAAATTTTGTTTTCCTGAGATGTATTTTCTCGATTTAGTTGGCACGGTTTTGAATGGTAATAAACCTAAATAATTTTATATACTATAACCTAAATAATTTTATATGCTAGATATTATCAACTACATATAACATATATTTGTTTTTCTTGTAATATATCAAATATCAGAAACATAATAAATATAACTGAAATTATATTACTCATGTTTTCCCTAACAACAAAATTTAAATTTTGAATTTAAATTTTAAATAGTTCAAAAATAATAATTTTTGATATCCATGCTTTAAATATTAGTTAATTAATATTGAACTTTTTGCTATCTGATTCATCCTTAATATAGAGTTTTCCCTTGATATCCATTTTTGGTATCTACTTCGTTCTTTAAATATTTGACTTTATACATGAGGCATTTCTTTCATCAAATCTTCATCCCAAAAACATAAAAACTCCACTAATATAATTTAAACATATACAAATTATTTTTATGACATATTGTTCATATGCATATTGCAGATATATAATATATACTAAAGATAACTCAAATTAAATATGAAATAAATTTGTAGTATATGCAAGGCTGAAGCTCATCAGTTTTATGCAAGCAAAGCTGAAACTCACTTATACCAAAAAAAACAAGTATTAATCGTATAAAAAAAATGAATACCGCATTGTAGAAGTGTTAAAATTGCAAAATTGCATGCAAGCAAAGCTGAAACTCACTTATACCAAAAAAAAACAAGTATTAATCGTATAAGAAAAATGAATACCGCATTGTAGAAGTGTTAAAATTGCAAAATTGTATTTCATGCGCTAGAGATTAGTAGTATATAGACGGAAACAAAGAAGATAAGAAAAAACAAAAAAAAACATATACGACACTAAAACAAAAAACCAGCATGCTAAGTAGTAATCACTTGCTATATATTCGTATCATCCATATACGCAGCTACAAATCTGTTTATATTGCAGCCATTTTACTGTTAAGCAGAAGCCACTGCACAAATCAAATGACAGTGAGGTCTGGGACAATCCAGAAGTGCTGGTTAAAACTCCTATCAAACTCATTTTGACACATAAGAGTTATGACTCCAGTTTCCATGTCGAAAACACCAACGTATCCTAAGTCACTATCTATTCTACTATTGTCAAAATAAATTGAATTTTCTTTCGCTCCATTTATATCTCTAGCTACTAAAGATATCGAGTTATAACTTTGCAAGAACAAAACACGATCTCCCAAAGAATCAACTCGCTTCCACTTATTCTTACTATCGTCCAACTTGTAAACAAAGAACAATTTTCTACTAAAATCCAACTCATAACCATCACTATAATAATCGCAACTCAAAACCATCATCAAGTCATTTTCTGAGCTCACTAAGCGGGCACCGGCATACTTATAAGAGATCACAACAGGTGGTCCTGTATTGTATGGAATTTCAAAATTGATCACCTTAGTTCTTGAAGGAACCGGACGGTTCATATCCCACATTTCGACACCACTATCAAGGAATGGAGCTATATAAAGCATATTATCGTTGTATAGAAAATCGCTGGATAAACGATATTTATTATCTAATTCGCTCCATCTCTTGTCACCTCTCCTACAAAACGCAATAAAGGTTTCCTGGTAAATTACCACTACCAAATAGTCTTTGTTGTTTTCACCAATGCACAAATCGCGGTCCGCTGAAAATATGTTGTCTTATTTCTGTGGCAGTACACCAATCATATTCCAAATCAAACCAGTTAGGGATAAAGATATACTCGTTTTCTTCCCCAGTCAGATTTCTTCTAGTTTGAATAAATGTTCGGACAACCGAAGGAAGTTCAACCCGAGACCGCGTAAAAGGGTTAAAGAGATACGGATTTAGGGTTTTGTCTATCAGAAGAAGCCAACCATTATCTGAACCTACACAATGGATGTCTCCGAGTTCATTCATGTTAAACGTGTACATCTTTTTCTCCTCATTGAGACTGAAAAATCTGTAAGAATTGTTGTTGATGTGTATTGAAGTGTTAACCTCTGTAGTAAGGCGAACCATTAACCACGGAGCTTGAGGTTTAATCTCCCTTTCTAAGATAGTTGCAGCTTCATTCCACGAAGGATGACCAGCCTTGACTCTTAGTCGATCACCCAACGGGAGTAACTTGAAAATCGGTTATCAAAAAATCGCAATGAAGCCCCACCCAATCACTCTTCTTCTCCATGGATACTGCTAACACAATTAGGGTATATAATTCAACCCTAGCATTTGATTATAACATTAAACAACTAAATTAAAATTAATTGTACAGATATTTGTGATGATTCATAGGACTGTGTTTGGTGAGTCTACGACTAACTATGCCGGAAGGAGATAATCAGCCTTGAGCTAAATCAAAATATATCCTAAAATACAAGCTCATTCATCAACAACAATCAACACATACAAGCTCATTCATCAACAACAATCAACACATACAAGCTCATTCATCTCAGTTAACGAGTAAAAAAAACATTAAATAGATTCCGGTTTTTCAGATTGAAAACCAACCTCGGGTTAAGATCTCAGCAATCAAACACCGATCTTATACATTACCAAAATATATATATATAAAAAGTACCTGCACTGCAAGAAGTCGGTGGATTATTCTGCAAATCCTCAAGTTCCTTCAAGATACGCTTCGAAGCCACGACTGGAGAACCTGAAACATGTAAGGATCGATTTGAGAGACTGCAGACAGGTGTGGCTCGTTTAAGGTCATTCTCGTCGGTGGAGTAAAATTCACCAGTGGATTGGTCGGTGTTGTCTCCTTCCGGGAGCAGTCGTAACTCAGAAGTCATGAATATCGGTTCTCAAAGTACGCCGGCTACGCTAACGTCTTTAACCAGAATTTAAACACTTACGACTGCGGATTTACAGGTGGCACCGGCGATTTCAGTAAATACTATCCCGATACCAACAAAGCGACTGGACGGGTCAGTTCCTACTCAAACGACTCGAACGGCCAAACTTCAACGCCATTATCGAATCATGTCGCTAACCGAGGGAAAGAACAAGGGAGAAGAAGAGATAAAAGAGGAAGAAAAACGGAGGTCGGTTTTTTAATAGGGATAGGCTAAATTAGAGCCCAAATAATGTTAAGCATTCCCAAAATTTGGAGAATTTTTTTAATTCAATAGTCAAAGAGGATTTAACCATTTCACCAAGAATCTTTATTTTTGTCTTTTAGGGGAATGTGGGTATGGTTAGCCAATTGTGGAAGAACACAAAATTTCTCCTCCAAACAACCCTCTTATACTCTAGTCTTAACAAAAATTTCAAAAACTCCCAAAAATTCAAAAACTCCTAAAATTTCAAAAAATTCAAAAACTCACAAATAAACACTTGAAGCTCCAAAAAATCATTACTTTTTTTTATAAATTCGGAATAATCGAAGGATGGACTCTGGATGTGAGAAGTTTGCTGAGGAGCATGGGACTCCAAATATGGTAGTTGTTTAAACCAATTTTTTTATAAAAGTTTCTATTTTGGTAGACCTTCTATATTTAGAAAGGTAGAACCCGAACTACCCTGCCGGTTTCAACCCTCCAAACCGGCGGGGATGAAGAACAGACATATGTAGAAGATGAAGATTCCCCGCCGGGGCAGGCCGTGTCCAACCGCCGGGGGAAGCCATGTCCACCCGCCGGGTGAGACAGCCATACCCGGCGGGGTTGTGCCACTGCATACCGGCGGGGCACCTTTTTTTTTTCATAATCCAATATTGAAGTAGAGTACTGTCCCCGCCGGGGTCTGAGACTTCAACCGGCGGGGTTGGCATCCTCAACCGCCGGGGATGGCAACCTCAACCGCCGGGGTCAACACCTGTTTTTAAACTCCCATGGAGTTTGTTTTAGACCCTGACCCCCGGCGGGTGGGGAATTGTCAACCGCCGGTTGACTACATCCCCGCCGGTGTGGGAATTTTCAACCGCCGGTTGACAATGTCCCCGGCGGTGCAGACCATGTACAACCGGCGGGGAACGAATCTTCATTTTGTGTGCCTTGTCTATCCGTTGGGTTGGGGTTTTGGCTTATTTTATCCATGCTCGTATTTGATGCTTCTTTTTTAACATGCATAGGGTGATGAGTCAAAGGATTATTTGACTAGTTCGTGCATGACGAAGGGGGAGGAGGAGGAAATACCGGTGCCTTGCTCCATCGATTATAGCGAGTTGTTCAACACCAAATTACAGTACTACTCCCGGGCATACCTTATTGAATGGGTTAAGGAAACCGCGTCGGATAACGGGTTTGTGATTATTTTACGCCGATGCGATAGACACGATCGTAAAACTCCTAGAGTAGAGTTTGTGTGCGAAAGATCCGGTGTTTACACAAAACTGGTAGACCCCAAGGATCTAAAGAGGAAGTCTACCGGAACGAAAAAATGCGGATGCCTGTTCGCCCTTAAAGGAAAGAAGATGGGTGATGATTTGTGGGGAATAGAGGTTGTGTGCGGCGTTCACAATCACAATACTACATCCTACAAAGAAGGTCATTCCTACGTGGGACGCTTTCAAAAAAGAGAGATGGATTTTGTGGTTAGTTCGAATAAAATGGGATCCCGTCCTCGTGATATTCTTGGTGGAGTGAAGAAATTGAACCCTAAGAATTCTTCTACAATCCGCACCGTGTACAACGCAATACTAAAACACCGGAAGCTCGAGAAAGGCGGTCGGTCGCAATTCCAATACTTGTTGGGTGAACTAAAGCGACTAAACTACTACGAATTCCATAGAAAGTCCGAAGACGGAAGCGATATCATAGGCGAGCTTTTTTTTGCGCACCCGGTTAGTTTGGATTTGTTACGGACATTTCTGAACGTCATTATAATGGATAACACGTACAAGGTGATCCAATACGGGATGTCGTTGTACGAGGTCGTGGGTGCGACTTGTACGGGGAAAACATTCTACATTGGATTTGCTTTTATGTCGAGTGAAAAAATCGAGGCCTACAAGTGGGTGTTAGGATGCTTACATTCGTTGATGGTAACTCACTCCATCGAATTACCATCCATTGTTTTGACGGATAGAGACTTGGCGCTTGTGAATGCGGTGGAGGAAGTGTTCCCCAATGCGACGCACATGTTGTGTCGATGGCACATCAACATGAACGTCCTAGGAAAAACAAAAAAGATCATAAAGGAGAAGGTAGTGTCCAATGCCTTTTTGAAAGTGTGGAACGGAATGATGTTGGCGGAAACGGAGTTAGCGTACGAGAACTACCGGTCGGAATTGCACCGCGATTTCAAAGACTATCCGGAAGCGATTGAGTATACCGAAAGTTGGGTAGGGCCGTACGGTGACAAGTTTGTCACGTGGAGAACTAACAAGTGGATGCATTTTGGTAACCAAACTACAAACCGCGTGGAGAGCGCTCATTCGAGCCTCAAGCGTTTCATCGGTACGAGCAAAGGTAACTTTGAATCTTTTTGGTTGAAGTTGCATACTTTGATTGAATTGCAACACGGGGACATCAAGGCTTCCTTTGAAAAGAGCCGGTTGTTGGCCCTACATAAATTCACAAACATTGTGTATGGTCAACTAAAAAACAACATCTCCCACCATGCAATGGAAATTTTGGCCGACGAAGTCGAATGTGCCCGGAACATGACAATCGCACCGGATATGCCTTGCGGTTGTGCCATACGAACTACGCACGGCATGCCTTGCGCCCACGAAATATACGAGTTTGTTGCGAAAGGGATAGAGGTGCCGCTTGAGTTGTTTCATGAACATTGGAAGAGGTTAGACATCCTAGTTCGTACCAACCTCTCGACGAATGAGCAACTTAAAGCAAAGCTTGACAAACTAGTATCCGATGTCATGGCGTCCAATGACGAAGCACAGATAGAGCACATTTATAAATAATGGTTTGCCGTCGTCCATCCCGAAACAACTAACATTTTGGAGCCATTGGTTAAGCAAAAAGCGCGCGGTCGTCCACCTAACAAACGTAAGTTATCTATTGCCACCGATGATACATCCACTTAACGCGAAAAAAGTTGGCACGAACATGTGCTTAAGGAAGGAAATGATAGTACACCATCCTTACTTGGAGACTTCAAACTTCCAACCGAAACCTCGAGCAAAGGGGAAAAAAGAAGGAGCCTAAACGTAGTTCGGGGACCACCCCCGCTCGTACGAAAGGTAGCGCTATTCCAACGCAAGCAAGTGGTACAATGCTTAGTAGTGGAACGGTGGGTTGTAGGTCAAGCTCTACGATGCCGGTGAAGGCAAGTTTTGTGGACCCCAAAGGATACATGAACCAATTCCCGATATATTTTACACCTTTCGTAGAGTCCATTACCGATGTTAAATCCGATGGGCATTGCGGGTACCGCTCGATAGCGTACGCCTTGAACGGGAAACAAGATGGGTGGAGGTTGATAAGGGATGCCCTTTACAACGAGCTTATGGATTACGCATCGGTCTACGTAAAGATTTTTACTAGCATGGAGGATTTGATTGATGTTGCGGAGCGTGTGAAATGTTCTAGCGATGTGGGAACTAAGGACCATTGGATGTCCATGCCCGAGATGGGAGTGGCAATTGCATCTGCGTTTAACTGCATACTCCATTTTGTTGGGGTATTCCGAAATATGGATGTCGGCTTCACTTTTCTTCCGCTAAGAGGTGCACCTCCTCCGATGCCAAACCGGTTGGAAATCGGATTGGGTTGGGTCAACACCAACCATTTCGTGAACGTAAGTATTCATACAAGGGGTACGTTAATGGTAATTTTAATTTCAAGAAATTTATTTTATCGTGTTTTCGTTTTGTAGCTTGGGATTAAGGCGGAGGCCCCATGTGCTAGGATACATCCTTGTTGCTTAAAGTTGCGTTCACCAGAAGCTGAAGGTTAGGCATTGCCGATTGCATCTCGTTGCAAGAAATACGAAGAGCTTAAAAATAATTACCCCGAAGTAACCAATTTATCCGCTTTTGCTTGATGACTGATTACTAGACGATTGTAACGAATGTAAACCCTGGATGGTTTTTATGCTTTTATGGTTTTTATGTTTGGATGTTTTTTTATGTTGAAAACAATAACACTTTTCCATTCTTAATATGATGATTGCATTACAACATTGAAAACATTGCATTAAAACATTACACTTTAATTTAAAGCATTGCATAATTAGAAATACATAAGCACATAACGTAAACCAAATGATAGATAAGCTAACTCCGGGTTAGCATTGCACGTTCAGTTTTACGGGGTCGGATAGTTCATCCCGAATCCATCAGAGTCACTACTTTCCTCGGGAGTTGAGTACGTTTCAACGGCGCTGGCTATTGCATCGGCTATTTCGTTCTCCACCCGCTCTATCGCTTCCGACACCATCTCCTGCGTAATTGTAGTCTGCAATCCCATGTCGAATACCCTTCGGACTTTGGTTCGGTCTTCCCAAGGAAGTGACTCGATATTGAAAGTCACTGTTTTAAGATAAGCTAACCTATCGGCGACTTCTTCGCGGGCACGTGGTCGGGGCATTAAACATCCTGCACACGATGCCTCCCTACCGTGGTTGAAGAACATTCTGCACAGAACTGCATCGACGAAACCAGGAAACTCCTCTTGCATCGTAGCTTTGACGAAGTCGATTGCGCATAGTAGGCTTGCATCTTCGTACACATTCCAGCCGGAATCATCCATTGTTTTAACTTAAGTGTTTAGTTTCATAGTCGGGTTACAGTATTTATAGAGTTCATGCATGTGGCTCAATCATAAAAATAGTGAGCGGGAAATGGTGTTGTTTTCCCTGCTTATTATTTGCTTATTAGCGGGAGTATCATTAGGTAGGTGTTTGAATTTGGCGGGAACTTGTTCAATTGTCAAGACACGGAATCGATAACGGAGGATCAACTGGATATGGTTCGTTCTGACATTATAGACATCCGCATACACGAAATGAGTGATTAACTTGATAGTGCCTGTTTGTATCGGTTTGAATTTCGGTTTAATTTTCTTTAGATGAATGTATGTTCAATTGTATGAGGTTGAGGTTTAATGAATGAATATCCTTACAAGAATGTATGCTCAGCTCGAATACGGTGCTATTTAAAATACAGTAACATTGAACAACAACTAGAAACCCAAACATAAACAACTTAACATTACATAAACAACTTAACACATATAATAAAAACATAACAAGTTACAACAACATTACGCAACATAAATTATAAAAACACGTTCGAATACGACAGATTGCACTATTAGTAGTCGTAACGCAAGCTGTTTAAAACATCGTCGCCATCCTCCCTTGCCATAACCATATCCTCCACATATGCTACCATATCCCTAGTGATATAGTCGCAGACGGTCATGTCCCAGACCTTTACCGCCTCCTCTTTAATTCTTCGCGGCATGAACAACAACTTCGTGAGGGGCTGCACAAAGAGGTACCGTGCCTTGATTTCGTCACGGCTGCGCACAACGACACCTCCGGTTTCTAAGTAGCCGTAGTTGTAATACATATGACACAAAACCCTTTCAAAAAATGCATCACTCCTATCTTCACCCAACTCGGCCCGGGAATCCTTGACTGCTACAAGCATATAGTAGTCTTCATTAGCGGTAAACTCCATTTGTTTCTAAGTGTTTGATGGATGTCATGTTGCTCGTTAACACTTGTATATTTATAATGGAAGTATATCGTTTGCGGGAGTTTCATTTGGCGGGAGAGTCATATGGCGCGAATTATTTTTTGGCGGGGGCAATAATTGTATTAGGTCCCCGCCGGTCCATGACTTGTCACCAGCCGGTTCACCAAATAAAATACTTCAAAAAGTTTTTAAAAAAAATTTAGCACCACCCCGCCGGGGGGGAATTTTCACCCCGGCGGGTGACAACGTCCCCGGCGGGGAGGAAATGTCCCCGCCAGTGCAGAATTTTCACACCGGCGGGCCGGTGACCCATCCTCAAAAAACATTGAGGACGGGTTGTGGTCCCCTTCCCCGCCGGGTCAACAATATTCACCCGCCGGGTGAATACTTCCCCGGAGGTTGAATATTTGTCAACCGGCGAGGTAATCGAGTGGAAATTTCAGAATTTCCACTCGATGTCAACCGGCGGGGTTAGGGACTAGCCCCGCCGGTTGACAATTCAACCCCGCCGGCGGAGTAATTTTCATCCGCCGGGGAAGTATTCACCCGGCGGGTGAAAATTGTTGAACCGGCGGGGAAGGGTTATTTTTAAAAAAAAAAATGGACCAACTTATAACATGTTTTTTTTTAAACTTAAATTGGTTGAAACTATAACATGCTTTGCTTGTTTAAGACTAGAAAGTGAATGGGTATATTGATTGAATTAGATAACTTAAATTAAACGACAAGAACGAACTATAATTAAACAAACACAAAATTTTCTTAACTTCAAACTAAAATACAACAACAAAGTTTTTAAAAAACAAAACTAACTCAAATGTCAACAAGTTTAAACGTAAGGTAATGTTCACAACTAGAACAACAAGCATATAAAAAATCCAAGCATAGTAATAAGAAGCCACGGTGCGGTAAGCTCCATAACCTTCCTCCCAAAAGCCACTATCTCGTCATTCGAGTCGTCTAACGGCCGAATACGATTAATCATATTCACCACATCGACCGCCGACGTCTCCGTAAGAACCCGAGGTGTGATATTAAACCACCCATACTTCTTCACGTACGCCTTGTACTGGGGGGACGAGGTGTGAGTACTCTCTTCCAAAGGCCTCGAATACCTATCGATCACGTATAGGTGCTCCCTCCAGTGCGTTCAATGCCTAACCTGAACCGGATACCGAAGATGGTCTCCTCTACCAAGACCGGTTCTAGCAACGAGGGGGTCGAGCGGATTTTCTTGGATCCAACCGAACTGGCGCATCACTCGGTCGGGGTGATATGCCTCGCTCACCATCATTAAGCGAATAGGGTTTCGGTACAACCCTATTGCCTGCTCCGGCCATACCTCACGGACATTCTCGTAAGGTCGGAAAATAACCTACAAAAAAAATTATTTACACGTCAAACATTTTATATAAAGTAGATATATTTAAGTAAACGTAAAGAAGATAACTTACATCCTTTTCTCCTTGAGCCGCAAAGATCTCACGGTAGTACGGCTTCCCCCGAGCTAATGATACCGGGATCTTTTTCGGCAACCACGCCAGCATCTTCGGATCCATCGGGCTATAACCATTGTTCACTGGCGCGCGGAAGACGGGGAAGTGGTCATAGACCCAACACTCAAACAAGGCCGAGAAGCCGACCAAGGTCTTCAAGGAGTGCTTCGAGATGCCTCCCAAACTCTTGTACAGCCACACCAACGCACAAGTCCCCCATGCGTACTCACCAACCTTCTCTAAGTCCTCGAGGTGGTGGAGGAAATCGCACTGGATGTTCTTCTGGCTCGTGTTGGTGAAGATAGTACACCCGAGGAAGAACAGGATATATGCCCGAGCTGCTGCCTGCTTCATCTCCAGAGTGCAGGCGGCGTTGGAATCTAAGTACACTTCCCCTGAGAATGTGGTCCTAAGCCATCGGAGGCCGAATCCGCTCCCGTCATGCGCCTCCATGTCCTGCTGCACATCAGCAGCCGAAACTCCCAACAGCTCCCCATACCGTGCATACGTCGCCTCTAGCGGATCATGCCTAAAGAGGTCAATAATTCTCCCCTCAACCGGGAGGCCCGTAATCACATACACGTCGTCCAGTGTCAGCGTCATCTCCCCAAAGGAGAACTGGAACGTGTTCGTCTCCTGGTGCCACCTCTCACCGAAGACCTCCGCCAACTGGACGTGGTTGTTGAACCTCGGTAAATGCCGCATCAAGGGCCAAAATGGTGTCTCCTCCAGGTAGGCCCTAACCCCCAGTTGTTTGCTAAGGTCCCACTGACCAAGCAAACCATACTTCGACTGCACCGTAATGCCCGAGCGCGCCTGTAAAAAAATTAAAAAATAACTACAATGTTAAAAAATGAATTTAACTAAACAAAAAAAATAATAAATTAATTAACTTACATCGTTTTTGAAAGGCGTAGTACGCCTCGTGCTGCGCATACTCGGGGAAGAGAAGCACACTATTTTGGGATAGGAAAAGATTTTTCCATCCCTCCGCATCGGTTGGAGGCCCTTCGGCACGGACCTCTCTTCGAGGTGGTGGCAATGGGACCTCCGCTTCCTCCTCCTCCGTATCCTCCTCCTCCTCGTCCACTAGGGCACGCCGTCGGATGGGGAGCACCTATCGTGGAGGAGAAGATCGTCGATGGGGGGCATCCTTGGTGGCATCGAATTTCCGATGCCGCAACGATCGCTTGGTCGGGTCCTCGCGCACCTCGCGCACCTCGCGGTGGGGGCGAACACGCTCTGTCTGATCCCCACGTTCCGGCCTAGCGGCGACCACCGGCCGTCGGCTACTACCTTCACCTTTTCTTGCCGCCTTGGCCGCCTTCTCCTTGGTTAGGCGAGGTGCTTCGTGTTGTCTGCAAAACATGTGAGAAAAAAGTTAGAAGAACATAAAAAATATACATAAAAATATAGAAGAAAAGTTAGACGAACAGGTCTTCCCCGCCGGTTAAGGTATTTTCACCCGGCGGGTGAAGACTAAAATAATTAATTTTGAGTTTTCACCCGCCGGGTGACAATTATTCACCCGGCGGGTGAAAACAAAAAACTAATTATTTTAGTTTTCACCCGCCGGGTGAATCGGGGTCCACCCGGCGGGGACCAAGAACAACTGGGTTTTCCCAGGTTCCCCCACCCGGTGAATGGCCTACACCCCGGCGGGTGAACCTGGGAAAACCCAGTTGTTCTTGGTCCACGCCGGGTGAATGGCCTACACCCGGCGGGTGAACATGAACACCTGCAAAAAATTGGCTCCCCCGCCGGGTAACCACCAACTGACCCGGCGAGGGAACCTCGATTCAGCCATTGACGACTTCTCAAAAGCTCCAAAATCTACCTAAATCAGCCACAAACAACCTAACCTAGCATACCCTAGCATATCTAGACAACTATAAACAACATATAACACCAAATCAGCCACAAACAAACCTAACCTAGCATCAAAATCAAAAAACCTAACCTAAACCAAATATAGAAAGAAAGTACATTCAAGAGTAAAAACTTACTCTTTTCTTTTGCCCATTGTAGTTCTTGACTTGTTGTTGATGTGTAGAGATCTTCGGATTTGAATTTGGGGCTGATTTTGTAAGATTGTAGAAGTTTGGAGTTTGGAGAGGTTTTAGGGTTTTGAGGCTGATTTTGGGTTGGGGCTGTTTTAGAAGTGGGAATGGTTAGTGTTTAGGGTTTTGACTTAGTAAAAAAATGAAGGGTTTTTTGGGTATTAGTTTGGGGCTACTTAAATTTTTGATGGGTATGGTTAAAATTGGGGCTGGTTAGCCAATTGGGCCCCAATTTAGCCATACCCTTTTTAATATTCACACCATTAATTTTGTATAATTTTGTAGATCACATTTTAGTTTATACTAGAAAAAGGTCCCGCGTTGTCTTGGGTTATCCATATTAAATTTAAAAAAATATTATAAATAAATCAAAATAGTGTTATTTCCATTATAATATCAAAATAAATCAATAATCGTTTTTTTCCACTCCTAAATACCTATTTTCTATTATTATCTAATAAAAGTTCATTAAACTATTTTAATACCAAATATTTTGAAAATACTTACTTATCATTCTCTAACAAATAATAACAAAAATAAGTTTTTTTTAAGTAAAAATAAAATAGAAATCACCGTTGTGTTTATATTTACAAGACGAATCAAACAAGTGGTCTATTTGGTATGTTTGGAAAAAAAAAACTGCTAAAAAATGAAGTTAGAAATGTTAAAAATTTAAAATTGCTAATTAGCAGTTTTAATTAATAATGCTAATTAGCAGTTTTAAATTTTTTAACCGTTCTAACTTTATTTTTTAGCAATTTTTTTTCCAAAAGATATTATATAGACCACTTGTTTTGTTCTTCACGTAAATATAAAAACAATGGTGGTTTCGGTTTTATTTTTGAAATTATAAATCAAAAGATGCGAACTTTAAAAAAAATTATTTTGTTACGGTCAATAATTTTATATTATTTTTGTAGATGCTTGTACCGAATTTGGATAATCACCTTATTTTGATATCAAATGTTGATTTAGAACAAATTTTGGCACTTATATAAAAATCTCCTAATAAAATAATTAAATACCCATTCAAAAGCTTACAACTATTTATTTTACAAAATATAATATTTAATACAATTTTCTATTTTTGTAGTTTTTAATCATAGTTTTTATAAACTAAAATAAATCAGTAGAAAGTCAATACTAGATTCGATGTTGTCAAATACGATTAACATTAGATTTGATGGTGGTTAAAGTTTTGACAACAGTAAAACAGTAGAAAGTAAAGAAGGTATTTTAGTTCAAATTCAAAATAGCTTTGACTGACGTCTCGTTTATAAGTTTTGCTTTAACCGCTGTACGATGTCCGAAGAACGATCGATAGTTTATATTCGAATCGGGTTATATTAATATGGCAGTTAGGGGTGGTAAATGATTTAGGAACCGCTGTTCAAAGCTAACAATCTGTTTATGAACTGGCGGTTTAACTGCGAAACTAGTTTATTAAGACTGCAAACCGGCAGGACCGCATAAGGAATAAACCGGCAGGACCGCAAACCATTAGGATTACAAACCGCCATGACTGCGAAACCACGGTCTATTTGTATAAAACCGCGGTTTATTTGTAAATATTACAAATGTTTTAATTTATTTATAACAAAAATGTTATATTTAAAAAATATTGAGATATTGCATATTATTATAAAATTATTATTATATTTTGGTTAATATTAATTTGTTTTAGTTATTAATATTTTAAGTGTTTTAAATATTATATAGTCCAAAATTTTAAATATTACTTATATTATTATCACATTTTTATTATTATTATTATTATTATTATTATTATGTTTTTAGATCTAATATTAGTAGTGTTGATTTTAATATTACAAACCAAAACTATATCTTATCATGTTAAAATATTACAAATTCTATGGTTATAATTTTAATATTACATTTTGATTACTATTGTGATTTGATTTTAAATATTACAAGTGTTTGTTATTATTTTTTAAACCAAAATCATATTTTATCATGCAAAAATATTATAAGTTATATTGTTATAATTTTAATATGACATTTTGAATTTTATTATTGTGATTAGGTTTTAAATATTACAAGTGTTATATATTATTTTTAAGTTATATTGTTATAATTTTAATATTACATTTCGAATTTTATTATTGTGATTAGGTAAAGTTGTTGTTATTATAATAAAAGGTAAAGTTTTTTTTGGATAATTTAGTCGTTCACAGTTTATACTCTTGCGGGCCAGGAGTTATACAAATGTTTTCAAATTACAATACAAAATAGTAAATAATTATTACAAACATCATTCATCTTCAGCTTCGTCGTCTTCGTAAGTAAAATCTTCATCCTCAATTGATTCACCTTTAGCTTCGTTTTCTTCCGCAATTTCTTGTTCAAGTGTATCTTCGTAATCATCCGGATAATCTTCGAAGATGTCGTCTATGTTCACTTCGTCTCTAAACTCTCTGTCTTGCATCCTTTTATCCGCCGCTGTCCAATCCTTGACTGCCACAAGCACTCCAAGTGCTTTGCCCGTCAATCTTGTTCTCTTAGTCGTGTATTGCAATCTCGATTGGCTGAAAGTACACTCACTTGCAACTGTAGACATAGGTATTGCATAAACCTCTTTAACAATCCTGCAAAGAATATGAAACTCTTCAATTTTGGTACCCCACCATCTTATGATATATTCAATACCTTTGTTTGGAAAATTCGTAAAATCAAACCTAGTGCTCAAATATCTAGACAACTCATTATCAGATTGAGGGGTTTCTGTAAATTCATTGCTTCGTAACTGATGAGTCCGAATTCTGCTTACTCCCCGGACAGGGACAGATCGGTCCAAGGCCTCCGGACCGGACAGACCACTTCGAACACTTAGCCCATTGGACTGTTCGAACTATGACAAAAGTACTAAAAAACCTAAACACTTCTTGACTAAGCTGCTTGCTCTCCTACTAAGAGCTCATGGGTCCTTGAACATGACCCGGGTCCATTAAACATGACCCGAAAACCCATAAAGCCCAAATGCAAGGGTATAAATACCCAACCACCTGCATTAAATGTGGGTAATGAAAATTAAATACAACCAGGTTGCTTAATTCTCCCTCTACTTTCTACTCTAAACATTAAACACCCATATACTTCTACAAAACTTCGAACAAATTACCAATTTACCCTCAGACGATAATTAACCTCACCAAATTGGCGACCACAGTGGGAGGAGAAGGTGCCTGAATCAAGCATTCAAAACCAGCAAGAAAAGTCAGTCTGAATGAATCCGGACACCCCAGAAGTACCACCAACTCTGCTCGAAGTGGTGGGTGAGAACAATGAATACACTATCGAAGAGCGCGATAGGCTGAAGGGTGAAATAGAAGCTTTGAGGGCAGAAAAGGCTAAGATGGGCATGAAAGAAAAGTCCAAAGCATCATTTGCTCATCACACCGATAACCCTAGAGAGCATGAGCCTTCAAAGACTCATGTGAGTACCAAAAAGACTCATGCCAGCTCCAAAAAGTCTCACCGGTCTAAACCAATAGAGAGTTCTGACTCAGGCTCAGAATCTTCTGATAGCTCTTCGGATGATGAGGGAGTTGAAGAATCCTTATCCTCTAGCAGCGACGAGGGTCGAACTAAAAAGAAGAAAAAGCAGATAAAAAAATATTCAAGAAAAAGGGATAGACATGGAAAGATTAAGAAGAATATCAGCAAAGGGTCATCTCACAGCCGGAGGCATGTAGACCGGATGCTGATGGATCCTTTCGCTTTCCACGATGAACCAAGTATCTTTGCAACTCCTAATGAGGATACTGTGTTCAGTCGTGGCAGAAACTGGAGGCAATCTCCATTATCTTCCAAAATTATGTCCGGCAACCTCCCTAAGAGGTTTGACAGCACCAAAATGGAAAAGTACGATGGTAGTACTGATCCGGACAACCATTTGGAACAATTTAAAAACTTCATGATGAATTTTGATGACGATGATAAGCTGCTTTGCAGATCATTCTCCCAATCATTTACGGGGAGTGCTCTAAAATAGTATAACAGCCTACCACAGGGTTGTATCAAGAATTTCGATACTTTTTGGGTGGCCTTTCGAAGGCAGTTTGTTGGGAGTAAAGAACTAAAGGGCAATGGGGACACAATAATCCATTGTGCCCAGGAACCAAATGAGTCATTAAAAGAATATATAAGTCGTTTTGTGAACACCAAGAATGGGTTGCCTGATTGCTCCGAACAAGTGGCAATAGCATCCCTGAGACAGGGCTTGAACCCTGGCAATTTGGCTGATTCAGTGACCAGAAAGAAGGCCATGACTTGGGGAGGGTTGCTGAATCAGGTTGGAAAACAAATTAACGTTGATGAAACGAAGAAAACCAAGGTGCACAGGCAGGTGAGGTCTACCCCGGTGGCACCAAATCCCAATCAAAATCAGTCCGGGAACAAAGCAAGAGAGACCGGACAGGGGCATGGTAGGGCAAAAGCTCAGTCTCAGCCAGCTGCTCCTGCTCAGAGTCAGCAATCCAGAAACAAGAGAGGCCCTTGGGTTCAACCGGAGTGGTTCGCGGAATTGAAAGAAAAAGTGGCCACTATTTATGATAAAACAAAGGAAGAAGTGCACTATAGAAGACCGGCCACACTGCAATCTCCTAAAGAACATCGCAATAACTCTTTCTGCCAATATCACAATGATATTGGCCATACCACTGATGATTGTATAGCTTTGAAGCAAGAAGTTCAGAACTTGATTGAAAGGGGAAAGCTGGGGGCTTATGTCAAAAGAAGAGGAGGTAACAGGCCTGACAATACTCACCGGGTTGGTCCAAGTAATGCTGCTCCGGAGGGAGCCATGGTTATAATTGAGAGGTTTGATGTGGAATCTGAATACTTGGATCCTGATCCAACTCAAAACAGAGTGGGTACAATTGAGGAAGGTTCTAGGACAGTCTCCGGGCTCATTAAGTTTTTTGAGTCACTTACAATTTTCGGAGGGGATACTATGACAGCTCCTACTGCTTCTTCGAGGAAGAGGCACGTTCATACTTTAGCCACCCAGCTAGAAGAAGGCATGACTTCCTATCAGTCACAAAATCCATTCCCCTTCATTGTTTTTGATGAAGATGATTTAAGAGATATAGCTGGCCCTCATGAAGATGTTGTTGTCATAGGAGCATCCATTGGGGGCAATGACATAAGAAGAATTTTGGTGGATACGGGAAGCTCAGCCAATATCCTATTCTTAAATACATACAAGAGAATGAAAAATCCAGCTGTAATTCAGGGTTCGGACAAATCAATTGTGGGCTTTACCGGCAGCTCAGCAGATGTGATCGGAGAGTTCGAAGAAGAAGTTCTATTTGGCAAGGGCCCTTTCAAGAAAATGGTCAGTATACTTTTTATTGTGGTGGATTGTCCCACTTGCTATAATGCTATTCTAGGGAGGTCTTGGCTCTCCAGGATGCATGCAGTGGCTTCGACAGTCCACCAGTGCTTGAAATATGCTGTTCAGGGACGTGTGGGAGTTGTCCGGAGCAGTCAAAAGGTTGCAAGAGAATGTTACGCTACAACCCTGGCTCCTCGGACGTTGGGGGCAGTTCGTATCAACGAGCAATAACAAATTGAGGGGCTTTCTGGGGGTGAGGGTGAAATTGATGACCCCAGAGAGACCCCTGGAGTGTTAATACCGGTCGAAGAGGTAGAGACACATTGTTTAGAAGAAGGAAAAAGTGTCAAGATAGGGTCCAAAATGTCACCCGGTCTGAAAAGCGAAATGTTAAAGTTTTTGAAGAACCATCAGCACGTTTTTGCTTGGTGCAATGCTGATGTTACTGGGGTTCCAGCAGATGTGATATCACATCACCTATCCGTCCGGAAACACGTAGCACCAGTGGTTCAAAAGAGAAGGACTTTTTCCAAGGAAAAGGCTGATGTCATTGTACAAGAGGTTGACAGGCTCACAAAGATGGGGCATATAAAAGAGTCTCAATATCCTTTGTGGACTGCCAATCTGGTCCTGGTAAAAAAGAAAAATGGCAAATTGCGCATGTGCATTGACTTCACAGATCTCAATAGAGCTTGCCCAAAAGATTTGTATCCAGTCCCCCGGATTGATCAGCTAGTAGACTCCACCTCTGGGAACAAGCTGCTATCCTTTATGGATGCCTTCTCCGGATACAATCAGATCCAAGTAGATCCAAAGGATCAAGAGCATACCACATTTGTTACTGACAGGGGTCTTCATTGCTACAAAGTAATGCCATTTTGGTTGAAAAATGCTGGGGCTACTTATCAGAGATTGGTGAATAAAGCTTTTGCTGATCAAATTGGAAGAAATATGGAAGTATACATCGATGACATGATGGTGAAGAGTGTGGATGAGCAATTGCATTTGGTAGACCTCCAAGAAACTTTTGCCAACTTGGTAAAAGTGAATTTGAAGTTAAACCCAGAAAAATGTATATTCGGAGTGCAGTCCGGGAAGTTTCTAGGCTATATTATAAGTGAGCATGGGATACAGCCCGATCCGGACCAGCTTAATGCTCTATTCCAAATGGAGCCTCCTCGAAATATTAAATAAGTACAGCAACTTACGGGGAGATTAGCGGCTTTAAACAGATTTATCTCAAGGTCTTCGGACAGGTGCGCCCCGTTCTTTCAAACCTTGAAGGGTGTGAAGGGATTCGATTGGACCTCACAGTATGATGAGGCTTTCAATGAGATCAAGAAGCACATGTCCTCCCCCAAAACTTTGTTTAAACCAGTTGATGGGGAGATACTCTTCGTATATTTGGCAGTTTCAAGTTGTGCCATCAGTGCTGTGTTGGTAAGAGAAGTGGATAGTTATCCCCATCCGGTGTACTATATTAGCAAAAGTTTGATAGATGCAGAAAGGCGTTACTTGAAACTCGAAAAGTTAGCATTAGCCCTGGTAATAGCTGCAAGAAAAATGAGGCCTTATTTCCAGGCTCATCCTATCATCGTCCGGACTTCTTTTCCCTTGAAGAATGTCCTCCAAAAGGCAGACATTTCAAGCAGGATGACTAAATGGTCAGTAGAATTGGGGGATTTCGACATAGATTTTGCTCCTCGAACAGCAGTCAAGGCCCAAGCTGTGGCTAATTTTTTGGTTGAATTTCGCTCCGACAGAGATTCAGAGCATACTACTAACATAAAAGATAAAAAGGTATGGGTCATCCGGACGGATGGTGGATCTAGCACCATGGGATGTGGTGCAGGGGTGTGTTTGACTTCTCCATATGGTGACAAAATGTACCAAGCTATATGTTTTGCTTTCAGGGCTTCCAATAATGAGTCTGAGTACGAAGCGGCTATAGCTGGATTAAAGTTAGCCTACATTTGTGGGGCTAAGAGGGTCAGGCTACTGAGTGACTCTCAACTTCTTATTCACCATGCCCAAGGTCAATCTGAGGCTAAAAAGGAGCAGCTTGTGAAATATTTACGCCTTCTTAAAAATGAAGCATTCAAGTTTAAAAGTATTAGTTATGAGCATATACCCCGGACAGAAAATGATTTAGCAGACTCATTGGCAACCATAGCATACACGGAGTCATATCCATGGATCCATGTGCTGGAAAGGCCCTCCATTCAACTAAATATGGGTAAAGAAGAGGAAATTTTTGAAGTACAGGTGAAACAACCTCAGGACTGGAGGTTTCCTCTCCTGCAATACCTCTCCGATGGTATCGTGCCTATGGATAAATCACTGGCAAGAACATTGAAACACAAGGCTCGTGGTTTTATCATATTGAGAGACGTTTTGTATAAAAAGTCTTACAGTAAACCTCTTATGCGCTATTTGGGGGATGATGAGTCTCAAGTAGTCCTCTCTGAATCGTATGATGGTGAGGGATCACCTCATTGTGGATTCAGGGCTTTAACAAGGAGAGTTTTACTGGCCGGTTACTATTAGGCATCTATCATGAAAGATGCTAAGGAACTGGTAAGAAGGTGTGACCCATGCCAGAGGTACAGCAATGAAATTCATGTCCCAGCCATTCCTTTAGAGTCAATTTCTGAGCCTATACCTTTTGCTCGATGGAGGTTGGATTTAGTAGGGCCTCTCCCTATGGCATCCGGAGGGCGCAGAACTATAATTGTTGCTATAGATTACTTTTCGAAGTGGATTGAAGCAGCCCCTCTAGCAGGAACAACGTCAAAAGCTGTCATAAAATTCATTCTATCCAACATCTGTTGCAGATTTGGTGTCCCACGAAAGATAACAACAGACAATGGGCCACAGTTCGACAATAAGAAAATGGAAAGCTTCTGTGCCTCAAGGGGTATACAACATTGTTTATCTTCACCTTTCCACCCACAAGCAAATGGACAAGTTGAAGTGGCTAACATAACTATACTGTCCGGTTTGAAGAAGAATTTGGAAGGGGCTGCTGGGAAGTGGCCTAGTTATTTACAAGAGGTCTTGTGGGCCTACCGGACAACACCTGGAGCTGCAACACAGGAGTCACCCTTTGTTTTGGTCTATGGGATGGATGCAGTAGCTCCCATGGAAGCAACTCTCCCATCGTTTCGTGTTCACAACTTCTCCGCATGCGCTAACGAAGTGGCAATCAGAGGTCAGCTCGATCTGGTAGAAGAAAGACGAGTTAAAGCTCACCTTAGAGTTGCACACTATCAGGGTTTGATAAGAAGCAAATTTGCTTCCAGAGTTAAAAGAAGAGATTTCCAACCGGGGGACAAGGTATTGAGGAAAGTCTTCTTACACACTAAACAAAAACTGTTTGGAAAATTGGCTCCGACTTGGGAAGGACCTTATATGGTTGTTGAAAGGCTTAAACCTGGAACATATTGGCTAGAAGACAAGGATGGAAGAGTTCTGACCCACCCTTGGAATATCGAACATCTCCGGATGTACTTGGAGTAGTATTTGTGTAAATATTTACTTGTTTAAACATCCATGTAAATATTTTGGGGCATACTCTTTCCTCCCTGGTGGCACGGGGAGGTTTTAATGAGGTGTCCGGGTTCTAAATAAAATTTGATGCCTTCTTAAAAAATTTCTGAAGTGTTTTAATTTTGTCCCTTGTCACAACATCCAGATTGAAATAAAAGAGTGATGACCACTTAAACATTCGTCATCGGAGAATTTAAACACTCTCACTATGAAATAACTAAGGGTTATTTAAACTCTAGCCATCAAAATTGGAACAGACTATGAAAAAATGTGAGAATTGTGCAAAACAAAGATATTCATTAAAACAACTTAAGTGCCTTGGCCTTCCAAGGACTTTCAAATCGTCAAAACAGAGTGAAGGATCTATCCGGTCAAATACCGGACACATTAACAAAAAAGAGTGCCTTGGCTTTCCAAGGACTTTAGTTTAGATAACATGAAAAGTAAAAAGTAATTCGTAAATTAAGGTTAAGCCTTGGAAGATGGCTCAGCTTCATCTGTCTTCTTCTTCCCCTTGGGATCATCTTTCTCTTCGTCTGGGCTCTCCCCGGTGTTTTCTTCGTCATCCGATGAGGAGGCACTGGAGAAACCAAACCTGTCACCTTCGGCCATTGTATGATATGGGAGGTCATCAGACTCTACGTGAAGCCATAAATCCCCTAGGTTCCTCTTCGGAAACTTCTCATGGAAGAGCAAAACCATGTCAGACCTCACCTTGGCATACATTTCCTCTTGGGTGTCGATCATGTTGTTGGCATAAACGTCGATCTTGGCTTGAGTTTTGGCCTCCTGCTCCCTTAGCAAAGTAGCTTTCTCCTCGGCAGCCTTGGACACTGAATTCTCAAGAGCAATCTTGTCACTGGTTAAGTTGGTGATGATTTGGTCCTTGGCCTTGGTCTCCCGTCTTGAAGTGGCAAGATCTTTCTCCAATCCAGACAGCTTCTCCCGGAGCTCTGTGATAGTGTTCTCCAGTGTGGTGACTTTTGTGGTACTCACCTCCTGGTTTCTCTTCAGCTCTTCGTTTTCTTCCTTTAAAATGGCAGCATTCGAAGTAGCAGTAAGAAGATCGTCGGACATCTTCTCTTTGCTAGACTTAAGGTCTTTGATGATGTCTGCCTGATTTCGAACTTGCTTTTCCAACGCAAGCACCGATTGAACATTGCTTAACAAAGAGTAAGCTATAGCATCCTTATCACTTGAAACAGTAAAGGTCTTACCATTAAAAGTGACTAAGTTTGAAGTGCTCGGAGGGAGATAAGGCCCGGCGAAATCATCTCTGGGAAGATTCATGAAGTACTCACCAAGCCCACCAAGACCAGTGATGTCCACACCGTCAATGCTAAGATCTCCCAGTTCAACCTCATCGGTTTGGAAGTCACCAGGTATCTCTTATGCTTGTGTTGGGTCAGAGGGGTCAACTTGGGGAGGAGGCTCTGAAGTCCGGAGAGAAATCTCGTCACCCTTAGAGGTCTTTTTCTTCTTGGCCTCCCTGTCTTTGCTTTCACCTCCCCGTTTACGATCTCTTTTGGAAGCCCTTGGAGGGTTTGGGGAGTGCACTTTTTGCCTTTCAGTCTCCTGCTCCACCATTTCCAAGAGAACAACATCAATTTGACTGGGGACTGGCCCCTCCGGATGTATTGAAGCATCCTCCTCCACCTCTCCAGGGTTAGCTTCACCAACCACTTTCTTGCCTTTATTTTTGCCTTTTATCTTGCTCGGGGCTTTGTCCCGGCCTGGCAAGTAGAGTGTCCCATCTGGCTCATGCGTCCTTTTGAGCACAACATTCGGAGGAGGCTGAGTGGTGAGCTCCTCCCAAGTTAAGTCTCTCCGACCTGTGGTGTTCCACAAATGAGACCTTGCCAAGTTGCCTCCAGTAAAAGCAGCATGGAACCGGTTCCCCCACTTCTCAGCAGTCCAAGCATTGATTTTGGTGTAAGTAGCCTGCCCGGTTTTCAAGTGGTCACTGAAGTCCTTGGGCAGTTCTGCTAAGACAAAAATAAAACAAATTAATTTAAACTAACTTTAAAAAAAAGATAAAAGTGTAAAGCATGAGACTTACGGCCACTCCTCCACCTGCTTGTGAGAAGACTCGGGTTGACACCAGACTTAAGTTTCTGCCCATTCTCCCATGCACCACTTACGAACAGGAACTGGGTCTTCCAATTCCTCTCCGACTCTAGCAAGTCATCCACAGCTTTGAAGTTATCCCCCATATTGAAATGGTAGAAGGGGATGTGATGGTTTCTGCAGAGACTGGCCACAGCAGCAAACTCCTCCATTGGTAGAGGGATCCCGGAGAGCCTTGAAGCCATAATGCTAGCCATGAGGGTGTACTAGGCATTGGGGCTCAGCTGGCTCGGACAGAGCTTTATCAGATGGAAGTATCTGACAATTTCTGGGTCTAGAGGGAATCTAAGTCCCCAATTGAACAGCTCCGTGAAGATGACAATTTCGCTTAATTTGCAGTCCATAGGAGTCTCTCGGTGTATGGGGATCCTGATCTTCACGTTCTCCAGTATACCCCACTTCGTACGCATCCGGCCCAGTTCAGCTGTGTGGATGAATGCGTAGTTAATCTTTTGCAGGGCGAGGAGGTACTTGATATTAACCTTGTGAAAACAAGGCCCCACCCTTCCTTCGAGACTCTCCGGCAGATCCGGATGCCTCAAGCACAAATTCTTTTTGCCTTTGTCTTTTTTGGCAACAACAGCACTACTGGACTGACCAGAGGGCTCAGACTCAAATAGAGCCTCTTCGACAGAGTCCTCCATTACTTCCTCCATGAGTATTGAGGGGTTTTCAGCAGCTGTGGTAAGGGGAAGGTTCAGAATTGGCTCAGCGGCTTCCAGACTGTTGAGTTCCAGTATTTTCTTGGTTCTTGGCCTCCGGTTGGGGCTCTGATACAGATGTGTCCCTCCGGGGACTTGAACTAATGCCTTCTGGACCGGACAGCCTGTCCTTGGGAACTTTAATGGGCACTTCTGACCCTATACCACTGTGTTTGGCACCCGATTTTGAGGGGGTTCCCTTGGAAGCTTGGCCCTTAACTAACCGGCCTTTTCTCCGGTCAACTAGTTTTTGAGGGGAATGTTCAGTGTCTGACCCCATAGCTATGAAGGGGGAGAGTTTTTTGAAACTGGTTACAGTAACACCTGGCTCAACCACAGGTTCCGATTCTTGAACCGAAGAACCTGAGATAATGGGGGAGAGATTGGTTTGAAATAACCTTTTCGGCTTGATGCCTTTAGAGGAAGAAGAGCCTTGATCTGACTCTATGGCTGAAGTTACTGGTCTGTTGATGGGCGAAACGGGTAGTCCTGCTGCGATGCGTCTTTCCCTTTCGACCTTTTGCACCTTTTCTAATTCAGAGAGGTTGAGCCACCCACCTTTGATCAGAGCGTTCCTCGCTGTAAACATAAACAATATGGGCAAAGTTTTTCTTTGGAGAGAAAAAGCTTTAAGAAGTTGAAGAGTAAATATGAGAGAGATGGTAAAACAGTAGAAAGTGTTTTAATTTATAGTAAATCTGAAAAAGGAGTTTGATTCCTAGGAGAATTCGAAAAGATTGGTAATGATTAAAGACGGCGCTGATGTCACCAACTTTAATAAAGAGGTTGCTTTTCGAAGAAGGTGGGTTCGAAATTCAAGGTGAAAAAATGGCTGAAGCAACCAACCAAAAAGCGACACGTGTCCCATAAACTCTGGCAAAAAACTGTTTGGATTCACGAAGCTTTATCAGTCCGGATAAACTGTTCGAACTATGACAAAAGTACTAAAAAACCTAAACACTTCTTGACTAAGCTGTTTGCTCTCCTACTAAGAGCTCATGGGTCCTTGAACATGACCCGGGTCCATTAAACATGACCCGAAAACCCATAAAGCCCAAATGCAAGGGTATAAATACCCAACCACCTGCATTAAATGTGGGTAATGAAAATTAAATACAACCAGGCTGCTTAATTCTCCCTCTACTTTCTACTCTAAACATTAAACACCCATATACTTCTACAAAACTTCGAACAAATTACCAATTTACCCTCAGACGATAATTAACCTCACGAGTAACATTGCCATTTGAACATAGTTAGTAGAACATCTCCCTCTACCCCTATTGTTACTACTCCTTAGATTTATAGTTGAATTTGATCTATATCTTACAGCATACTTATCATAGATATTATACAAACATTCATATATACCGGTAATATACCCTTTAGGGTCAATTGGTTCCTTCGGTGGTTTAGTTATAGAAAACTGTACAGATCGATAAAATCATTTAACTAGCCATTCAAATTTATCTTTTCGTGAAAAAGGATCTAAAAGGCAAGCAAATGAATAACTATCATGGATTAGATGAAAATACTTTGTGAACTTATATTCCATTTCGGGCACCATGTCTACGCATACATAATTTGATCTAAATTCATTCATATGCATGGCAAGATTAGTAATCGTGAAAAGGTCAAATGAGCATTAGGTTGATTTTGTGAAGAAAATGTTAGAGTGTTTTCTTTAAAAAAATTTAAAAATCTTAACATGTGTGCACAATATTTCCAATGTTCGTTGTCAATTGGTGTTTCAGGATAAGATGCATTATAAAGCGTCATAATCTCTTCTTTAATAACATGCGCACGTGCAAGCATCGTGTAAGTAGAATTCCATCTAGTTTCGACATCTAATATAAGTTTCTTATATTTTTTCCCATTTGAAGTAACAAGTGTTTTAAAAGCTCTTTTTTAGCATCGGATGTCGAGCAAAATAGGATCCCATTTTTTATAGGGGCAATACAATCACCTATAACCTTACGTATTCCGTCTTTCGCAATTAATTGAAGTACGTGGCATAAACATTTGGTGTGAAACAATTTTGGAAAAGGGGGATTGCAATCTTGTATAAGCAATTTTATAGCATTAATATTAGAAGCTGCATTATCCAACAAAATAGACATAATCTTGTTTTTAATGCCATAAACATTCATGCATTCAATCATACTCTCCCTAATTAATTGTGCGTTATGCTTCCCAATTGCTTCAAACCATATAATTCTCCTTTGGAGGACCCATTCGGCATCCATCCAATGAAGGGTAACATATACCATATCAAAATCATTAAAAGTAGCTATGTCACTAGTAATCGAAACATTCCATGGCAAAGTCAGCATAGTTTGAATAATGCCTTTTTTTCTTTTTAAATAATATTTAAAGGCTAGCGATCGTAAAGAGCTACGTGGAATGCGTTTTGCATGTGGGTTTACCCCAGCTTGCATCCAATTTTCGTATCTCCAAGAATCCCCAAAACTAAATGGTTGTAAACTACCGACTGCATAAATCATTGTTTCTTCCCTATACGTATCGTGGTTAAACTCAAAAGGAAGACCTGTTTGAGGGTTCATGCAAACATTATTTGGGTTAGGTTTTGTAGGATCATATACTTGATGTTTCAATAAATGTTTTACCATATTGCTAGTGCCCATATTTCTATTTCCACTTACGTGAAGATAACATTTTTTGCACACGTTACAAATACTAGAATAATCATCTTCTGATGGAGTATAGTGTTTTCAAATCCAAGATGTTTTCTTACGAGATCTCGACCCACCACTAGTACTTCCACCACCACTTTCGTGGGAGGAGAGTGTGTCAACGTGAGGGAAGTCTGTAGAAAATTCATCTATGGTATTGAGATCCACATTAGAGGGTGGGTTTACCCCAGTATTTCTACGTTTTGAATTCATTTTAAAACTAATAACAATTTTTTTGTAAATATGCAATAAAATACTAATGGGAACTAATTAATATTGCAAATAATAAAATCTAAATTTAGACTAATAACAAGATAGAACAACTAAATTTAGACTAATAACAACTAAGAAACAATTTGCGGAAAAACAAAAATCAAACAATTTCGAAAGTAGAAGTAGAATATGTAAAATAAGTAATTATAGTTTTCTAGAATTTTCAAACAAGTAGATAGATTTAGAGAGAAGTAGAGAGTTGTTTGAGAGGTGTGATTATTGAGTTGGGGTCTCCTCTATTTATAGGGGAGACCTAAAAAAAACGAAAAAAATAATAATTTCCGGACCATCCGGACCAATGTCCGGATGGTCCGGACACACGGTCCGGGGCATCCGGACAGAGAATTCGGACCATCCGGATATCAAACCGGATGCTCCGGACCTCAACAGCTAGTTGAATTCAACTAGACGTCACCATTTCGAATGTGCGGACCATCCGAAATCTATTCTATTTTTCACACAACCTCAAATCTATCTCTTCTCCACTACAAATCTATCTCTTCTCCACTACAAATCCATCTCTTATCCACTAAAAATCTATCTCTTCCCCACTACAAACCTATCTCTTCTCTAGTACAAATCTATCTCTTCTCCACTACACTTCTCTAAATTATTTTTATAATTTTCAAACACTATTTTAAATTTCAGGTTTCGCTAAATGTCTTCGAAAAGATCAAAGCAAGCCCGTCAAGGTGGAGGAGCTGAATCAACCTCGAGACGAATGAGAGAGATCGAAGAGTTTCTGTATGAAGAGATGGAGGTAACGGAGAGCGCGACTATCGAACATCGCGGCGAAGGGGAGCTTCACATCCGTAATCCGGAAGGAGGACGAGGTGTAACCAAAATTTGGTCGGGTATGTATTTGGACTACGATGAACTGATCCAAGTAGAGGGTATGCAAAAAAATTTCAAACTTATTGAACCTCCTAATGGCCTAAGTTGGATGACACTAGCTAGATTCAAATGTGATTGGTATCTAAAACTAGTACGCAAGTTTTATGCCACCGCACAATTAATTGAGAATGATCCAAATGGTAGAGATTTAGGAATGAATTGTTTGGTTGATGGTAAACCCTATAGTTTTTTTGAAACTGATTTCGAAGATATTTTTTTCGTTCCAACCCATGATATATATACCGGTAATAAATTACCTTCCATTAGTTATCACCCTTCGAACTGGGGTGCTGATTGGCCTATGTCTTACGAAGAAGCAGTAGAGCTTCTTACTTGTCCTGGTGCGGAAGCTCCGAAAATTAGCGGTAAATTTCGAGCCATGCGGGGTAATTTGGATGCTAATGAAAAATTAGCTTTGAAATTGGTAAATAGTATATTTCTTCCCCCTAGTAACAATGATTCACAACTTTCATATATTCAAACATTTGTTACTGCTTTTATCGTCCGAAATCAGGGAATAATTAGTTTACCTAGCTTGATGATTAGAAATATGGCTACGAGGTGTGGTACGGATAAACTACCTTATGGGATGATAGTGAGTTACTTGCTTGTTTCGAAAGGAGCTGATGTGAGTATGTACACTCCGATGAAGGTGAGGCCGACTAGTGCTATAGGTAGAAACTCTTTGCGTTTGCAGGAAATATACTCTTGGGATGGAGAGTTGATGTCAAAATTGGAGGCATGGAACCACCATAGACCCGAGTTGAATCAGATATGGACTGCATATTTCATATTTATATTAGGATTGATAAAAATTACATATTTCATATTTGCATTTGTTTTTTTATATTTTTTTAATAATATTAATATTAATTGCATATTAGTTTAAGTATGAATTTTTATAAATATTTAATTCTTACTAAAATTAATTGTATGTTAGTTTAAGGGTGAATTTTTATAAGTATTTAATTCTTACCAAATAAAAAAAATATTTTTTAATAATTAAGTAAAAAAATATTTATAAAAATATTTATTATTTTTGAATGACTTACATTTTATATTTGTCTAAAAAATATTTAATAAATATATTTAACAAAATACAAATATGTACTAAGTTATGAATTATTGTATATCGTTAAAAATATACAATATTTTACAACTACTTTTTTATATATTAGGATTATATTAGAGTTTTTATATTATATCATGAACATATTAATTAATTGTATGTCTTCCTTTAATAGAGTATATTATAAAATTACGGGAATTGCTAAAAGGAAAGTCAAAACTATCGTGTGAAGTCGTTTTTTTCGTTTTACAATATTTACAAAATTGTCATTAGGCTAAAAACCCAAAAATCCTTTGAAATTCAAAAAAACTACGATCCATGCTATTGAGAACTTCAACCTACTCTATGAAGTTGCAAACACAATTTCAAACACCAATTATACTTCATCTTTTTAAAACTACTAAAAATAGAAACTCAACAACCAACAAAACCCATTTTCTCAAAAACTTCAAAACATTTGTAATATGGTCGCGAAAGAGTCGTAACCAGCAGAACATCATAGATGCCGAGGAGGTACATTGCATTTCCATCTCTCATTTTCGATAAAAAAATAGATTTTTGTAAAAAAACCCATTTTTGGTGTTCTTCGCCACTCATTGGCGTGCGCGATAGTGCGTACGCCAACATAATGGAGTAAAACACCATGACCATGTCATTTGTTGGGGTGGACACCTTTTAGCCGCCACACGTGTGGCGTGTGGAGGGTGTTTTATGACATCAGGTGGCGTGGTGATGGTGTTGTACGCCAATACGTTGGTGGAATTGCCTAAATTAATCTGGAATGCGAGTTTAATTGGTTTATCTACTTCTTACATATTGTAGGAGGTGAGCCAATGCGATATTTCGTTTGTTTCGGACTACGCTCACCCTTTCACCACTCACGACGAGTATAGCTTAGACTCGATGACCGAGTGGGTAAAAACTACGGGGAAGTCGTTAGGTTTTTCGATTAACGTAACATCTAAAGAGGTTGGGAAAAAAAGAGAACACCG
The DNA here is from genome assembly GCA_036936605.1 of Limnanthes douglasii subsp. nivea. Classification (NCBI taxonomy): domain Eukaryota; kingdom Viridiplantae; phylum Streptophyta; class Magnoliopsida; order Brassicales; family Limnanthaceae; genus Limnanthes; species Limnanthes douglasii. The sequence continues at coordinate 40,696,737 of JAUPFV010000002.1, forward strand.
CGAGTAGATTATCGGTGTGAGCGATCCGAAAATTTTAAGTCGTCCGTTAAAAAGTGCGACCGTAAGCGTAAGGCTACCGGTAGAAAAAAATAAATTGCTCTTTTCATTTGGTAGGCAATCCAGTAAAAGGAGACGCTAAGTGAGCTCTTAGTATCCTTTCCGGGATGCACAACCACGAACCGATTAAGTATGCACAAGGACATTTGCAATTGTCCAAGTTAAAACGGAAGGAAAAAGAGCTCGTTGATCTTTTGATGGTGAACGGAACAAGTCCGCGACAAATATTTGGTGCTTTAAAGAAGGCCGATCCGGAGAATGCTTCAAATATTCGCTACGTTTACAATCACCGTTAAAGAACGAGGATGGTTGAAAACGGTGGTCGATCCCAAATGCAATGCTTGTTAGTTAAATTACAATTGCACAAGTACGAGTATTGTGTATGGACGGACAATAATGGCTCTAACGTTATAACCGATTTGTTTTTTCGCGCATCCACTTAGTATTGATTTACTACGGACCTTCCCACATTTGCTAATCATGGATATCATGTATAAAGTTATTCGTTACAGGATGCCTTTGTTCAAAATAGTCAGGGTAACATCGACCAACAAAACGTTTTGCACTGGTTTCACATTTATGGTGAGTAAAAAACAAGACACAATGGTCATTAGAATGCTTGGAAACGCTAATGGAGGAGAATGAATGTGAACTGCCTTGTGTTATCGTTACAGACTGTGAACTAGCCTTGATGAATAACATCGACAAAATATTTCCTAGCGCTAGTCATATGTTATGCGAGTTGCATAACAACAAGAATGTTAACGGAAAACAAAATGTTTAAAGACAGAAAAATATTATTCTTTATAAAATTATATTTTCGTAAATTATTGGTTATTTAATAACTTAATTAACTAATATAGGACAATCAACTATTAGTATAAAAATATATCTATCCCATATAAAAATATATTAAATAAATAACTTAAACAAAATTAAAATACTCACAATAAAACAAATCAATATATATATATATATATATATATATATATATATATATATATATTGTAATTTATTAATTCAAAGTATATTTAAGTAAACAAAAGAAATCAATATTTTATAATTTTTAATTTTAAAAGTTATTTGTATTATCAAAAGATAGAAAAGCATAGTTTATTATGAAAAAATTAAAAAAATAAATATCTCTTAACAATAATTAAAATATTCTTTTTTGTATTAATTGTTATATGTTTTTCGAAATTTATTTTATTGATAAAAAAATATTGTTCTTATTTGCTAAGAATCTAATATGCAATTAATAAAATTGTATTAAAAATAAGTTTTTTTATTAATATAATTTTAAAAATATTATATTTTGTATTAATTATTATTTATTTTTGGAAATTTATGTTATTGTTAAAATTATTTTCTTAAATGGAAGAATCTAATGTGCAATTTATAGAAGTCTAATTAAAAATAATTTTTTTATTAATATAAATTTAAAAATAACATACCTCAAATTTGCACTAATTCATCAGAGGGGCCTCAGGTACGGAAAATCATGTGAACAATAATTTTTCTTTTACAAACGCTCAATTAAAAAAGCTAAAGCAATAAAATCTAATTTAAATAGAATGAGATTCACTCATTAGATAAACAGATAAACAAAGAGACACTTACCCGCCCCAAAGGGGTAGCCGAGGTCATGAGTTCGAGTCCCTCTACATACGGTTTCTCGGTTGAGCCTGTCACCTTGTGTGGTTTACCTTTTGGCGTCGGTTTGCAGGCTATCGCGTCAGACTGAGGGTTTACGATGTGCGCATTCATTGCACTCTGAGTAGCGACTGTGGGTTCCCTTCGGAAAAAAAAAGTGACATTTATTTTGTGTAAGGCATTCTTGTGACCAAATGACATGAGTTCGAGTCGCTCTACATACACTTTTTTGGCTGAGCCTATCACCTTTTGTGGTTTACCTTCTTGCGTTGGTTTGCATGCTATTGCGTCAGATTGAGGGTTTACCTTGTCCGCACTCATTGCACTCTGAATAGCGGCTGCAGATTCACTCCAAAAAAAAAACAGACACTTACCTGATAAGAATTTTTGAGTTAATGAATTTGTTTTTATTTTTGTAAAACAAATAAAAAAAATAATCTATAAAACAATAGAAAAAGAAAAGATCATTAGAAGAACCGATATGAATTTAGTTTTTAAAATAAAAAGAAGTAAAATAGCGAATATGAATGTAAAAAAAATCCAGAATATAAACAAAATTACTTTACATAGGCTAAAAGCTGGATGAATTTTGAGAGAATTTGGTAAGAGAAGGAGTGAGAAAGACAGATGCAAAATAACCTTTTTAATTTTTTAATTAATATAATACTAAAAATAACATCTCTCAATTCTTCTTCCAATGAATTTTTCTTCTCACCGAAAATTTCGTGAACAATAAAAAAAATTCTTACAAACTCTTAGTTACAAAAACTAAAGCAATAAAATCTAATTTAAATAGAAGGACGGGAAGGAAACAAAATTAAAACCCACCCATTAGATAAACATCAGACATTTACCTGATAAGATTATTTTGAATTAATGAATAGAAAAAGGAAAGAAGATAAAAAAAAAACCAGTATAAATTTACTTTTTAAAACAAACAACTGAATAAAAGGAAGTAAAAAAGCATATATGAACATAAACAAAATTACTTTGCGGAAAGTTATCTTGCATATGCAGAAACCAATGTTTGATTTATGAAATCTAAATCCGAAACAAAATTTGTAGAAAGAATTTAGTAAGAGAAGGTGTGAGAACGACATTAGATGAAGTTCTATTGAGTTCTCGTTAAATAAACAAGTATGCAAAATAGGGAATTGCTAAAAAAAAGTTAAAATTATTCTATAAAGTTGTATATTTTCATTTTTCAGTATTTACAAAATTGCCATTAGACAAAAAAACTTTCAAAACCCTTGAAACTCTATTTAATTACATTTCGTGCCATTATCCATTCTGTGAAGTTGAAAAAACAAAATCCCTTCTAAACTAAATCGAATGGGAGAAACATTTCAACCAAAAAACCAAGACGTTTTACCGTCGAATTGTAAAAATACGACCCTAGATTTGGTTCTAGCGCCAAATTAATGTCATTACATTACATTTCTACCTTTGCTTTTTTTTTTTTGCTGGAAAACTGCTTTTGAGAAGTACATTCCGCAGATGAAAGAACGGATTATTCGGCATCTTTGGAAAAATTATGCTTATTTTTATTCCCTTCTCTCTCTTAGCAAAGTAGGTTCAAGTAAAACTTTTGGCTTGCTACAAGCTTAAACACAAATTAAAATAATCATAAATTACAACGCTATACATGATATGAATGATTCACTGTGTCACAGTACGGTGAAAACCCATAACAGCAGAAAACTGCATGTTGTCGGAATTTAAACAATTTAAATCACAAACCAGACCATCTCTACAAGATTACAAGAAGAAATTAAAGCAGCCACCGAAACCTTTTCCTCATCTCACCAGCAGAACTAAATCGACATAGCCACCACTCAACCAAGATACATCTGAAAAACAAATCCCACACAGATTTCCTTTTGAAACACAAACGGCTCTTCGATAAGATTTCGAATTTGATTTCATAAGAAAAAAAACAACAACGGAAGATGAATAACCAAGATTCGAACAGACAAATCCAATATAAGTGTTGATTTTGGGGTTTTCAAATTAAATTAAAAGCTATTTTTGCAGGTAGCGTGTTCTTCGCCGGTTAATGACGAAGAACACCAGGTTTCCGCCGCGTTTTGGCGTGGGGTGGCTGGTTTCCGTCCGTATTTAGCGAAAACCTGGTGTTCTTCGTCATTAACCGGCGAAGAACACACTACTTGCGTTAATGGCCGAGAAGCGGACATAGATGGAAGGAACACATTTGCTTGGAAACCCATTGGAGTTGTAGTTACGAGAGAGTCTGAAGGCATTGTCTTCAGTTGGAAAAACACTCGGCGAGCTGCTGTTGGTGGCGTCGAGACAGTGACTTAGGTTATGGGCTGTTCGTGGGGCTGCTGCTAATTTAGTGGGCGTAGGTGGCTGCTGGTTAGGGTAAATTAGTGTGGTCGATAGTTTACATTTAATTTAGGGTTAAGTATAGTTAGTTTACATTTAATTTAGGGTTAAGTATAGTTTTCGAAAAAAATCTTTTTAGAGAAAAGGAAGAGAAAATGATATTTTTCTGAAATAATAGTGACTTCACGGAATCATTTTTTTTAAATTATCCAAAAAATTAACTTCACGGAGTAATTTTAATTTTATTTTTTGGACAACTCCGCAGAATAAAAATGGCTATTTTTTAGCAATTCCCCTACAAAATGTACACTCGACAACCTTGAAAACATTATATATACACGTGTTACCACCTTAAAACAGTTGGTAAAAAAACCCCTTTAGTTGCTTATGGGCCTGTAAATATTATAGACTATGTAAATACTATGAACTTTGGGCCGGTTAATAATTTGGTCCATATAAATCATCTAAATCACGAAAGGCTTAACGTTATATATATCAATAGAAGATAAAGCATTATATGAAGGGAGAAAACAGAGACTACTGTTCATAAACATAGTAAAAACCAGTTTTATTTTAGTATATATAATTTTTCAAAATATATATAAATCAAATGGTTAGGTTTTATGTCACTTTTTTTATTCACAAAATATATTTAATATCCTATTATTTTTATAACCTTCACTTAAATCTCGTTCTTTAATGTTCTAATAATTTAAATTTAAAAGTTTTATTTTTTAGAAATTCGATTTTATTTTCATAGATTTGATTGGACTTTTATTTTTTGATAGATTATTGTTTGGAAGTAATGGTTCTAAATTTAGAATTATTTTTATACAAAATGGTTAAGATTTTAAGGAGTTAAAGTTTGAGATTGGATTTTTCAAAAATCGGCATTAGTTATGTAAGTTATGCGATTACGGTAGTGTTTATCATGTATGCCGCATGATAGAGATAATGTATGCCGCGTGATAGAGATAATGTTTTAACGTAAATCAGCATGCGAACACAATTGTAATTTTTGAAAGATTTACGCGAAATTTCAATCTATTGTTGTATAGTTTATGCGATTTGCTGTAGTATCTTCTGTCTGCTTTCGTATATGTTTTGTTAACTCGTTTCTTACATCTTGTGATACTTATACAATGCATATTTAGTTCAAAATATATAGTTTGCTTAAGAATTGATAAATTTGTGTTTTGTCTCTTCAATAAATTAATTTTAACATTAATTTCAACACCCCTCCCACCAACCCCCGTTAAATTCTGTGTACCGATGTTTGCTTAAGAATTGATAAATTTGTTCATTAACTCTCTGAAGTACCGATGTTTGTCCCTTTGAAATTATTTTGTAAAGATATCTGCCACTTTCTCATTTGTGTGGTAATACTTGATCTCGATCTTGTTTTTATCCACAAAACCTCTAACGAAATGATGTTTGATTGCAATGTATATCGTACGACTATGATGAATTGGATTTTTTTATTATGAAAAGTGCAGATTTGTTGACATACATGATCAAAATGGCTTCTTCTTGCATTTTAAAAACATTATTTAAGATGTACTTACATATATTGCTTGTGACGTCTTTAATATCGATGATATATATTATGTTTCAATAGATGATTGTGCTACCATCTTTTGATTCTTTCAAGATTTTCTTTACCTATATTGTTTGCTTCATGTCGTCAACACATCCAGCTTAATAACTGTCAGAAAATCCAATCGACTTTACGTCAATGTTCAACTTCACTTTGGTATTCTTGATAATCCAATTATCCTTATCATACTAGTTAGCTAGATCAACACTACATTTGATTTACCTCATAACAGTTTTTGCAGCTCCGAGATGAATTTGGCTTGTCTTATGAATGAACCTCGACAACAAACTTGTTACATATATCATGTCGGTTCTGATATTTGTTAAGCATATTAATCTTCATACCAAGTTTCTAAATAGAGACGCATCCACTTTTTTGTTTTCGTCTTCTTTGCTTAAATATTTATTCACCGATAATGGAATGCATACTGGATTGCAAAAGTATCGAGAATATATTTTGCATACTTTTTCTTGAAAATAAATACTCCCCTTCTTGATTAATTTCAATTCTTAAAAGATAATGCAACAACCCGAGATCCCTCATCTCATATCTTCCTTCATCTCGGTTTTAAAATTTGAGATAATTCTTTTTTCATTTCCATCATCATTATTCCATCGATACGTGGAGAGATAGTTTGAATTACATATGCCTTGTTTCTTGACTTATACAGTCGTCTCGTTCTTATTTCTTTTCAAAACTTGGTCTTTAAACAAATTACCATTCTCGTTGTACTGTGATTGGGGTGCTTATTTGAGCTCGTATAAACCTTTCGACCAGACACTTTCTTTTCTTCTCACAGTGTCACAAATCTTAAAGGTTGTGTTACATACATCTCTTCTTTCAAAACACCATTCAAATCTTAAAGGTTTCTTTACCTACACATCTCTTAGATTTCTCATTTTCTTTTGGGTTGAGCTCGGTGGCTCTAAACTTGATATTGATATCAGAATAGGTTGTGGGCCAATCATCATGGATATTGGCTCTTCGAGGTCATTTTATTCTTGTTTATTATCAGATTATTAATCACATGATATTAGGATACTTGAGCTCACCTCGACATATGGAGGTTTTTCCACTCTCTTATGTTTCCAATCCAAAGATGATTGTTTATAAAACAATATGTCTCACTAAATCATTATCTTATTTTTCTTCAAATTAAAGTCTATGTTTCTTTTATTTTGAGTTATAACCCATGAATATGCACTTTTTACCCGTCTTATCTAGCTCGTGCCTTTCTTCCTTCAGAACATAAGCATAACAGATGCACCCAAACATTCTTAGATGGTTAACGGGAGGTTTTCTTCCACTTCAAGCTTTAAATGGATTTTTGTCTTTCGCTGTCTATTTCAAACATTTGTTCAACAGATAGACCGGCATGACTATAAATTCAGCCCAGTACAACATATGAAACCTTTTCTCATGAAGTATTGATTTTGAAATATCCTTTATGATTTTATTCTTTCATTCTTTAACTCTATTTTATTATGGAGTGTATCCAACCGTTAACTATATGTCCAAACCAACATCTTCATAAAAAAAAATTCAAACTTTTTTTAGTTATACTCCTCACTTCAGTCACTTCTTAAAACTTCCTTTCATAGTTCGCTTTATATTTTCACATACTATTAAAAAATTGAAAATAGAGAACACGTTTGATTTATGCCTCATAAAGTACACCCATATCATTCTAGAATAATCATCAATAAAGGTTATAAAATATTTGTAACCTCTTTGAGAAATTGATGATATTGGACCGAATATATCACCACGTACTAACTCTAATACTTCTTTAGCTCTCCATACATCTTCTTTTAGAAATATAGCTCGATAAAATTTTCCAAGCGCACATCATTCACATAATTTCCTTAATTCTTGAATTGGTGTAAGTATGTAGACCATGTTCTTATGATAAATGTTCTTCAAGCTTTGGAAATTCAAGGTGATAAAAATATAAATAAATGAAGAATAAAAGTAATTATCTTACATTGGGTAAAAGAATAAATAAATAATATATTAGATGGGTTTGATGTAAAATATAAATATAAAGAACTAGATGTGTAATTTGTAAGAAGTATGTTGATATAAAGTACTAAAGGGGTAGGATATCGACGTAACAAACAATGGTATGTTATTATAATAAACCATTTATAAATAGGTGTACTTTACTTGAAAATGAATAAAACTTGTGATTTTTTACACTTGGGAACTTTCCTTATTCTTTGAAAGATTCTATAGTAGTTTTCTCTGTCTAAAAAAACCATAAACAAATCTTATTAGACATCTTATTCACTCACAAAAAATATTTTGACTCATCATTGACGACCACAATGGGAGGTACGCTTGGTACCCGGATTTAACATCTAAAACTAAAAATACAGATGCTTGAATTAAGGAAGAATCATGGATCTCAAGGGAGAGGTAGTAGAGTCAGGTGTGGGTCGAGGAGGGGCCCAAAGTTATCTGCAAGCGTATGATTAACATGATTGGGTGAACTTAGAATATCGAAGAAACCAGTTATTAGAGTAGATAACTGAGTTGGATGACTAACTTGTGCAGATGGAACACGTGGTTAGGCCATGTAAGGTACGATCCGAGATGCATATAATGAATGAAAGAAGAAATACAGAGGATCGTTCAATGATGTTCATGATACCTTACGATGAAGGGATAATCATTGCGAGGTACATTTTCAAGCTAATCAAGGATGTCATTCTTCTAGAAATGAGAGAAAAGATAAACATTGATATATTCCTTCGGGTACTAATGAATCCCTTTGGTTTGATTTCAATGGGCATTCTCAGAATTTTAGATGAGATGATGATTAAAGGAGAGAAAAAAAGAAGCATTATTCGAAGAAGCATGATAGTCGGCGTCGGGAATATCGAAAGAAGCACAAATCCAAAAACCCAGTTGAATCTATATTTGCGATTGAAAATCCAATCTCTGAATATAATGTGGTTAATCAGTTTACTAGCCCTACAGATCAAGGTTTATACCCACTTGTGGTAGTGGTGTAGGAGGTAGCCAATACAGTCAATGAGTGGATTGGATGACTTCTCTTTTATCAGCTGAGATAAGATCAATATTGCTTCTTAAAAGATTCGACGTCGTTAAAATTGAAAAATTCAATAAAACACAAGTACCACAAGCTATCCCGATGACCACAATGGAATTTTTTTTAAAATTACATGATGAATTTTGATGATGACGACAAGTTATTGTATAGGGAATTCTCATAGAATTTTAGTGGCACATCCTTAAAGTGGTACAATATAATTCTGATAGGATCAATAACTAATTTTATGACATTCTAAACAGCTCTCCGAAGGAAATTCACGGGGTGCAAAGAAATGCGGGCTAATGGGGACACTATAATTGAATGCAAGTAGACAATTGAAGAAAAGTTAAAGAACTGTACTAAACGGTTTGTGTTGACCAAAACTGAATTAGATGATTATCACGAACATGTAGCATGTGATACTTTTAGACAAGGGTTGATCCCTAGAGATTTAGCGAACAAAACTACAAAGAGAAGGGCACTTACTATTGTGGATCTAGTGGCTCAAGTAAGAGAGTAGATTAATGTGGATGAATCAACGAGAGTCTGGATAGGGCCTAGTCTGTCTTGGAGGCATTTAAGTCAAGTAAATGCTCCCACCAATCAAGGTTATTAAGGTAGCACTTCAATTTTTCAAAGACCTTCTCGATTGAAAGTACCAACTAGTTTACCTCATCGGTCTGGACAGTCTCAAGTTTTGACTTCTAATTACTAACAACCCTCTACCAGGTCGAACCAATGGGTGAGACCATATTATTTTACAGAGTTAACCGTAAATGTGGCAACAATTTTTAAAAAAGCTAAAAACATGTTTATTTTTTAAAACCTCCACCTATAACTAGACCTAATGTGGAGCCAAACAAAAATTGTAAAAACCACAACGATATCAGGCAAGACACAATAGATTTTCATAGCTCTAAAAAAATTCATGTTCTGATAAAAAAAGGTAAGATGACAACTTTTGTTAAAGGGCAAGGACGTGGTCGAAAAAATTCCAAACTCTAACCCGAAGGTGCAACAAAATTGTAAATTTATCTTCAAAGCAAGAATAAACTTTTAATAACTGGTCCTACGAATGGAATCAATGTGTCTTCGGAGTATACATATCCCAATTTGGATTGGAGGATGGTGTTAGTTGTTAATGAACCAATGGTACAAGGAATAGTTTGGAGCTTATGTGATTATTTTAAGTCTTTGACAATTTTGGACGAGACAATATGGTTGTAAACACTAATAGTTCTAGAAAATGACACGTGGTGAGTTTAACTACTCAGTTAGAAGGAGGAATCTCCACTCATCTTTATGGAAAGAATGTTATGCCTTTTATCTTGTTCGATAAAGATAATTTAAAGGGTGTAGCTGGTCCTCATGAAGATGTATTAGTGATTGGAGAATAGATAATAGGAAACAAGGTCCGAATGATACTCATTGATCTAGCAGTTCATCCAATGTGTTATTTTTTACTACACATGAAAAGATGCATAATCCTTTTGTAATTCTCCAATCTGAGAAAACAATAGTTGGGATTACCGTGGTAATAACACAAGTTATTAGAGAATTCTAATATAAGGTTTTATTAGGTCGTGGTCCGTTTAACAAAAAAATACGAGTGTTGTTTATGGTAATTGATTGTTCAACGAGCTACAATGCTATCTTGGGAAGATCTTGGCTATAAAAAATGCATGTCGTAGCTTCCACAGTTCAGAAATGCTTGAAGTATGTGATTGAGGATTATATAGGGGTAGTTTAAAGTAGTCAACAAGTGGTTCAGGAGTGTTATGCAAAGCTTTGTACACCAAAAAGGTATAAGTATTGATAGAATGATATAATAACAGTTAAAGAGGCCTCCTTTGTATGTGGAAAATGATAGATGATCCAAGGGAGACACCAGCTTCAATGAGAATGTGAAGGTATATGTCTGACTGTCTAAGGTATGTCATATTCGAGAGGCGCACTATCCGAGAGACAGAAGTGGATTCATTATCTAAGGTATGTCTAAAATAATAGTAGCAGAAATAGATTGATTGTCTAAGGTGTGTCATATTCGAGTGGCGCACTATCCATTATGGATTGTGAATCTTGTTATTGTTCTTGTGAAGAAGAAGAATGGAAAATGGAAGATGTGTATCGACTTTAATATCTCAACCGTGCATGTCCGAAAGATCCATTTCCAATCCCAAGAATAGACCAGCTTGTTGATTCAACATCACGTAATAAGGTTTCCATTCATGGATGCTTTCGCAGTGTATAATCAGATCCAAATGAATCTGATGGATAAAAAAAGTACAACATTTATTACTGATAGAGGAATATATTATTATCGATTTATGCATTTTGGTCTCAAGAATGCTTGATATGCATATCAAATATTATTGAATAAATCTTTTGCCACTCAAATTGAGAGGAATATGGAAGTCTACACAGACGATATGTTGGTAAATAGTATTGCGGATGAAGAACACCTCATGATTTAGATGAAATTTTTTCTAATTTGAGAACTATTCGTTTAAAATTAAACCTTGAGAAATATACCTTCAGAGTTCAATCAGGAAAATTCTTAGGATATACGATAAGTGGAAAAAGGATGGAAGCTAATCCAAACAGTTGAAAGCTTTGATAACTATGAACTTTCTTGGTCACTTAAAGATGTGCAAATTTTGACGGGAAAATTGGTAGATCTGAATTGATTTATATTTAGACTTCAGACAAATGTGCTCCATTTTTCGAAGTGTTGAGATAGGAAAATGATTTTTCCTAGACAACAGAGTGCGATGTAACGTTTTTAAAAATTAGAGAATATTTGTGCTCCTATTTAGTTTATGTCTTATCCATTTTTAGGTGAGCAGTTGTTCTTGTATATCGTCATCTTGAATCTTGATGTAAGTACAGTCTTAGTAAGGAAAGTGTAGGGGTCCCTAACGACCGATATATTATGTGAGCAAAAGTTTCTTGCCTCGGAAAAAAAAATTGAAGCTAGAAAAATTAGTCATCGCTTTGGTTGTAGCAGCTCGGAAAATGCGTCATTATTTCCAAGTTTATTCTATTATAGTATAAACATCTTTTCTGTTGAATAATAGATTATAACGACCAGATGTTTTGGGGAGAATGACAAAGTGGTCTGTATAATTAGGGGATTATGACATTGACTTCACTCCTCGAACAACTATCAAGGCAAGCCTTAACATATTTTTTTCTTCAGATTTCATTCAAAGCGCTATGATGAAGTTGAAACGATATACATGCATTAACGTCAACATAAGAATGGTTTGTTAGTATTATGAAGGTTCAAGTATTTTGGGATTAGAAGCAAAAATGCAGCTAATAAATTCATCTAGGGAGACTATATATCAAACTATACGGTTTGGAGTTAGAGCATCGAACAACGTGGCAGAATACGAGGCGGGATTGGCTGGATTGAGGCTAGAAAATATTTGTGAAGCTAAGAAAATATGTTTGGAAAATAATTCGTAGCTTGTATCGAACCGTATGTCAGGAATATCTGAGGCCAAAATGATTAGCTTATCAAATATTTGTGAGAATTGATGTGGTTGGCAGTCTTGTTTGATAACCTAATGACTGAACATATTAACTGAGGATAAAACATTATTACAGATTCTTTAGGAACCATTTCTTATTCCAAGGGATATATTTGGATTTTACTACATGAAATTCTATCTATCATGATAAAGTCCGAAAAATGTCAATATTCCGAGGAGGTGTTTGTGGTCACCGAGAAAGAACAAAAAGATTGGAGGTTTTATTTAACAGAATTGCTACTTAAAGGAGCATTACATATTGATAAAAAGTTAGCTCAAAAACCGCGGTTTAGGGAGCATGGATTTACAATTCTTCGGGGAGTTTTATATAAGAAATCTATGAGTTGACCATTTTTGAGATGTTTAGGAAAAAAAGAATCTCAAATAATCTTGTCTGAAGTGCATGACGAAGAGGGTTCCACTCATTTTGGCTTCAAAAATTTAACAAGAAGAGTATTGGTGGCATGGTATCATTAACCTACCATAATGAGTCATGCTAAGAATCTAGTTTGCAGCTGTGATAGTTGTCAAAGATTTGTGAATACTATTCATATGCCAGTTGTACCGCTAGATTTAACTTCTAAGGATCTTCCCTTTGATAGATGGGATATATATTTAGTTGAACCGCTACTTATGGCTTCTGGAGGACGGGAAACTGATATTGTTGCGGTGGATTATTTCGAAGTGGGAAAAAACATAACCTTTATCAGGAACAAGAGCTAAAGATATCATCAAGTTTATTTTATCAAATATTTGTTATAGATTTGGGGTGTCTTGGATAATAACCACAAATAATAGAACTCGGTTATCAATAAAGAAATGACATATTTTTGTTCTTTTAGGGGAATCAAACAGTGTTTTCTACACATTTTTATCCACAAGAAAACATCCAAGTAGAGATCACTAATGAAACTATGGTGGATGGCCTTAAGAAATATTTGGAAGACACTACTGAAAAATGACCTAATTATCTTCAAGAAGTGTTATAGACCTATAGAACAACACCTCGATTTGCAACTCAAGAGACTCATTTTTCTCTAGTATATGGGATGGACGAAGTGAGCACAACAAAGTTAAATTTTCAGTCTTATGGAGTACTTAAATATTACGAGGATGATGACAAAGAGGCTAGACGATTAGAACTCGATTTGGTAGAGGAAAAATGATAAGGGAACATTTGTATTCACTAAATTACCAATTTTTTATGAGAAGCCGTTACGCTTCCAAGGTAAGATGAAAAGATTTTAAATTAGGTAATAAAACTTTGAGACATGTACTTTTGCATAATAAATATAAGAGGTTGGGTAAAATAGCTCTAAAGTAAGAAGAACCATATTCACTGGTCGAGAAGGTTAAGCCAGCGACATATCAATTGGAAGATAAAGAGAGGATACCATTACAACACCCTTGGAATATTGAACATTTGCGATTGTATTGTGAGTACTTTATTGAGCATCCATGAGGACATTATTTTTTTATGTGTATACTGACCGTTGGAATACTCTTTCCTTTCCTAGTGGCTCAAGAAAGTTTTAATGAGGTGCTTATACAGCCGAAATTTTAAATACAATCTTTTCAATAAACCAATGTACGGTGACCTATTTATAGAGAAAAAATCAATCTTATAAATGTGACTGATGAGTCCGGATTCTGTCACCACGTTTTATGGGAACCAGACAGGTTCAATTCGGAGAATGTCCACCTTACCGGACACCATCATCCATTGAACTATCCGAACAGAACTAAAGTACTTAAAACCGAATCACTTTTTGACTAAGCTACCTGTTCACTTACTTAGAACTAATGGGTCCTTAAACTCGACCCAAGTCCATTAAACACGACCCGTAAGCCCATGTGGCCCAAATATAAGGGTATAAATACCCAACCACCAACATTAAATGAGGGTAATGAAAATTAAATACAACAAGGCAGCTCGATTCTCCCTCTACTTTCTACCCAAACATTGAATACTCTCAAAACTCCACAAAACTCTAAACAAAAATTACAAACTTACCCTCAGACGAAAATAAACCACACCAAATTGGCGACCACAGTGGGAGCACGACGGTGCTCGAATCTAGCATTTGAAACCATCAGAAAAAATCAGTCCGAATGAATCCGGACGTACCGGAAGTACCACCAGCTTTGCTTGAAGTGGTGGGTGAAAATGATGAATATACCATCGAGGAGCGTGATAGATTAAAGGGCGAGATAGAAGCTCTGAGGGCAAAGAAGGCAAAGATGGGCATAAAAGAGAAGTCAAAGGCATCAGTTGCTTATCATACCGACAACCCTAGAGAGCATGAGCCTTCGAAGACCCATGCGAGTACCAAGAAGACTCATGCTAGCTCCAAAAAGTCTCACCGGTCCAAGCCAGTGGAGAGCTCTGATTCAGACTCAGAATCTTCTGGTAGCTCCTCGGGCGAGGATGGAATTGAAGAGTCCTTATCCTCCAGTAGTGATGAGGGCCGATCTAAAAATAAAAAAAAGTTGGTTAAGAAGTATTCAAGAAAAAGGGATAGACATGGAAAGTTAAAGAGGCATATAGGCAAAGGATCATCTCACAGCCGGAGACACGTAGACCGGATGCTGGTGGATCCTTTTGCATTCCATGATGAACCAGTATATTTGCAACTCCCAATGAGGATACCGTTTTCAGTCGTGGCCGGAATTGGAGACAATCTCCATTGTCTTCCAAGATTCTGTCCGGAAACCTCCCTAAGAGGTTTGATAGTACAAAAATTGAGAAATACGATGGTAGTAAAGATCCGGACAATCACTTGGAACAATTCAAAAACTTCATGATGAATTTCGATAATGACGACAAGCTACTTTGTAGATCATTCTCCCAATCCTTTACTGGGAGTGCTCTAAAGTGGTATAACAGCCTACCACAGGGTTACATCAGAAATTTTGATACCTTTTGGGTGGCCTTCCAGAGGCAATTTGTTGGAAGTAAAGAGTTGAAGGGCAATGGGGACACAATTATCCATTGTGCCCAAGAACCGAACGAATCACTGAAAGAATACATAAGTCGTTTTGTAAACACCAAAAACGGGTTGGCTGATTGCTTTGAGCAAGTAGCAATAGCATCTTTGAGGCATGGCTTAAACCTTGGAAATTTGGCTGATTCAGTGACCTGAAAGAAAGCCATGACTTGGGGAGGTCTACTGAATCAGGTCAGAAAGAAAATTAACATTGATGAAACAAAGAAAACTAGGGTGCACAGGCAGGTGAGGTCTGCCCCGGTTGCACCAAACCCCAACCAAAATCAGTCCGGAAACAAGGCAAGGGAGGCCGGGCAGGGTCATAACAGAGCTAAAGCTCAGTCTCAGCCAGCTGCGCCTGCCCAGAGTCAATAATCTAGAAATAGGAGAGGGCCTTGGGTTCAACCGGAGTGGTTTATTGAGTTAAAATAAAGTGTGGCCACCATTTATGAAAAAACAAAAGAAGAAGTACACTATAGAAGGTCGGCTGCACTACAATCTCCTAGGGAGCATCGTAACAATTCCTTCTGTCAGTACCATAATGATACCGACCATACCACTGAGGATTGTATTGCTTTAAAACAAGAAGTCTAGAATTTAATTGAAAGAGGAAAGCTGGGAGCATATGTTAAAAGACGAGGAGGAAATAGGCCTGATAATGCTCATCGGGCTGGTCCAAACAATGCTGGCACATCCGCTCCGGAGGGAGCTATGGTGATAATCGAAAGATTCGATGTAGAGTCAGAATACCTGGACCCTGATCCAACTCGAAACAGAGTGGGTGCCATTGAGGAACGTTGTAAAACAGTGTCTGGGCTTATTAACTTTTTTGAATCGCTCACAATTTTCGGAGGGGATACCATGACAGCACCAACTGCATCTTCGAGGAAAAGGCATGTTCATACTTTAGCTACCCAGCTGGAAGGAGGCATGACCTCCTATCAATCACAGATTCCATTTCCCTTCATTGTTTTCGATGAGGATGACTTGAGGGATATAGCTGGCCCTCATGAAGATGTTGTTGTCATGGGAGCATCCATTGGGGGCAATGCCATAAGACGAATCTTGGTGGATACTGGGAGTTCAACCAATATCCTCTTTTTAACCTCTTACAAAAAGATGAAGAATCCAGCAGTGATTCAGCGTTCGGACAAGTCAATTGTGGGTTTCACTGGAAGCTCAGCAGATGTGATCGGGGAGTTCGAAGAGGAAGTTTTGTTGGACAAGGGACCTTTTAAAAAGATGGTTAGAATACTTTTTATTGTGGTGGATTGTCCCACTTGTTATAATGCTATTCTAGGGAGATCTTGGCTCTCTAGGATGCATGCAGTGGCCTCAACACTCCACCAATGTTTGAAATATGCTGTTCAAGGACAAGTGGGAGTTGTTCGGACAGCCAAAAGATTGCAAGAGAGTGTTATGCCACAACACTGGCTCCTCGAACGTTGGGAGCAGTTCGTATCAATGAAGAATAGCAGTTTGAGGGGCTTTCTGGGGGCGAGGGTGAAATTGATGACCCCAAAGAGACCCCTGGAGTGTTAATACCGGTTGAAGAAGTTGAAACACATTCTTTGGAAGAGGGAAAAAATGTTAAGATAGGGTCTAAAATGACATCCGAACTAAAGGGTAAGATGTTGAAGTTCTTAAAAGACCATCAGCATGTTTTTGCTTGGTGAAATGCTGATGTTACCGGGGTGCCATCATGTATTATATCACACCACTTATCCATCCAGAGAGACATATCACCTGTGGTATAAAAGAGAAGGGCTTTCTCCAAGGAAAAGGCTGATGTTATTGTTCAAGAAGTTGACAGGCTTACTAAAATGGGGCATATAAAGGAGTCTCAGTATCCTTTATGGACAGCCAATCCGGTCTTGGTGAAAAAGAAAAATGGCAAGTGGCGTATGTGCATTGACTTTACAGATCTCAATATGGCTTGCCCAAAGGATTTATACCTGGTCCCCCGGATTGATTAGCTGGTGGATTCCACTTCTAGGAATAAGCTACTGTCTTTCATGGATGCCTTCTCCGGGTACAATAAGATTCAAGTAGATCTGAAGGATCAGGAGCATACCACATTTGTCACTGATAGGGGTCTTCATTGTTACAAGGTGATGCCATTTGGGTTAAAAAATGTTGGGGCTACTTATCAGAGATTGGTAAATAAAGTCTTTGCTAATCAAATTGGAAGAAACATGGAAGTATACATCGGCGACATGATGGTAAAAAAGTATGGATGAAGAACTACACTTGGCAGATCTCCAAGAAACTTTTGCTAACTTAGTAAAAGTAAATTTGAAACTAAATCTAGAGAAGTGTGTGTTCGGAGTACAGTCCGGGAAATTCATGGGGTATATAATAAGTGAGCAAGGGATACAGCCCGATCCGGACCAGCTTAATGCTTTTATTCCAAATGGAGCCTCCTCGGAATATTAAAAAAGTACAACGGTTGACTGGAGGTTAGCTGTGTTGAATCGATTCATCTCGAGGTCTTCGGACAGATGTGCCCCGTTTTTTCAAACTTTAAAAGGTGCAAAGGGATTTGACTGGACTTCACAGTGTGATGAGGCCTTCAATGAGATTAAGAAATATCTGTCCTCCCCCAAGACTTTATTTAAACCTGTTGATGGAGAGACACTCTTCGTATACTTGGCAGTTTCCAGTTGTGCCATCAGTGCTGTATTGGTAAGGGAGGTGGATAATTACCCCCGTCCAGTGTATTACATCAGCAAGAGCTTGATAGATGCATAAAAACGCTATTTAAAGCTCGAAAAATTAGCATTAGCCCTGGTAATTGCTGCAAGGAATATGAGGCCTTATTTTCAGGCTCATCATATTATCGTCCGGACATCCTATCCCTTGAAAAAACATTCTTCAAAAGGCAGACATTTCAAGTAGAATGACTAAGTGGTCAGTGGAGTTGGGGGACTTTGATATTGATTTCGCCCCCCGGGCAGCGATCAAAGCCCAAGTTGTAGCTGATTTTTTAGTTGAATTCCATTCAGACAGGGATGCAGAGCAAATAACTGATACTAAAGATAAAAAAGTCTGGGTCGTCCGAACTGATGGTGGATCGAGTACCATGGGATGTGGTGCAGGGGTGTGCTTGACCTCTCTGTATGGTGATAAAATGTACGAGGCTATATGTTTTGCTTTTAGGGCTTCTAATAATGAGTCCGAATATGAAGCTGCTATAGCTGGTTTAAAATTGACTTTTATTTGTGGAGCCAAAAGGGTCAAGTTGATGAGTGATTCCCAGCTACTTATCCATCATGCACAAGGTCAATCCGAAGCTAAAAAGGAGCAACTGGTAAGGTACTTACTTCTTCTTAAAAATGAGGCACTTAAGTTCAAGAGTATTGTTTATGAGCACATACTGAATCCTATCCTTGGATCCATGTGCTGGAGTTCCCTTCCATTCAACTCAATATGCGTAAGGAAGAAGAAATATTCGATATACAGATGGGACCACCCCAAGATTGGAGGTTTCCTCTCCTTCAATATCTCTCCGGTGGCATCTTGCCTCCGGATAAGTCAATAGCAAGAAAAGTGAAGTGCAAGGCTCGTGGTTTTATCATACTAAGAGATGTTCTTTATAAGAAGTCTTACAGTAAACCCCTCTTACGATGTTTGGGGGTTGATGAATCTCAAATAGTCCTCTCCGAATTACATGATGGTGAGGGATCAGCTCACTGTGGATACATGGCTCTAACAAGGAGAGTTTTGTTGGCTGGGTATTATTGGCCTTCCATAATGCAAGATGCTAAGGAGCTGGTGAGGAGGTGTGACCCATGCCAGAGATATAGCAATGAAATTCATGTCCCAGCCATCCCTTTAGAGACAATTTCTGAGCCTATACCTTTTGCTCGATGAGGGTTGGATTTGGTGGGACCTCTACCTATGGCATCCGGAGGACGCAGGACAATAATTGTTACTATTTATTATTTTTCGAAGTGGATCGAAGCAGCCCCACTGGCAGGTACAACATCAAAAGCTGTCATAAAATTCATTTTATCCAATATCTGTTGCAGATTTGGAATTCCACAGAAGATAACAACAGACAATTGGCCACAGTTCGACAACAAGGAAATGGAGAGTTTTTGTGCCTCTAGAGGTATACAACATTGTTTCTCTTCACCTTTCCACCCACAAGCGAATGGTCAGGTTGAAGTGGCTAACAGAACTATACTGTCCGGTTTGAAGAAAAATTTAGAAGGGGCTGCTGGAAAATAGCCTAGTTATTTGCAAGAGGTTTTGTGGGCCTATCAGACTACACCTGGGGCATCAACACAAGAGTCACCTTTTGCCTTAGTCTATGGGATGGATGCCATAGCCCCTATAGAAGCAACTCTCCCTTCTTTTTGAGTTCATAATTTCTCCGAACACGCTAATGAAGTGGCAATCAGAGGTCAGCTTGATTTAATAGAAGAAAGAAGACTTAAGGCTCACCTTAGAGCTGCACACTATCAGGGTCTGATGAGAAGTAGGTTTGCTTCCAGAGTTAAAAGAAGAGATTTTCAGGCAGGGGATATGGTATTAAGGAAAGTCTTCTTACACACTAAAGAGAAGCTGCTCGACAAGCTATCCCCAACTTGGGAAGGACCCTATATGGTCATTGAAAGGCTTAAACCTGGGACATACTAGCTAGAAAACAAGGATGGCAGGGTTTTGAATCACCCTTGGAATATTGAGCACCTCCGGATGTACTTGGAGTAGAAACTATGTAAATATTTACTTGTTTAAAAATCCATGTAAATATTTGGGGGCATACTCTTTCCTACCCTGGTGGCGCGGGGAGGTTTTAATGAGGTGTCCGGGCTCTTTTATAAAATTTGATGCCTTCTTAAAAATTCGGAGTGTTTTTACTATGTTTCTTGTCAAATTTTCGTTTAGACACACAAGGTGTGATGACTACTTAAACATTTGTCATCGGAGAATTTAAACACTCTCACTTTAAGATGTTTATGAAATAACTAAGGGCTGTTTAAATATTAGCCACCAAGATTGAAAAACTATGAAAGAATGCAAGAATTATGTAAAATAAACATACTCATTAAAACCACCGAAGTGCCTTGGCCATCCAAGGACTTTAAATTGTTAATCAAAGCAAAACGATCTGTCCGATCAAACACCGGACACGGTTATAAAAATGCCTTGGCCTTCCAAGGACTTTAGTTCAATCAAAACAAAAGGTAAAAGATAATTGATATTCTAAGACTGAGCTTTTGAAGACGGCTCAGCCTCACTTGTTTTCTTCTTCTTGGGGTCATCATTATCCTCACCTGGACTCTCTCCGGTGTTCTCTTCTTCATCGAATGAGGATGCACTGGAGAAGTCAAACCTGTCACCCTCAGCCATTGTATGAAAAGGAAGGTCTGGATACTTTACAAAAGTCAATAAGTCTCCCAGATTCCTCTTCGGAAACTTCTCGTGAAAAAGCAAGACCATGTCCGACTTCACCTTGGCATACATCTCTTCCTGACTGTCTATCACATTATTGGCATAAGCATCAATCTTGGCCTGAATTTTGGCCTCTTGCTCCCTTAGAAGATCAGCTTTCTCCTCTGCATCCTTGGACACCGAGTCCTCGAGTGCGATCTTGTCATTTGTCAGAGTATGAATGACTTGGTCATTGGCCTTCACCTCCTCTTTTGAAGAGGAGAGATATTTCTATAACCCGGACAGCTTTTCCCGGAGGTCTTTGACAATGTCTTCTAAGGTGGCAACCTTTGTGGTCCAACCCTCCTGGCTCTTCGTTAACTCCTCGTTTTCTCTCTTCAAAACATCAGCATTTTGGGTGGCAATGAGGAGGTCGTTGGATAGCTTCTCTTTGTCAGAATTAAGGGCAGTAATGATAGCTGACTGACCTCGCACTTGCTTCTCCGGGACCAACACTGGCTGAACAATACTCAGTATAGAGTGAGTTATAATATCTCTTTCACTTGAAACGGTGAAAGATTTACCATTGAAGGTGACGGTGTTCGAAGTTCTTGGAGGGAGGTAGGGCCCAGCAAAGTCATCTCTGGGGAGGTTTTCAAAGTAGTCACCAAGCCCCTCAAGCCCTGTAAGGTTGACACCATCAATACTAAGGTCTCCTCCTCCAACCTCATCAGTTCGAAAGTCACCAGGGATCTCTTCTGCTCTTGTTGGATCAATAGGGTCAACAGGAGGGAGAGGCTCCGGAGGCCGGAGAGAAAGTTCATCACCCCTGAAGGTTTTTTTCTTCTTGGCCTCCCTATCCTTGCATCCTGCTCCCCGTTTCCGGTCTCTCTTAGGAACCCTTGGGGGTTTTGGAGATCCTGCCTCTTCCCTAGCACTCTAATGCTCTACTACTTCTAGCAGAGCAGCATCAATCTGACTGGGAACTGGCCCCTCTTGGTTTATTGGAGCAATTTCCTCCGTTTCGGTAGGGTTAGCCTCAACCGCACTCTTCTTGCCCTTCCCTTTTTTGCCTTTCATTTTACTTGGGGCCTTGGCTCGACGAGGAAAGTACAGTGACCCGTCCGGTGCGTGTGTTCTTTTAAGGACCACATCCGGAGGGGGTGGAGTGGTAAGTTCTTCCCAGGACAAGTCCCTCCGGCCAGTAGTGTTCCAGAGGTAAGACCTTACGAGATTTCCTCCGGTAAAGGCATTGTGAAAACGATTTCCCCATTTTTCAGCAGCCCAAGTATTGATCTTGGTACAAGTGATCTTCCCGGCCTTTAGGTGATCATTGAAGTCTTTGGGCAGCACTGTTAAAAAGAAGAAGATAGAAACGAGACAAGACAAGTCAGTTAAACAAATTCACTAAAAATAAAAATGAGAATGTAAGGTGGAATTCTTACTATCACTTCGCCATCTGCTGGTGAGGAGACTTAGGTTGATATCAACTTTGATCTTCCTCCCATTCTCCCAGACACCACTCACAAACAAAAAGTGAGTCCTCCAATTTCTCTCCGACTCGAGCAGGTCATCCACTGCTTTATAGTTATCACCCATGTTGAAATGATAGAAGGGAATATGGTGGTTTCTGCAGAGGCTTGCCACAGCTGTGAATTCCTCCATTGGTAGAGGAATTCCGGAGAGCCTGGAGGCCATGATGCAAGCCATAAGAGTGTACCAGGCATTTGGGCTTAGTTGACTTGGACAAAGCTTAATGAGGTGGAAGTACCTGACTATCTCCGGATCTAAGGGAAACCTTAGCCCCCAATTAAAGAGCTCAGTGAAGATAACTATTTCACTACGCTTGCAGTCCATTGGGGTTTCAGGGTCTATTGGGATTCTTATTTTTACGTTCTCTGGAATCCCCCACTTTGTACGCATCCGACCCAATTCGGCTGTATGGATGAAAGCATAAGTAATGTTTTGTAAAGCGAGAAGATACTTAACATTAACCTTGTGGAAACAAGGTCCCACTTTTCCCTCTAGGATCTCTGGCAGATCTGGCTGCGTAAGGCATAGTTTTTCTTTGCCTTTATCCTTCTTGGCAGCACCAGCATCACTAGTTTGTCCGGAGACTTCGGACTTGAACGGAGCCTCTTTGATAGAATCCTCCATCACTTCCTCTATTACCAAGGAGGGGTTTTCAGTTGTTTTTGGGTGAGGGGAGTTAGGAGTTGGTTCAGTCTGACCTCCAGACTGTTGGGCTTTAATGCTTTCCTAAACTCTAGCCTCCGGCTGGGGCTCAGATGTGGTGGTTTCTTTTCGGAGGCTTGAGCTAGAGGCCTCCGGTCCGGACAGCTTGTCCTTAGGAACTTTTATGGGTGCCTCTGGCCCCGTGTTGCTGTCTTTGGCCCCTGATTTTAAAGGTGTGCCTTTTGAAGCCTGCCCTTTTACCAGGCGACCTCTTCTCCGATCAACCAGTTTATTGGGAGAGACATCTGCATCCGATCCCATCGCGATAAATGGGGAAGGCTTCTTGAAACTAGTAACTGTCTGTCCTGGTTCAACAGTGGGCTCCGATTTCTGAACCGAAGAGCCTGAGACAATAGGAGAAAGGTTGGATTGAAACAATCTCCTCGGTTTAACACTTCTGGTTGAAGAAGAGCCCTGGTCAGGCTCTGTGTTTGGGATTTCTGGCTTGTCGATGGGGGAAGCAGGTAGGCCTGCAGCAATGCGCCTTTCCCGTTCAACTTTTTGTGCCTTTTCTAGCTCTGATAGATTAAGCCACCTGCCTTTGATTAAAGCGTTCCTAGCTGTGAACATAAACTCACAACCAAAAAGAAGAACTTGTGTTTGAGAGAGAAAGCTCTGAAGTTTAGCAAAGTAAATATGAAGATGATGGTAAAACAGTGAAGAAATGATTAGTTTATAGTAAACCCACAAAAAGGTGTTTTGATACCTAGGAAAATTCGAAAGGATTGCAATGATTAGGGGACGGCGGTGATGTCATCTTCATTAAATGAAGAGGTTACTTTTTGAAGAAGGTGGGAGCGAAATTCTAGGTGAAAAAATGGCTGAAGTAACAAACCAGAGAGAGACACGTGTCCTATGAAATCTGGCAAGAAACCGTTTAGTCTTCAAGAACTTTTTTCAGTCTGGATAAAGCTATAACACTGTTCGAAAGGACCTGTCCATATGTAACTGTCACCAGCAACAGACTGTTTTCTAGGTCTTGTCAAAGGTTTTTGAACACCACCTAAAAAAGGGGCTACTGATGAGTCCGGATTCTGTCACCACGTTTTATGGGAACCAGACAGGGTAAATTCGGAGAATGTCCACCTTACCGGACACCATCATCCATTGAACTATCCGAACAGAACTAAAGTACTTAAAACCTAATCACTTTTTGACTAAGCTTCCTGTTCACTTACTTAGAACTAATGGGTCCTTAAACTCGACCTGAGTCCATTAAACACGACCCATAAGCCCATGTGACCCAAATATAAGGGTATAAATACCCAATCACCAACATTAAATGAGGGTAATGAAAATTAAATACAACCAGGCATCTCGATTCTCCCTCTACTTTCTACCCAAACATTAAATACTCTCAAAACTCCACAAAACTCTAAACAAAAATTATAAACTTACCCTCAGACAAAAATAAATCACACCAGTGACCTTTTTCAACTTCAAATTAAATATTTATTATTACATAAATATAAGAATTTTTTTATAAATTAAACAATGACTGATCACCCTTGAGATAATTTACGAAGATATATTTTTCTAAGTGCCAATATTTGTGGCGATTTTATTTGAAATGCCAATGTGTGTGGCAATATTATTCGAAATGCCACTGTGTGTGGTGATATTATTTGAAGTGCCAATATGTGTGGAAATGTTATTCGAGGTTTCAATCTATGTGGCGATACTATCCGACTATATTTTTTAAGTATTTCGAGGTGTTTGGTATACCAAGACAAGTTATGAAATTTGCACAATAACATAACATTTGATACAAGAACATAAGCAGTGACATATGATGGTCAATTACAAAAAACAAAAACAGTAACATTTGATGGTCACTTACAAAAATTCAAACAGTGACATGTAATGGTCACTTCAAACAAACACAAACAGTGACATGTGATGGTCACTAATAAAAAAACATGAAGATCTAGTCAAACACATAATTTGTACACACAAAATATGATTTATTCTTACTTACCTTCGTTGCCAATGGAAGGTTCACCTGAGCTGCTTTCAGAGCAACTTCCCTTATTTTCGAGTTTTTGCTTCCAGACGAATTTAATTTGTTATTTTAATTGTCTTCAGGTTCTAAGTATCCTGAGTCACTTACAACAGTTTTAAAGGCATGTTAAAGATGATGGTCTTCTGAAACTAAATACTAATAATCTTCCATCTTTACCTTCTGAATATTTTTATGAATCATGGAGATTTTAACTATCTTTTCACGAGTCTTTAGAGCTTTAAGATAGTTATTTTCCATATGTGTTCTCATCCTCAACTTTGAACAACTCTAAGTCTTTCAGGGATTTCTTTTTTCCCTCCTTACTTTCTTCGTACAAAGTATTGATTACTTCGATATTAACATGCTCTTGCTACAATTCTTCTTTGTGCTTGGCAGTCAGGCGTTGCAGTTCTTCTTTGTATTTCGTAGTCAGGTGGTCCTTCATTTGCATAGAAACATTATGTCATTCAGCTTTATCCATTTGAAATACTTGGAATTGATCAATAATACTTTTTTGCGTCACTTTATTCCACCTTTTGTTTTCAGCGACCTGTTTTTTATAACTGATGACATCTCTTGCCATGGCTTCAAACTAATCCTGAACAATTGTAGCTTCCTGGATCATATTGAGAAAAGTAGGTGATTGTTCCTCGGTATGGTACGAAGGAAAAGGTTTTTTTTCAAAAAGAGATGTTTGGGAGGGGTTCATCAAAGTGCATGATGATTGATTTTCTTGAGGGAGTATTATTTGATCTTTGGTAGGATTGATCATCAGTAGGATTCTCAACAATCTTATCCATGTTATCAAAAATATTTAAAAAAATGTTAATTAAATTGTAAAAACATACATGAATACTGGGTCATTCCCTAGAAAGAAAAATTACAGAAAGACATATGAAACTACCGAATACAATAGCTTCCACAAAAATAATGAGATTACGAACAAATGCAGATATTACAGAGATTACAAATGAAATTGAAATACATCGAAATCATGCCAAAACATTAACTCATTGATTCCATCTTTTGAAAAACCCGTGTATCCTAACTTAACTGCAACAGATTCGGAAGAATTACGAAAAGAACCTCAAAGAAAAATTCTTAAGGATTTCATAAATCAAGTCCCAATATGACAAAAAAGACTTTAAAAGAACTGCGACTAAATGTCTAATACAAAACCATATACCAAAGTCCACAAAAAACCAAAGATATATTAGGGTGAACTCCAGCAAAGCGACCAATTCAAAAATATTGGAGCCACCCAAAAACCATATGTGACATACAAAATACTTCTTATACAATAGATGGAGATATGAATGAATAACATATGCCAAGCCGCGAAACAGAAGATGTCTAGACGTCGGAAAAGAGTACTAAAACCCATAAGACTCATACCAAATCTCATAAACTCAAGAACCTAGAGCCAAGACGGGTGCGACTCGAGTCTCTAATAAAGATTAACAAGACAAATGATGAGAGCCACCGAAAGAGGCTACAATGCTCTTTATCAACTTGGCTAAAACCCACCCTACTTTATCTTCGTCAAAATATACTGGATGAGACCAGAAAAACAAAAAAAAAGTAAAGAACCCAGTAGGAACCAACGCTAATGAAAAACAAGTACTAGCGGGTTGGAGAAAGAATATGGAAGGACTGCATCGCCTAAGAGGAGCGATAAGAAGGCACAGAAAGAGCCATTGAACGATATAAAGCATGAGAAAAGCTAACATGAATGAGCCCGAAGAACATATAGAATTAGGAAAAGAGGCGGGGAAGGTGAAGAAAAGAACAGGATATTATGGTTTTTAGAAAGATGATATAGTTTCTCTCTCTAAAAATCCTAGATAACAAGTTGAGAGTTTATCGTTTTAAAAAAATTGGTTTTCATTCTCTTAGAATTGTGGTTCAAAATCATTGAATTGATAGTCTTGATCTCCTTTCATTCCCATCAAACTCAAGTGTTGGATTTGGGGAAAAGATATTAATAACTTGTTCATAAACAACTTCAGTCAAGGTCTTTTGAGGAGCAGGGTTTCTTTTTCTTTGAAGCAATTGATTTTTTTTTTCTTCGAATCTTTAGGGATGAAATTTTTTGTGTCAAGAGTGATAATTTCTACTATATATCTCTTATATTTCTTTAACCTTGGTTTTCTTATTTTCCTTAGATGACTCAGCTTCAACATTCTTCTTTATATTCTTCTTCAGTTTGTGACTTAGGGCCATATTCCGAGCAAGAAGAACAACATGGACATCAGGGGTGGTTAATCTTTTCACCACATCAGCTGTCGAATGAGGCTCCATTAGTTGATCAGCAACTACAACGGAATACAAAGATATTCTCCACAGATTACTTTGAACGAAGTTGATTGTGTCAAAACACTTGTGAAATTCGTTTGACCACTTCATTGTGGCACACTCACTTGGCTTAAAGATAATTTCCTCAATAGAATCAAGATGTATTTGATAGCGCTTCATAATTTATACATAGGACAACCAAAATTAATAAATATAATAAAAAAAACCAGACATGAAGAGGAATGAAACTTACTAGTGCTTTTCCACTTGAGTGACAACCCTTGTGGGTTTTCCATGAAGATCATTTTTTTTCGTTTTCCCAATAACCAGATATGACAAATAATTTTTGCTTCAACGTTTTATTTGCCTCATGGAGGTCATCAATTATATTTGACGTGTTTCTGAGGATGATATAGTAAAATGCAATTACTGGGTTCTTCGACACACCCGTCTTTTCTAATAAACTGCGTCATTGGAAGAGGAATTGTAGCAAGTTTTGAAGCCATAATGCAAAACAGAAGAGTGAACCAAAGGTTGGTACTTGTTTGGCTAAGGCACAGATCTATGATTTTAAAGTTGTCCATAATTTTTTAGATCTAACAGGAACTGAAGACCCTAGATCATAATTTTAGTGTAAGCAACTAACTCATTCTCATCACATGAGATATGAGTCATTTCCTGCAAAAGAAAGTCAAAGATAAATGTTTTCTAGGAAGAGCTGGATTATTTTTGAAGTGCTATATATTCTAATTGATCAAAATATTCATATTACACTTTATTTAATGCAATAAGATATTTATGGATGATGTCTTTTAGGTTCACGCTGAGAGTGACAACAACTTGCGCATGAGATGTGACAACTTATTTGGTATTCTCTTCTTCTTTTTTGCCATAGACTTCTGTTTTACAAAAACATTCTTCTTAGAATTAGGAGTATGTGTGTTGTCAACTACTTAAAATTCTAAATCACTATCAGTTCTCAATTCAGAGTCACATGCTTCCTCGGATGGTTCGACTTGAAGTTAAAAAGAAATATTTAAACTAGCAGGAAGATCTTGATTTTGAGAAAGTACCTTCAAAACAGTGGGAACATCTTAAGGAATCACATACAACCTTTTGCTTATCCCGACTGTTTCCTTCGAGGGATGAGGTTTTGAGTTACCTTGTTGGATAGTGGTACTATTTTTTGCTTTAAGATGTTAGGAGTTGTGTTTTCTTCAATGTGGTTTTGCAAAACAATTGTGGGGGTCATGTCAGAAGGGTTGTTAGAGGAAGATTCGAGATCGGGAGATGATGATTGTTTCTTAGTAGGTGGCCTGGGATCGTAAGTGAATATTTGAACAACTTGAAGGGGTTTATCGGAAAATATCTCAACAACTTCTCTCTCAGCGGATCTTTTTGCGATAGTAAGCTAGTTTGAAACGTTTTTAGACCAAACATAAGTATAAAAGATGGTAGATTGAGAGTGAAACCATATCACACAGAGACATGGGGAAAAAATGCAACGACGATGTTGGAAGAGCTAGTTTAACAGAAAAATTTCTCTCTTTATCTCTAGAATTGATGTGAGTTAGGTGAGTAGTGGTATGGAAATGAATTTATAGGAAATATTGTGAAAATAAGTAATGGGCTTTTTGAGGGGAGTTGTAGCGTCGAGCAAATGCCAATTGGTTAGTATTGATTTGACGTCTAATGGGTACCTAATGATATATGCATGCGTAGCTTGACAAATGTAAGACGTGTTAGAATAAACGATACAAATTTCTACTAGCTCTATTAGTTTCTAAAGTGTTCTTAAAATAAACTTTACCACTTCGAATAAAGTCCAATGAGATCAATGTTTTAAGTACTAGTTCAAACAAAATCCGACGAACTGTGAAATTTTGAATGGTTTTAAGGAGAAGCCTTCTTCGCAAATCTAAGTTATCTAAGAAAAGTATTGTTAGTATCCCTTCTGATTTATTCGCCCTGATAATTGTTTAGAGTGTTTCCGACTAGGAAACTGAAAATGACCCACAAGCAGAAATTTTAGTGCTTCCTCAAATATCTTTGCAAATACTAGGGGGCTAGTGATAAGGATATAAGTATATGAGAATAATAATGATTATTTTATATTGGTTAAAAAAATAAAAAAATAATGTATGATGGGAGTTTGATGTAAAATATAAATATATAGAACTAGATGTGTAATTTGTAAGAAGTATGTTTATGCATAATAAAGTGGGTAGGATATCCACGAAACAAACAATAGTATGTTATTGTAATAAACCACCTATAAATTTGTATACTCTACTTGGAAAGGAATAAGACTTGTTATTTTTTACACTTGACAACTTTATCTCTCTAAATATTCTCTAACCGCTTTCTTTCTCTATATACTTCTTAAGAAAATCGTATTAGAAATCTTGTTCCATGACCAAAATATTTAGACTCGTCACAATGGTCAAAACTTCTATACCATACCCACGAGTCAGCAACCACATCGTGTTAGAGAGCAATATTCCTATAAGAAAAAGTAAAAGGAAAACTTATATTTTTCTTTATCTTTACATTTGTCACTGTGTACTTTGTTTAATTAATAATCTTGCAAGAGAGGTATTCAAAATTAACGACATAACCTTCTTCAAAAAGTTGTCCAACACTTAGGAAATTTTATACTAAGTTTAAAAATAGCAATAAATCTTGGATTTCTTTTCTTCCTTTGTTCCTTTATATAGTAATTGTTTCTTTTCTTTTTACATTAAGTGAGACACCATTCCTTGTCAAACATAAAGCATGTGATATTCAATAAATTATGCTTGCTAATTTTCCATTAAGTTATAGTATTTTTATAGATGGTCTCTTGCACTTGTAAAATTATGGGTTATCTCAAAACCAACAGTCTTTCACGTGGTGACTATTTTTTTCACAAGTTCCACAACATGGTTTTGTGGATACTTTATCGATTTTTCTTTTAAAATTTTATCCTGTTCATCAATGATATTGTGTTTAGCGGCCTCTTCCTCTTATTGGCCATCTACGACGGAAGGATCCGTGAGTTGAGTTCTTCTCGTGATTTCTCAATAAACAATTGAATTTGAATTTGAAATGTACTCTTACTTGATTTTTTTTTTTGCACAAATTCAGTCTTTTCTCAAATATTTTTAGAGAACTCATCAGTTCGCTACTTCTTTATTAACACAAAGAAAAGCTCTGCATCATTTTTTATTTTTCTTTCAATTTAGCTGCATCAACACTAGATGGACATCTTGTTTTTTTGTTTCGTCAAAACTACATCGGCATGCTAAAAAATATCTCGTGAGTTGAACTGTATTCTCACTTTCACATACACGAGAAATAGTAAAACTTTACTGAAAATAATTTTTTTTTATAGAATTACTTTAAAAACAAAGTCTAATACATTAGTTCTGCCGTAAAAGGAACAACATCAAATCAATTAACAGTGAGGTATGGGACAATCCAAAAGTGTTGTTTAAAACACTTGTCCAACTCACTTTGATACAAAAGAGGTCTGTAACTAGTATTCATGTCCAAAATACCAACATAATCTCCCACATTACTATTTGTGCCATTGTTGTCTAAGTAAATTGAGTTTGCATTCGCTCAAGCTGCTAAAGATATGAAGCTATCACATTGCAAGAACAAAACACTATTTTCCAAAGAGAAAACTCGTTTCCACTCTTTTCAACTATCGTCCAACTTGTAAACAACAAAAAATGATTTACTGAAATCTCACTTATTACCATAACGATAATATTGATAACTTAAAACCATCAACAAGTCGTCGTCGGATTTCACTAAACGCGCACCGTGATAGGCAAACGAGTTTAGTGTAAGAACATCCCCAACAAAGACGCTATTAATTTGCTAATTTAGATAGGATTTTGATACTCTTAAATATATAGATTACCTAATAATACAACAACATAGCTAAAATTAAGTTAGTTATTTGTTTTGTCACTGGAGGAGATAAATAAAGAGAGTTTTTGCAGATTGTGTAACTTCCACTACAAATATACCTATCGAAAATTATGGTACAACGTTATACATTATCTGATAGAAGGACAAAAAATTGTATATAAACGTTGAATTTGCTATCTAATCTTATATAAAGAGTCTGTTGAGGATGCTCTAATAGGCCGTACTATAAGGTACAACAGTTGAAACTTGATGAACTTAGTTCTTGAAGGAACTGGACTGTCCATATCCCACATGTCGATACCAGACATATGCAAAACATAGAGGACTAAAATTTATTATTTTATCTGTTGTAATTATATTTTAAGACTATATATATATATATATAACTCGTACTTGCAAGTTATTCGCAACTATTTTTTTAAAATTATTTTTATGTTAAATTTTATCAGTGATATTTCTCATGTAATTTTAACTATCTTTCATAAATTTTATTTATATTTCTAAATGGTTTGTATATATTTTCATAGTTTATAATTTTGGATAAATAATTTTATAGCTGATGATTCGTTCTTAAGTATTTTTTAAAAAAAATATACAAATTTGATTTTGTAAATATTTTTCCATACTTTATTGTTGGCTTAGTTTGACTATGTAGCGTCGAGTCGTATTTGTATATTAATGTTTTCGTCTAAATCAAATACAAATAATATCGAATGATTCGATAAATATTTTACTTTAGATGTTGTAAAGATTGAAACGATGATATATCTTGTTCATATTTATCTTATCCAGTAGATATTGCCAATCATTTGGGTAACATTGATTTTATCTTGTATTAATGTTCATGATACAATATATATATATATATATATATATATATATATATATATATATATATAAATCAAATTTATAGTATAAAATAAGGAATTTAAAACTTTTATTTTAACATAATAAATTAACATACAATTTATGAGCTGATATGTAGATTGATTTTTTCTAATTTGAAAAATCTAAGCAATAAGGTTGTGAACCATTGATATTATTATTAAGCTCTTCCAATTTGATGAATATATATGCATCAATGACATATAAAAAAGGATACGAAATTAGGTATTAACTAGTTGTGAAAATACCAAGGGTTGATCGCGTTACGTAATTACGTACAATTTGGTTGTGAAATTCCAAAAACAAAATTAGTTGTGAAATTAAAAGTAGTATGGGTGCATAAATATGAATAAACTAGGCGCGTAAATAGGATTTTAGAGTGCGAAATTACCTTGTAGTCCAGCTCCCCTTCATTTGCAATCTCCAACATGTTTTCTAATTGAACATAAAAATTTCTTGATGGAAATGACTATACAACATGATTGAGAACGAACTCAACTTCCTAATCCTTCTTCAAAATGAAAAAAAGTTTGAAATATTCTTATAATATTAAGTTATTTGTTTCACTTTCGATTGCCCAGTCATATTACACATCCATAAATTTATGTTCAAATGCTTTTGATTCATAATATAAACATATATCATCTTCATTAATTGCAACTTTTTGAGGATCTTGTACAACTAGTTGTACAATTGTTTATTGTGTAGAGGAGAAGGATGAGTAGAATTTACACCTTCTTCAACCTCCTCTATCAAACACGTTACAACTCCTTTATTTTTTCCTGGTTGATTAGAATCTTTTATACGTTTTGTAACCTCATTTTTTCTTTGCCAATGTAGTAGCCGAAGCTTCTACAACTATTGGAACCTCTTTTTCTTTTTGTTACTATTTCTCTTTTTTCGTATTTTTTCAACATTCATTATTTTTTATGAATTTAATGCCAATATATCCTATGTTTCCTTGTATTTATTGTTGTATAAACCAAACTATAATTTTCTTTAACTATCCAAGAAGGTTGTAATATAGAGAGTGTTAATAATCTTGATAGAATATATCCAATAATTTCTACTTCTTGCGTCTTCATAATATCATTATTGTCTTTTATTAGACGATCTTTCTCAGTTCCTCTCTATATTACGAATTTATTGGTAACATTGACCTTTTTATTTGATCATCCAAAGCATGAAAATTTTATTTGCAGATTCATTTCATTTTCTAGGTTTTGAAATTGATTTGTAAGAGTGTCATTTAATTTTTTTGTTTCATTCACTTCATTTATAAATTGTAACCTAATTTATTATTATAATGTGAAAGTTTATTAATTAAACTTATATTATAGTTTGATTTTTGTGAATCACATATCATTTGTAAACTTACATCTTGTAAAAATGAGTTGTGACCTTACTTTTTTCGTGTTATATTATTGAATATTTTAAGTAGTTTTATATCACTTATCTCTGATACCATCCATTTCAAATATCGTGGAAATGTTTCTTTACATCTTGTGTTTCTTTACATCTTGTGTAGAAATCTGTAATATATAAAAAATGTCTCCGTATATAAGTAAGGACAATCCAATCTTTACACTAGCATGAATTATCCTCTTTGGCCCTGAAAGGCCGCACGGCTTTGCTTTGGTCAATTTCCAGAAGGCCTCATTCTAGTTGAGATATGTATTTACTTATATAGCATTGATCCTTCCCATGTTAAACCAATGTGGGATGTGGGACTTTTGTCGTTATCCTAACAAATCCTCTTCTCGAACAAAGTACATGTTTAACCTCCTCTCAATTGACTTTCATCTGCCCATCTTAATCATGTTGGGGCTACCTGAAACATAGAGGCACTACGGATGTTACTACTATTTTCTTGTTCCTTAGAGCCACACTCTAATCAAGTATCACCACTTGATGAGACACGTACACTCTGAACTAGGATCTCTAGAGCAGATCATTCACATTGAGCATGACTATTGGTTCATCATGTTTGATTTCTGAGAATTTCATCAACATCGCGTTTTGTATAAGCTTTGATACCATTTTTTGGGAATATGGGTACTGCAAATTCCATCTCCGTATATAAGTAAGGACAATCCAATCTTCACACTAGTATGCTATTGTCTACTTTGGCCCCGAAAGGCCACATGATTTTTCTTTGGTCCATTTCCAGAAAGCATTATTCTAGTTGAGATATGTTCTTACTTATATACCATTGATCATTTCCGTGTTAAACTGATGTGGGATGTGGGACTTTGGTCGCCATCCTAACAGATAAGGAATTACTATATGAATTACTATTTTTATTATACTTTATTAAATACATACATTTTAATTAGTACTTACCAGAGGTAGTGTTACACAACCAATTGTTGTTTCCGATTTACTTACACAATACGTTTTTAGTAAACTTATTTTTTTTCTCTTATTATTTTTGCTCAATAATAGTCATTGATTTTTTAAAAATCTTCAATTTATTTGACTATTAAAGTAGTTCTTATTTCTCCACATCTTATGAAAATTAATATCGCAGAAACATAAAAGTTAGGAGTACAACTAAATATTTTATATCATGTTCTCATGGTAAAACTACTCTATCTTAATTGCATCCTACAAATATAAGTTTGTAATTGTTATTTATGGTTGCGTAATTATGTGTAACATGGGTACATAAATACGTATTTTAGTTGTAAAAAATTTATTTACGTAATTACCAACAAAGTGGTTGTAAAATAATTTTTTAATTGTTATAATAAACAAAAAAATAAACTTTATTCCCGATATTTTTTTTATCAGCCAAGAATCTGGAAAATAAATTGTGACGATTCTTGATTGTGGTCTTCATTTGAACAAGATTCAAGTCCTATTTTATTCATGTTAATCTTATTTTCCCCTCACTTGTCTCCCAAAATGAGCATTCATCATTTCTTGTCATTTTAGCAGGGTTTCTAACCAATATAATAGCTTCTTTCTGTGGGTCAAAATACATTATTATTTATGTTGTGACCTCCAATATATTCTTTGAAGCATTAACAATATGATTACTGTCATATGCACCTTTAATTAGATAATACAAAAAATATTTTTTACAAAGCATCTAGGTAAGCTTCTTTTATTTGTGATGAATTCAGAAACTGGACTTCAAGTACAAATCCTGATCGGTAGTATATTTTTCTTTTTGTCATTATTTATCGGCATTGCAAAGTAAAAAGCATATGTAAATTAGAATTCAAACTACTGTAAGTTGGGTGTGAAATTACATTTAAAGAGGTTGCTTAAAAGTTTTTTTAGGTTTGAAAAACAAGAAAAAAAGTTTATCTGGGAACTAATTGTAAGTTGGGTGCAAAATTGCGTCTAAATAAGTTGCGTAAAATCTTTTTTATGTTTGAAAAACAAGAAATAAAGTTCTTTTGAAACTAATTATAAGTTTGGTGCAAAGTTACGTTTAAATAGGTTGTGTAAAAGGTTTTTTATGTTTGAAAAAGAAGAAAGATAGTTATCTTGAATGTAATTGTAAATTGGGTGCAAAGTTATGTTCAAATAGGTTGCGTAAAAGCTTTTTGTATGTTTGAAAAAAAATATATCTGCAAACTGATGATAAGTTGGGTACAAAATTAAGTTCAAATAGGTTGTGCAAAAGATTTTTGATGTTTAAAAAAATAAGTAAGAAAGTCTGTATGGAAACTCACTGTATTTGGGGTGCGAAATTACGTTGTAACTGGTTGCATAAAAGGTTTTTTAGGGTTGAAAAAATATATCTGGAAAGTTATTGTACATGGTTGCTTAAATACGTTGTAAATGGTTGTGAAAGAATAAAAAAAAATCATCTAGAAACTTTAAACATATACACAAGTTGTTCCTAAGTTACTAATTAAACTTCTGGTTGGATAAAAAAGACATACGATTCATAAAATCTAGACGCGAACCATTCTTAGGTCAAGAACACAATAATCAAAAAATCAAAGATGAAAGAGAGTAGTTTCTTTATGAAATATAATTTTGTAGTTTTGTTGTGTTGAAATGTTTCAGAATCCACTAAAATTTGAAGAAGAAATCTGTAATTTGAGAGATTTTGATAAAGTCTATTTTAGAGAGAGAGAGAGATAGGGTTTTTCGAAGTAAATAAGAAACTGAAGAAAAAAAACGTTGAGCTTTGTCCGGTCGGGCTTTGTCCAGCCCGAACATTTAATGGGGCGGGTACAGATATACGAATTGTGACCCGTAGGCGGGTCGGGCCGGGTATGGATTTTTAATTTGTCCAACCCGACCCGGCCCGCAAATATAAACTATATATAAAAAATATAAAATGTATTAAAAAAGTAATTGTAAATTTGTAAAATATAACTAAAAATATACTTACTAATTACTAGAAGATTGTCATTTATATGTTTACCAATAATATATTGTCTTTGAGTAATTATTATTTTACTTTTAGAGTTAATAATATATTTATTAATTATATTCTTTTTCCATAAACTAATTCTATAAATTATAAATATATTTCTTTATATATTTGTCTATATATACTCCCAATCCTAGTTTCTAATTTTCCAAGTTCTTTGGATGTTTTTCTCTTCTGCTATTGTGTTTTAGGTACGTTGGTTTAAAAATTCATGTCTTAAACTTTTGTTTTGAATTAAAAATAAAGTCATGGTTTAAAAATTCATGTCTTAAACTTTTGTTTTGAATTAAAAATAAAGTCAAATTTGAGTTGGTTTGGATTGGTTTAAAAATTCATGTCTTAAACTTTTGTTTTGAATTAAAAATAAAGTCAAATTTGAGCTGGTTTGGATTGGATCGACTAGTTCGACCAACCCTAATAGTAAAAAACATGTTTGCGGACCGGGTCAGGCTGACCCGCGGACATAAACAGGGCGGGCTTGGGTTCGAAAATATTAAACCAGTTGTGGGTCGGGCCGGGTTTGGGTTCAAGTAAAAAACAACAGGCCCAAGCGGGTCAGCCCGAACCCGGTCCGAACCCGGCCCATTGCCATCCCTAGTCCAATAAGAAGTAATCGGATTAAAAATATTATATACAAGTAAATAAGAATTGGACATATATCTAAAAAGACATCAATAAAAGGCTTGATATGATAATCTATAGACTAAATTGATAAAATAAATTTAGTGATTGTGGTCCTCGATCACAAATCAGACAAAGTAAATGGGCTTTATGCTACTAAGGTTACTAGTTATATTTTTCTATAAAATGAAGACTCGGGTTTAGTCATTTCTTTAACATAAACCCCAAAAGACCAGTCGTCGCTTTGGTCATTTCTTTAACATAAACCCCAAAAGACCAGTCGTCGCTTTGTTGAGATAAAAACTTACAACTATCTTTACTGTAACATGAACTGAAATAAAAATTCAAATTAGGGTTATAAATAGCAGTAGAAAGTAGACAAAATCATGAATTATTTTTTCTATATTACGTGTTTGTGTTAAACTATATTAAGACAATTCAATTAGTTACCGTTAAAAGTGCTCTCTCTATACTTCAGTATCGAATACAAACTCAAAATCAACAAGGCGTTGGAATAGGTGCTTCAAAAAATAATACGATGAAAGACTTAGATAATACCAATGTTTTAAATACTTTCCCAAGAAAAAAAATCCTCAAAGAAGAAAAATATCACCAATGGCTCAAATCCTGCTTCCGAAGATAATGACCCTAACCAAATTATTTGAAGTACCTCTCTCGTCAAGATAACGGAAAGCTTGATGATATTGAAGGCATAAATCCTCTTTTAGACAATGAACCCTTACAAAAAAAACAGAAAATCAAAGAAACCAAGAACACCATCGATTCACCAAAACCCATATTGATCGTACCAATTCCATCAATACATTTTCTACCAAATCCAATACTAAAAATCTCATCAACAAGAATGTTGATATAAAAATTATCCCTCTCTTTTACTAATCTAGCCAAGAAACAAATAGAGCAAAATCCCATATTGCATATGTGAACCCTACCTTGACCCAAATTCAAAACAAATTTACTGGGAAATCATCAACTCAAGGACTCAACTCAAGTTTCACATCCACCAAAAACCCTAAGTACGCCGAGTATCGATATCTTATCCCATCAAATGAGCACCTATTAATCATAAACTGGAGAAATCTACTGATAAAATTATCCTTATAACTTTTTTAAATTAAGTAGGTGAAATCAACCATCTAGAGGGTTTCACCGGTACTTCACAAAATTAAATCAATCTTTGCGTTTATTTTATTTAAGTAGGTGATACTTAGAAAACTAAAATAATAATCAATGATAATTTTCTCAAACTCATAAATATGTTTTAGTATGATTTTCCCTTGATATCCTATTACCATAACATATTATATTTTGCATATGTCATGTTCAAACATGTTAGTTATTATATGGAAAAATTTCTTATATGATGGGTAAAATATGTTTCCCAGTCAAAATTATGGGTTATAATTCGTTGGGTAACAAAACCCAAATGTTTGACGGCTCAGATTTTACCCAATGGAAAGAGAATATGGACAGGTACTTAAATTTTTATGACTATAACCACGCATTAATGAAACCCAAACCAAGTGCTCTCACTCAAGAAAACACGCGAGGAAACCAAAGAGTATGAAAACTGGGTATGGTGTAATCAATTATGTTTGACCTTTATGATTCAAGGAATACCAATTGCATTTTCATAGGGTTGTCCCAACAGATTCCACCATTGCTTTGGAATTTCTAAGGGAAGTTTAGAATACATTTTCTAAGAATGACTAAAAAGAGGTGTTAAAGAAATTTCTCTCGAATGACTTAGCCAAAATGATGAACTGAAATAAAGAAAGAAAATAGATACTGTATAATATATTGTTCTTATTAAAATATGTGATTTGCCTCCAAATGAAGTCTTTGGTCATTATTTATAGATGTTACATTAGATGTTATACCAATCACTCAATTACACATGTATCCAATCACTAGTTTACATGTGTCATTCTCTTATAACCATCTAACAAACTTTCTTGACAACCTCTTATATAGTGACACATGTAAATATGATTTCCCTAACATACTTTTCACGTGCTTGTCTTAGTTCTTCATACAACCCTCATCATAACTCTAAATGCAAAACTCATCATAACTCTAAATGTGGCCCTCTTTATAACTCTGAATTTCACCATTTTCATGACTCTGTATATGGTCCTCATCATATCTCTAAATATGACCTTCCACATATTTTACTTCATGTTTTCGTCTTAATCATTTCTCATATGGTCCTCTTTATATCTCCAAACATGAGCCTAGTCTGTTTTCACTTCATGTTCTCATCTTAACCTCTCGACATACGACCATAGTCATGATTATTTCATCTTATTCATTTATGAACTTTATTTACCTCTTCCAAATAAGGATCATATTTCATTTGTGGAATATATCATTATCGGGACATTCCCTAGTTTTTACAGAAAATTATTTTTCAGAGAATTTGTTTATATGACTAAAATCAAAATTTGACGACGTCACAATAATTTAAATAATATAAGAATTCTTACCAAAGATCATATTTCATTTTTGGAATACAACCTTATCGTGACACTTCCTAATCTTTACAGAAAATTATTTTTCAAATAATTTATTTAGAGGACTAAAATCAAAATTAGACAGCGTCACAATAATTTAAATAGTATAATAATTCTTACTAATGTAACGTACGTCTAACTAAATTGACATTTGTTACAAATACTTCCACAATGCCAATCACTAACTTTAACATAATCTCAGCATTGTTGCACTTTCTCACTACTAGTCTACCATTAACTTTATTTTAATCTAATGAACCAAATCCTTTAATAACTAATAGTTCACCTTTTCACTCATAAACAAGTCATGTCTACTATTTACCACTCTTCTATATCATCGTCTCTTTTGATATAATTACTTTTATTATGCATACTACCTTCTTTGGAATTTCAGAGATCCACTTTTTAAGCTATTCCTTAAAAATATATTCATCATTTTATGTTTCTTAACCTAAATATTTAACTATATCAAAATTCACAATTATATACTTCATAACCATAGCGATGGAAATCTAATATGACTTCATCTTTATTT
Organism: Limnanthes douglasii subsp. nivea; assembly: GCA_036936605.1. NCBI lineage: Eukaryota > Viridiplantae > Streptophyta > Magnoliopsida > Brassicales > Limnanthaceae > Limnanthes > Limnanthes douglasii. Next base: position 40,736,777 of record JAUPFV010000002.1, read on the forward strand.
TCTTAAAATATTTCTTGATATTATCCCTTCTTTCTTAAAACATGGATGATAATAAGAGAAGATATACCATGAAAATGTCTTCCCCATCAATTACCCTTTCAAAAAATCATATAGACCTAGATCCTGAAGAACTTCCGAAGGACGTGGGAGATGACCGAAGTTCCTTACAAGAATTATCCACTAACCAAACTAGACTATATAAACGTATGTCCTAAAATAATGATTAATACTTTAGGTCTGAATACAGTATCCCAGACTATATAGCAACTCGTCGTCCTAAAGTTGATGACTTATCACATCGTACTAAAAAAGACGAAGTTTTTTTCTTGCACGATTTCAATAGGATCTTCGATTACCTTTTCATCCTTACATTGTCAATTTTTTAAACATGTTAAAATTTGTCCCACTTAACTAATAACAAACTTAGTGCACTACTAAGTTCAATACTTTGAGATATAAGTGCTCCCCTTCAATTTTTCCTTTCTAGTGTCAAAACCGAAAAACTTCGAGATGACCTTTTCTATTTTTTTACTTTAAAAAACTTCACTCGAATTATCAATTTACTCTCATCTAAACATAACTAGAAAATAAGTATTATCAATGTAATTGGAATTTTGGAGTATATAAATTTCACAAACGGATTTGGTCAGATATAAAGATTGTGGATGCCAACACGTAAGATGTGGTCTACTCAAATTAATTTTTTATCTAATTGATTTTTGAATATCTTTAAGAAACTCATTTAATTTCTTACTTGTTTTATAGACCTAGAAAAAATTCTGGAGACTCTTAATAAATTCTTCCACAATGACAGGCCTCTAGAGATTTTGTCTGCTACTGCCTAAGTCATCTACCGAACTGACTTCCACTATTTTTTCACATCAAAAAAATTCATCCAAGTTAGACTTTGTCTCCTCTCTAAATCATCATGAATGTCAATGGTAAACTAATGATTTACAAAAATGGACAACCAGTTACATTTGAAAGCGCTCTCTCTATACTTCAATATCGAATACAAACTCAAAATAAAAAAAGCGGTGGAATAGATGTTTCAAAAAATAAGATAATGAAAGACCTAGCTAACACCAATGTTGTCAATGGACCTAACCAATTTATTTTAAGAGCATCCTCTCGTCAAGATAAAGACAATCTTGACGATATTGAAGACATAAATCCTTTTTGAGACAATGAACCCCAAAGCAACCAAGAACACCATCAATTCCACCAAAACCATATTGATCACACCAAGTCCACCAAAACCTTTGCTATAAAATCCAACATGAATGGTCTCATCAACAAGAATACTGATAAAAATTTACCCCCTCGCTCTACCCAATCCATCCAAGAAACAAACAGAGTAAAAGCCAAGATGACATATGTGAACCCTACCTTGACCCAATCATCAACGCAAGGCCTCAACGTAAGTTTCACAACAAATGAAAATCTCAACTTATGTCGAGTATCGGAAACCCATCCCATCAGAGAAGCGCCTATTTTTTTTTATTCCATCTCCAACTTTAATCATATCTTGTCAACTTCTATATTGTTCTAACCTGGCCAATACAACAACATGAGCATACCTGACATCCTTCGGATGCAAATTGAAATCTAATTAGAGGTTCGCTTTCAACATTAAACTTCTCATCTTTTTTATAAAAAAATAAACTATATTTTTTAACATATTTTGATCCATAGCTATTATTATTTTTTCCAGAGTATTCACAATTCGGCAGCACTTTCCTATATGACAATGAATCATCATGACATGGATGTCATGACTGACTTTAAACTTGAAGACACTTTGATTAACTCTAGATAATAAATAAGGGATCTGGTAGCTTTTTAGTAAGAACTAAATAACTTTAAACAAGCTCACATATAAATGAAAAAAAACATTGATGACTATATTGCTACCCTTCAAGCTGAGAAGAATATCATTATTGCTGAAATGAATAAAATTCTCACTCAAAATGCAAAATTAATGGAACAAGGTACCTCTTTGACCAATCTAAATACTAGTATAATCTCTCGAAACACAACTCTCTCTAACCAAAATGAATGTTTGAGCACTGAAAACAGAACACTAACTGATCAAATCTTTGTTTTCAACTCGGAAATTAAAGTACTTAAACAAAAATTCATTGATTTCAAGAAAATCAAATATGGAGAAATGAAAAGGATTGTAAAATATGTCGAGAATCACAAATTCAAGGCTATAACTAAGAGAGAAGAATTATTTTGCTAGTCTTCAAGTTGTTATAATTAATACATTTATAGAAATTATCATCAAGGTCACATACTCTTTAAGACTAGTAAATGAATGAATTTGTGGAAACTAATTTCCACATCAAGTACAAACATTATATTATGACATTAAACTATCCAATAATTCTTAATACATAGTAGATACAACACATAATTTAATGCTATAATTGGAACCATGATATATCACGTGTTCTATGGGAATAATTGATTATAAATGCACATATTTTGAATACACATACGTGAATAAAAAACATATATTAATAACATTGTGTATGTTAATTAGAATTAAGTTCCTTATGACATAATCAATTAAGTTTAGAATTCAGTTCCTTATGACATATTGGATACACATTTATTGAACATATTTTGAACAAACACAATCAATTAAGTTTAGAATTTAGCTCCTTATGATATATTGGATGCTGAAAATCCCATACCTCGATGAAGAATCAACATAAAGAAAACCTTTGGTGATGATTCAAATATGAATCGAAGAAAAAAAATAAACGATATTAATTTGATTTCCTGACTCTTACCTCATCTATATTCATTACCTTGATTCAATGTTCAATCTAGAAAAGACTCGACTTGATTCGTGCAATTTAGGTTTAAATGAATTGATAATCTGACCTTGAACTTACTGATTCGCCTCTTTCTTGTTTCCATTCTAGGTTTTGAATCGGTTAACATCTTTATTTTTTATTTCCCCTAATTCTTGAAAATCTTTGTTTTTTTTATGTTTAATCCTACCTCACTATGTAGATTTTGGAGAAATTATTGGATGGGTATGACTCACGAACAAATGAAAAGCAATAACAAATTTATTTTTGTTAATCTTGGATTTCTGTACTCAATCTTGAATCATGATGTAGATTTTGATAATGGCTTATTTTTTCCCGCAAATAATAGCCTCAATATTTGATTCAAAGCGTGATTTTTGTTTGATTCTTAATTCAACTCAATTATTACCCAAATATTTCATCACTTTCTGATTCAAATCGATTATTCAGTATTTATTTAAGTTCTCTATGAATTTGCTTCATTGTTTGCTAAATAACCGGAGAAGATGCTCCAAAAAAATCAATTACATGATAAGAGAAACCGGTGCACTCTTAGAAAATTAAATACAACTTTATAACTCATATTAAAGTAGGATAGAAAGATAGAAGATTCTAAGAGATTAAGACTATTTACATTTCCCTAACAAATATAATTACCTGCTCCGGTTGACCAACAACAACAGGTTCAAAATTTTCAGCCTTAATCTTTTACTTTTTCGTCCTTAGGGTCTAAACCAAATTACGACACCAGAATGAGTAACTCATGAAGATTTAAGAAGGATAGTTGAACCTCATGAAAATGCAGTGGTAATTAGCGCGATTATTGAATGAAGAAAGATTCAGAAGATTCTCATTGCTACATGGAGTTCGATCAACATTATATATATATGTCCACTTATAAACAGATAGAAAATCCTCTTACTACAATCCATTTTGATAGGATGATAGTGGGATTCACCAGAGGTATCACAAATGTTATTGGAGAGTTCGAAGGGGAGGTATTTATGGGTTGAGGGTATGTAAGTAAAATAGTAAAAGTGTTGTTTATGATGACTTTGTATAATGTTATTTTTGATAGGTCTAGCTATCAAGAATTTGACTTATTAGCTCTACTACCCACTAATATTTGAAATACATTATTAGGAATCAAGTGAGAGTTTTTTGAAGTAACCAGAAAGTGTCAAGCGAATGTTATGTTGCTTCATTAGTTCAAAAACAAAATATTGCAATTATAGGGGTCGACTTCGGAGTCAGACGTTGTAGACAATCGGAGGGAGACCCCCAACTTTAAAAAAACCTGATGATAATGTTGAAACGTATTTATTTTTGGACACTAAAGGTTTGAAGATTGGCACTCTACTATCTCCATAAATAAAAGATAGGTTGATATCTTTTTTATCAAGGAATATACCCATGTTCGCTAAGTTTTACGAAGATGTAATAGTGGTACCTGTAAATTTTATATTTCGTAAACTTACGTTATGGCTTAATGCATGTTTGATAATTCAGAAAAATAGAATGTTTTATGCTCAGCAATTTGAAGTGATTGTGGCTGAAGTGTACCGGTTTTTGAAGGTATGACATATAATAGGATCCTAGTATCAATGGTGGACACCAAATCTAATATTTCTAAAGGATAAGAATGGAAATTGAAGGATGTGTGTTTATTTTACCTATCTAAATAAAGCTAGTTTGAAAGATCCATTTTTCGTTCCACGAATTGATCAGTTGGTGGATTCTACTTCCGGTAATAAGCTTTTATAATTTATGGACATATATTCTGAGTATAATCAGATACAGATAGATCTGAGAGACCAAGATAACAATAGATTTATAAATGGAAAAGGTTTAAATTGTTATAAGATAATGCATTTTGGTTTAAAAAATGTAAGACGACTTACCATAGATTAATAAACAAAGCTCTTGATAGCCAAATCGAAAGAAATGTTGAGGTTTATATCAACAACATTGGTAAAGGGCACTAAAGACAATGATTGTCTTTCGATTGGAAGAAACTTTTCATAACTTGAAATAAATAAATTTAAAGTTTAATCTAGAAAAAATATACCTCAGGGTGCAATCGAGAAAGTTCTTGGGGTATGTAGTCAGCCATAATAATTAAAGCTAATCAAGTACAGTTGAATTCTTTAACTGATATGGATCCTCAAAGATCAAGGAAGCATAAATCTTGACTGGAAGGTTGGATGCTTTAATCAGATTCATATCAAGTTCATCGGAAAAGTGTGCTCCATTTTTTCAAGTTTTGAGAAAATCAAACCATTTCAATTGGACACTAAAGTTTGCCGGCACTTTTATAAAAAAAAGAACTTATCTTCTCTATAAATTCTAACTAAGCCAAGTGTGGTAACTATTCATCTACATTGCAATATTGGAATATGTAGTAAGCGTAGTGTTGGTCGGAGAAGTTGAAAAGTATTTTCGTCCAGTATATTATACAAGTAAGAGTTTGTTGGATGCTGAAAATAGATACTTAAAGTGAGAAAAGCTAGGATTAACCTTAGTTGTAACATCCTGAACAATGAGACTGTACATTTAGGCACATTTGGTTATTGTTTGAACTTTCTTTCCACCGAAAAATATACCACAAGCCTAACGTCTCGGGTCAGATTGCTAAATGGTCAATAAAAATAGGAGACTTTGAATTTTGAACCTCGAATAGCAATCAAAGTGGAGGATTTGGAAGATTGGTTAGTCGAATTTCACTCTGAACAATCACAACTAGAACCATATATTAAGGACAAGTGGGTTATTCAAACACAAAAATAGTTCAAACATCTCATGTTGTGGAGCATGATTCAGTTGGAATCTCCGACTGGAGAAGTAATATATCATGTGATATGCTTTGGCTTCAAGGCAAAGTACGAAGCGGCCTTGGCCGGGTTACAACTTGTACATATTTGTAGTGCCAAAAACATTTTCTTGGTAAGTGATTCACAAATCCTAATCAACCATGTGTCAAGGCTGGACAAGGTATAAAAACACATTTGGTAATATATATATATATATATATATATATATATATGCTTTAAAGAATTAACAACTTTGTTTGAGAGAATTCCATTGTGGAATCTCTAGTCACTATAAAATACTCTGAAAGGTATCCCTGAATACTCAAATGGGAACATTCTTCGTTAGCAACAGATTTTGAATTAGATTTAGAAGAAGCATTACAGATTTCACCAAGTAATAAGAAAGATTGGTGTCTGATCTTAGAGAATTTCTTGTTAAGTGGGGATGATACATCAGTGGCTAAAAAATAAGATTTAAGGCACATGAATTTATTGTTTTCAGATATGTTCTTTACAAAAAAGAAGAAGTTGGTGGAGGTCGAACCTCTGGCTGGAACTAAACCGAATGATGTTATCAAGTTTATTATATCTAATACATGATTTATCTGTAGAGTGCCAACAACAATCATCGTAAATAATGGCCCTCAGTTCGATAACAATGACATACAATATTTTTTCTCTTCTAAAGGCATCCGATATTTCTTTTTAACACATTTCCACCTCCAAACCAATGGACAAGTGAAAGTCATCAACATACATATCCTTGATGTCTTAAGAAAGAACCTGGATGGGGTTTCTTGACAATGGGTAAATTATCTTCAAGAAGTGTTATGGGCTTACTGAACGACCCTTTCGGGCAGTGGCCCAATAGTTACCTTTCGATTTGGTTTATGTGATGGATGCGGTGACCCCTTTCAAATCTACACTCATATCCTTCATGGTGAAAATTATTTTGAAGCTAGCAATGATAAAAGCAAAAGATCCAAACTTGACCTGATTGAAAATAAAAGAACGAAGACACATCTAAGAGCCCTTCATTATTATATTTTGATGAGAAATATATATACATCTAAAGCTCGTCGAATGGAATATGTTCTTAAACACTAACGATAAGATATTTGGAAAGTTATGGCCAAATTAGGAGATATATTATTTGGTGACTGAGAGGGTAAAGCTAGGAACCTATCGGCTAATAGACCACGAAGGAATACCAAATCACCACTCTTGGAACATTGAGCATTTAAAATTATATTTTGAACGAATCTGTAAAATTATACAACTCATTCGCCTTCTATATTTTCCGGCTTCAGTTTCTTACCCTAGTGATGTATTAAGGTTTTAGGGAGGTGCCTACATAGCCAGCTCGTACATACAATTCATTCTCATTCTATATTTTTACCGAGTTCATTTTTGACAAGTCTAGGAACTTCTTACCTTAAGTCTTAATTTAAAAGGTTCAAACACTAGTTGGTCATACATAAAAAGTTCCAAATTTTGTTGGTCATATTCAAAATGTTCCAACATTAGTTAGTAAATATTGAGAACTTAGTGTTGTTGAAACTATAAAAAGCTTAGTAACTAGTAAGGGACTGATCACCTTCGATTGGGTAGAATCCGAAGACATGAATTTATATGAACATTTTATACAATGAACAAAGATATTTGCGTTCATAAAATCCAAAATAAGAACATAAAATGTCATGAATGTACAAGGACTTTTAATTCATAAAATAAACCTACAAAAAGAGAGATAACATTGGAAACCCAAAAGCATAGTTATTCGACGTCCTCTTGCTCTTCTTCGGACTCATTTTCTTTAGAGTCCCAACTAGCAGAATCACCACTATCACGGTTCTCTTCAAAATCCTCACCTTCTTCAGATACATCTTGGGATTCATCTTATTTATCTTCAAATGAAATATTGTATGCACCTTTATCTTTTGGAACCATATCCAAGAAAGAGCCAAGTCCAAATCTGGAAATATTTTGTGAAAACTCTAGATCATTACAAATTTGACCTCAGCATCCCACTGATTTAGGGTCGCCGTTCTTTTATCAGTATAAGTTGTAAGCGCAACTAATTTTTCTTTTTTAGCCAGGACTTTAAAGGCAGCCATATCCGTGGTAGAAATTTTCTTATATTCTTTAACATTTCAGATAAAAAAATTCAGTCTTCATATTCTTTCAATAGTAGATTGATCGTTATATCATTTTCCCTCAGGTTTGCATTTTACCTTGATTCTATTTTTAACATGGCAGTCGTTGTCTCATTCATATGAGTTTGGAACGTGGAGTTTTGTTCCACGAGCTGTTTTTTGACCAAGCGTGTCCATTGCTTATTTCGAACTGTTATACATAACTTATTCGAAGTACTCGGCCGCAGGTCGCCAAATATGTTATGAAGAAACTTAGATTCCTCTACTAGGTCCAAAGTGGTATTCTCAAGACGCGCAACTAACTTCTTAGCTTTGTCAAACTCTTTTTTTTCTTTGTCTCACTATTCTCAAACTTTGTAATGGGAACAAGAAGATTCTATAATGTTATGGCAAACTAATATATTTCAATAATTTAAAAAGACCTACATTTGGAATAATCCGACCCTTGTTGACTCTCTATCAATATAAGTGGTAAGTGAGTTCGTGGGAACTGAGTTTCAGGATGGCCAACCAGCACGATAAGCCTCAGATTGTCAGTTTTGGATTTTTGACCTTGATAGAGGCATTTAGTCTTCGTGATAACTTTAATAATTTGGTCTGAGGATGGGACGTCTTTCTTTCTAGTATATGCTATATGTTGAACCAACGAATTCTCTTTCCTTTTCTTTTTTTTCCTTCTATTCTTCCCCTTTGAGGTGTGTGTTGATTTTTTCTTTCTTGGGGGATGGGTTTTTCTTTTTTCTCAGTCGCCGCCAGATCAGAAATTTTGTTCGTTTGTTTATTGACCTTTGGGATGGCCACTACAACAATTCTCTCCTTAGTAACATACAAATCAACCAAATAGTTTACTTCTTCCCTTCCTTGGCATATTTTATGGATCTATTTTTATTTGGAACACCATCTGTTTCCTTCTAATCTATTTTGCTAGGTGCCCTTTTATGGTTGGAAGATACACATGAATGTTAGAGTCAGTCAATCGGTCTACAATCTCGTTTGGACTCATAAGAATTATCAATTGTTCCATCGAGAGGTTTATTTGTGTGTTCATCTTCCGGATGTGGCTCTGGATCAGGTTAACAAAAGTCAAACAATTTTAGAATCCGCTCGACTAATATTATTTGGCCCACTTGCTTAGATTGCTGAAAAGCTTCTCAACAGCCACTAGATGCTATTGTTGGGAGTTAGATATTACTGCAAAATAAAATTATATGAGAAAATAATTAACAAAAAAACTACAAGATGATAATAGTTTCAGACAACTTTGGTGGAATATCGAACTTACTTATACTCTTCCACTTCTTCCGATGTTGGCAATAATTTAGTCTTTACAAAATTTATTTATCATTCTTTCAGCAACCAATAAAAAACATTGTTGATTCTAAGTTTTTTCCTGCTTCGAGAAGATAATCCACCACCTTGTACTCGTTACCTAAAGGTGATGAAATAAAAAGGTATAACATGGTTCCTTATAAGGGAGGTAATGGCCACAAATTGTTCCATGTGAAGTTTTATTCCATGAACCCTCAAAGGGATGATACATGACATCAGGGTAAATCATATATTCGGACTGGCCTGACTATGGAAGAGGTCCACCAGTTGGAAGTACCAAATGATGGCACGGTCTAAAGGAAACCAAAGTCTCTAATTGAAGACATCATGATAAACCCCGACTTAACGATCCTTGGTAGAATATGGTGCCTCCCCAACCTCAAAAAAGTGAATATGAACCAAATATGAGATTCTCCATCGTCTTTGAAGCTCTGATTCTTTGGTTCCAAAGTAGTAATTGTATTCGATTTAATAGAAAACTATAAAGTACCGGTTGTTGACGTCATCCGCGGACAGTTAAACTTCAACATTTCTTGTATTCTTATTCTTTGGTTTTGGATTTTGTTTATCATTGAGCCTAAACCTTGTCATTAGAATCCTCTCGAGCTACTGATCCAGTGATTAGAGGAATTAAAGTCTTTGGTGCTACTATTTTTGTTTTACTCTAAGTCTCTGCACAATCTCGATGTCCAAAAAACTTTCATAAACTAATTACATCTGATTTTCAACAACTTTCTTTGGAGGTGTAGCTTGACTTGTTGAAATCCCCTTATATCTTATGAGAACCTATCCTTTAGACCCAACATATTCTTTCAAGGATGTAACATGGTTGAGATGAAATCACTTTCGACCACTTATATGCTTTTTCACTAGAGTGGGGAGAGCGTTTTCTTTTCTCATAAAGTCGCAATAGGTTGTTCGCGAGATACTTTTCACCAGTATCAGATTCACCCATTGGAATAAGTTTTTATTGATGTTTGATTTCATGCGCACAAGTTATTCTAGAAGGATAAGTGATTTTCGTCGAAGTATGACGAATGGAGGGAGTCGGAGAAAGCAAAGGCTCGACCAGTTTGGCTTGTCCTTTCCCTGATGCGCTAAAATTAAATACTTTGGAAATACAGCTACATGCATCGTCTACAATCTCAGTGGCTTTCCTCCACTCAACTTTCTTAGTTATCGACAACCAGTCCAAAAGGACGTTGTCAAAACAAAACATACGATAAACTAATTTGATGAATAAATAAATTACCTCGAACAGGTAGTCTGGATAACTCCGAAGGCAGGTGCGTGACAACAAAGATTTTCTAATTAAAGAAGAGATGGGAAGGCAGAGATTTTTTCGAGGCAATCTCCCAAAAATTGGAGTTTACGGTGGTTAGAGAAAAATGAATCAACTCTCTCTATCTCTGGAATCAATGAAAAGTGAGAAAATAAGAGAATAACAACGAATTTATAGAAGTGGTTTTGAATGCCCAACTGATACACATTGGAGAATGGAAATGGTTTTTTTCACCAATCTTTCCCCGCTTCATCATGACACGTGTGCACAAGAATACCACGAGTAATGTAGATGTTTATTGGGACTGTTAATTCGCAAAAATAATTGAAGGAAAAGTTATCTGACTCATGTCGTTTTGTACCACACGACCAACTGCTGGTAAATGGCACGGATAGAAATAAAACCGAATAAACATTGAAATTAGTCCTACTTCAAATTTCTTCTAAAGAAACTACTAATAAGAGTATGATTTATCCGACCCAAGTCGAACCGGTTAAATAATGGATCAGTATTTACTTTATAATATAAACCCAACAATCACAGTGTTGTATGTAGATATAAGTATTTATGTTTTAATTTAGTTAGATAATGGGGTGAATTGACCAAATGGATCAATTATATAGGTCCAAAGGTTCCCCTTATATATATTTTTTTAAATGGTAAATAGTTATTTTATTACTACACAATTTCTATTTTTAGAATTTTTGTCATAAATCTCTTTCTAAATTTTTATTATTTTTATATTTTCAGTCATCTAATGCGACCCCGGTTAAATATGTTTTGATGGCTGTTTGTTTTCTTAATGTGTTTGGGATTAATATAAATAATTTTGTTATATTTCTTTGTTTTCCTGATTTAGTTGGCTCGGTTTTGAAACCTAAATAATTTTATATTTTGGAACTAACATAACTGATTTTGTTATCTTCCAGAATTTTCCGGATTTAGTTGATTCGGTTTTTGAAACCTAAATAATTTTATATGCCAGAAGTGAACAACTATATATAATCACAAACATAATAAATATAGCTGAAATTATATTACTAGTGTTATTCTTTTTTTCAATAAGGACTTATATTGAAACTAAGTGAAAATCCAGACCATCTTATGGAATATTACAAAAAAATTGAAAAACAATAAAAAATACATCGTCTTCTTCCTTCCCTCCAGACGAAACTCAGCCCCAAATTGAAAACCAAACCCTAATTTTGAAACCTCAAATAACCCAAATCAAGACTCTCCAACAAAATAATAGCCTTCAATTTTGGAGGAGTATCATCACCATCAAACTCAATATTCCTTTGAACCCTTAAAACCTCCTTTGCAAGCCAGTCAGCTCCAAAATTCTCCTCCCTATAAACGTGTTTAATCACCATTTCTGAGCAAATTAGCTTTCTACAACAGCTTAACAATGGTTCAAGAAACCAAATCGAGCAACCATGGAGAAGAAGATTCACAACAACCATCGAATCTACCTCCACATCAACCCTTTTCAGACCCAGCATTCTACAGAGCTTCAATCCATCGAACAGTGCGCGACATTCTGCAATGAGAGGTGTAGCCTTGCCATACAACCTTCCAATGCCCATGACCATACTCCCATTGCTGCTTCTGATCAAAGCACCCCCACCAGATTCATGATTGAAGGTACATGCTCCGTCTATGTTGATTTTGTATCTGCCATGCTTTGGACTCTTCCACTTTAAAAACAGTGGCTTATTCATTGCTTTAATCTGATGCACACAACCTAGATTTGTAGCTTCCCTTTCATAACCAGCCCAGTGCTTCTTACTTAAGACCTTAGCCTGATCAAGACTACTTAGAATGTAGATTATATGCTGAATGATTGTTGCAGAACTTGTTGATTCATTGTTTATCTTTTTCTTATTACGAGCTGACCAAACAGACCAAACCAATATTGCAGGAAGAATGGTGAAGATATCACAGCCTCTTTTTGCAGTCCAGTACTATTTCATGACGATATGAGAAAGCGTCATATAAGGCTGAATCTGCACATTGAACATAAGGCTGAAATGCATCCAGACTGCCCAAACTTGAGAACACTGAACTAAAGCATGGTAAGTGGTTTCAGTATTATTACAGTGCACACATTTAGAAGCCATTTGAAAACCCTTAGCTTGCATCACATAATCAGTAGGCAACCAATTATGCAATGCTCTCCATAGAAAGAACGAGCACTTCTTAGGAGTTACAGCATTCCAAGTCTTTGCATAAATTCTTGATATACTGCCTTTGCATCTTATATGATTCCAAGTGTCTTTAACACTAAACGAGCCATCCTTAGATAGAGACCAATGCAGAATATCATTATTATCAGAAAGGCCAACCTCTCTAATCTTACTAATCTTAGTAGCAGTGACAGTAGAGTTAAGCCTTCCCCAATCCCAAGAACCATTCAGCCAAAAATCCCTGACAGGACATTACCACTGTCCCAAAGAAACCTTCTATCATTATCATTAGCCACCATGATAAAAGGCTTATCAGAGCACCATCTCTCATACCAGAAACTAATATTTCCACGACCAGGAAGCCAAAAAAGATAATCTTCAGCCTTATCTCTAGCCATGATTATTCTAGACCAGGGTTTAGACCTTCTGTTAGGAGAGATATCAAGAGTAGGATGAATACCATCTCTACAATAAACGGAAAGCATAAACTTAGACCAAAGAGACTGTTGCCTTCTAAAATTAAACCACAACTTCAATGCATAAACATTCTGAACATCTTTAAGTCTTTTAAGATTAAGACCACCTTCATTTAAAGGCTTGCATAACTTCTCCCATCTAGCCCAACTAATGGCTTTCTTGTCTTCTTTGGTACCCCACAGGAACTTGCTAAACAACGTCTCCAGTCTACTAATAATTTCAACAGGCATATTAGTGTGCTGCAAAGAGTAATTAGGGAAGGCAACAAGAATGGTCTGGATTAGCAACAGACGACCAGCAAAGGAAAGATGCAATCTATCCCAGTCCATGATTCTGCATCTAACTTTATATAACAAGTCTTCAAAATGTACAATTCTAGTATTTATAGCAATTGTAGAGCCAAGATACCTGAAAGGCAAATGAGTATGTTTAATGTTCCAAACATTTTCAATAATAGAAATCTGCTGAGGAGGCATTTTGCTTGAAACAATTATTTTAGATTTAGCAGTATTGATCTCTTGACCAGACACAGCCTGATAATGATCCAAAACAGCCTTAACAGCAACCATAGAATCAGCATCACCACTTGCAAAGACCATAAAATCATCAGCAAAGGCAAGACAAGCAATGTTCTGATTGCTCCTAGTCTTATAACGAAACCTGACATTATCATCAGAAATTTGCTTTATCCTCCTTATCAAGTACTCTTCAGCCAAAATAAAAAGACTCGGGAAAAGAGGATCCCCTTGTCTTAGGCCATGAGTATTAGCAAAGAAACCAGTCAGCTCCCCATTAACCAAAACAGAAGACCAGACCTTGCTAATGCAATGACTAATAAGAGAAGAAACGTTAGAGTTGAAACCAAAAAGCTTAAGAACACTAAAGAGAAACTCATGACTCAGCTTGTCAAAAGCTTTAGTCATGTCTGTCTTGATGACTACATTCCCCTTCTTTCTATTGATGTTTATGTCAAAGCAGAGTTCCTGAGCCATAAGAACATATTCTTGAATACATCTCCCCTTCACAAACCCACCATGCTCTTCAGATATAAGGTTAGGCAAAACATTCGCAAGTCTATTATTGATCAATTTACTCACAATTCTTGAGAACACAGTGGTTAAACTGACAGGACGAAAGTCTATCCACCTGCTAGGATTATCAACCTTAGGAATCAGACAAATTGTTGTAGCCTTAACACCCTTAGGCAGAACAAAACCTCTAAAAAAAGCCTTAACAGCATTGCACAGATCTTCACCCACAATTCCCCAACACAACTTATAGAACTCAGCATTGTAGCCATCAGGACCAGCAGCTGATTCAGACCTTAAGGACTTGACAACCCCATAAATCTCCTCAGCTTCAGGAATACAAGCAATGCTAGTGTTATCCTCCTCACTAACCAACGAAGGAATAACATCCAAAAGAGCAATATCATTCTCAACACTACCAGTAGGAGCAAGCAAAGATCTAAAATAATCAACAGCTGAATTACCAATATCCTCCCTAGTGGTTAACCAATGACCATCCACTTTAATTTTATCAACCCTATTCTTCTTGTTTCTTTTCTTAACAAAACTATGAAATGCAGAAGTATTCCTATCAGAATCCTTTAACCAAGAAGCATGAGCTTTCTGCCTCCAAAACATTTCCTCTCTATCCAAGAGCACCAAATGATTCTGCCTAGCCTCTTCCAAAGCAGCCTTGTTATCCTCATCAAACTGGTTTTGAAGCATGATTTCCCTGCTGTTTATAACCTCCTCAGACTTCTTAATTGCATCAAAAATATTACCAAAGGTGTTCTTATTCCACACCTTTAAAGCAGTCTTCAATCTTTGCTGATTTAGCCAGAAGTACATAATAGGATTTCTCACACCACCAATATCAACAGACCAACTCTCTTCAACCAATCTCAGAAAGTCAGAATGAGTACCCCACATATTCATGAACTTAAACGAAGATTTAGCTCTAGTAACATTAGAAGAAACTTTAATCACCATGGGACAGTGATCAGAACAATTTCGAGCCAAATAAGAGACAGCAGTGTTATCAAAAAAATCCAACCAAGATGAGCTATACAAAAATCGATCCAGACGTCTCCATTTACTCCCATTAGACCAAGTATATGGACAACCACTATAGCCAGCATCTATAAGAGCACAATCCATAATAAGATTATTAAAATCATCCATTGCCCTTTGATTAACCATAGAACAAGCAAGCTGCTCCTGAATACTGGAAATAGTATTAAAATCACCAAACAAAATCCAATCCTCAGATAACACATCAAGCCTTCTTATAGAATCCCAAAGTACAAGTCTCTGATCACGAGTACACTTTGCATAAACAATAGAGACATAAAACTCTTTATTCATGACAGAATGAGCAACTTTTAGATGAAGCAATTGCTCACTGTCAAAAACAACATCAACTTTATAATCCTGGTGCCAAAACACCCAAATTTTGTTATTCACATTACTACTATAACCACTCAGCTTCAACTTCTTAGCAACCATACTCAGCTTATCAACCTTAACCAAAGGCTCTTGAATAGCAACAAAGCTAACCTTAAAAGAAAACACCATAAACTTTAACCTCTGAATGGTTTCTCTATTAGCCAGCCCCCTTGCATTCCAATTCAACATGGCAATGGTCATTGATCAGATGATGGTTTGTGGGCTCTTTTGAGCTTCATAATTTTTGAAGAAACCGGACCTTTTGATCCCCACATCTTTGGAACTTTCTTAGGCTTCTGAATGTCATTGTTTTTCAGTCTAGCTTTGTCCAATCTTTCCTTCACAGGAGAACTTGTAAGACTACCAACATGTTTAGGAGAAACCTAAATATCCTCACTCAAAACATCAAACATATTCCTCATTTCCAAAGTCTTCAGAGCATCAATCATTTCTACCTCATTAACAGAACTGTTTAAAGCACAATTTTCATCAGCTTTAGCCATTGGAAGAGAGCTATCAGAATCTAACTTATCTTGCAAAGAACTATCCAAAACCTCATTAACCACAATTGACTTTAACTGGCCAGTGACCCTTTCTTCAACAGCAACAGAACAAGCCCCTTGATCACAAATCTTATTAACCTCCTGAGTATTATTATACACACTAACCTCATTAGGAAGATGAGAACAAGAGACCCGATCAGACACAGCATCAAGACCAGCCTTATTATCTTGAACCTTCCTCATGCTTTTCCCTTCCATCAAGAACTTCTTACAATTATCACTCAAATGTCCCATATGAGCACAGTGGTCACAGTAAAGAGGAATATTATCATAAACCAGATCGACCCAATAATTTTCAACCTCCCCAAATTTTAACTGAACCTTATGAACTAATGGTCGATACATCAACTTCCACCCAAAAACGACAACAGTTTTTCCTAGCCCTATTAACCGATGGCACCCACACTTTCAGAGGAGTTCCCAAGACTTTTGCTATTTCATTAATCGTGGCTTTGTTGAACAAGAATTCCGGCAATCTTGGCAAAGACACCCAGACCGGCGTAAACGGACATTCCAAATTCTGATCAAAATCCGGCGTCCATTTTAACAACCTAAGAGTTTTACCACCCAAGACCCAAACATTCCTCGACCAGAGTCTTTTGAAGTCATCAATCTCATTAAACTCTACAAAAATATGCTTGTAGTCCCAGACTGAAACACTGTAATTGCCGGTAAACTTGAACTTTGACAAAAAACTTCTGAAAATCTCCATCGAAGGTTTCCTAGTAGCAAATTTTGCAATCAATGTGTGCTTAGACATCTTAACTAATTTCTCCTTATCCTCAACCTCAAATGTAATAATAGGAAAATCCTTCGACATAGTAACAGTAACGTTCGAATGCTCGAACTCTGTTTCTTTGATTTTTAAAAGATCGGCAAAAGAACCCTTCTGCAACTCCTCAGCACCCTTTTCTTTAACTTTCTCCTCAAACATTGGATTAGTTATTATGTTACAATCCTTACCTGAAACCATTACTTCCTCCATATCCTTCTGCAACTCCTCTGTTTTCGACTGAACCGAGTTCCTTAGTAAAGGAAATTCTTCATTTAATGGATTTCTTGGTTTGAACGACATTATTCACAAACAATACCCACAATAAATCAAAAGAAGATTGATCGATTCAAAGAATGAATCAGAAATCAAAAGGTTCGACTCTGTTCTTCAAGAACAGAGTTTTCTCTCTCCATATTCCAATGTCTTTTTATATCTTAGCATCATCCCATATTACTAGTGTTATTCCTAACCGAAAAAATTTGAATTTTGAACTTTAATTTTAAATAGTTCTAAAAAAATAATTTTTGATTTCCATGCTTTAAATATTTAATTAATTACAATATAAAAATTTTTGCTAGCCAGTTCATCCTTAATATAGAGTTTTCACTCCCATTTTTGGTATTTACTTCATTCTTTAAATATTTGACTTCCTACATGAGACATTTGTTTCATCAAATTTTCATCCCAAAAAGATTAAAACTCCACTAACAGTTAAACTAATATAATTTATGTTAGTTAAACTAATATAATTTAAACATATACATACTTATTTTTATGACATATTGTTCATATGCATATTACAGATATATAATATATATTAAAGATAACTCAAATTAAATATGAAACAAGTTTGTAGTATATGGAACGCTGAAGCTCACCAGTTTGATGTCAGTAAAGCTGAAGCTCACGAGCTTTATACTAAAAAACCAATATTAATTGTATAAGAAAAATGAACACCGCACTGTAGAAGTGTTAAAATTGCAAAATTGTATTTCATGCGCGAGAGATTAGTAGTATAGACGGAAACAAAAAAAGATAAGAAAAACATCAAAAAAACATATACGACACTAAAACAAAAAACCAGCATTCTAAGTAGTAATCTCTTACTATATATTCGTATCACCCATATACGCAGATACAAATCTGACACTAAAACAAAAAACCAGCATGCTAAGTAGTAATCTCTTACTATATATTCGTATCACCCATATACGCAGCTACAAATCTGTCTATATTGCAGTCATTTTACTATTAAGCAGAAGCCACGACACAAATCAAATGACAGTGAGGTCTGGGACAATCCAGAAGTGCTGGTTAAAACTCTTACCAAACTCATTTTGACACATAAGAGTAACGACTCCAGTTTTCATGTCGAAAACACCAACATATCCTACATCACTATCTCTTGTACTATTGTCAAAATAAATCGAATTTTCTTTCGCTCCATTTATATCTCTAGCTACTAAAGATATCGAGTTATGACTTTGCAAGAACAAAACACGATCACCCAAAGAATCAACTCGCTTCCACTCATTGTTACTATCGTCCAACTTGTAAACAAAGAACAATTTTCTACTAAAATCCAATTTATAACCATCACTATGATAATCGCAACTCAAAACCATCAACAAGTCATTGTCTGAGCTCACTAAGCGGGCACCGGCATACTTATAAGAGTTCACAACAGGTGGTCCTGTATTGTATGGAATTTCAAAATTGATCACCTTAGTTCTTGAAGGAACCGGACGGTTCATATCCCACATTTCGACATCACTATCAAGCAATGGAGCTATATAAAGCATATTATCCTTGTATAGCAAATCGCTGGATAAACGATATTTATTATCTAATTCGGTCCATGTCTTGTCACCTTTCCTACAAAAAGCAATAAAGGCTTCCTGGTACATTACCACTACCAAATAGTCTTTGTTGTTTTCACCAATGCACAAATGCGGTCTGCTGAAAATATGTTGTCGTATTTCTGTGGCAGTACACCAATCATATTCAAAATCAAACCAGTTAGGGATAAAGATATACTCGTTTTCTTCACTGGTCAGATTTCTTCTAGTTTGAATAAATGTTCCGACAACTGAAGGAAGTTCAACTTGAGACCGCGTAAAAGGGTTAAAGAGATACAGATTTAGGGTTTTGTCTATCAGCAGAAGCCAGCCATTATCTGAACCTACACAATGGATGTCTCCGAGTTCATTCATGTTAAGCGTGTACATCTTTTCCTCCTCGAGACTGAAAAATCTGTAAGAATTGTTGTTGATGTGTATTGAAGTGTCAACCTCTGTAGTAAGGCGAACCATTAACCATGGAGCTTGAGGTTTAACCTCTGTAGTTGCAGCTTCATTCCACGAAGGATGAACAGCCTTGACTCTTAGTCGATCACCCCACGGGAGTAACTTGAAAATCGGTATCAAAAAATCACAATGAAGCCCCGCCCAATCACTCTTCTTCTCCATGGATACTGCTAACACAAATACGGTATATAACTCAACCCTAGCATTTGATTATAACATTAAACAACCAAATTAAAATTAATTGTACAGATATTTGTGATGATTCATAGGACTGTGTTTGGTGAGTCTACGACTAACTATGCCGGAAGGAGATAATCAGCCTTGAGCTAAATCAAAATATATCCTAAAATACAAGCTCATTCATCAACAACAATAAACACATACAAGCTCATTCATCAACAACAATCAACACATACAAGCTCATTCATCTCAGTTAACGAGTCAAAAAACATTAAATGGATTCCGGTTTTCCAGATTGAAAACCAACCTAGGGTTAAGATCTCAGCAATCAAACACCGATCTTATACATTAGCAAAATATATATATATATATATATATATATATAAAGTACCTGCGCTGCAAGAAGTCGGTGGATTATTCTGCAAATCCTTAAGTTCCTTCAAGATACGCTTCGAAGCCAGGATTGGAGAGCTTGAAACATGTACGGATCGATTTAGGAGACTGCAGACAGGTGTGGCTCGTTTAAGGTCATTCTCGTCGGTGGAGTAAAATTCACCAGTGGATTGGTCGGTGTTGTCTCCTTCCGGGAGCAGTCGTAACTCAGAAGTCATGAATATCGGTTCTCAAAGTACGCCGGCTACGCTAACGTCTTTAACCAGAATTTAAACACTTACGACTGCGGATTTACAGGTGGCACCGGCGATTTCAGTAAATGCTATCCCGATACCAACAAGGCGACTGGACGGGTCAGTTCCTACTCAAACGACTCGAACGGCCAAACTTCAACGTCATTATCGAATCAGGTGGCTAACCGAGGGAAAGAACAAGACAGAAGAGGAGATAGAGAGGAAGAAAAACGGAGGTCGGTTTTTTAATCTTCACACCATTAATTTTGTATCATTTTGTAGATCACATTTTAGTTTATACTAGAAAAAGGTCCCGCTCTTTGCAAAATAATTAAATAAACATTCAAAAGGTTTACAAATATTTATTTTACAAAATATAATATTTAAATACAATTTTTTGTTTCTGTAGTTTCCAACCGTCAAAGTTTTGACAATGGGAGAAGATAAAACACTCATCGTACCATATTTTGGTTCAAGTTCAAAATAGTTTTCTTTTTTTTTTACTCAAAGCTTCAATTGCATTAAACCAAAACTTCAAGCCCTTAATAGGCAATAATACAAAAATTTAAAGTGAAGAGCGCGAACCCTTCACCTTCAACCTTCACCAAACCAGAAACAACAATTAAACCCTAAAGCAAACTAATCAATCAGCCTCAAGTACCCTACATTCATCTTCTCCAAATAGACAATAGCCTTCAACTTAGCAGAAGCATTCATCTTCGTAAAATCCATATCTTGACGAATCTTGAGCACTTCTTTAGCAACCCAATCGGCTCCTAAATTCTGTTCCCTGAAAATGTGATAAACCACCATTTCGCTTTTGATAGCTTTCCTACAACAGCTGAGCAACAACTCTAAAAACCATGGGCTATTACCATACTGAATCAACTCAACCAGAACCATGGAGTCAATTTCGATATCCACTCTTCTGAGCCCAAGTCTTTCACACAATTTTAAACCATCCAGAAGGGCTCTACTCTCTGCAATCAGAGGAGAACCCTTCCCATACAATCTACCACAGCCAGCAATAATATCACCATTACTATCATGGATGATAGCTCCACCCCCAGCTTCACCTTTACAGGTACAAGAACCATCCACATTTAGTTTAAATCTACCATGTTTAGGGCTTTTCCACCTCAGAAAAAGAGGCTTGTTTATGTCTCTCAAATGACTAATACAACCAATGTCTGTTGCTTGTTTGCTGAAACGACCCCAGTGCTTCTTTCTCAAGGTTTTAGTGTAATCGAGGCTTGACAAGATCAGGAGAACATGGTTGATGATAGAACCTGTCGAGGTAATCACATTGCTCATCTTTCTTTTGTTTCTTGCTGCCCATATAGACCACATTATAATAGCAGGCAAAATGCTAAAAATGTCACATTTATTTCCAGCCCAGTACCATTTCATCACAATGTGTGAAACAGTCATATGTGATTGAATACTAACCTTGAAAATGTCACTGAAGTGCTGCCAAACACCCCACGCAGAATGACATTGCACAAAAACATGATTTGTAGACTCTGCATTGTCACAAAACACACATTTAGAGGCTAACATGAAACCCCTTCTTTGCATCACACTATCAGTAGATATCCAATTGTGTAACACCCTCCATAAGAGAAACTAACATTTTCTCGGGGTTACAGCATTCCAGGTTTTGGTATATAGACTAGAGACATTGCCTTTGTCTCTAATGTGATTTATAGTGTCTTTAACATTAAACCTCCCATTCTTAGACAGAGACCACAACAACAGATCATCCAAATTATTCAACTTGATCTCCACAATTTTATTTATTTCAGTAGTTGAGACCATAGTCCTTAGTCTTTCAATATTCCAAGAGTCACCCAACCATAAGTCTTTAACCAGAGTGTTGCTGCTATCCATCAAAAACCTTCTATCTCTATCTCCAGTAATCACAATAAAAGGCCTTTTAGAACACCATTTATCATACCAGAATCCCATATTGCCCTGACCAGGAATCCAAAACATATAATCTTCAGTTACCTCTCTAGTACTCAGAATACGGGACCAGACTTTAGACCTTTTGTAAGTAACAATAGCTAACAAAGGGTGGATATTGTTAAAGCAATAAGTAGACCTCATCAATTTAGCCCATAAAGATTGTTGCATTCTGAACTCAAACCACAATTTCATAGCATAAGCTTGATTCAAGTCTTTAAACTGTCTAAGATTCAGGCCACCTTCACAATATGGCTTGCATAGTCTGTCCCAACGAGCCCAACTAATTGAGTTCTTATCTTCTTTTGTCCCCCACAGAAATTTGGTGAATAAAATTTCCAGTCTGTGAACAATAGCAACAGGCAGAGAAGAATGCTGCAGGAAATAGTTAGGAAAGGCAGTCAAGACAGTTTGAATCAATTGAAGGCGACCAGCAAAAGATAAATGCAGTTTGTCCCATTCCATGATCTTCTTTCTCACTTTGTCAATAATACTTTCATAGTTTGCCACTCTTGTATTATTAGCAATAACAGTGCCCAGATATTTGAATGGTAAATGAGTGTGATTAAAATTCCATATAGCTTCAATTCTAGACACCTTCTGGCTACTCATTTTGGTAGAGACAATGAGCTTAGATTTAGACACATTAATCTCCTGACCATACACCAACTGGTAATGATCAATAACAGCTTTAAAAGCCTCCATAGCCTGAATGCTTCCATTAGTAAACAACATAAAATCATCAGCAAATGCTGAGCATGCTATATTCATATTGCTTCTGGTTTTGTATCTACAGCATTGATTATCATTAAAAGTAAAAGTAACACTGCGAAGCAAATATTCTTCAGCTAATATGAACAGACTTGGGGAGAGGGGATCCCCTTGTCTTAATCCCTGAGTATTAGCAAAATAGCCAGCCATCTCCCCATTGATCAGAATAGAGGAATGTACATTACTGATGCAACTATTAACCAGAGCAATAACTCCATTACTAAAGCCAAACATTCTAAGAATCTTAAACAAGAAATCATGTCTAAGCTTGTCAAATGCCTTAGACATATCAGTTTTAACAATGACATTTCCAATCTTCTTATTGCTGTTAATATCCAAGACCATTTCTTGAACCAGAAGGATAGAGTGCTGAATAGAACGACCCTTCACAAAACCTCCTTGCACATCAGAAATCAACTTAGGCAAGATAGAGGAGAGTCTATTATTAATAATCCTTCCCAATATCCTAGAGAAAACAGAAGTTAAACTAATCGGTCTAAAGTCTTTCCACCTGTTTGGATTCTCTAGTTTAGGAATTAAACATATCATTGTAGATTTAACTCCCTTAGGCAACTTATAACCACGAAAGAAAGCTTTAACAGCATCACACAAATCAGATCCCACAATATCCCAACAACATTTATAAAACTCACCATTATATCCATCAGGCCCAGCAACAGATTCTGAGTTTAAACCCTTCACCACTCTGTGAATTTCATCCTCATCAGGCACCCTGATCAGGGATCTATTATCATCATCATTGACAAGAAGAGGAATCACATCTTTCAATGGTTGATCATTCAAAACATTTAAATCGTTAGATAACAAAGCCTTGAAGAATTCAACAGCAGACGAACTAATGCTTTCCTTTTCAGTGAGCCATCTATCTCCCACCTTAATTCTTTCAATTCTGTTCTTCTTTTGCCTTTTCTTAACAAAACCATGATAAGCTGCAGTATTTCTATCAGCATCTTTCAACCAAGTAGCATGCGCCTTCTGTCTCCAATAAATTTCTTCTCTATCAAGTAACAATGAGTGATGCTTCTTAGCCTCAACCAACATATTAACATTATCCTCAGAAGCTTCATTTTGAAGAGTAATCTCCATATTGATAATAGTCTGCTCAGCTTGCTTAATAGCATCAAACAAATTTCCAAAGACATTTCTATTCCATGTCCTCAATACAGACTTCAGCCTTTGTTGTTTCAACCAAAAGATCATAATAGGGTTCCTCACCTCTTCATTAATCACATCAGACCAACTATCCTTAACAATCTTTACAAAACCATCATGTGTTGTCCACATGTTAAGAAATTTAAAAGAAGCTTTTACTCTTTCCACTTTAGAAGATATCTTAATAAGCATAGGACAATGGTCAGAGCAATTACGAGCAAGATGAGACACCGAAGTATAATCAAAGCACTCCAACCAAGCATTGTTATAAAGAACTCGATCCAACCTCCTCCACTTGTGACCATTAGACCAGGTGAAAGAAGGGCCACTAAAACCAGCATCCAACAAAGAACAATCCATAATACAACTATTAAAATCATCCATAACACGAAGATTAATAGTAGAGCAACACAGTTGCTCCTGAATATTAGAGATGACATTGAAATCACCACAAAGAAGCCACTCATTCTGCACATCCAATCCTCTAATGGTATCCCACAACACAAGCCTCTGATCTTTCTTACATTTTGCATAAATAACAGATATCTCAAACACTTTATTTAAAACAGGATGACCAACCTTTAAGTGAATCAACTGCTCAGTATCCAACACCACATTCACCTTGAAATCCTGGTGCCAAAAAACCCACACTTTATTATTCACATTGCCAAAAAAACCATTGAGCTTTAACTTCCCAGCCAACAAACTCAACTTATCAGAATTAACCAACGGCTCTTGAATGGCTACAAAAGAAACTTTTTCAGAATAAACAATAGACTTTAATCTCTTCACAGTATCTTTATTTGCAAGACCCCTTGCATTCCAATTCAACATAGCAATAGTCATTAATCAATACCAGATTTATGACTCCTTTTCAACTTCATGACTTTAGAAGACACAGGACCCTTTGAAGCCCATAACTTGGGAACCTTCTTCAGTTTCCTAGTCTCCTGTTTGTTAACATCTTTATACCTCACTGGAGAGACAGGAAGACTGCCATCATGCTTAGGTGAGTCTTGTATCTCTTCACTAAGAACCTCAAACGTATTCTTTTTCTCCAACAACTTCAAAGCCTCAATCATTTCTTCCTCAATCATTTCTCCCTCTTCAACATTCTCTAAAGATTCACCTTTATTATCCACAGAAACTAATTCATGAGCAGAGCTACTAACCTCCACTTCTTTTTGAACATCTTTCTCATAATCTTGAGTAATCACAACAGACTTTAACCATCGATTTTTGTTGCTGTTAACAGTCTCTTCTTTGTCTTCTTTATCTTTAACAGTCTCAACCCTTTCACCAATAAAATCGTTACCAAGAAATTGAGAACAAGACTGTTGATCAGGGACCCCAGAACTATCAAGCCTTTCATTATTCTGGCCAGTTTCCATAACACCATCTTCAACTCTCACAACTTTTTTACACTTTTCTTTATTATGCCCAATGTGATCACAGATTGTACAATAAGGAGGAACTTTATCATACACCAAATCAATCCAATAACAATCTTCTTCACCAAACTTCAACTGAACTTTATGAATGAGAGGCTTCGAGATATCGACTTCCACCCATATTTTACAGCAATTCTGTCTAGCTCTATTCATCGAAGGAACCCAAACTTTAAGAGGCGTTCCCAGAACCTTAGCAACCTCACTGATTGTCGAATAATTAAATAAAAATTCTGGGATATTAGGAATAGAAACCCATATAGGAGTATAAGGACACTCTAGAGTAGGATCAAAACCCGGAGTCCACTTCAACAACCTCATAGTTTTATTCCCCACAACCCAGATATTTCTTGACCACAATCTTTTAAAATCCTCAATATCAGTAAATTCCACAAATACGTGACGATAATCCCAGACCGAAAGACTGAATTTTCCAACGAAGTTGAATTTCAACAAAAACTTACGAAGCTGTTCCAAAGAAGGCTTACCAGAAGAGAATTTCGCTATTAGTCTATGCATTGAAACGTTTAACAGTTTATCTTTATCAGCAGCATCAAACTTAATAACCGGAATTTCGTCAGAAATTATGACAGAAACATTTGTATGCACAAACTCCGTTTTTGAAGTCTTCAACAAATTAGCATAAGATTTCTTTTGAGATAACTCTTCTTTACCTTTTAACAATTCTTCGAAAACAGGGTTGGAAATCATATTACAATCTTCAGTACCAGAATTCTTGATACTCTGTTTTTCAAAATTTGACATTTTTGACATTTTCCTCAGCAAAGGAAATTCGTCTATTATTTCTTTCTCCATTGCGCTCAGAATTCCAAAAAAGAATAGCAAAGATAGCCCAAGGATGGATCAATTCAAAAAGAAGGTAAAAAATGAAACTTTGTTCTTTCAGAAGAACAGAGCGTTTCTTGAAGCATTTCCCCTTCCTCCTCTACATCTTAAAATAAGTTCAAAATAGTTTTAACCAAAGTTTCGTTTATAAATTTTTTTAACATCAAAATTTGTATGTTGTTTGAAGAATGATTTGTCGCCGATATTCGAATCGGCTAATATTAATATCGCATTGACTTCTGGGTTTGGTATTGTATTTAAAAAATTAATTGTTACTCTTTATTTATAATTATATATATATATAATAAATTAATTCAAATTATACTAATATTACAAAATAAAATAATTAGACTAATATACATTATAATAAAAAAAACATATAAATTGATTGATATCTAATTAAAATTGTTTTTTAATTTTTGTTTATTTTGTTATTGATAACCCGTAAATTTTGGTTGGTAATTTGTAATTATTTTTTATTTATTTATCGATTTTAAGACATATATTTTGTGTGAATATAATCGTAATGAATTTTGATAGATTTGTTTTAAAATACAACTATAAAATTAACTAAACATAACCCTTAATCAAATATACTAACTAAAAATCTATAATGATTAACATAGAATTATAGACGATAAAAACTTTAATATTGATAGGTTGAATTAGTTTGGTTAGCTATGTTTGACTATTTATCTTAGTTCGATAAAAATCACATGTTTATATTTGTTTTTAAAGACTTTTTAAATATATAATTAAAATTAAGGAAAATTGCACCTAAAGTATCCAACTATTAAATTCTCATATAGTACCCAAGGTTTGATCAATGGTTAATTAATACTCAACTCAACTACCTATTTTTCACTTACTATCTAATATTATTTTAATACCCTTAACCCACTATATAACTTAACCCACTATATAAGTATAATTTTCTGTTTGCTTTCTATTTTTTCTAGCTTTTTGAAGATTTGAATATGTTAGCCGCTCTAACCACCTAACCCTACCAACCACCACGAAGTACGATTGAAAGCATATATGTTTATTTATGTAGTTTGTGGTGTAAACCTATCTAACCACTGTCTTCTACGTACAGGAACTAATCGTGCTTTTTGGAATCTGGTGTTTTACAAGTAATCGTGTTGCTGCTTCCAGGTAATCGTAATTACCTACTGATTTCGAAGTTATTTGTTGGTTTTCTCAGTTGGAATAGTTTTTATTTTACTGTATTTAGACGCCATAGCTTGATTTCGAGCTTTTCTCTTTTTTTTTCCAGTGATCTGTTCTTGTTTTGTTAATATTTGTCGTTATATACTCATGTCCTTATTTTCTGATGTTATATACTAATTTTGTAGTGCATTAGATTTTTTATTTCGGACGTTAAACAGGTGTAGACTATGAGTTTTTAGTTGTCCAGGCGTTCGACGCAAGATGCGAATTGTTTGATGTATTCAACGAGGAAGATGTGAATTGTGTACCAATTCGCATGGTTACGTGCGAATTACATGAAAGAATTGTTTCAAAATTTGCTGCGAATTGTATTGATGTTCAAACATATATAAGGACTCGTAGTTGCTTACAAAACTCAGGATGGGCTACGAACTGTGTAGAAATCTAAAGTATTGCATTTTCAAACTAATATCAGGACTTTTTTAGTTACTTTTATGTTTTGCATGTTAGGATGCGAACTGTGTAGAACTCTAAAGTATTGCATTTTGAAACCAATATCAGGACTTTTTTACGTTTCGCATGATAGGATGCGAACTGTATGAAACTCTAAATTATTGGTTTTCAAACGAATACCATGACTATTAGTTACTTTTACGTTTCGCATGATATGATGCGAACTATGCGGACTATAAACTATTGCATTTCCAAACCAATATCACGACTTTTTTAGTTACTTTTACGATTCGCATGCTAGGATGCGAACTGCGTAGAACTTTTTGAGTATTGTGTTTCAAAACAAATATCAAGACTTTTTTAGTTGATTTAAAAACAACTATCAGGAAATTATGCGAATTGTACACAGTTCACAACATATAGATATACACAAATCGCAAGACAAGATGCGATATGTTTGATTGAGTAATAAATAATTTGCAAATCACGAGTTTGTTTTATTAAATAACTAATAGCTTGTTCGGTGCATGGTAAGGTATGTCCAAATCACGAATTTGTATTTTTAAATATGTTCACCAAACCGCAATTGTGCCTTTCACGGAGTTTGAAAGATTTTAAAGTATCCAAGCTTATGTGGAGAACACATTGGAGAAGCTTGTTATAGGTGACTACCTAATTACCTACTCCTGCATGGATCACAATAATTGTTTCTTTAATAACCAGAAGGATTTTGTTGGGTTGGTGTTATATCTTGATTTGGAGCGTTTAAAATGGGTTAGTTTTCTAATAGAACAACATGTCTTCGATGAGGGTTCTGGTCATAAGTGTTCTGGTGAAAAAATTTCTGGTGATAAGAGCTTTGGTGGTAAAGATTGTGGTGTAAACCGTAAAGAGCGTAGCTTGAGCTTGGGAGAACTATATCCTGATCAACTAGTTAGCGGGGAGAGTAGTAATGGTTTAGTTAATTCTGAACAGAGAAAAAAATAACTTGCTACTGCTGGTTGGGCTGATGCTATTACAGGAGTGGGTCAAGCTTTTGAAGAAGGTGTTGCAGGTCTCAGGCTATCTTTGTGCAGGTTTGCTTTAGAGCATGGTTTTGCTTTCAAATACTTGCACAACACAACAACCAAGATCACTACTTATTGTGAAAATAAGTTCACAAGCGGGTGCAAATAGAGGCTTTATCATCTATTGATTCCAGCACCAGCTTGATGACGATCAAGAAGTATGCTCCACACCATACTTGCAGTCTCGTTTTCTCCCAGAAGCATAAACGACACAGGTATTTGACATCAGATTTGATTGTAGAGAAAATTCAGGATTCTCTCCGGACGTGCCATTCATTGACAGCCAAAACCATACAATCGATTGTCAAACAAGATTACGGTCTTGACATCTCTTACCGTTGGTCATGGAATGCTTTAGAGAAGGCTAGGAGGGGAGTTTTCGGAGATAGTTAAAGTTCTTTTAGTTTACTAAGCAGATACTTCAAACGATTGAAAAGCCGGGATATTACTTCAGACTGCCAGTTGGAGTTATCAGCTGGAAACTGATTCAAGCGTTTTTTTGTAGCATCCGGTTCGTCCCTTCATGGTTTTCATTCATGCCGTCCAATGTTGTTTGTCGATGTAACCCACTTATATGGCAAGTACAAGGGTACCTTGCTTATTGCCGTAGCAAAGGACGGCAACAACGGTTAGTTACATTTAACTAGTTAATCTGAATATGTTATGATGTTTTTGTTTGAAATTTTTGTGCAACAGTTCGCATCCTATATTTGCACACCATTGTGATGTAATCCTGATATTTGAGAACGATTTGCATCTGTGGGTGCGAATTATGCACTGTTGTTTAGGTGATGACATTTCGCAATCGTGGATGCGAATTAGGCGATAAAATTTAAGGCAACAGTTCGCATCCTATATATGCACACCATTGTTGTTGGAATCGTGATATTTCATAACGATTCGCCTTAGAGGTTGCGAATTAATCAGTGTGTGGAACTATGATTAATTCGCAGCTGGGTTTGTACCCAGTTTGTACCGTGCATTTTGAGAACACCTCTCAAGACATCATGCGAACTGTTTGCATTTTTTAAACGGTTGGTGTTCATTTGATCTGCCTTTTTCCAGGACTCTTCCCTGTTGCTTTTGGTATAGTTAGCATTGAAGATTGGGACAATTGGATGTGTTTTTTGGGGTGTTTGAAACCATATTTGTTGGATCGCCAGATCACATTTATTTCAGACCGTCATTCTGGTATCGTTAATGCTGTTTCTGTCTTGTATCCAAACTGATATCATGCGTACTATTATTTCCATCTCATGCAGAATTTGAAAGCAAAACTAGAATATACTAACAGAGACTATAAAAAAAGGATGTTGAGTTTCTTCCATCGTCTTGCTTATGCTCCCAGTCGAGAGATTTTTTTAAAGATATACTAACAGTTTTTCTGTATGAACGTGGTGACAGAATTAATGGTTTTCTTGCAAATTTACCCCCGGAAAAGTATGCGCAGGCTTACGTAAAAGGGAAACGATACGGCTCTATGGCTTCTACTACAGCTGAATCGTTTAACAATCAGATCAATAAATATTGCGGCCTACCGATTGTTGAGTTTATTGACTGGATTAAAGTCTTGCTTATGACTCAAGTTTCACGAAGATACGAAGAGGGTCTCAGCTGGAGTACTAGATTGGTCCCCGAGTATGAGAATAAGCTAAAGTAGAATGTTGACGTGTGTCGAAGTTGGGTAGTAAGTAAGTCATCATCCGCCATGTTCGAAGTCTTTCCAAATCCTGTGGCTGTTGTTTATCTGTTGGATTTCAATTCTTCTTGCGGATTATGGAAACAAGAGTATTTTCCATGTCCTCAAGCTTTAGCGGCAATACAGTATACGGACCAAGATCCCTTTACCGTAATAGATCCCTTCTTTAAGGTTAAGAATTACATGAAAAGTTACTCTTTCAGCATACCAGCTATAACGAATTTCGGGGAAGGGTCCAGCGCTAACAATTCTTCGTTTGTTGAAGTTCTGCCTCCGAACGTTAAGAGACACTCCGGAAGACCTAAGAAAAAGCAAATCCCATCTAGAGTAGAAATCTCAACCAAGCAGTTGAGGTGTGGCCGTTGTTCGAAATCAGGCCATAACAGGAGGACTTGTGATGTTCCAGTTTAAGCATAATGTTTTTTTTCAGTTGTTTGTTCATGTACACATTTTTTTGAAATTCGCATCTAGTATTGTGAATTGTGTACAATATGTTGATATTATGTTGCAAGCATATATCAGGTTTCCATGCGATTTGTGTGAAAATTTTTCCAGGATGCGTATCGTTAGTAAAATCATATCAAACAACTATTAGTATTTATGCTGCGAATTGTGTTGAGCTCTAACGTAATGTTTTTTCAAAAAAATATCATGACTCTTATTAGCTTACGATTCGCATGCTATTATGCGAATTGCCTTCTGATAAGGAAGAATAAAAGACAAGGAGAAAAGTGTGAAGAAGAAACATGACAGAGGAAAATTGCAAAGAAGAAGTATGATAGGAGGAAAATGCAAAGAGGAAATTGTGTGAGGAGAAAATTGTATAAGCTATCTAAGAAATAGCCAGAATAGGAAGAAAATAAGATGTAGGGACTAAAGATGTAATTAGTAGGAATTAAAGCGTGTGGGGTCCGAAATTGTACTATAAAAGGACCACACACGCTTCACAGATCCCGAGATGAATAATATAATACTTTCTCTCTCTACTTAACCTAAGAACTTTTACTTTCTCTCTCTAAAACCATCACCTAAACGGAGTTGATTTACTTATGTTGACACTAAGAGATTCTTGTATCACAGAATCATCAATAAGAAATCCTCGTATCGCATAATCACCCCTGGACTTTCTTAAAACTCATCAGTGGCGCCGTCTGTGGGAAGCGAAGATCGCTCTAATGGCAATCGCTTCCTGGAAATAATTGTTGTTCCGAGGAGTACTATGGAAGAACAAGGGTACAGTTTGGTTAACAATTGCAAGGAGAACCTAGTAGGCGATAACTACCAGAACGATACGGAATACGAGGGACTAGGGGGCCAGCGAGTCGGAAACGCTTTCGACGACT
Organism: Limnanthes douglasii subsp. nivea; assembly: GCA_036936605.1. Taxonomy (NCBI): domain Eukaryota; kingdom Viridiplantae; phylum Streptophyta; class Magnoliopsida; order Brassicales; family Limnanthaceae; genus Limnanthes; species Limnanthes douglasii. The sequence goes on from JAUPFV010000002.1 coordinate 40,768,680, forward strand.
CAGATCTATTGGCTCAAAGGAATGAACTCCTACTAGAGATCGAAAGATTGAAAGCAGAAAAGGACACCATACAGGAGAATCTTCGATCCGAGATCAGGAGGGAGCCAGTTAGTGAAAAAGAGGAGCGCGAAACTGAATTGCGTCCCAAAAATAGAGACGGCAGATGCCAGGGACGCGAGCGGCGATCGCCGATGAGAAGAGAGAGGCGACGCTTGAGTTCGGCTGACTCAAGTGATTACTCTCAATACATCTCCTCGGAGTCGTCCCCTCGGAGATACCACAGAAAGAAAAAATGTGATCGTAGACACACCGATTTCCGAAGAGGAAGAAGCTCAGAGAGGAAATATCCGAGGGAAAAACGTCACCATACTCGAGGTGGCGATCGGTCTTATGGATAGGCAAAGTATCCTGATAGGAAAGAGGACATTGGCCTGTGAAATTCGGAATGGCAGCACCAATATACTCTACCATCTGAGGAGGGGTTGTACTTTCCGAACAATGACAACTTACGATCCAACGTTTATCGCGCGGGTTATAATTGGGGAGCTTCTCCTCTGTCCCCGGACATTTTGGTGGGAAACCTTCCATAGCATTTTGATATTTCAAAGCTAGAAAAATTTGATGGGACACAAGACCCGGATAATCACATCGAACAATTCAAAAAATTTATGATTAATTTTGACGACGATGATAAGTTGTTGTGCATAGCGTTTTCTCAGACTTTCGAGGGGGTAGCTTCCAAATGGTACAATAGGCTTCTGCAGGGCTCGATAAAGAACTTTGATATGTTCTGGAACATTTTCAGACAACACTTTGTGGGGAGCAAGAAGTTCAGAGCTAACGGAGACACGATCATCTATTGTCGACATAAGGTTGGGGAGAGCTTGAAGAATTACACTAATCGTTTTGTCAAAACGAAAACAGACATGGAGTATTGTAAAGATTCAGTGGCGCATGCAGGTTTTAGGATGGGCCTACTCCCCGGATTGCTGAAGGATACGGTGGCAGAGAGCCAGGCAATGACCTTTGGAGCGTTATTAGATCAGGTTGAGAAGAGGATCCTGGTGGAAGAGACTCAGGCGTCGGAGAAAGGATCTGGGGATCAGTTGGATCAGAATCAATTTCAAAGATCCGAGTCGAGTAACCAGGGCCCCCGTTCTAATGTTCACGCAAAAAACACGGGTCAATATCCGCCGAGGCAGAAATCAAACCCACAGTATTATGGCAACCAGCAAAATTACAATCAAGGAACAAGACCCATGTCGAATAAGTGGGTTCGACCCGACTATTTTGCGGAGTTGACGGAAAATGTTGCTGCAATATTCGACAAGGCAAAATCTACAGTACCATTCAGGAAGCCTTTTCCCATACAGACTCCGAGGGAAAGTAGAAGCGTTAATAAGTATTGCAAGTATCACGAGGATATTGGGCACGATACCAAGGATTGCATAGCTTTGAAAAAAGAAGTGCAAGCCTTGGTCGAGAATGGAATGTTGCACTCCCAGAAAAACACCGTGGTGAAAGCTGTCCTAAAGAACACTGACACAGCCATGGTAATTTCCGAAGGGGTTGACGACTTTGACATTGAACAAGAGAATTTAGATCCCAAGGAGGGGCGGAACAACGTATATATGGTGGAAGAGATTATTCCGAAGGGGGGGGGAGGGGGTGGATAGCCTCTGTGCTTTCTTCGAATCCTTGGCAATCTTTGGAAGAGACACTATTGTGGGAAATTCCAACAGCTCCCGAAAGAGGCACATGGTCAACCTGGCTACCCAAATCGAAGCAGGGGTGTCAGCGCAAATACACCGATCGCCTTCCCCCATTATTTGTTTTGACGACGATGATATGCGAAATGTTGCAGGCCCTCACGAGGATGCGGTGGTGATCGCGGCGGACATCGCTGGGGATCAAGTTCAGAAAATACTTATCGACACAGGGAGTTCAGCAAATATATTGTTTATGAGCACTTACCGAAGAATTTCTGACCCACCAGTTATCCGAAGATCCGATAGGACTATAGTGGGCTTCACTGGCGCTACAGCAATAGTGGTTGGAGAATTTCAGTATATGGTCGAATTGGGCCGAGGGCCATTCAAGAAGGAGGTGGAAGTAATGTTTATTGTCGTTGACGCGCCGACGTTGTATAACGCCATCCTGGGTCGCTCTTGGTTGTCCCGGATGCATGGCGTAATCTCAACAGTACATCAATGCTTAAAGTACGTGGTTGGGAACAATGTTGGGATAATCCGAAGTAGCCAGAAGATGGCCCGTGAATGTTACCAGATAGCCTTGTCCTCGAAGGGAGTTCGGGGAGAAACGTCAGACAAAGCATAGCAATTAAAGGGGCCTCCCTCCGAAATCAACCCATGCGATGATCCGAGGGAGACCCCCGGATTTTTGGTCCCAGAAGAAGATTCTGCGACACATGAATTTCCGAGTGGCAAATCTCTGAAGATCGGAGTCAACCTTTCTTTGGAGTTTAAAGAGAGGTTAATTGTTTTTTTATCTGACAAACTTGATATGTTTGCTTGGTGTGCACAGGACGTCACTGGAGTACCTTCAGAAATCATGTGTCATAAACTAGCAATAAGACTTGATGTTCAACCTATTGTCCAGAAAAGGAGACCAGTCTCTCCGGAAAAGGCCACAACAATTCTTTTGGAGGTCTAAAGGCTACTGAGCATTGGCCATATTCGCGAGTCGCATTATCCCGTGTGGGCGTCAAATCCAGTGTTGGTACGTAAGAAGAATGGAAAGTGGAGAATGTGCGTTGATTTCACGGATTTAAACAGGGCTTGTCCCAAAGATCCGTTCCTAGTGTCTCGCATCGACCAGTTAGTAGATTCGACCTCGGGTAACCGACTATTGTCATTCATGGACGCTTACTCAGGATACAACCAAATCCGGTTAGATGCTAATGATGAAGAAAGTACTTCTTTTATTACTGGGAGAGGGTTATACTACTATAAGGTTATGTCGTTCGGCTTAAAAAATGCAGGGGCAACTTATCAGCGCCTAGTCAATAAAACCTTTAAGGGGAAGATTGGGCAGAATATGGAGGCCTATATCGATGATATGCTAGTCAAAAGTGTGCGGGACGAAGACCATTTCGCTGACCTAGAGGAGACGTTTCGCAATTTAAGCAAAGTCAATTTGAAACTCAATCCGGAGAAGTTCATTTTCGGGGTGAGGTCGGGCAAGTTTCTTGGTTACATGATCACCGAAAAAGGCATCGAGGTTGATCCAGAACAGATAAAAGCTCTAATTACTATGACCCCCCCCCCCCCCCGTAATGTTAAAGAAGTCCAAGTCATGACAGGGAGATTGGCCGCTCTGAATAGGTTTATCTCTAGGTCTTCGGATAAGTGTGCACCTTTTTTCAAAGTGCTGCGAAATGCGAAACAGTTTTGTTGGACCGAGGAATGTTCGGCCGCTTTTCACCAAATCCAAGAGTATCTGACGTCTCCTGAGGTGTTGTATAAACCATTGGTAGGAGAGACACTAATTGTCTACGTGGCAGTATCAGGGTGTGCGGTCAGTGCCGTTTTACTTCGCGAAGATGAATCTCTCCTGAAGCCTATCTATTATGTCAGTAAGAGTTTGTTGGATGCGGAGAAGAGATACCTCAAACTGGAGAAGGTAGCTTTGGCGTTGGTAACAGCGGCTCGTAAGATGAGACCTTACTTCCAGGCTCATCCTATAATTGTTCGGACAGCTTTTCCCTTGAAGGGTTTGTTACATAGGCCTGGTCGGATGACTAAATGGTCAGTGGAATTAAGAGATTTTGACATAGCTTTTGAACCTCGAACATCGATAAAATCCCAAGTTTTAGCTGACTTCTTGGTCGAATTCCATTCGGATAGAGAGGAAAGAGACATTCCATGAACGTGTTGACAAAACAGAATGGTTGGTACAGACAGATGAGGGGTCGAACATTTCTGGAAGTGGGGCAGGTGTCCAATTGATTTCTCCAGAAGGGATAGCTATGTTCCAAGCCATTCGATTCGGTTTTAAGGCTACTAACAACGAAGCTGAGTATGAGGCCGCATTAGCGGGCTTGCGTTTGGCTCAAATATGTGGGGCTACAAAAATTAAACTGGTCAGCGATTCACAATTGGTGATAAACCAAGCCTTGGGAGAGTCCAAATCCAGGAAAGATAAGCTGATACAATATTTAAAAGTATTGAAAGATTTAGCATCCGAGTTTGAGGAAGTCAAGTATGAGCATATTCGAAGGGATTTAAATGTTGTCCCAGATTATCTAGCCTCCGCTTCATGGACAAAAGGATACCCTTGGGTCTTGACTCAAGAGCGCCCCTCGATATTGGTTAATGAGGATCATACGATAAACGTTTATGAGGAAAGTAATGTGATTACGGATGATTGGAGGTCGGCCATCATCGACTATTTGGTCAATGATACTTTACCTGTCGAAAAGTACGAGGCTAGGAAAATCAGGTTGAAGTCTCATGGCTATATCTTGCTGGGAGGAGTGCTGTATAAGAAATCTCTGAGTCGACCGTTATTAAGGTGTTTGAACAAGCCTGAGTCACAAATCATCCTATCTGAATTACATGACGGTGAAGGTTCTGCCCATTGCGGGTATAAGGCATTAATTCGAAGAGTGTTTCTGGCTGGTTATTATTGGCCTACTATTGCTGCGGATGCAAAAGATTTAGTAAAATGATGTGACACGTGTCAACGCTATGCTAATGTGATCAATAAGCCTGGGGTATATTAGAGAGTATTTCTGAAGCAGTACCGTTTTATAGGTGGGGCATTGATCTCGTCGGGCCTTTACCAATGGCATCAGGTGGCAGGCAAACCATCATTGTAGCAGTAGATTATTTTTCTAAGTAGGTAGAAGCTGAACCACTAGCAGGGACAAAGGCTAAAGATGTGATCAAGTTCGCTGTGTCAAACATTTGTTGTCATTTTGGTGTGCCACTGCAGATCACAACGGACAACGGACCTCAATTCGATAAAAAGGAGTTCAAAAGTTTCTGTGTCTCGAGGGGCATACGACAATGTTTTTCTGCACCGTTTCACCCTCAAGCTAATGGGCAAGTGGAGGTGACTAATCGCACAATTATTGATGATTTGAAAAAGAACTTGGAAGGAAAGGCGGGAAAATGGCCCGACTATTTGCATGAAGTACTATGGGCATACCAGACAACTCCGCGAACCGCCACTGCTGTATCTCCATTTTCCTTAGTTTATGGAATGGATGACATTTCCCCTCCAGAGATTGTTTTCCCCTCACACCGTGTAGCAACATATGCTGCAACAGACACGAACGACCAAAGTAGAGCACTGGCTTTAGACTTGATTGAAGAAAAAAGACAGCAAGCACAGTTGACGTCCCTCCATTATCAAACTCTTATGAGGAGTCGGTATGCATCTAAGGTAAAGCACATAGATTTTAAGGTGGGGGACAAAGTCCTACGTAAAGTTTTCTTGCACACAAAAGACAAGAGCTTGGGAAAGTTGGGACCGAATTGGGAAGGCCCCTATGAGGTCACCGAGAAGTTAAAACCAGGCACGTATCGGCTGAAAGATAAGGAAGGGCGATATCTCCGTCTCCCGTGGAACATTGAAAACTTAAAATTGTATCTTGATTGAAGAGCTAGTTAGGAAGTAGTGTTCGTATTTTCGTTTCTTTTCTTTGTATCCTACAGAACGAAATTTAGCGAGGGCACACTCTTTCCTACCCTGATAGGCACATGAAGGTTTTAATGAGGTGTTTCGATGAGCTGCTTAATACAAAGAATTTTTTTGCCTTAACTATTATTTGGGTCACAGTAACATGTGCCTCGAATTATTATCTCTTCGCATTATTATTTGGGTCACATTAATGTGTGCCTCGAATTATCGTTCCTTCGAATTATCAGTTGGGTCACATTAATGTGTTCCTCGAATTCTATTTGTCTTCACTATTATTTGGGTCACATTAATGTGTGCCTCGAATTATAGTTCCTTCGAATTATCAGTTGGGTCACATTAATGTGTTCCTCGAATTCTATTTGTCTTCACTATTACTTGGGTCACATTAATGTGTGCCTCGAATTATCGTTTCTTCGAATTATCAGTTGGATCACATTAATGTGTTCCTCGAATTCTATTTTCCTTAGCTATTATTTAGGTCATAGAAGACGGAGCCTCAAAATATTATCTCTCTAAATTATCTTTTGGATCACATTAACTTAGGCTTAGCTATTATTAGTTTGAGCTCTTGACCTCACAATAACTTATTTTTTGTTCGAAGGGTTTGTCTCTTTGAATTATTGGTGGGAACACAGTATTTGATGCCTTGGATTAAACTTATACATAAAATAAAAATCGATTACGAAATCAGTACATTACAGCATGTTTTAGTCACCTTACAAAAAAGAAGCCCTATAGGGCCATAAGCAAAACATTAGAATCCCATATATCTTCCCTTAATCTGAATCTTTCGAGGAAACACATTCTCTGCTTCTGAGTCTTCACTGTCACTCACTACTATATGGGGAGGGCGAAGTTCCGAGGGGACAAGCTTCCAAAAACTCCCCAAGTTATATTCGGGATGCTCAACATGGATTTAGATAAGTAAACCAGCTCGAGTAGTGGCATCTCGGGCCTTCAGCTGACTTGTGCACGTAGCTGCATAAGCATCCACAATCTTATCTTTTTCCTCCTCGACCTGTCTAGGGAAATTCTCAACCCGTTTTAGTAACTGGTCTCGATCCTCTTTCACCTTTTTAAAGCTGTCAGAACATTCTGCGAATCCATCGCAGGCCAAACGATTCCCTTTCTTGTACTCAGCTATTAATAGCTCTTGAGTGTCAGTCTTTTTCTTATAAAAATCACTCTCTTCTTGACAGTACCTCTCCAACATCACCACATAATTTTCGGAGGCAGATAAACGCTCATACAAAGCATCTGCTTGGCTCTCTATCATTGCGTGTTGCTTCTTGGCCTCTTCGAGCTGAGAAGCAGCTAATAATGACTTACATTTGTAGTGATTTTTATGCTTCTCAAGGTGCTGCATCTTTTTCCCCCTATTGACTGAGGTATGCAGCAATCGTCGAAGATTCAGTGAAAATTTGTCGTCTAAAAGAACTTCGAAGGAGCTCGTTGGAGACCCTAATGCTGCAGAGTCAAAATCAGAAAACCCACCAAGAGTTTCTGGATCAATATGCTGAGGAAGATTGCTCCGAGGGATAGGAAGATGTGCTAACTTTGGACTATTTTGGAAGGGGACTGGGTGTGATGCTTCAGTAAGAGATGAGTGTGGTGTTTGATGAGAACTTTCTTTGGGTGAATCGCCACCTCTGTCCTCGGGTTCACTTGATATTTCTTGAATCTCTTCGGCTAAAGCAATTTCTTGATTGTCATCAGGTGTCTCACCATCCTCAAATAATTCTTGGATGGGTTCTAGGACAACTTTACCTTTCTTATCTTTTGCATTGGATCCCTTTTTCGACGGAAGGATGGAAGTAGGGGTGGAGGATTGGAGTTCGACGACACAACATTGATTGGGGGAGGTAGCTCATGAGTATTAGTCGTTCCCTCATGGCTTAACTGTTGTTCTTTAGTTGTAACTTCTTCGTCAGGAGGATCTCCAAGATGACTCTTCGAACGAGAGCGTTTGGGAAGATATATCCCTATATCTTTTTGGCTCACGCGCTCCATAACTTCTCGTTCCGAGGGAGGAGCCATCAATCCTCTCATAATTCGGTCGAGGGGATTGAGCCTCCACAATCGACTCCTGGCGAGGTTATTATCTGTGAAACAGAGTCGAAATCAGTTCTCCCAGTGTTCTTTTGCCCACATGTGAAGTTTGGTGAACACATTCGTAGCGCCCTCAACATATTCGGAATAGGGCTTCGATATCCCAGTCATAGCTGCAAAATAAAGTCTAGTCACAACCCAAAATTCGACGCAGAATAAATAGTTTCGAAGGCCAGGAACTTACATTTATTGGTCCACATCAGAGACTACTTGTGAGGATTCGAGGGAGTGGCCTCTGACCCGGTCTCCCAGTAACCGGAGAAGAACACAAATTTCTGCCTCCACTTCTTGTCAGCCTCTAACAGATCTCTCAAGACTTTTTGTCCCCGGTTGAAAGTCAGTGAATAAAAGGGAAAGAAAGGGTTCCTGGCCAGACCAGCAAGGCCGATGAGTTGCTCTATTGAAAATTCGTGACCTGAGAGCCTAGAGGCCATAATGCAGGCCATCAGAGTAAACCACATATTGGGGCCAACCTATGAAGGGCAAAGATCTATCTTCGCCAAATATTCGATGAAGAAGGGGTCTAAGGGATACCTTAGCCCCCAGTTCATGATCTCAGTATACTCGACCAGCTCATTGTCCCTCACTGACAGAGGCGTCTCACCTTCCGAGGGGAATCTGATTGTAATATAGGAGGGGATGCACGATCGAGTCCTCAGCATAACCTCTTCGTCTTGTGAGAAATACTTGTATCTGATATTGTAAAGAGCTACCATGTGTTTATTTTCTATGCCTCGAATATTGCGACCGACAATGCTATCCAGTTCTAAGGGTAGCATGATATCCCCCTTGGCACTTTCGGTTTAAGGGACGTTGTTGCAGGTGCTTTTCCTTTGGCATTTAGACTCTCGTTTCGTCTGTTTTGCATATCCTCTTCGGTAACGATCGTCCTCGAAGGCGAAAACTGAGTCCCATGAATGGTCATAGGTGGAGTAGAGGGCAGACTTGACTCATCTAATTCCCTTTTTCGTGGAGGACTGATAGATGTCCCACGAGGGCTAGTGGATATCCGCGGAGGACTGATAGATGTCCGATGAGGTCTGGGAGACGTCCGAAGAGGGCTGGCAGATGTCCGGGGGAGACCTTCGAATGCTGTAGGAGAAGAAGGCTCCCAAATGACCAGGGGCGTCTCTTTGGCAAGTTTTTCGCTCCTGCAAACTTTTCCTATCCTTATGAGATCTTTTCCTCTTCCCAGACGAGTGTTTGTGCTGTCTATCTTTACCCATGCTTCCGAGGGGATTAGAATCACTACGAAGACTTTGTCGAGCGAATTCGAGGGGAATAATTGCAGTTGAATCTGCTGAGGGAGGCCAGGTACCAAAGAAAGTAGTAACAGATGGTGGGGGTTGAGGCCTCACGTCTTCTCCGGCAGCAACTCTCTCCTCGAACCTCTTGCTGATCAACAACCAATCAGGAATCCGACGGGGTTTGCTCGCCAGCTTTCTCTCTCTAGAAACGTTTGAACAAAAGTTGAGTTAATGAGGAGAGAAGATCCATATTTATAGATGAGGTTGGGCCTCCCAAACAGACTAGGCCCGGGGTCTTTTTCTAATGTTTGCCTAGGGGCATTACGGACTATATAGGTGCGAATTGTCCTGACACAAACCACAAGGGAAGATGCAGAGTTTTCCTAGGCAGAATATATCTTGGGAATAGGGAACGTTTCTACAAAGATATGCCGACAATCATTGTTGCTTAATGACGTCATGATAAAGATTAATCCTAACACCACATTTAGCCCTGAGTTGGATAAATTCAGGGCATTGATACAATCAGAGTCGAGGGGCTTATATGGCTAAAATGGTGCAAGGATTAGGGGGCCCCAGTTATCAATATGAATTCGAAGAAAAAAAATGTTCGAGGAAGATTCTTTGACTCTCGTTGGGATTCGAAGAAAGGAAATGTTCGAAGAAGATTTTTTTACTTCGAAAAAAATGAACAATAAAAAATGTGTTTCACTTTGCCCGAAGAAGAATTATTCGAAGGAGTCTGAAATGAACAATCAGAGAATTATTCAGTTGAGGTAGACGATTGTACCACTTTAGTGCAACTTTTTTAAAAGTTTGAGAAAAAACTCTGCAAAATAACTTGTCATCATCATCGTAATTGATCATCAAATTCTTGAACTACTCAATGTGATTATCGTAATCTTGTGTCCCATCAAACTTTTTCAGCTTGGATATGTCGAACCACTTTAGGAGGTGTCCGGAAACAATCTCTGGAGAGAGTGGGGATGACCTCCAATTATGCCTGACGTTGTGAGCATTTCCCCTTGGACCTTCGTTCGTAGTCATATAAAGCCTTTCCTCTATTTGGAAAGTAAATTGATTACTGACTCGGTAATCCTGATCGTAACTATCAGATTGAAGTTTTCTATGAGGTGTTACATATTATGGTCGAACTGCACTCGTCGTCGGGTTCTTCGGAGTATAACTTTCTATTTCCATGATCGTCCTTCTTCTTTCTCGAACCTTTAGTTCTCCGACTAGTCCGATAATAATTTTTATTTACCTTCGAACCTCTTTGCCTCTAATATGCTTTACACCTAGCATCGGTATCCGATGATGAAAATTCATCTGAACGAAGAGAAGTATACTCACTAGATTCTGATGATTCGTATCATTTTTCAAATCTAGCTCATCTTTTGGAAGATCGATGACTTTTCCTCTGATGCCTTTCCTTAGACTGAACGATATCTTGAGTCTGATCCGTCACGACGCGCTATTGTCGGACTTCTGATTTGACTCTTCTTGAGCTTATTATCATTTCTTTTAATGCGTTTAGCCTTTCAATGTCTTCTAATAACTCTTTTCACCTGGCAACCAAGACAGACTCTTCAAGGAGTTCTTCAGCGTATCGATTAAGGTTGTTTTCTTCATTGGTCACTTGCTTTTCCATCAGATTGGATACAGATACAACTCCGATCAAGTTATATGTCGGATTTACTTCCAACTCACTACGAATTTCAGTTTCCATTATTTTTACTTTAGATTATTTTTATGGTTTTGGAACGTTAATTCCGGGTACCACTCAGGTTCCCACAGACGGCGCCATTGATGAGCTCAGTTAACTCTAAGATAAGCTCATATGCGGAAATGTTCGTGGGAGAGCATATGTCTAAAAAATGTTTGTATCAGATACTTTGATAAGAGAATCAGTATTTTTAAAGAGAGAAAGAGACAAAATGAATAAAGTAGCAATAATTGACTAATCATTGGTCTTTTCTCCAAAAAAGAATGTCCTTTATATAGTACATAAGGTGAATAGTAAAATTACATGATTACCACTATTTAAGTGGATTTCTAACCTCACTCCTTTACTCTTTACAAACAAGTTCTAAGGGTATATTATTTACCCCCTCTATTTTCTATGTTTGCTTTAATTTAGTCTTTAATCACCAAATACATAAATTTAACCTTTATATTTAATATATTAAACCTTGTTATTATTTATATTTTCCTTTCTTTATCAAGACTGATATTTTTTTATAGAGGTATCTATACATTTTCTATTGGTTTTAAGAATATGTAACATGAGTGCCTGCAAAATTCATCTTTTACAAACTTACAATATGGCCTAACGTACGTCTGATAGTTCAGAAAAATAGAACGTTCTCTATTGAGAAAGCTGAAGCGATTGTTGCTGAAGTAAACCAGTTGTCAAAGGTATGTCATATCATAGAATCCAAGTATCCATTATGGACACCAAATCAGTACTTGTGAAGAAGAACAATGGAAAATGAAGAATCCGAGTTAAATTTACCTATCTAAATAGAGTTTGTTGGAAAGACCCATTTCCTGTTCCATGAATAGATCAACACGTGGATTATAATATGGGTAATAAGCTCTTATCTTTTGTGGATTTTTATTTTGGGTATAATTGGATACAAATGAATCTAAGGGACCATGACAACACTATATTCATAACTCACAGAGGTTTACAATGTTATAAAGTAATGTCTTTTAGTTTTAAAAATGCAGGTAACTTATTAGAGAAAATATTTTTCTAGCCAAAATAGAAGAAATGTTGAAGTTTATATTGACGACATATTGGTAAATGGTACTAATTACGATGACCAAATTTTAGATTTGGAAGAAACTTTTTGTAACTTGAAAGAAATAAAATTAAAGTTGAATTATGTAAAAAATATACTTTCGAGATGCGATCCATAAATTTCTCGGGGTATGTAGTGGGTGAAAAAATATGGATATTCTGAAATCGATCAAGGAAGTATAAATTTTATAATGTGTATGACTCGATTGAAATAATCTTTCAAGAATTTGAAATTTTTCATCTTTGAATTCTCGAACTCTTTTAGTAAAGTTTATCAAACGAATTCTTAAATAAACTTTTCATAGAAATTCTAGAAACTCCTTATTAAACGAATTCTTAAAAGACATGTGATCACGCTACTACAGTAGTACAACAGTAAAACTTTCAAAACAAAGTAAAATTTCAAGTCAAATGACAATGTCAGTAATACAATAGTACAAATGCAATGAAAATTCAAATTCAAGAATCATTATCCACACCACTACATGAATTGATAGCACAATAGTAAAAATTCACTAAAAATGAAAATTAAAGAATTACTTTCAAAACAAAGTCTAATACGTTAGTCTTGTAGTAAAAGCAACAACATCAAATTAATTGGCAGGGAGGTGTGGGAAAATCCAGAAGTGTTGGTTAAAACACCTGCCAACTCACTTTGATAAGTTTTTTTTAAAAACTTATCATTATGATCTTAAATGATAATCTTTTTCCACTAATGTTAACCATACGCATATGAATCAATAAACATAATAAATTAAGTTTAAAACTCAGTTCCATAGACGAATATCCACCACATGTGTAAAATAGAGACAAGGAAGACCTCTAGTGATGATATAAATATGAATCAAAGAAAGCAAAAAAAAACAAGTGATATTTATTTGATTTGTTGACTCTTACCTCAATTTATGTTAATCACGTGGACTCAATGCTTAATATGAAAAAAAAAACTTGTCTTTATTTGTTTAATTTGGGTTGAAATGAATTGAAAATCTTACTAAAACTTACTAATTCGCCTCTTTCTTGTTATGATTCAAGGTTTTAAATTGATTCACCACTTCATTTTTTATTTTTCCTTAATGTTTGAAAATCTTAATTTTTTTTCTACTGAATCCTACCTCGCGATGTAGATTTTAGAGAAATTATTGGATCGATATGACTCACGAATGAAAAAATAAAAACAATAACGATGTTTTTTGTTAACCTTAAATTTTATCTACTCAATCTTGAATCGTGATGTAGATTTTGAATAATGGCTTCTTATGTCTTGCGCACGATAGCCTCAATATTTTACTTTAAGCGTGATTTTTATTTGATTATTTATTCAACTCAATTATTTCCCTACATATTTGATTGCTATCTGATTCAACTTGATTCTTTAATATTTAGTTAAATTCTCTATGAATTCGCTTCACTGGTTGTAAAATAAATAGTGAAGACCCTACATAAAAGAATAACACTTACCGATCAGAGAACCCGATGAAATTCTAGAAATTGAAACACAACTTTCTAGCTCAGTTTAAAGAGTAGAAGAATGTATAACAATTTAAGAGACTAAGATTTGTTTTGTTTACCCAACAAAGATAATTACTCGCTACGATTTACCAATAACATGAGGTTCAAAGTTTCCAACCTTAAACTTTATCTTTTTTTGTCCTAAAGGTTTGAACCAAATGGCGCCACGACCAAAAGTAAAACCTTCGGCTCAGCAGCAAAGATAAATATCGAACCAGTGTGTTTGACCTAAAACTCTTACTAAATTAATGGAGAATGTTGCTACTATTTTGGATAAGATTTGGAATTTTTTCCAATTTAGAAAACCCCTTCGAATTCAAATACCTAGAGAATAAATGAGTAATGAGTTTTGAAAATATCACAATGAAATCGGTCATGATATAATTGACTACATAAATCTAAAGCATGAAATCTAAATTTTAACTGATAATGAGAAATTATCAAAATTAGGTAAAAAAACACGTGGGGGGGGGGCTAATAGGCAACAAAGAAGCAACGTAAAGAGTAGTATTTGAGAATTCTCTAAAGAAACAAAATGTGATGGTCATAACATAGCTTTATAGTGAGTTTGATTTGTAATCAAAATATTTGGATATGAACCCTAGCAAATAATTATGATAATGATTAATGAGTCTATGTTCGAGGGCAATGTCACAACGTTGTGCCAATATTTCATATTATTGACAATATTTATGGGGATACTATTTTAAGAACTATCACTTGCTAATGGAAAAGGCACATTGTGATTCTAACAACACACTTAGCACGAGGAACTTCGACTCATTTTTACAGAAATCTACTTATCATTCTTTTTTTTCGAGGATGATAATTTAAAGGGGATAGTTGGAGCTTATGAAGATGCAACGGTAATTAGCGCAGTTATTAAAATAAAAAATCCAGAAGATTATCATTGATACATGCAGTTAGTGGGATTTACTAGGGCCACCGCCAATGTTGTTAAAGAGTTTGAAAGTGAGGTATTTATGGGACGAGGGTCTTTCAGTAAAGTGGTAAAAGTGTTGTTTACGATATCATGTGGGTGAAATTTGTATAATATTATTTTTGGTAGGTCTTGGCAATCAAGAATGCATCTTATTACCTTTACCCTCCACCAATGTTTGAAGTACATCATTTAAAAATTAAGTAGGAGTTGTTTGAAGAACCCAGAAAGTGTCAAGCGAATGTAATGTTGCTTGATTAGTTCAAAAACAAAAAAATAACAATTATAGCGGTCGACTTCAGAGCCAGACGTTGTAAACGATCTAAACGAGACCTACAGCTCGGTAACACCTGATCATAATGTGGAAACTTAATTTTTTCTCGACGGATTTTTTTTGAAGATTGTCGTTCTACTATCATCATATATAAAAGATAGGTTGATATTTTTTTATCGAAGAATCTATATATGTTCACTTGGTTTTAAGAATATGTGACATGAGTACGTGCAAATTTTATCTGTTATAAACTTAAGATATGGCCTAACGCACGCCCGATAATTTAGAAAATAAGAATGTTCTCTGTTGAGAAATCTGAAGTGATTGTGGTTGAAGTAGACCGATTTTCGAAGGTATGTCATATCAAATAATTCAAGTATCGGTTATAGACATCAAATAATTTCAGAACAATTATTTAATTGAGAATCGTTTCTCCATACGTATTCATTTGATTTATCACGTGCATAACTCGATTGAAATAATATTTCAAGAGTTTGAAATTCTTCATCCTAGATTTCTCGAATTCCTATCGTAACGATTGAGGATTTATGGTTTGTATTTTTTTATGTTTTTTTAATTTGGTCGCATCACGAGTGACTTGTCATATTTTTTGTTTCTTCAAAACCTTCATTCTCATGTTTAAATAGATCTCGCGAGTTAAACAATATTCTCATCGTCTCACACAAAAAAATATAATTTTTTTCGTACTTTCCTCCATTCTAATTGGAAAATAATGAGATTTACTAGTGTTAGGCTGACGACCGAATTCCCACGTCCCACATCGGTTAAACATGGGAAAGATCAGTGGTATATAAGTGAGAACATATCTCAACTAGTATGAGACCTTTTGGTAGTGGATCAAATGCAAAGCCGTGAGGACCTTCGGGTGCCAAAGCGGACAATATCATACTAGTGTTGAGATTTGGTTGTTCTTACTTATATACGAAGGCGGAATATGCGATGACAGACCACATTGGTGGTGAAATTATCGGAGGTCGAACATGAAGAAGTTAGACGCCATGCCTAATGTGATTTGTTCAAGAGATCCTAGTTCAGAGTGCATGTGGCTCATCAAGTAGTGTGGCTTGATTGAAGTGGCGCTAAGGAACAAGACAGAATGTTCTAATAGGAGGTGAGCACTAACATCTGTAGTGCCTCTATAGTTAGGTAGTCTTCGAACCTGATTTGAGTGGGCGGATGAAAGTCAATTGAGAGGAGGCTAAGGTGGGACGTTGTTCAAGATGAGGATGTGTTAGGGTGGCAACCAAAGTCCCACATTCCACATTGGTTAAACATGGTAAGGATCAGTGGTATATAAGTAAGAACATATCTCAACTAGTGTGAGGCCTTTTGGTAGTGGACCAAATGCAAAGCCGTGAGGGCCTTTGGGTGCCAAAGCGGAAAATATCATACTAGTGTTGAGATTGTGTTGTTCTTACTTGTATACGGAGGCAGAATATGCGGACGAGACCCCCATATTCACAACACTCTGGTATCAGAGCAAGACCCAAACGGAACGCGATGGTGGTAATATTCTCGGAGGATGAACATAATGAGAACCAGTAGCCATGCTCAAGGTGATCTGCTCTAGAGATCCTAGTTCGGAGTGCATATGGCTCATCAAGAAGTGTGGCTTGATTGGAGTGGCGCTAATAAAATGGTCTAATAGGAGGTGCGCAGTAAGATCTGTAGTGCCTCTATAGTCAAGTAGTCTTCGAACCTGATTTGAGTGGGCGGATGAAAGTCAATTGAGAGGAGGCTAAGGTGGTACTTTGCTCGAGATGAGGATTTGTTAGGGTGGCTACCAAAGTCCCACATCTCACATCGGTTAAACATGGGAAGGATCAGTGGTATATTAGTAAGAACATATCTCAACTAGTATGAGGCCTTTTGGTAGTGGATCAAATGCAAAGCTGCGAGGGCCTTCGGGTGCCAAAGAGGACAATATCATACTAGTGTTGAGATCGTGTCCTTCTTACTTATATAAGGAGGCGTAATATGCAGACCGGGCCCCATATTCCCAACAACTAGGGACACCACTAATGTTGTTAGAGAGTTTGAAATTGAGGTATTTATTGGCCGACAGTCTTTGAGTAAAATGGTAAAAGTGTTGTTTCCGATGAATTGGACTAAATTCGTATAATGTTATTTTTTGTAGGTATTGGCTATCAAGAATGCATCTTATTACCTCTACCGTTCATCAATATTTGAAGTACGTTATTTGGAATCAAGTGAGAGTTGTCTGAAGAAACCAGAAAGTGTCAAGAGAATGTTATGTTGTTTCATAAGTTTAAAAACAACAAAATAGAAATTATAGGGGTTGAGTTTGGAGTCAGATGTTGTAGACGATCCAAACGAGACCCCAGCTTTGTAAAAACTGATGAGAATGTTGAAATTTATTTCTTTCTCGATGGTAAAATTTTGAAGATTGGGGCTCTACTATCGTCATATATAAAAGATATGATGATATCTTTTTTATCGAGGAATCTACACATGTTCTCTTGATTTTAAGAATATGTAACAAAAGTACCTACAGATTTTATCTGTTATAAACTTATGTTATGGCGTAAAGTTTGTCCGGAAATTCAGAAAAAAAAAAGAGCGTTCTTGTTGAGAAATCTGAAGCGTTTGTGGCTGAAGTAGACCAGTTTTCGAAGGTATGTCATATTAGAGAATCCAAGTATCCATTGTGGACATCAAATCCAGTAGTTGTGAAGAAGAACAATGAAAAATGAAGAATGTGTGTTGATTTTACCTACGTAAATAGAGTTTGTCTGAAAAACCCATTTAATGTACCATGAAGTGGATTATACTTTTAATAATAAGTTCTTATGTTTTGTGTGGACTTTTATTTTGGGTATAATCAGATACAGATGAATATGAGGGACCTAGAAAACACTATATTCATAACTAACAGAGGTTTACAATGTTATAAGGCAATGCCTTTTGGTTTTAAAAATGCGGGATAACATATTATAGATTAGTGAGCAAAACTTTTGCTAGTCAAAATAGAAGAAATGTTGAGGTTTATATCGACGACATATTGGTAAAGGGTACTAAATACTTTTAGATTTGGAAGAAACTTTTCGTAACTTGAAAGAAATAAATTTAAAGTCAAATTTTGTAAAAAATGTACCTGTAAGATGCGATCCATAAATTTTTCGGAGTATGTAATGGGAGAAAAAATATGGATCCTCCAAAAGCAATCAAAGCAGTATAAACCTTATGACGTGTATGACTCTATTGAAATAACTTTCAAGAATTTGAAATTCTAAGTCTTTGAATTCTGAACTGTTTTAGTAAGTTTATCAAACGAATTTTTAAACAGACACGCGATCACGGTAGTGGTACAACATTAAAACTTTCAAAATAAAGTAAAAGTTCAAAACAAATGAAAAAGTCAATGGTCTAAAAACAAAGTAAAAGTTCAAAACAAATTCACTCAAAATTCAAAAGTCATTATCCAGACCACAGAAGTCTAGCACAATGGTAACACTTCGCTGAAAATGAAAGAATTACTTTCAAAACAAAGTCTAATATATTAGTCTTGCAATAAAACAACATCAAATCAATTGACAGTGAGGTCTGGAAAAATCAAGAAGTGTTGGTTAAAAGACCTGCCCAACTCACTTTGATAAAAAAAAGTTATGTCTCCAGTAATCCAGAAGTGTTGGTTAAAAGACCTGCCAATCCCACTTTGATACAAAAAAGTTCTATCTCCAGTAAATCAGAAGTGTTGGTTAAAAGATCTAACCAAATCACTTTGATACAAAAGAGTTCTGTCTCCAGCAATCCAGAAGTGTCGGTTAAAACACCTGCCCAACTCACTCTGACACAAAAGAGTTAGGTCTCCAATATCCATGTCGAAAACATCAACATAATCTCCCACATTACTATATGTGCCATTTTTGTCGAAGTAAATTGAGTTTTCTTTCGCTCCATTTATACCTCTAGCTGCTAAATATATGGAGCTATCACATTACAAGAAAAAAACACGATCGCCCAAAGAAAAAACTTGCTTCCACTCTTTCCTACTATCGTCCAACTTGTAAACAACAAAAAAAGATTTACTGAAATCCCACTTATTACCATAACTAAGATAGTGATAACTTAAAACCATCAACAAGTCAGTCGTCGGATTTCACTAAGCGCCCCGTGAATTTACCTTATACGATGTTCTAATTATTACCGAATCCTATCAATCTTTTGTTTTTCAATTATTATTATTTTAGTATCTAAGACTAAAAGATTCATAAGTATTTGCACCACAAAAATTTCCAAAACTAACATTTTAAATTAAAAATAGGCACCAGACATATACAAACCACAAGAGAACATTGAACTAAGACTAAAATTTATTATTTTATATCTATAACTATAACTCGTGAATATCCAAAATATATTTATTCTTGTAAGTTATTTGCAACTATCTTTTCTTAAAATAATTTTTATGTTAAATTTTATAGACAGATATCTCGTGTAATCTTTCATAAATTTTATTTATTTTTTAAATAATTTGTATATATTTTCATATTTTTTTTATAATTTTAGACGAATAATTTTATAGTAGATGATTAGTTTCCAAATATTTTAAATTATAGTTTACAAATTTGATTTTGTAAATATTTTTTCATATTTTATTGTTCGCTCAGTTTTAATATGCAGCGTTGAGTTGTATTAGTATATAATGTTTTTGTTTAAATCGAATATGAATAATATCCAACGATTCGATCCATATCTTATTTTAGTTGGGGTAAAGATTGAAACGATGATATATATTGTTTCTCTTTATCTTGTCTTATAAATTTTGTCAACCATTTGGGTAACATTGATTTTATCTTATATTAATGGTCATATAATAATCAAATTTATTGTATAAAATAAAGAATTTAAAACTTTTATTTTAACATAGCAAAATAAAGGTACAATATATGAGCTCATATGTAGATTGGTTTTTCCTAATTTGAAAAATCTAAGCAATAAGGTTGTGAACCATTGACATTATTATTAAGCTCTTCCAATTTGATGAATATATATGAATCAACGGCCTATAAAATAAAAAATAAAAGACATAGGATTATGTATTAATTAGTTGTGAAAATACCAAGTGTTGATTGGATGTATAATTATGTACAATCTTGCTTGAAATTACAAAAGAAAATTGGTTGTGAAATTAAGAGTAATATGAGTACGTAAATGTGAACAAACTATGTTGTAAATAGGATTTTACAGTGTGAAATTAACTTGTAGTCCAGCTCCCCTTCATTTGCAATCTCCAACACATTTCTAGCTGAACATAATTTTTTTATGGAAATGACCATACAACATGATTGAGAACGAACTCAACTTCATAATTCTTCTTTAAAATGAACAAATGTTTGAAATCTTCTTATGATATTAAGTTATTTGCTGCATTCTCGATTGCCCAATCGTATTCCACGTCTATAATTTTATGTTCAAATGCTTTTGGATTATAATATAAAGATATATGATCTTTATTAATTGCAACTTTTTGAGGATCTTATACAACTAGTTATGCAATTGTTTATTGTGTAGAGGAGAAGGATAAGTAGAATTTACACCTTATTCAACCTCTTCTGTCAAACGCGTTACAACTCTTTTATTTTTTCCTGGTGGATTGGAATCTTGTATACGTTTTGTAACTCGTTTTTTCTTTTCCAATGCAGTAGCCAAAGCTTCTACAACTAGTGGAACCTCTTCTTCTTTTTTGTTCTTGCTCTTTTTTAGTCTCTTTTTCAACATTCATTTTTATGAATTTAATGTCAATATGTGATATGTTTCCTTATTTGTATTGTTGTATCAACCAAATTATAATTTTCTTTAACTACACAAGAAGGTTGTAATTATAGGAACCTCTTTTTCTTTTTGTTACTTTTTTAGTCTCTTTTTCAAAATTTATTTTTTTATAAATTTAATGTCAATATGTGATATGTTTCCTTGTTTGTATCACTGTATCAACAGAATTATAATTTTCTTTAACTACCCAAGAAGGTTGTAGTATAGAGAGTGTCAATGATGTTGACATAATATATACAATAATTTCTACTTCTTGTATGTGCATAATATCATTATTATGTTTTATTAGACGATCTTGTTGTATTCGTAGCATTGACCTTTTCTATTTGATCATTCAAAGGAAGAATATTTTTATTTGCAGATTCATTTCCTTTTTCTATGTTTTGAACTTGATTTGTAAGATTATTTGCATATTCATTTCCTTTTCTATGTTTTGAACTTGATTTGTAAGAGTATCATTTGAAAGTTTATATGAAAGTTTATTAATTAAACTTATATTTTAGTTGGAAATATAGATACTGCATATTCCATCTCCGTACATAAATAAGGATAATTCAATATTTACACTAGTATGATATTATCCGTTTTGGCTTCAAAACGGGGCACAACTTTGCTTTGGTCAATTTCCAAAAGGGCTCATTCTAGTTGAGATATGTTTTTACTTATATAGCATTGATACTTCCCATGTTAAACCCATATGGGATGTGAGACTTTCGTCGCTATCCTAACGAATCCTCTTCTCGAATAAAATACATCTTTAGCTTCGTCTCAATTAACTTTCATCTTTTTATTCTAATCAGGTTGGGGATACCTGAACCATAGAGGCACTACGGATGTTACTACCATTGTCTTGTTCCTTAGAGCCACATTTTAATCAAGTATCACCGCTTGATGAGCCACGGATACTCCGAATTAGGATCTCTAGAGCAGATCATTCACCTTGAGCATGGCTACTGGTTCATCATGTTCGATTTCTGAGAATTTCATCCACATCGCTTTTTGTATGAGCTCTGATACCATATGTTGGGAATATGGGTACCACATATTCCATTTATGTATATAAATAAGGACAATCCAATCTTCACACTAGTATGATATTGTCCGCTTTGGCCCAGAAAACCCGCATGGTTTTGCTTTGCTCCATTCCAGAAAGCCTCATTTTAGTTGAGATATGTTCTTATTTATATATCATTGATCCTTCCCATGTTAAACTGAAGTAGGATGGTGGACTTTGGTCGTCATCCTAACAGATAAGGAATTAGTATATGAATTACTATTTTTATTATACTTTATTAGATACAAATATCTTAATTAGTATTTACCACAAGTAGTGTTACACAACCAATTATTGTTTCCAGTTTACTTACACAATACTTTTTTTGTGAACTTATTATTTTTTCTCTTATTATTTCTGCTCAATTATAGTCATTGATTTTTTTAAAATCTTTAACTTATTTGACTATTAAATTAGTTCGTATTTCTCCAAATCTTGTAAAAATTAATGTTGCAAAAACATAAAAGTTAGGAGTATAACTACATTTTTTTATATCATGTTCTCATGGTAAAACTACTATATCTTAATTGCATTATACAAAAATAGGTTTGTAATTGTTACTTTTGGTTGCGTAATTATATGTAACATGAGTACATAAATGTGTATTTTACTTGTAAAAAAGTTATTTGCGTAGTTACCAGCAAAGTGGCTGCAAAATAATTTTTTGATTGTTATAATAAACAAAAAAAAAACTTTATTCCTAGTATTTTTTTTATCAACCAAGAATCTGGAAAACAAGTTGTGATGATTCTTAATTGTGGTTTTCATTTGAACAACATTCAAGTCCTATTTTATTCATGTTAATCTTATTTTCCCCTCGATTGTCTCCCAAAATTAGCATTCATTATTTCTTGTCATTTTAACAGGGTTTTTAACAAATATAAAAGCTTCTTTTTAAGGGTCAAAAGATTTTATTATTTCTGTTGTGACCTCCGATATCTTTGAAGCATTAAAAATATGATTACCTGTCATATGCATCTTTAATTAGATAATAGAAAAATATGTTTTACAAAGCATCTAGGTGAGCTTCTTTTATTTGTGATGAATTAAACAATTGGACTTCAAGTACAAATCCTGATCGGTAGTATATTTTTCTTTTTGTCATTATTTATCTCCATTGCAAAGTAAAAATATATGTAAATTAGTATTCAAACTACTGTAAGTGGGTGTAAAATTACATTCAAAGAGGTCGCTTAAAAGTTTTTTTAGGTTTGAAAAACAAGAAAGAAAGTTTATCTAGAAACTAATTGTGAGTTGGGTGCAAAATTACGTCTAAATCGGTTGTGTAAAAGATTTTTTATGTTTGAAAAACAAAAAAGAAAATTTATCGAAACTAACTATAAGTTTTGGTGCATAGTTACGTTCAAATAGGCTGTTTACATAGTTTTTTATGTCTGAAAAAGAAGAAATATAGTTATCTTGAGTTTAATTGTAAATTGGGTGCAAAGTTACGTTCAAATAGGTTGCGTAAAAGCTTTTTTATGTTTAAAAAAAATTGTCTGGAAACTAACGATAAGTTGGGTATAAAATTAAGTTCAAATAGGTTGCGTAAAAGATTATTTATATTTCAAAAACAAGAAAGAACATTCGTATGGAAACTTACTGTATTTAGGGTGTGAAATTACGGTGTAAGTGGTTGCGTTAAAGGTTTTTTAGGTTTGAAAAAAAAATTATCTGGAAATTTATCGTACATGGTTGCGTAAATACATTGTAAATGGTGGTGAAAAAAAAAAAAAAATCATCTAGAATATTTAAACATATACACAAGTTGTTCCTAGGTTACTAATTGAACTTTTGGTGAAAGTGGTTTCTATTAAACTTGAAAATTCATGTGGTTATTGGTAATTTTATTCTTTCTCATGTGGTTATTGGTAACTTATCTAAATCTGTATAAACCATAAAAAATATAGAGTAAATAAAAAAACCTATTAAAGAATCAAATTAAACATAAAAAAGGGTAGGATGCAAGTTTTTCTAACTTATCAAACTAGCTATTGTTAATATAAAAAATCTCACTATATTATTTTGTTGGAATAAGTGTTTCAAAAAGGAAGATGATGAAAGACTTAGATAATACCAATGTTTTAAATGCTTCCCCGAGAAAAAAAATCCTCAAAGAAGAAATATAACACCAATGGCTCAAATCCTACTTCCCAAGATAATGACCGTAACCAAATTATTATAAATACCTCATCTCGTCACGGTAACGACAAGTTTGACGAAAAAAACAAAAAATCAAAGCAACCAAGAACACCATCAATTCACCAAAACCCATACTGATCTTACCAATTCCATCAATACGTTTTCTACCAAATCCAATACCAAGAATCTCATCAACAAGAATCCTGATAAACAATTACCCTATTTTTCACTAATCTAGCCAAGAAACAAATAAACCAAAAACCCATACGGCATATGTGAACCCTACATTGACCCAAATTCAAAACAAAGTTATTAGGAAATCATCAACTCAAGGACTCAACACAAGTTTCACATCCACTAAAAACCCTAAGTACACTGAGTATCGATATCCCATCCCATCATGTGAGCACCTATTAATCATCAACTGGAGAAATCTACTGATAAAATTATCCTTATAATTGTTTAATTTAAGTAAGTGAAATCAACCATCTAAAAGGTTTCACCGGTACTTCGCAAAATTGAATCAATCTTTGTATTTATTTTATTTAAGTAGGTGATACTTAAAAAAATAAAATAATGATCAATGGTAATTTTCTCAAACTCATAAATATGTTTTAGTCTGATTTTCCCTTGATATCCTATTATCATAGCATATCATGTTTTACGTACATATGTCATGTTCAAAGACGTTAGTTGTTATATGGAAAACTTTCTTATGTGATTTGTAAGATATTTTTTTCCAATTAAAATTATGGGTTATAATTCATTGGGTAACAAAACCCCAATGTTTGATGGCTCAAATTTTACCTATTGGAAAGAGAATATGGACCAGTACTTGAATTTTTATGATTATGACCACGCATTAATAAAACCCCAAACCATGTGCTCTCACTCAAGAAAACACGTTAGAAAACCAAAGAGTATGAAAATTGGGAATGGTCTAATCGATTATACTTGGCCATTATGCTTCAAGGAATACCAATCACATTCTCATGGGGTTGTCTCAACAGATTCCACCATTGCTTTGGAATTTCTAAGGGAATTTGAGATGACATTTTCTAATAATAACTAATAAGAGGTGTTAAAGGAATTTATCTCGAAAGACTTAGCCAAAATGATGAATTGAAATAAAGAAAGAAAATAGAAACTACATAATATATTTTTCTTATTAATATTTTTCTAAGAAAATATATTTTCTAAGGGAATTTGCATGTGTCATTCTTATAACCGTCTAACAAACTTTCTTGTCAACGTATTATATAATGAGACAGATAAATATGGTTTTCCTAACATACTCTTCACGTGCTTATCTTAGTTCTTCATACAACCTTCATCATAACTCTAAATGCAAGACTCATCATAACTCTGAATGTGGCCCTCTTCATAACTCTGAATTTCACCTTTTTCATGACCCTACATATGGTCCTCATCATATCTCTGAATATGACATGCCTCATATTTTACTTCATGTTTTCATCTTAATCCTTTGGCATATAGTCCTCTTTATATCTCTAAAAAATGAACCTAGTCTTATTTCACTTCATGTTCTCATCTTAACCTCTCGGTATACGGCTATAGTCATGTTTATTTCATATTATTCATTTATTAACTTTATTTACCTCGTCCAAATAAGGATCATATTTCATTTGTAGAATATAGCCTTATCGGGACTCTCCCTAGTCTTTAAACAAAATTATTTTTCAAATAATTTATTCATATTACTAAAATCAAAATTAGACGACGTCACAATAATTTAAATAATATAAGAATTCTTACCAAGGATCATATTTTATTTGTGGAATATAGCCTTATCGGGACTCTCTCTAGTCATTAAAGAAAATTATTTTTCAAATAATTGATTTAGAGAGCTAAAATAAAAATTAGACGACTTCATTATTATTTGAATAATAAAAGAATTATTACCAATGTAACGTATGCCTAATTAAATTTGCATTTGTTACAAATACTTCCACAATGTTAATCACTAACTCTGACATAATCTCAGCATTGTTTCACTTTCTCACTACTAGTCTTAACATTCATTTTATTTTAATCTAATGTCCTAAATCAACAAATAATAGTTCACATTTTCACTCATAAACAAGCTATTTCTACTATTTACCACTCTTCTATATCATCATCTTTTTTGATATAATTACATTTTTTGCACATACTAACTTCTTTGGAATTCTAGAGATCCATTTTAAGCTCTTCCTTAAACATATATCTACTATATCAATATATTCTTCATCATTTTTATGTTCTTTAATCTAAATATGTAACTACATTAAAATACATAATTATATACTTCATAGCCATAGAGATGGAAATCTAATATGACTTCACTTTTATTTTCTTAAAACATTTCTTGATATCATCCCTTCTTTCTTCAAAAGTAGATGGTAATAAGAGAAAATATACCAAGAAATATCTTCAAAGGATGTGGGAGAACTTCAAAGGATGTGGGAGATGACCAAAGTTCTTTACAAGAAACCATATATACCCAGATCCTGAAGAACTTCAAAGGATGTGGGAGATGACCAAAGTTCTTTACAAGAATTCTCCACTAACCAAACCAGACTATATAAATGTATGTCCTACAATGATCATTAATACTTTAGGTTTGAATACAGTATCCCGGACTATATAGAAAACTTTCGTCCTAAAGTTGATGACTTATCACATCGTACCGAAAAATACGAAATATGTTTATTTTTCTTGCACCATTTCAATAGGGTCTTTAATTACCCTTTCATCCTTACATTGTCAATTTTTTAAACATGTTATAATTTGTCCCACTCAACTAATAACCAACTTCATGCAATACTGAGTTCAATACTTTTAGACATAAGTGAACCCATCCAATTTTTCCTTTCTAGTGTCAAAACCAAAAAACTTCGAGATGGCCTTTTTATTTTTTTACTTTAAAAAAATTCACTTGAATTATCAATCTACTCTCATCTAAACATAACTAGAAAATAAGTATTATCTATGTAACCGGAATCCGGGAGTATATAAATTTCACAAACGGATTGGTCAGATAAAAAGAATATGGATGCCAACACATAAGATGTGATCTACTCAAATTAATTTTTTTATTTAATATATTGTTTTAACTTATTTAAGAAAATCATTTAATTTCTTACTTGTTATGTAGACCCGGAAAAAGTTCTCGAGACTCTTAATAAATTCTTCCACGATGACAAGCCTCTAATGATTATGTCTGCTACTGTCCAAGTCATCTACCAATCTGAATTCCACTATTTTTTCACATCAAAAAAGTTTATCCAAGTGAGACTTTGGTCTCCTCTCTAAATGACCATGAGTGTCGATGGTAAACTAATAATTTCTAAAAATGGACCACCAGTTACAGCTGAAAGCGCCCTCTCTATACTTCAATATCGATTACAAACTCAAAATAAAAAAGATGATGGAATATATATTTCAAAAAACAAGATAATAAAAGACATATCTAACACCAATGTTGTCAATGCTTTCGAAATTAAAATATCCCCAAAGAAGGAAAATATCACCAGTGGT
Organism: Limnanthes douglasii subsp. nivea; assembly: GCA_036936605.1. Taxonomy (NCBI): domain Eukaryota; kingdom Viridiplantae; phylum Streptophyta; class Magnoliopsida; order Brassicales; family Limnanthaceae; genus Limnanthes; species Limnanthes douglasii. Next base: position 40,795,788 of record JAUPFV010000002.1, read on the forward strand.
TCAAATCCCGCTTCCAAGAATAATGACCCTGACCAAATTATTTAAAGAGCATCATCTCATCAAGATAACGACAATCTTGAATATATTGAAGACATAAATCCTCTTCGAGAGAATGAACCCTTACAAAAAAAATCAAATCAACCAAAAACACCATCAATTCCACCAAAACCATTGCTACCAAATCCAACATCAAGGGTCCCATCAACAAGAATACTGATAAAACTTTACCTTCTCTTTCTTGCCAATCCAGCCAAGATGGCATATGCGAACCCTACCTTGACCCTATTATCAACTCAAGGCCCCAACGCAAGATTTACATCAACTAAAAATCCCAATTTATGTCGAGTATCGACCATCCATCCCATTAGAAAAGCGCCTATTTTGTATATATTCCATCTCCAAATTTAGTCATATCTCGTCAACTGTCACATTGTTCTAACATGGCCAATACAACAACATGAGCACACCTGACATTCTTCGGACGCAAATCAAAATCTAATTAGAGGTTCGTTTTCAACATTAAACTTTCCATCTTTTTTATAAAAAAATAAAATATATTTTTTAACATTTTTTTTATTCATAGTTATTATTATTTTTTACGGAGTATTCATAATTCAGCAGCACTTGCCTATATGGTAATGAATCCTCATGACATGGATGTCATGACCGACTTGTAACCTGAAGACACTTCGATTAATTCTAAATAATAAAGAAGAGAATTCGTAGATTTTCACTAAGAACTAAATAGCTTTAGACAAGCTCACGTATAAATAAATAAAATATTGATGACTATATTGCTACCCTTCAAGCTGAGAAGAATATCATTATTCCTGAAATGAAAGAAGTACTCACTCAAAATGCAGCATTAATGGAACAAGGTACCTCTTTGACCAGTCTATAGACTAGTCTAATTTCTCGAAACACTACTCTCTCTAACCAAAATGAATGTTTGACCAAAATTAATCTTTGCTTTAAAAAGATTGTAAAAAATATGAAGAATAACAATTTCAAGGCTATAACTGAGAGAGAAGAAGTTGTTTTTGCTGCTCTTCAAGTTGTTATAATGAATATATTTGTAACAATTATCATCAAGGTCACATACTCTTCAAGACTAGTAAATGAATAAATATATGGAAACTAATTTCCACATCAATTACGAACATTATATTATGATATTAAACTATCTTATAGTTCTTAATACATAGTAGATAGAGCACATAATTTAATGTTATAATTAGACCCATCATATTTCACAGGTTGTACGGGATTAATTGATTATAAATACACACATTTTGAACACACATACATGAATAACAATCACATATTAACAACATTGTGTATATTACCACACTTACAGAACTATGATGCATTCAACACAATGATGCTTCAACAATTGTATTCGTTAAATATGTATTTAATTGATGAATAATGCACAACATATTGACCAACTATTTCTATTGACTAAACAAAAACAAATATTGAATTAAGAGATTTTGACAAGAACCTCAGCTTACAGCCTAATTTTGTCCTAAAAAATTCCAAGAAATCCTACCATGTTTTATACTCATAAGCTAACCAAACATCCACTAAAGAAAAATCTGTTTATTCAGATGAAAACTTTATATTTCTTTAACTTTTATCATTACGATTTTGAATGATAATCTTATTTTATTAATGATGACCATACATATATCAATCAATAAACATTATCAATTAAGTTTAGAATTCAGTTCTTTATGACATATTGGATGCTGAAAATCCAACACCTTGATGGAGAATCAACATAAAAAACCTCTGGTGATAATTCAAATATGAATCGAACAAATAAAATAAACAATGTTAATTCGATTTGCTGACTCTTACCTTGGTCTATGTTAATTACCTTTATTCGATATTCAATTTAAAAAGAGACTCGACTTGATTCGTTCAATTCAAGTTTAAATGAATTGATAATCTCACCTAGAACTTACTGATTCGCCTCCTTCTTGTTTCCATTCCAGGTTTTGAATTGGTTCACATCTTTATTTTTTATTTCCCATAATTCGTGAAAATATTTTTTTATGTTGAATCCTACCTTTCTATATAGATTTTGGAGAATTTATTGGATGGGTACGACTCACAAACGAACGAAAAGCAAGAACAAAATTATTTTTCTATAATCTTGGATTTTTTGTATTCAATCTTGAATTGTGATGTAGATTTTAATAATGGATTTTTCTTTCTCGTGAATGATAGTCTCAATAATTGATTCAAACCGCGATTTTTGTTTGATACTTAATTCAACTCGATTATTCCCTCAAATATTTGATCACTTTCTGATTCAACTTGATTCTTTAGTATTTATTTAAGTTCTCTATGAATTTGCTTCACTATTTGCTAAATAACCGGAGAAGATGCTCCAAAAAAGAAAAAAAAATTCTAATCAGAGAAACCGATGAACTCTTAAAAAAGTAAAGACAACTTTATAGCTCAGATTAAACTAGGATATCAAGGTAGAATAGCCTAAGAGACTAAGACTTGTTATATTTTCCTAACAAATATAACTACTTGCTCCGGTTTACAATCAACAACATGTTCAAAATTTTCAGCTTTAAGCTTTTACTTTTTTCGTCCTTGGGGTCTGAACCAAATTACAGCATGAGAATGAGTAACTCATGAAGATTTAAAGAAAATAGTTGGACCTCGTGAAGATGCAGTGGTAATTAGCGCGGTTATTGAATGAACAAAGATTCAGAAGTTTTCATTGATACATGGAGTTCGATCAGCATTCTGTATATGTCCACTTATAAACAAAGGGAAAATCCTCTTACGACCCTCCATTTTGATAGGGTGATAGTGGGATTTACTGGGGGGGAGCACAAATGTTATTGGAGAATTCGAAGAGGAGGTATTTTTCGGTCGAGGGTATTTCAGTAAAATGGTAAAAGTGATATTTATGATGGTTTATGGACTGACTTTATATAATGCTATTTTTATAGGTTTTGCTATCAAGAATGCGACTTATTAGCTCTACCACCCACCAATATTTTAAGTACATTATTAGGAATCAAGTGAGAGTTTTCTTAAGTAACTAGAAAGTATCAAGCGAATGTTATATTGCTTCATTACTTCAAAAACAAAAGATTGCGATTATAGAGGTTGACTTCTGAGCCATACGTTATAGACGATCAGAGAGAGACCCCCAAATTTGAAACACCTGTTGATAATGTTGAAACGTATTTCGTTCTCGATTGTAAAGGTTTGAATATTTGAACTCTACTATCTCTATAAATAAAAGATAGGTTGATATCATTTTTTATTAAGGAATATACCCATGTTCTCTTAGTTTAACGAAGATGTAATAGGAGTACCTGTAAATTTTATATTTCATAAAGTTACGGTATGTCTTAATGCACGTCTAATAATTCAGAAAATGAGAACGTTCAATGTTAAGAAATTTGAAGCGATTATGGCTGAAGTATACCGGTTGTCGAAGGTATGACATATCATATGATCCTAGTATCCATGATGGACATAAAATCTAATTTATTTAAAGGAGAAGAATAGAAAATGAAGGATGTGTATTTATTTTACCTATCTAAATAGAGCTAGTTTTATAGGCCCATTTTCTGTTCCACAAATTGATCAGCTAGTGGATTCTACTTGTGGTAATAAGATTTTATATTTTATGGACATATATCTAAGTATAATCAAATACAGATGGATTTGAAAGACCAAGATAACAATAGATTCATTACTGGCAAAGGTTTACATTGTTATAAAATAATGCATTTATTTGGGCCATTAAAGTTAGAAATGGTAGCATTAACCTTAGTTGTCGCATCCTAAACAATGAGACTTTATATTTAGGCACATTTGGTTATTGTTTGAACTTTCTGTCCCCCGAAAAATATACTGCAGAAGCCTAACGTCTCGGGTCAGATCACTAAATGGTCAATGATAATAGGAGACTTTGAAATCAATTTTGAAACTCAAAATGCAGTCAAAGTGGAGGATTTGGAAGATTGTTTAGTCGCTATGAACAACCAATACTAGAACCATATATTAATATTTTTAAGGAAAAGTGGGTTATTCAAACACGAAGATGGTTCGCAGATCTCACTTTGTGGAGTATGAGTTCAGTTGGTATCTCCGATTGGAGAAGTAATATATCAGGCGATATGTTTTGCTTCAAGGCATCTAATGACAAGGCAGAGTATGAAGCAGCCTTGGCAGGGTTACAACTTGCACGTATTCGTAGTGATAAAAACATTTTCTTGGTAAGTGATTGACAAATCATAATCAACCATGTGTCAGGGTAGGCCGAGGTCAAAAAACACATTTGATAAATTATTTATATGCTTTAAATAATTGACACCTTTGTTTGAGATAATTCGATTGTGGACTCTCTAGTCACTATAACATACTCTGAAAGATATCCTTGGATACTCAAATGGGAACATTCTTCGATAACAACCGATTTCGAATTAGATTAAAAAGAAACATTGCTGATTTCAACAAGTAAGAAGAAAGATCGAGGTTTGATCTTAGATAATTTCTTGTTAAGGGCAGGTGATATACCATTGGCTAGAAAATAATATTTAAGGCACATCAATTTATGGTTCTCATATATATATTCTATAAAAAAAATTAAGTATACCTTTGTTGTGGTGCCTTGGAACAAAAGAATCACATATGCTACTTTCAAAACTACATGAGGGGGTTTAAAACATTGAAAAAAAATTGTTTTGTTCGTTGAATATTATTAGCAGTCTATCATGGCTGATTCTAAAGAGTTAGTTACAAAATGTGATACGTCCCAACAATTTCCTAACATCATATATATGTCAGTAGTACCACTTGAATCAATATATTAAGCATTACTATTTGATACATGGGGACTCGATTTATTTGGGTCATTATTCATGGCTTTTAGGGGACATCAAAATATCATAGTGGTCATTGTTTTCTAAGTTGGTAGAGGCCAAACCTCTGACTGGAACTAAAACAAACGATGTTATCAAGTTTATTATATCTAACACATGATTCAGCTTTTGGAGTGCCAACAACAATCATCACAGATAATGGCCCTCAGTTTGATAACAATGACATGCAAGATTTTTGCTCTTCTAGAGGCATCCGATATTGTTTTTCAACACATTTCCACCTTCAAACAAATGGACAAGTAGAAGTCATCAACATACATATCCGTGATGGCTTAAGAAAGAACCTGGAGGTGTTGTTTGACAATAAACTAATTATCTTCAAGAAGTGTTATGGGCTTACCGAATGATTTTTTCTTCGGGCAGCGACCTAAGAGTTTCATTTCTATTTGGTTTACGCGATGGACGTGGTGACCCTGCCAAATCTACACTCCTTTATGGTGAAAATTATTCTGAAGCTAGCAATGATAAAAGCAGAAGGTCCAAACTTGACCTGATTGAAAACAAAAGAACGAAGATACATCTAAAATCCCTTCATTTTTAGACTTTGATGAGGAGTATATATACATCTAGAGTTCATCGAATGGAATTTAAAATGAAGGATAAGATTCTAAGGAATATTTTCTTACACACTAAAGATAAGAGGCTTGGAAAGTTATGGCCAAATTGGGAGAGACATTATTTGGTGACTGAGAGGGTAAAGCTGGGAATCTAACGGCTAATAGACCAAGAAGACATTATATTTCTCTTCAAAATATTCACCTTCCTCGGATATATCTTGGGATTCATCTTTTTCATCTTCAAATAAAATATTGTCGAGGTATTTATCTTTTGGAACCATATCCAAGAAAGAGCCCAAGTCCAATTCTGGAAATATTTTGTAAAAACCGCGGATCATTACAGATCTGACTTCAACATCCTACCGATTTAGGGTCATCTTCCGTTTATCATTATAAGTAATAAGCGTAAATATTTCGACTTTTTTATCCAGGACTTTAAGGGAATCCATATCCGTGGTAAAAAAAATTATATTCTTTAGCATTTCAGACAACCTTTTTCAGTCTTCTTCTTCTTTCAATAATAGATCAATCGTCATATTATTTTCCCTCAGGTTTGCATTTTGCCCTGATCCTATTTTTAACATGGTCCTCGTTTTCCCAGTCATATAAGTTTGGAATGTGGAGTTTTATTCCACGAGCTATTTTTTTACCAAGTGCGCCCATTGTTCATTCCTAACTGTTATGCATATCTTATTCGAAGTACTCGGCCGCATGTCGCCAAATATTTTATGAAAAAACTTAGATTCCTCTACTAGGTCCAAAGTGGCATTCTCAAAACGCGCGACTAACTTCTTAGCTTTGTCAAACTCCATTTTTTTTCTTTGTCTCCCTCTTCTCAAACTTTGCAATGGGAAAAATAAGATCCTATAATGTTATGGAAAATTAATATATTTCAAGAATTTAAAAAGACCCATAGTGGATTAATTCGACCCTTGTTGATTCTCTATCAATATAAGTGGTGAGTGAGTTCTTGGGAACTGAGTTTCAGGATGGCCAACCAGCATGGTAAGCCTCAGATTATCAATTTTTGATTTTTTACCTTGAAATAGGCATTTAGTCTCTGTGATAACTTCAATAATTTGGTATGAGGGTGGGACGACATTCTTTCTAGTATATGCTCTCTGTTGAACCAACAACTTCTCTTTCCTTTCATATTTTTTCCTTATATTCTTCCCCTTTGAGGTGTGTGTTGATTTTTTTCTTTCTTGGGGGAGAGGTTTTTGTTTTTTTCTCAGTCGTCGCTAGATCAAAAATCTTGTCCGCTTGTTCATTGACCTTTGGGATGACCACTACAATGGTTCTCTCCTTAGTGACATTCAAATCAACCAAATAACTTGCTTTTTCCCTACCTTGGCATATTTTATGGATCTCTTTTTATTTGGAGCACCATACATTTCTTTCTTATCCATTTTGTTAGGTGCCCTTTCATGGTTAGAAGATACACATGAGTGTTACAGTCAGTCAATCCGTCTACAATCTCGATTGGACTCATAGGAACCATCAATTGTTCCAGCGGGAGGTTAATTTATTTGTTCATCTTCCAAAGGTAGCTCTGGATCAGGTTAACAAAAGTGAAAGAATTATAGAACCCGCTCGACCAATATTATATGGCCCACTTGCTTAGATTTTTGAAAGTCTTCTCAATATTCACTATGCTAGTGTTGGGAATTGGATATTACTACAAAATAAAGTTATATGAGAAAATAATTAACGAAAAAAACAAAGGATGATAATAGTTTCAGACAAGTTTGGCGGAATACCGAACTTACTTATACTCTTCCACTTCTTCTGAAGTTGGCAAGAATTTAGTCTTTTCAAAATTTATTTACCATTCTTTCAGCAATCACTAAAAAAATTGTTGATTCTAAGTCTTTTCCGCTTCGAGAAGATAATCCACCACCTTTTATTCGGTACCTAAGGTGAGGAAATAAAAAGGTATAATGTGGTTCCTTATAAGGGAGGTAATGGCCATAAATTGTTCTATGTGAAGTTCGATTCCATAAAATCTCAAAGGGATGATACATGACGTTATAATAAATCATGTATTTGTACTGTCTAGACTAGGGCAGAGGTCCACCAGCCTGAGAAAAGTGGATATGAACTGAATATGAGATTCTTCATCTTCTTTGAAGCTCTGTTTCTTTGGTTTCAAAGTATTAATTGTATTCGATTTAATATAGCTATAACGTACTGGTTTTTGATGTCATCCACATACAGTTGAACTCCAACCTTTCTTGTGTTTCTTGTTCTTCGGCTTTGGATTCTTTTTTTATTCTCTCTTTGAGCCTCAACCTTGTCATCAGAATCTCTCGAGCTACTGATCTAGTGATTAGAGGAATTAGAGTCTCAGGTGCTGTTGTTTCTCTTTTACTCTGAGTCTCTGCCACAATTTCGATGCCCAAAAAACTTTTATCAACTAATCGCATCGAATTTTCAGCAAATTTCTCCAGAGGTGTAGCTTGACTTGTAGAAATTTCTCTTATATCTTATGAGAACCTATCCTCCACACCCAGCAGATTCCTTGAAGGATGTATCATGGTTGAGATGAATCACTTTCGACCTCTTAGATCATTTTTCTTTAGAGTGGGGAGAGTGTTTTCTTTTCTCATAAGGTCGCAATAGGTTGTTCGCGAGATACTTTTTATCAGTATCAGATTCAGCCATTGGAATGAATTGGGATCGATGTTCGACTCCATGTGCACAAGTTATTCTAGTAGGATAAGTGATTTTTATCAAAGTATGACGAATAGAGAGAGTCGAAGAAAGCGAAGGCTCGAGCAGTTTGTCTTGTTCTGTCCCTAATGCGCCAAAATCAAATACTTTGGAAATAAAGTTACATTCCTCGTCTACAATCTCAACGGTTTTCCTCTACTCGGCCTTTTTAGTTATCGACAACTAGTCCAAGAGTGCGTTCTCAAAACAAAACATACGATAAATAATTTGATGAATAAAGAAGTTACCTCGAACAAATAGTCTGGATAACTCTTAAGACAGGTGCGTGGAAACAAAAAAATTCTAATTGAAGAAAAAAAGAGAAGACGAGAATTTTTTTCGAGACGATTTCCCGAAAATTGAAGTTTACGGTGGTTAGAGAAAAATGAATCAACTCTCTTCATCTCTGGAATCAATAAAAAGTGAGAAAATGAGAGAATAACAACGAGAGCCCAACGAATACTTACATTGGAAAAGGGAAATGATTTTTTTTCACCATCCTTCCCCGCTTCATCATGACACATGTGCGCAAACATACCACGCGTAATGTAGACGCTTCTTGGGAATATTAATTTGCAAAAATAATTGAAGAAAAAGTTATCTGACTCATGTCGTTTTGGACCACACGGCCAACTGCAGTAAATGACACGGGTAAAGATAAAACCGAAAAACATTAAAATTAGTTTTCCTTCATATTTTTTCTAAAAAGACTAGTAATAAAAGTATGATTTATCCGACCTTAAATCGAACCGGTAAAATATTAGATCGGTATTTACTTTAGAATATAAATCCAACAATGACGGTGTTTTATATAGATATGAGTAATTATATTTTAGTTTAGTAAGATAATGCGGTGAACTAGCTACATGGATCAATTATATAGATCTAAATACCCACCATCATTATTATATAAAATAATATATATATTTTCAAGTGGTAAATAATTATTCTATTATTATTTTTAATAATTTTTCAATTTAGAATTCTCGTCATAATAAATATTTACCATTCAAATATTTTCAAAAGTCGTCGAATGCAACTTTAGTTAAATATTTGCTCTCTTTAATATGTTCGGGATTAACATAAATAATTTCAAAAGTCATGATTTGGTTAAAAAAAAAAAAATTTAATGGATTCTGAATTAACATTCGAGATTAAGAGGTCATGAATGCGATTTTGGCTAAATATTTGTTTTTCTTTGGGATTAACATAAATAATTTTGTTTATTTGAATTTTGTTTTTGTGTTTTCTCGATTTAGTGGGCTCAGTTTTGAATGGTAATAAACCTAAACAATTTTATATGCTCTAACCTAAATAATTTTATATGCTTAGATGTTAACAACTACATATAATATAATATATATATATATATATATATATATATATATTTAAGTAAAAGACTTATATTTGATAATTTGAAACTTTAAGAGTGACAAGAGCGGGAAAAACCCTCCAAAACCAAATACTACAACAAAACCCTAACAAAGGATTAAAACCCTAAGAAGACAGCAGCACAAGCTGCCTCCCTAAAAACCAAACACCACTTGAGCAAACATTCGAAGAGAAACAAGAGACCCAGACTATCTAGACCAACAAATCCAGCCAAAGAAGTCAGGAAGAGATCTCAAGATCAGCCACCAGCGAACAGCCTTAGCACCGAGAGACCAGCTAACAACCAGACACAGGCTTCAGATCTCCATTTGAACATTAGCACAGCAACTAACGAACAGCAACATGACCAGCTATGAAAGCTTCAAAGCACCAAACAAACAATCACCAACTGACAAACAGCATTCCCCAGTCCGCTAACACAGGCTACAGATCTCCATTTGAACATTAGCATAGCAACTAATCGAACAGCAACATGACCAGCTATGAAAGCTTCAAAGCACCAAACAAACACCAACAGAGAAACAGCAATCCCCAGTTAGCTAGCACAGGCTTCAGAGCAACGACTCAAACCATATCAATCACGAACTCAGCAGCATTAAGACCATCAAAACAACAAACACTCAATCAGGAGTATTAATATAAGGTACACCAAGGCTTTCAAGAACTAGAATAGATTTTAAAGCAGTAGGAGCATTATCAAATACATACTCAATTTTGAGTTTGCATTTGAGAGTCCATCGCGCCAGCCAGTCGGCTGCACGATTTTGATTCCTAAAGACATGCTTAATGTTCATATTAGAAGTCAGCAAAGTTCTACAACAATTAATAACTGGGAAAAGAGCCCAGTGAAGAGCACCCATATTATCATTCTCAATGAAGTTAACTAACAAAGAAGAGTCTGATTCAACATCAACAGAAAAGAAACCCTTGGAATGACAAGTAGCCAAACCATCCATTAAAGCCCTAGCTTCAGCCATAATAGGAGACAACTTGCCATAGACATTTCCACCAGCATGAATAAGGTTACCATCAGAGTCTCTGATAATGTAACCAGCACTGGCTTCACCATTAAAAACCACAGAAGTATCAGTGTTAAGCTTATACCTACCCACAGAAGAAGGAACCCACTGCAGAACAATAGGTCTAGAAGAGGAGTTAGAACTCAAGTTTAAGAAATCCAACCTTTTAGCTTAACACTGAAATTATATATAGCTTAACACTGAAATTATATATATATATATATATATATATATATCAGAAACATAATAAATAACTGAAATTATATTACTCATGTTATCCCTAACCGACAAAATTTAAATTTTGAATTTAAATTTTAAATACTTCAAAAATAATAATTTTTGATATCCATGCTTTAAATATTTAGTTAATTAATATTGAACTTTTTGCTATCTGGTTCCTCCTTAATATAGAGTTTTCCCTTGATATCCATTTTTGGTATCTACTTCGTTATTTAAATATTTACTTTATACATGAGTCATTTCTTTCATCAAATCTTCATCCCAGAAACATAAAAACTCCACTAATATAATTTAAACATATACAAATTATTTTTATGACATATTGTTCATATGCATATTGCAGATATATAATATATACTAAAGATAACTCAAATTAAATATGAAACAAGTTTGTAGTATATGCAACGCTGAAGCTCACCAGTTTTATGCCAGCAAAGCTAAAACTCACAAGCTTTATACCAAAAATACAAGTATTAATCGTATAAGAAAAATGAACACCGCATTGTAGAGTGTTAAAATTCCAAAATTGTATTTCATGCGGTAGAGATTAGTAGTATAGACGGAAACATAAAAGATAAGAAAAACATCAAAAAAAACATATACGACACTAAAGCAAAATAACCAGTATGCTAAGTAGTAATCACTTACTATATATTCGTATCATCCATATACACAGCTACAAATCTGCCTATATTGCAGTTATTTTACTGTTAAGCAGAAGCCACGGCACAAATCAGATGACAGTGAGGTCTGGGACAATCCAGAAGTGCTGGTTAAAACTCCTACCAAACTCATTTTAACACATAAGAGTTACGACTCCAGTTTCAATCTCGAAAACACCAACATATCCTACATCAGTTTCCATCTCGAAAACACCAACATATCCTACATCACTATCTCTTGTACTATTGTCAAAGTAAATCGAATTTTCTTTCGCTCCATTTATATCTCTAGCTACTAAAGATATCGAGTTATGACATTGCAAGAACAAAACAGTATCACCCAAAGAATCAACTCGCTTCCACTTATTATTACTATCGTCCAACTTGTAAACAAAGAACAATTTTCTACTAAAATCCAACTCATAATCATCACTACGATAATCACAACTCAAAACCATCAACAGGTCATTGTCTGATTTCACTAAGCCGGCACTGGCATACTCACAAGAGTTTACAACAGGTGGTCTTCTATTGTATGAAATATCAAAATTGATCACCCTAGTTCTTGAAGGAACCGGACGGTTCATATCCCACATTTCGACACCACTATCAAGGAATGGAGCTATATAAAGCATGTTATCCTTGTATAGCAAATCGCTGGATAAACGATATTTATTATCTAATTCGGTCCATCTCTTGTCACCTCTCCTACAAAAAGCAATGAAGGTTTCCTGGTACATTACCACTACCAAATAGTCTTTGTTGTTTTCACCAATGCATCAAACCCGGTCCGCTGAAAATATGTTGTCGTATTTCTGTGGCAGTACACCTATTATATTCCAAATCAAACCAGTTAGGGATAAAGATATACTCGTTTTCTTCACCGGTCAGATTTCTTCTAGTTTGAATAAATGTTCCGACATCCGAAGGAAGTTCAACCCGAGACTGCTTAAAAGGGTTAAAGAGATATGGATTTAGGGTTTTGTCTATCAGCAGAAGCCAACCATTATCCGAACCTACACAATGGATGTCTCCGAGTTCATTCATGTTAAGCGTGTACATCTTTTCCTCCTCGAGACTGAAAAATCTGTAAGAATTGTTGTTGATGTGTATTGAAGTGTCAACCTCTGTAGTAAGGCGAACCATTAACCATGGAGCTTGAGGTTTAATCTCCCTTTCTAAGATAGTTGCAGCTTCATTCCATGAAGGATGAACAGCCTTGACTCTTAGTCGATCACCCAACGGGAGTAACTTGAAAATCAGTATAAAAAAATCGCAATGAAACAACGGCCAATCACTCTTCTTCTCCATGGATACTGCTAACACAATTACGGTATATAATTCAACCTAGCATTTGATTATAACATAAACAACCTAGAATTTGGGAGTATATGAATTCTACTAACGGATTTGGTTAGATAAAAAGAATGTGGATGTCAACATGTAATACGTAATCTATTCAAATTAATTTTAATATCTAATCTATTGATTTACTTTTCTAACATGCTTATTTAATTTCTTGTTTTTTAGACCCATAAAAGTTCTCGAGATTTTCAATAAATTGTTTCGCGATGACAAGTCTCTGGAGAATTCTGTATGCTACTGCTCGAGCCATCTACCAATCTGACTTCCACTATCTTTTCACATAAGAAAATTTCATCCAAGCTCGAGTTTGACCTCTTCTCAAAATCATCATGATAGTCCATGATAACCAATGATTTTCAAAACTAAAGAACCAGTTACCGCTGAAAGCGATCTCTATATAATTCAATATCAAATACAAACTCAAAATGAGCAAGGCATTGGAATAGGTGTTTCAAAAAAATATAATGAAATACTTAGCTAATATCAATATCTTCAATGCTTTCCCAAGAATAAAAATCATCAAAGAACAAAAATATCACCAGTGGCTCAAATCCTGCTTCCAAGAATAATTACCCTAACCAAATTATTTTAAGTACCACCACTCGTCAACATAACGACAAGCTTGACGATATTGAAGATATAAATCATCTTTTAGATAATGAACCCTTACAAAAAAACATAAAATCGGAGCAACCAAAAACACCATCAATTCACCAAAACCAATATTCATTGTACCAATTCCACCAATATTTTTTCTACTAAATCCAACATCAAGGGTATCATCGACAAGAATGTTGATAAAAAAAATTACCCCCATCTCTAGCCAATCTAGCCAAAAAAAATAGAACAAAAGCCCAGATGGCATATGTGAACCATTCATTGACCCAAAGTCAAAACAAAGTTATTGGGCAATCATCAATTCAATGACTCAACCTAAGTTTCACATCCACTAAAAACCCTAAGTACATCGAGTATCGACAACCCATCCCATCACGGCAGCATTTATTTTTGTATACATTCCATGTTCAACTTAAATCATATCTCGTCAACTTTCACATTATCCTAACATGACCAATACAATAACATGAGCACACCTAACATTCTTATGACGCAATTTGAAATCCAATTAGAAGTTCATTTTCAACATTAAATTTTTTTTATCTCTTTTAATAAAAAAAAATTATATTTTTTACCATATTTTGATTCATAACTATTTTTTTAATTATTCACAATTCAATAAAAATTTCCTACATGATAATGAATAGTCATAAAATGGATGTCATGAATAACTTCTAACCTGAAGACACTATGCTTGGTTCTAGAGAAGAAAGAAGAGATATGGTAGTTTTTCAGCAAGGACTACACGGCTTGGAACAAGCTCATGAATAAATGCAAAACAAATTTGATAAATATGTTCTCACCCTTCAAGCCAAGAATAATATTGTTATTGGTGAAACGAAAGAACCATCTACTCAAAATATATAATAAATATAACAAGGTACCTCTTTGACCATTCTAAATAACAACATGATCTATTAAAACACTACTCTCTATCTAACCAAAATGAAAGTTTAAGCATTGAAATTGGAACTCTAAATGCTCAAATCTCTGCTTTTAAATCTGAAATTAAAGTACTTAAACAAAACTTCATCAATTCGAGAAAATTAAATAGGAAGAAATTAAAAAGATTGTAAAAGATATAAAAATGAACACTTTCAAAACTATAACTAAGAGAGAAAAAATTATTTTTGCTGGTATTGAAAGTGTTATGATGACTACCTTCGTGGCAATTATCATGAGGGTCAGATAGTCTTCATCACTCGCAAAATAAATAAATTCAGAGAAACTAATTTCCACAATATTATACTATAACGGCTAAGAACCTTGGTTAGTCATCGAATTTTGTCATATGTATCAAAAATGCTATTGATGTTTTTTTTTATCAAAACAATCATTTTGTTGGTTTCATTTTGCAGGACTTTTGTTTGTCTTAGTCATACTGTCTTAGTCATACTTTCCATGATCTTTATAGCAAAAGAACAAATATTAATCGTATAAGAAAAATGAACACCGCATTGTAGAAGTGTTAAAATTGCAAAATTATTTTTTTATGCGCTAGAGATTAGTAATACAGGCAGAAACAAAAAAGATAAAAAAAAAACATAAAAGAACATATATGACACTAAAACAAAAGACCATTATCATCCATATAGGTAACTACAAATCTGCCTATACTGCCGTCATTTTACTCTTAAGCGGATGCCACGACACAAATCAAATGACAGTCATTTTACTCTTAAGCAGAAGCCACGACACAAATCAAATGACAGTGAGGTCAGGGACAATCCAGAAGTGCTGGTTATAACTCCTACCAAACTCATTTTGACACATAGGAGTTACGACTCCAGTTTCCATGTCGAAAACACCAACATATCCTACGTCACTATTTACTTTACCATTGTCAAAGTAAATCGAATTTTCTTTCGCTCCATTTATATCTCTAGCTACTAAAGATATCGAGTTACGACTTTGCAAGAACAAAACACGATCCCCCAAAGAATCAACTCGCTTCCACTCTTCCTTACTATCATCCAACTTGTAAACAAAGAACAATTTTCTACTAAAATCCATCTTAAGACGATCACCAAGATAATTATAACTTATAACCATCAACAAGTCGTTATCTGATTTCACTAAGCGGGTACCCTCATACACATAAGAATTTTGTTCAATACGTATCCATGGATTGTATGGAAATTCAAAATTGATCACCTTAGTTCTTGAAGGAACCGGACAGTTGATATCCCACATTTCGATACCAGTAGCAAAGAATGGAGCTATATAAAGCATGTTATCCTTGTATAACACATCGCTGGGTAGACGATATATATCATCTAATTTGGTCCATGTCTTGTCACCTTTCCTACAAATAGCAACAAAGGTTTCCTGATACATTATCACTACCAAATAGTCTTTGTTGTTTTCACCAATGCACAAAGAAGGTCTGCTGAAATAACTTCGTAGTATTTTTGTGGCAGTACACCAATCCTGTTCCGCTTCCAAATCATACCAGTTCGGGATGAGGATATACTCGTTTTCTTCACCAGCCAGATTTCTTCTAGTGTAAATAAATGTTCCAATAACAGAAGGAAGTTCAACCCAAGAACGCGTAAAAGGATTAAAGAGATACGGATTTAGGGTTTTGTCTATCAGCAGAAGCAAACCATTATCTGAACCTACACAATAGACGTCTCCGAGTTCATTCATGTTAAGCGTGTACATCTTTTGCTCCTCAAGATTGAAAAATCTGTAAGAATTGTTGTTGGTGTTATTTGAAGTGGTAACCTCTGTAGTAGGGCGAACCATTTGAACCATTAACCACGGAGCTTCAGGTTTAACCGAACAGATTTTATTGTTAACCTCCCTTTCTAAGATTGTTGCAGCTTCATTCCACAAAGAATTAACAGCCTTGACTCTTAATCGATCAACCAACGGGAGTAACTTGAAAATCGGTATCAAGAAATCGCAATGAAGCCCCGCCCAATCAATCTTCTTCTCCATGGATACTGCTAACACAATTAAGGTATATAATTCAACCCTAGCATTTGATTATAACATTAAACAACTAAATTAAAATTAATTGTACAGATACTTTTGATGATTCATAGGACTGTGTTTGGTGAGTCTACGACTAACTATGCCGGAAGGAGATAATCAGCTTTGAGCTAAATCAAATTATATCCTAAAATACAAGCTCATTCATCAACAACAATCAACACATACAAGCTCGTTCATCAACAACAATCAACACACACAAGCTCATTCATCTCAGTTAACGAGTAAAAAAACATTAAATGGATCTGGTTTTTCAGATCGAAAACCAACCAAGGGTTAAGATCTCAGCAATCAAACACCGATCTTATAAATTACCAAAATATAAAAGTACCTGGCCTGCAAGAAGTCGGTGGATTATTCTGCAAATCCTCAAACTCCTTCAGGATACGCTTCGAGGCCACGATCGGAGAACCTGAAACCTGTACGGATCGATTCAAGAGACTGCAGCTCGGTGTGGCTCGTTGCAGGCAATTCTCGTCGGTGGATTGGTCGGTGTTGTCTCGTTCCGGGTACATTCGTATCTCAGAAGTCATGAATATCGGTTCACAAAGTATGCCGGCTACGCTAACGTCGTCAACCAGAACTTAAACACCTACGACTGCGGATTTACAGGTGGCAGCGGCGATTTCAGTAAATACTATCCCGATACCAGCAAGCGACTGGACGGGTCAGTTCCTACTCAAACGACTCAAACGGCCAAAAGTCTAACTAAGGGAAAGAGGAGATAAAGAGGAACAAAAAGCTAGGTTTAATATTTGGGTGAAGATGACACAATAATGCGATGATGATTTCGAAAAGCGTGGGCTTTGAAAGAAGAAAACACGAGGTGGCCCTTCATAGTTGAAACAAAAGCAAACGTGGCATCAATAGGTATCGCCAGATCTTTTACATCCAACACGTGTTCTAAACAACCTCTCAAGCTCCCTTCTTTGGACAACAGTGATATCTAGGGTGACAAACGTGTCGCCCCAGCTCGTTTGGGTCGTGGTGAGCTATATGAAAAAAAAAATTGAAAAAAAAGAGATGCGTGGGCGTTACAAAGGTTTTAGCGTGTTTGGTGTGCCGATTTATTTAAGTGGTGTTGTGTCGTATAAAAAAAATGCGTAGGAAAGCTTTTGGCATTGGGTGGTGCGTGAGCTGTGATGCATTGTGTCTGTTTATCATCGTTTCTCATCTATCATAATTGACATCGTTTCTCATTTACCATAATTTCCTCGTTTCTCATCTATTATAATTGGTCTCGTTACTCATCTATCATAATTGGTCTCGTTTTTATCTATCATAATTGGCTTCATTTCTAATCTATTATAATTGACATCGTTTCTCATCTATCAAAATTAACATCGTTTTTTATCTATCATAATTGGCATTGCTTCACATTTATCATAAGTGGTCTCGTTTCTTATCTGTCATAATTGCCATGGTTTCTCACCTATCATAATTGGCCAAGTTTCTCATTTATCATAATTAATCTACATTCTCATCTATCATAATTAGTGTGGTTTTTCATCTATCATAATTGGTCTGGTTTCTCATCTATCATAATTTGTTTTGTTTCTCGTCTGTCATAACTACCCTAGTTTCGCGTCTATCATAATTGGCATGGTTTCTCATCTATCATAATTGGCATGGTTTCTCATCTATCATAATTGACATGGTTTATCACCTATCATAATTGACATGGTTTATCACCTATCATAATAGGTCTCGTTTCTAATTTATTATAATAGGCCTCGTTTCTCATCTATCATAATTGGCATCGTTTCTCATCTATGGCTTAGTTTCTCGTCTATCATAATTTGTGGTTTATTATCTATCATAATTAGCCTAGTTTTTCATCTATCATAATTGACATGGTTTCTCATCTATCATAATTGGCCTGGTTTCGCATATATCATAATTGGTCACAATTTTTATCTATTATATTTTTTCTCATTTCTCATCTAATTGACATAATTTACCGTCTATCATAACTGGTTAGGTTTCTTATCTATGATAATTGGTCTCGTTTCTCATTTATCACAATTGGTCTCGTTTCTCATCTATCATAATTGGTCTCGTTTCCAATCTATCATAAATGGTTTGGTTTCTCATCTATTATAATTGTCATGGTTTCTCATACATCATAATTGACTTGGTTTCTCGTATATCATAATTGTCCTAGTTTCTCATCTATCATAATTAGCCACGTCTTTCATGTATCATAATTACCAAGGTTTCTCATCTATAATAATTGGTATGATTTCTCATATATTATAATTGACATGGTTTATCATCTATCATAGTTGGCTTGGTTTCTCATCTATCATAATTGGTTTGGTTTCTCAACTATCATAGTTGGCATGGTTTCTCATCTATCATAATTTGCATGGTTTCTCACTTATCGTAATTGGCATGGTTTCTCATCAATCATAATTGGCCTCGTTTAGCCTCTATCATAATAGGCTTGGTTTAACATTTATCATAATTGGACTAGTTTAGCACCTATAACATTTGGTCTGGTTTCGCATCTATCATAATTGACATGGTTTAGCATATATCATAATTGGTATGGTTTAGCATCTATCATAATTGGCATGGTTTCACATCTATCATAATTTTCCTGGTTTAACATCCATCATAATTGGCATGGTTTAGCATCTATCATAATTGGTTTAGTTTAGCATCTATCATAATTGACTCCGTTTAGCATCTATTATAATTGGCATGGTTACGCATCTATCATAATTGGCTGGTTTAACATTTATCATAATTGACATGGTTTAGCATCTATCATAACAACTGTGGTTTCATATCTATCATAATAATCTTAGTTTTACATCTATCATAATTAGCTTGGTTTAGCATCTATCATAATTGGGTTGGTTTAACATCTATCATAATTGGGTTGGTTTAACATCTATCATAATTGATCTAGTTTAGAATCTATCATAATTGGCCTAGTTTAGCATCTATTATGGTTTTCCTAGTTTAGTATACATCATAACTGGCCTCGTTTAACATGTATTAAAATTGGTCTAGTTTAGCATCTATCGTAATTGGCCTGGTTTTACATCTATCATAATTGGCTTGGTTTAAAATCTATCAAAAAGTCATCGTCTTCGTATTCTTCATTTTTATTGTAAATAACTTTCTCAGCGATATTTTATAAAAACAAAAAAAAAACGAGTAAAACTTTAATCAATACAACATTTCTCAATTTTTCGATATGTTAATAACGTGTAAAAACTGGACGCACCATTTTGAGTTTCGTAAATAGCAAATGTGTAAATGCAAGACGCTTAAGCCTAGCCCATTTAACGAATCACAACCAAATTCCATTACATCTGTTAATAGTTACATAATATCCTTACCAAACTAAAATATAATACAATGATATTCTGACACAGATAGAAACTAAACACAACTTTGTACAAATTTTTGTAAAACTTAAATTGATTATGTCGGGCACTCAATTCATAAATAAAAATAGAAAAATTATATGGCCATCTCTAAAGAATTACATCATTTACACCAAACTAACAAAACTGCACAGAAACCATAAAAGAAAAAGTAAATGTATCAAGAAACAATATTAGTACCACTTTAGTTCTACTAGATGGAACTTGGCTACTATTATCATTTTTATGAGCTATAACAACCTAAATGAGTTTATATATTTTCAAACATCAGGCTTGAAGGAAGGGTTTCTATACCCTCATCATAAGCCTACATTAAAAAAACAATGACAGATTGACAATAAAATCAAATCCTATAATTTTGTACTACTAAATTCCATTGAAGATAAGTTGGCAAACCCAAATAAATTAGTATATCTAGTTTTCATCTTTCAATCTCTAAAGGTACAACAGCATAGAAACCCATTTTTTTCTCATTTTGTACAGTTTTGTGCACTCGTGATCTTAGGGGTCAATCAATATGTATAACTACACTTAGTAACCTTATGCAATCTTCTAATCATGCTATCTTCGCTGATGTCTTGATTTTATACAAAATCAGCTAAATTAGTCTCGCAAACCAGTCCCAAAATTTTGGTTCTTTATAGAATTTGTTTTTCATATTAGTTACCATCATTTCCCACATTTCTTATGCACGTGCAAAATCAATGACATTTAATATCTCCAAAAATTGTTTCCTCATGTTAAAACTCGAAGGGAGAGCCACAACAGCTTTGTTGTAGATAGTTTGAAGAATATTTGACCCTTGCTATTTAACCAAATCTGTCAAGTATTCATTCTCATGGTCAGAATCGTTTCCTTTCTCTTTTCCTTCATCAATAGACATAAAAAACTCTTTGTTTTTATCGCTCCATTGTTTTCCATCACTACCCTTTTTATCCCGAACAAAACTTCCATTTTCTTCTCCAAATATAACTTTACGAGACTTGAGCTTATTTAGGTACGTCAGTTCCATTCAAAGATATTCCCCCCATAAGTTCTCTAAGGTTGGACATGCTCTTAGACCACTTTGCATGAGAGCACGAGCAGCGGTAAAATTTAAGTTAGTGTCAAATTCCCAAGCCACTAAATATATCCATATGCCCGGGTACCTTTGGATGAAACCTAATGGTTTGGGCTAATATCTACACAAACATATGATAAGATCAAACAATCTATACTCATGTTCTACTATAAAGTTTTTTTTGTCAAATTTTAAGCTTACTAAACTTAAGTATACTCTAAAAAAGTACAAACACCAATTTATATTAACCTCATTTGGTTATCTTTCATCGCCATTAAATCTCTTATAAGAGTATGTAATTATATATTCAACGATGTCAGACAAATAACAAAAGAATGGGACTTTCTAATCTAATCATTGACTGAAATATGAAATTTGTGTTCCTAATTGAAAATATAACTAACCTCACTCTTTTAAGCAATTATAACAAAGAAACTAGAGTTAACTAGTATATACAAAAGAAGAAGAAACTTGAAGCCTAAATATGTAAATTTATCCTCTTCATCTTCCATTCTTTTGCATTCTACAAAATTCCAAAAAACTAAACCATAAGTTGATATCTCCTTTATACCTAATTGATGCTAGCTTATAAATTTTGATGTTCCTCACGACTCAACCAAGAAACAATATATACAATTGAAAACGTTTGATACAATTATCAATCAACGCTCATTTGATCATAACTAGAAAACATACATTAT
Source organism: Limnanthes douglasii subsp. nivea (assembly GCA_036936605.1). NCBI lineage: Eukaryota > Viridiplantae > Streptophyta > Magnoliopsida > Brassicales > Limnanthaceae > Limnanthes > Limnanthes douglasii. Next base: position 40,817,437 of record JAUPFV010000002.1, read on the forward strand.
ATATGTAACCAGAATTTGGGAGTATATGAATTCTACTAACGGATTTGATTAGATAAAAAGAATGTGGATGTCAACATGTAATACGTAATCTATTCAAATTAATTTTAATATCTAATCTATTGATTTACTTTTCTAACATGCTTATTTAATTTCTTACTTGTTTTTTAGACCCATAAAAGTTCTCGAGACTTTCAATAAATTGTTTTGCGATGACAAGTCTCTGGAGAATTCTGTATGCTACTGCTCCATCCATCTACCAATCTGACTTCCACTATCTTTTCACATAAGAAAATTTCATCCAAGATGGAGTTTGACCTCTTCTCAAAATCACAATGATAGTCAATGATAACCAATGATTTTCAAAACTGAACAACCAGTTATCGCTGAAAGTGATCTCTATATAATTTAATGTCAAATACAAACTCAAAATGAGCAAGGAATTGGAATATGTGTTTCAAAAAAAATATAATGAAATACTTAGCTAATATCAATATCTTCAATGTTTTCCCAAGAATAAAAATCCTCAAAGAACAAAAATATCACCAGTGGCTCAAATCCTGGTTCCAAGAATAATTACCCTAACCAAATTATTTTAAGTACCTTCACTCGTCAACATAACGAAAAGCTTGGCGATATTGAAGATATAAATCATCTTTTAGACAATGAACCGTTACAAAAAAACATAATATTAGAGCAACCAAGAACACCATCAATTCACCAAAACCAATATTCATTGTACCAATTCCACCAATACTTTTTCTACTAAATCCAACATCAAGGGTATCATCAACAAGAATGTTGATAAAAACAATTACCCCCATCTCTGGCCAATCTAGCCAAAAATTACCCCCATCTCTAAATCATGCTTCCAAGAATAATTACCCTAACCAAAAATTTTAAGTACCTGCACTCGTCAACATAACGACAAGCTTGACGATATTGAAGATATAAATCATCTTTTAGACAATGAACCCTTACAAAAAAACATAAAATCAGAGCAACCAAGAACACCATCAATTCACCAAAACCAATATTGATTGTACCAATTCCACCAATACTTTTTCTACTAAATCCAACATCAAGGGTGTCATCAACAAGAATGTTGATAAAAAAATTACCCCCATCTCTGGCCAATCTAGCAAAAAAAAATAGAACAAAAGCCCAGATGGCATATGTGAACCATTCATTGACCCAAAGTCAAAACAAAGTTATTGGGAAATCATCAATTTAAGGACTCAACCTAAGTTTCACATCCACTAAAAACCCTAAGTACATCGAGTATCGATAACCCAACCCATCACGGGAGCACTTATTTTTGTATACATTCCATGTTCAGCTTAAATCATATCTCGTCAAATTTCACATTATCCTAACATGACCAATACAATAACTTGAGCACACCTGACATCCTTCCGACGAATTTGAAATCCAATTAAAGGTTCATTTTCAACATTAAATTGTTTATCTCTTTTAATAAAAAAAATTATATTTTTAACCATATTTTGATTCGTATGTATTTTTTAAGTATTTACAATTCAGAAACATTTTCGTACATGATAATGAATCCTCATAAAATGGATATCATGAATAACTTCTAACCTGAAGATACTATGATTGGTTCCAGAGAATAAAGAAGAGATATGGTAGTTTTTCAGAAAGGACTACACAACTTGGAAGAAGCTCATGAATAAATGCAAAACGAAGTTGATAAATATGTTCATACCCTTCAAGCCAAGAATAATATTGTTATTGGTGAAACGAAAGAACTATTTAATCAAAATATATAATAAATATAACAAGGTACCTCTTTGACCATTCTAAATAATAACATGGTCTATCAAAACACTACTCTCTCTAACCAAAATGAAAGTTTAAGCATTGAAATTGGAAATCTAAATGCTCAAATCTCTGCTTTTAAATCCGAAATTAATTTACTTAAACAAAACTTCACCGATTCGAGAAAATTAAATAGGAAGAAAATAAAAAGATTTTAAAAGATATAAAAATTAACACTTTCAAGACTATAACTAAGAGAGAAGACTTTATTTTTGATGATATTGAAATTGTTATAATGACTACATTCGTAGCAATTATCATGAGGGTCACATATTCTTTATCACTCTTATATAAATAAATTCATAGAAACTAATTTCGACATCAAGTACAAACATTGTACTATGACATTAAACTATCTAATAGTTATCAACACATAGTAGATACATCACATAATTTAATATTATAATTTAGATTCATTGATTATTAATGCACATATTTTGAATACATATATATGCATAAAAATCACATATCAATAACATTGTGTATGTTACTTCACTTAAAAAAACTATGATGCATTCAACACAATGATTATTCATCAAATATGTTCATTAGAGACAAACTTAGTTGATAAATAATGCATAACATTTTGATTATATATTTCTACAGACCATAAAAAACACATATTGAGTTAAGACATTCTGGCAAAAATCTTAGTTTACTACCCAAATAAGAATCATTGTCATTTGTTCTAAAAAAATCCAAAGAAATCCTATCATGTTTTATACTCTTAATCTAATCAAACATCCATTCATGGAAATATATTTCTTCTGATCGAAACTTCATGCTTCTTTAAAAACTTATTATTATGATCTTAAATGATAATCTTATTGTATTAATGATGACCATACACATATAAATCAATAAACATAATCGATTAAGTTTAGAACTCAGTTTCTTAAATGATAATCTTATTGTCATTTGACTCTTTTTCATTAGAGAGGTTTGAACCAAATACCGCCACGACTAAGGGTAAAACAGCATCTTTCGGCTCAGCAGCAAAGATAAAGATCGAACCAGTGGTTTGACCTAAAACTTTTACTAAATTAATAGATAATGTTGCTACTATTTTCAATAAGACTCAATATTTTATCCAATTCAGAACACCCCTTCCAATTCAAATACCTAGAGAATAAATGAGTAACAAGTTTTTGAAATATCACAATAAAATTAATCATGATACGATTGAATGTATAGATCTAAAACATGAGATCCAAACTTCAACTGATAATGGAAAATTAATAAACTTTCTTAAAAAGTAGACGGGAAGCCAACAGTAGGCTCATATAGGCAAGAAAATGCGATGGTCATAACATAACTTTATAATAAGTTTGATTTTTACTTAAAATATTTAGATCTGAACCCTAACGAATAATTCTGATGATGATTTATGAGCCTAAGTTCGAGGGCAAGGTCAAAACATTGTGCCTATATTTTAAATTATTGCCTATTTTTTATGGGGATACTATTTCAAGAACTACCACTTGTATTTGGAAAAGACACATTGTAAGTCTAATAACACACCAAACACGAGGAACTTTGACTCATTTTTACATAAATTCATTTCTCATTCTTTTTTTCGAGGATGATGATTTAAAGGGGATAACTGAAGCTTATGAAGATGCATTAATAATTAGCACAGTTATTGAAGGAAAAAAATCCAGAAGATTCTCATTTATATAGGAAGTTCGTCCATTATTTTGTTTATGTCCACTTTTAAACACATGTAAAATCCTCATACTATCCCCCTTCTAATAGGATAATATTGGAATTTATTATAGCCACCACCAATATTGTTGGAGAGTTTGAAATGGAGGTATTTATGGGCCGGTGGTCTTTCAATAAAGTTGTAAAAGTGTTGTTTACGATGGTATATGGACTAAATTCGTATAATGTTATTTTTAGCCAAGAATGCATCTTAGTACCTCTATCATCCACCAATGTTTGAAGTATGTTATTTGGAATTAAGTGGGAGTTGTCTGAAGCAACCAGAAAGTGTCAAGCGAATTTTATGTTGCTTCATAAGTTCAAAAACAACAAATATAAATTATAGGGATCGACTTCGAAGTCATACATTTTAGACGATCCGAACAAGACCCTCGGCTCGGTAAAACCTCGTCAGAATGTTGAAACTTATTTATTTCTCGACGATATAATTCTGAATATTGGTGCTCTACTGTCGCCATATATAAAATATAGACTTGATGAGCTCAATTAGTTCTAAGATACATTCAGATGCGAAAATGTTTGTGGGAGAGCATCTTTCTAAGAAATATTCGTATCAAATACTTTTGATAAGAGAATTGGTGTTTTGTAGAGAGAGAAAGAGATAAAAGGAATAAATGTAGCAATAATTGACTAATCATTGTTTTTTCCCAAAACGAAATGTCCTTCATATAGTACATGAGGTGAATAGTAAAATTACATGATTACCATTATTTAAGTGGATTTCTCACCCCACTCATTTACTCTTTACAAACAAGTTCTAAGGGTATATTATTTAGCCCCTCTGTCTCTTATGTTTTCTTTAATTTAGTCCTTAATCCCCAAATACATGAATTGGGCCTTTATATGTAATATAATAAAGCTTGTTATTATTTATATTTTCATCCCCTTATCAGTAGCTCCCTAGTCCTTGTGAACGTATCTGAATTAGGACTGACTGATGAATGCTTTTATTCCCTTCTTTCAAACCTCCTCAGACCTTATGACACTCAAACTTCTTTGTATGACCTTCTGCACTTCTAATCGGATTGTTCTTGCCTCATGCTCTGATCTGATGACTTCGTTATTTGTGTTCCATAAATAAATTACTTTATGGCAAACCTCTCGGGTTTTATGAGGCTTGTTCAAATTTATGACCTCACCTCTGGTCATCATAACCTCACCTAAGCCATCATTTTCTTTAACTTCGCGTATCTTTGCCTAGCCGTTATAATGTAAAAAACAACTCAGGCAATGAAGTCACTTCTTGCCATGTGTCACGTATCTACCACTGCATGTTGGCGCGCTATTTGAAATATTTTGTGAGAGAGGTAATGTGTCAAAGAAATCTTTGAAAATAACTTTTCACCTTCTGCCCCTTCGCTATAAATACTCACCTATTTATTTAGTTCTAACTTTACATCTTTTGTTTCTGCTTACCCTTGTGTAGAGAACGTATGTTCTAGAGAGAGAGAGTAATAACTTTCAAACCGAGTTTTTTTTTCTAGTCTTTCATGCCTGAAGAGTTCATCAATCTCGAAAGGTATAAACTTTCGAGGTGGTTCAATATCTCAAACAAAGCTGCTACACGTAGAACTTCTGGTGGTGAAGGGTATCCAACGTATGTAGACATTATTTAGGCAAACTTTCGCGCTAATTGGTACCCTCTCCAAGAACGCATTTCCCTTGCTACTCAGCCCCCCGGTCAAGCTTGTTCAAGAAATAACAAGGTTGACCCTTTTTCATCGGAACCTACTAGCAAATCTACTCAATTCTTAACGATGGGTAATGAAAAAAAAATTCCTGAAGTAAATAATGGGGAACATGCTAAGAGGAAGAGATCCGCAGACCCACCTACCAAGTCTATACGAGTTAAAATTTCGTTTTCTGCTGCAACCCCTCAAGTAACTCCTCAAGGGTCCCCTCAAACGACTCCCGAAGTCAGCCCCTAAATATCTTCTTTGAGGAATGTTCGTTTAGAACAAGTTTTGAAATTCATCCCTAAAATCTAAGAGAAAAATATGATTGACATGTCTGACACCGATCAGGAAAAGAACGATGTGGTTGTGGTTGAAGCGCGACCCCTACAAGCTGTCCCAGCGGTGATTTTTCCCCCTGGACCATATGTGCCAAATAAGGGGATATCTTCTACTTCCCCGGAAATTATAACTGACCACCCTCCTCAGCGAGGAGAACCTTCCTCGATGAAAAAGGATAAGATCAAATGAAGAAGAGATGTTCCTCAAACATGCCCTCAAATATATAAGATATTTTGGGGGATAATCTTCGTGATATTGAAGCGAAGCATCTACTCACCCTTTACAAGGTAAAATACAAATATTTCCACCCGACCAAGGAGGTAAAACTCAGAGACCGATGGTCGATCCCCGTAAATATTATTATTCGATTTCCCGTTGTTGGTGAGACGCCATTGTCCATTCGCAATCATTAGTTAATTATTTACACCGAACTTATGAATTGGGGCCTTCATCTGCCTCTCGATCCAGCTCTAGTGAAGTAATTCAATCTTATTGGACTCTGCCCCTCTCAAGATGGTCCTAACATATGGTATACACTCATGGCCTACATCATGGCCTCTAGGATTTTTGAGACAACATTTTCTATGGAACAACTCGTCTCCTACTCGGGTGTAGCTAAGAATTCTCATTACGCATTTTACTCTCTTGGTTTTGCAACGCAATACAAAGTGATCAAAGATTCATTAGAGGCCGACAAAAAAAGGAAGCAACAATTTAATTTTATCTCTGGGTTATGGCAAACCAATTTTGAAGATTCTGAAGACCTTCCCCATCGTTTGACTCTGAAGTGGTCTTGGTGAGGTATATATCTTCATACTTTACTTTATTTTACTTATTTAAATTGGTTAACTCTAATGAGTTTGGTATCTACTGACACAACCCACTTCATAATCCGGACAGGGGTAATTCGGACAATGACACACCACTAAAAAATCTGGACTAGACAAAAGTAAAAAACACCTTTGACTAAGTTATTTTCTAATCTACTTAAACAACTAATGAGTCCTTAAACTCGACCTGGTTTCATAACTCGACCCATAAGCCCTTGGATCATGGATTAAGAGTATAAAAACCCCAACCACTCTCATTAATGAGGGTAATGAACATTTAATACAACCAAGCTGCTGAATTATCTCACTACTTTCTACACCAAACACTTAATACTACAAAACTTCACAAAACACTCTACAAACTACCCCAGCCCAAAATAGACCAAACCAAACTTAAGGTATTTCTTTTAAATATTTATTAAGGGAATTACCAAACCCTTTAAAGATTATGCGAAATCTTCCAAAAAAATATTTGAGAAGCTAAGTATTTGGGCGGGTGATAACTTGAGCCATAAGTTTCATCGGAGGTTCATGCCAATGAAATTGGTAGGAAGTAATCTTTGGAGATACGATCCCGGTTAGAAAAAATCGATGACCGAACTCATGGTACCCCCCCGGAAGATTTTATTCTCAAACGCTTGGAAGGCTTGGACAATATGGTTTTTCTTCTCACTCGGGCTTGGGCTCCCAGTCATCAAGATGTTGAGAAACCCAAAATAGAGGATAAACAGATCGAGGAGGATGCAGGCTCGAAAAATGATGTCCACGAAGAACAAGAGACTAAAGTCGAAGGAGACCAGCGGGCTAGTTTTCGGGAAGAGAAGCAGATGAATGCTGATAATCAAACTTCAGTTGAAGTAAGACCAGCTGGGAGAGTATGGGTTGTGAGACCGAAGAGGCTCACTACTGAGGAGAAGGAAAAGAATGTAGTCGATAGTGAAAGGGAAAGTGACAATACAACTTGTCCGAGCTTAGCCTCCATAAAGAAAGTCGTTATAGTCGACTCAGAATCTGGAGGAGAATTTGTCCTTTAGAAGAAGCAAACTGATGGTCAAGAATAAATTCTTGAGGAAAGTGAACATCTTTCCCCTGCATCAGCTTACTTTGACGTGTATGAAAACGACTTTGTTGCCAACGAGTTGAAAAAATTACTTCATCTTACTGCTCTCCTCGAAAGGAAAGCTAACCGCGAAGATCATTACCAAACTGAAGTCATCCAAAGAAAAGGTGAAGTAAAGAGACTTACCATTGCGGTAACTAACTTAAAAAATGAGATGGAAAGCTTGAAAGATGAACTTTTCAAGCAAAAAAAGATATCTTCCAAGTTAAAAAAGGTTAAGAATGAACTTACTCAAGAGAAGAAGATGTCCGCTGATCGCTTATCTAGTATCACTTCTTTAGAGACTAAACTCTCCGAGGAAAAAATAAAGTTTGACGATGAGAGGGAGCACTTTATCATAAGGGACATTGAAAGGAACATTACTGTTGACGGTCTTTATAATTATTTTCAAATGACCAAATCGTATTTTAACCTTGATGTCACAGACATTGAGAGGCTGTCAAAAGCCCACAAATCTCTCGAGAAGAACTTTAAAACTGAGAAGAAGAAAAGTTTGGATTTGTATGCAGCCAGTATTGTGTCTCGCCTTGAAGAGAGAAATGCTAACATGAAGTCCGCTCTGGTGTTAGAGGTGTATGAAAAGTTTCCTGACTTGAAGTTAGGTAGTCTTTGACATCACGTTATTGAAAGACACCGTCCGTTAAGTGTCTCTATGAGAGAATTGGAAACTAGCAGTGACCCAGAAAGTTCCTCTTCTTCATCTGGCTCTTCAGGAGACAGTAAAGAAAATACCGCATCCAAATAATGTTTTTTTCCTTGTTTTGTTGATCATCTATAAACGTAAACATGTGGGACTTTGTTTTGTTTTGATGATGTATTTCTGTTTTTCAAATTTATTCTCATATTATAATGTTTCTCATATGAAGATATTTGACTTGAAAATCTTTTACCCATGTTCTCCCCCAGATAAATAGTTTTTTTATATTAAAATTTTCTATAACTCTAATTTTGGTAAAACATCCTTCATGTTAAAAAAGGTTTATATCAACTTATTTTTTGGGTAAAGATCTTTTTTTATAATGAACGTTTTCTTCGGTTATCTTTTGAGTTTAAAAGATGAAATTTATCATCCAACCCGTTTTGGAATATCTTTTGAGTTAAAAAAGATGAACATCATTGTCCAAACTTTTTTGGAGTGTCTTTTGAGTTCAAAAAGATGGACATTATTGTCCAAACTTTTTTAGAGTGTCTTTTGAGTTAAAAAAGATGAACATTATTGTCTAAACTTTTTTGGAGTGTCTTTTGAATTAAAAAAGATGAACATAATATGAGTCATTTTAAGATGGAAAATGGATTTTATATATAAGTCAGCTATTATGGCACCTCATTAAAACCTTTTTACACCACCAGAGTAGGAAATAGTATGCCACTAATACTTACATAAGGTGATAAAGAAAATATTGACATAGTTACTCATTCACTCTAAATAAATTTTTAGGTGCTCTCTTTGAGTCTGTGCGTTCCCGGTTTGATCTTCTTTGTTACCGTGTACGGACCCTCCCAATTAGAAGCTAACTTTACCAGCCTCTTTTCTTTCGTGTGAATGAAGACTTTCCTCAAAATTTTATCTTCAGCTTTGAACTTCCATCTTCTAACTTTTGACGCATATCGATTTCTCATCAAATTTTGATAATGTAAAGAATTTAGTTGTGCCATTCTTCTCTTTTCCTCTATCAGATCCAATTCTGTGCGCTTTCCCTTATCATTTGTTTGCTCGGAATATTCACTAAGCCTGAATGATGGGAACATTGTTTCCAGCGGTACTACTGCTCCCATCCCATAAACGAGTGCGAATGGTGAATTTTGCATTCCAGTCTAAGGAGTTGTTCTATAAGCCCACATAACCATTTTCCAGCCTTACCTCATAAATTCTTCTTTAGCCCATCTAAATTTTTTCGATTAGTCACCTCGAACTGACCATTTTCTTGGGGGTGGAAAAGTGCTGAGAAATATTGTTGTGAACCCTTTGATGTGAAAAAACCTTTCATTTATTTGTTTTCGAATTATGGTCCATTATCCATTGTAATTTTTCTTGGAACCCCAAAATGAAAACAGATGTTAGAGACAATAAACCTGATCATATATTTAGCTCTACTCTCTGCCAAAGGCTCAGCTGCCACCCACTTAAAAAAATGATCGACTGCAACGATGATTGTCTGCCGACCTCCTTATTCCGTCGGAAGAGATCCGACCAGATCAATGCCCCATCGGTCAAACGATAAAGACTCAGGTATCGATTCGAGGGGTACGACCGGTGCATGTATGGCGTTAGAAAATCTTTGGCAGGTATTGCACTTCTGCACTAATTTCTTTGCATCTGAGGAGAGGGTCAGCCAATAATAGCCAGCAAGAAGGACTCTTCGTATCAATATTTTGTAACCATAATGTGTTGATCCTTCCCCGTAATGCAACTCTGAAAGTATCATTTGTGATTTATCTTTCCCTAAACATCGGAGTAAAGGGGGACTAAAAGATTTCTTATATAGTACGTATCCAAGCACAACATCCCCATATGTCTTGAATCGTATTCTTTTAGCCATCACCTTATCAACTTGTAATATGTCATTCACCAAGAATTCTTGTATCTTACTCATCCAATCCTTTACTATAGTTATGGAAATTTCGTAGGATTCAACACATCCTTCAACTGATTCGGGCCCCTTAATGATCAAAGGGTTTTCCTGGATAACCATCCAAGGGTACTCCTCTGAGTAAGATGCTTTAGCAAAAAAAAGTCAACCACTAAATTCCCAATCCTATGGGCATGTTCGTATCTGACACTCTTGAAAGTAAAAGTTAAGGCCTTCAAAACCCCCAGATATTTTACCAAGTGATCTTTTCTTGCCTCAGACCAGCCAGATACATGTTTTACGAGAAGTTGTGAATCACTTATCAGCCTTACTCTTTTAGCTCCATAAAATTTTGCAAGTCTTAAGCCTGCCAAAGCAGCTCCGTACTCGGCTTCATTATTCGATGCTTTAAACCCGAATCGGATGGCTTGATACATAGTGATTCCCTCAAGAGATACTGATTGCACACCTGCTCCACAACCAGACGAGCTTCAACCCTCGTCAATTCGAACTGTCCATTCTGTTCCAAGTTCTTCTTTATCAGCTTTCATTGCATTCCGATCAGAGTGAAACTCAACTAAGAAATCAGCTAATGTTTGTGCTTCAATAGCAGTTCTCGGTTCAAATTTAATATCAAAGTCTCCAAGCTCCACTGACCACTTCGTCATTCTTCGCGACACATCGGGGCTTTGTAACATGTTCTTCAACGGAAAAGATGTTCGTAGAAAAATTGAATGAGCCTGAAAGTAAGGACTCATTTTTTGTGGAGATGTAACTAGTACAAAAGATAACTTTTCTAACTTGAGATATCGCTTCTCAGCATCCAGAAGCCTTTTACTCACGTAATACATCGACCTCAGAGCATTCATCTCTTCTCAGATTAAAACCGCACTCACCGCGAAATCTGACATTGCCAAATACATGTATAGCTTTTCCCTCGGATTTTGCTTTGTAAAAACTTCCGGAGAAGAAATGTATTCTTTGATCAGATGCAAGGCACCCGAACATTCTTGACTCCGGTCAAAATAATTATCTCTTCTCAGTACTTGGAAGAAATGGGCGCACTTATCCGAGGATCGTGATATGAACCTATTCAACACTGTTAATCTTCCAGTCAGGATTTGTACATCTTTGATTGTTCTTGGTGGGGCCATAGTACACAGAGCCTTTAACTGTACCGGATCGGCTTCAATACCCCGCTCACTAAATATGTAACCTAAAAGAAATCAAATCTTACCCCGAACATGCATTTTTCCGGATTCAACTTCAAATTTATCTTTATCAAATTGGCAGAAGTTTCTTCTAAGTCAGCCAAATAATTTTCTCTTTTAAGCTCTTGACTAGCATGTCATCAATGTAAACCTCAACATTTCTTCCAATCTGACACTCGAAAGCTTTGTTTACTAACCGTTGGTACGTTGCTCCAGCATTCTTCAACCCGAATCGTATTACTTTGTAACAGTGTAAACCTGTTTCGATAATGAAAGTTGTGCTCTCTTGATCTCTTGGGTCAAATACTTAGTAGAGATATCGAATGCATCTATGGATTCTTCATCGATTGTTTCTGATATCATCATTGTATCCTCTTGCTTAGGAACATCTTCTTGCTTGGGAGAAACCGCAAAATTATTTTTCATAAAATTGATTAACTTTTCATTTTCAATCAAATATTGCACTTTCCTTTCAGCGTTACACAGTCTTTTGTATCGTGCCAGATATCCTCATGATAGTGATAATATTTATTTATTCTATACTCCCTTGTTGTCTACATTGGGAAAGACTTATGAAAGTGTACATTTGAACGTGCCTTCTCAAAGATAGTTGATACACACTCATTCAAATCAGCATAATAAGCGGGTCAGACCCACTTGTTGGATATTGGTCGAACATACTGTTGGGTGTTGACTGCAGGTGTTTACTGTTGAGTGTTTACTACTCTTTGAGGTACTTGATTTGTAGCTTGAACTAGTGCTCGGGGTTGGACTATGGTTGCTGAATGCGATACCTGTGGTCGGACATTCACTAGCAGTGCAATGGCTCTTATCACGGTCTGATCCTTGTAGAACTGAAACATCAACTCTATCTCCAAAGCTCTAGTTTTTTCAACTAAAATTTGTTTCTCTATCTGATCCAACAATGCTCCAATTGCCATAGCCTACGTCTCTGCGGCATTATTTTTCATCACCCCCGGAAGCAAACCTATTCGAAAAGATGCTAAAGCCATTTTGTCTTCACAAAATTCCATATATGTTTTAACTTGAATAAAACATTTCGTATATTCTTTTAGACTCCCCCAACTTTCAGCTTGCAGTAAATGATAGTATCTCTGTTTGCTCGGAATTTTTTGGTTCCAACAAAGTGTTGTCAGAACATACTCCAAAATATATTTAAATTCTTTATACACCTTTGAGGTAGACGATTGTACCACTTTAGTGCAGCATTCTTGAAAGTTTGAGAAAAAGCTCTGCACAATAACTTGTCATCATCATCGTAATTGATCATCAAATTCTTGAACTACTCAATGTGATTATCAGGATCTTGTGTCCCATCAAACATTTTCATCTTGGATATGTCGAACCACTTTAGGAGATGTCCAGAAAAAATCTCTGGAGAGAGTGGGGATGACCTCCAATTATGCCCGACGTTGTGAGCACTTCCCCATGGACCTTCGTTCGCAGTCATATAATGCCTTTCCTCTGTTTGGAATGTAAATTGATTACTGACTCGGTAATCCTGATCGTAACTATCAGACTGAAGTTGTCTCTGAGGTGTTACATATTATGGTCGAACTGCATTCGTCGTCAAGTTCTTCGGAGTATAACTTTCTCTTTTCATGATCGTGCTTCTTCTTTTTCGAACCTTTAGTTCTCCGACTGGTCCGATAAGAACTTTTATTTACCTTTGAACCTCTTTGTTTCTAATCTGCTTTATACCTAGCATCGGTATCCGAGGATGAAAATTCATCTGAACGAAGAGAAGTATACTCACTAGATTCTGATGATTCGTATCATTTTTCAGATCTAGCTCGTCTTTTGGAAGATGGATGACTTTTCCTCTGATTCCTTTCCTTAGACTGAATGATATCTTGAGTCTGATCCGTCACGACGCGCTATGGTCGGACTTCTGATTTGACTCTTCTTGAGCTTATTATCATTTGTTTTTCTGCATTTAGCCTTTCAATGTCTTCCAATAACTCTTTTCACCTGGAAACCAAGACAGACTCTTCAAGGAGTTCTTCAGCGTATCGATTATGGTTGTTTTCTTCATTGGTCACTTGTTTTTCCATCAGATTGGATACAAATACAACTCCGATCAAGTTATATGTCAGATTTACTTCCAACTCACTATGAATTTCAGTTTCCATTATTTTTACTTTTGATTTTTTTTATGGTTTTGGAACGTTAATTATGGGTACCACTCAGGTTCCCACAGACGGCGCCATTGATGAGCTCAGTTAACTCTAAGATAAGTTCATATGCGAAAATGTTCATGGGAGAGCATCTGTCTAATAAATGTTTGTATCGGATACTTTGATAAGAAAATCAGTGTTTTGTAAAGAGAGAAAGAGACAATATGAATAAAGTAGCGATAATTGACTAATAATTGGTCTTTTCTTCCAAAAAAGAATGTCCTTTATATAGTACATAAGGTGAATAGTAAAATTACATGATTACCACTATTTAAGTAGATTTCTAACCTCACTCTTTTACTCTTTACAAACAAGTTCTAAGGATATATTATTTACCCCCTCTATCTTTTATGTTTGCTTTAATTTAGTCATTAATCACCAAATACATGAATTTAACCTTTATATTTAATATACTAAACCTTGTTATTATTTATATTTTCCTTCCTTTATCAAGACTGAAATTTATTTATAGAGGAATCTTCACATTTTCTCTTGGTTTTAAGAATATGTAATAGGACTACCTGCAACTTTCATCTTTTACAAACTTACGATATGGCCTAACGTAAGTCCGATAGTTCAGAAAAATAGAACGTTCTCTATTGAGAAAGCTTAAGCGATTGTTGCTGAAGTAAACCAGTTGGCAAAGGTATGTCATATCATAGAATGCAAGTATCCATTATGGACACCAAATCAGTACTTGTGAAGAAGAACAATGGAAAATGAAGAATCTGAGTTAAATTTACCTATCTATATAGAGTTTTTCTGATTTTGGGTATAATTGTATACAAATGAATCTGAGGGACCATGACAACACTACATTCATAACTGACAGAGGTTTACAATGTTATAAGGTAATGTCTTTTAGTTTTAAAAATGCGTGTAACTTATTAGAGCAAAGATTTTTCTAGCCAAACTGGAAGAAATGGTGAATTTTATATTGACGACATATTGGTAAAGGGTACTAATTACGATAACCAATTTTTAGATTTGGAAGAAACTTTTTGTAACTTGAAATAAATAAATTTAAAGTTGAATTATGTAAAAAATATACTTTCGAGATGCGATCCATAAATTTCTCGGGGTATGTAATGGGTGAAACAATATGGATACTCTGAAATCGATCAAGGAAGTATAAATCTTATAATGTGTATGACTCGATTGAAATAATCTTTCAAGAATTTGAAATTCTTCGTCTTTGAATTCTCGAACTCTTTTAGTAAAGTTTATCAAACGAATTCTTAAATAACTTTTCATAGAGATTATAGAAACTCCTTATTAAACAAATCGTGATCACGCTACTATAGTAGTACAACAGTAAAACTTTCAAAACAAAGTAAAATTTCAAGTCAAATGACAATGTCAGTAGTACAATAGTACAAATGCAACGAAAATTGAAGAATCATTATCCACACCACTACAGGCATTGATGAAATCTAGCACAATAGTAAAAATTCACTAAAAATGAAAATTAAAGAATTACTTTCAAAACAAAGTCTAATACGTTAGTCTTGTAGTAAAAGGAACAACATCAAATCAAACTCACTTTGATAAGTTTTGTCAAAAACTTATCATTATGATCTTGAATGATAATCTTATTGTACTAATGTTAACCATACGCATATGAATCAATAAACATAATAAATTAAGTTTAAAACTCAGTTCCATAGACGAATATCCAACACCTATGTAAAATAAAGACAATGAAGACCTCTAGTGATGATATAAATATGAATCAAAGAAAGAAACAAAAACAAGTGATATTTATTTGATTTGTTGACTCTTACCTCAATCTATGTTAATTACATCGATTCGATGCTTAATATGAAAAAAAAACTTGGCTTTATTTGTTTTATTTGGGTTGAAATGAATTGATAATCTTACTAAAACTTACTAATTCGCCTCTTTCTTGTTATGATTCAAGGTTTTAAATCGATTCACCACTTCATTTTTTATTTTTCTTTAATTTTTGAAAATATTTGTTTTTTTTTTCTGCTGAATCCTACCTCGCGATGTAGATTTTATAGAAATTATCGGATCGATATGACTCACAAATGAAAAAATAAAAACAATAACGATGTTTTTTGTTAACTTTAAATTTTATCTACTCAATGGTTTACTCTAAACATGATTTTTATTTGATTATTGATTCAACTCAATTATTTCCCTACATCTTTGGAGCTTATGAAGATGCAACGATAATTAGCGCAGTTATTGAAGGACAAAAAAATCTAGAAGATTATTATTGATACAAGCAGTTAGTGGGATTTACTAAGGCCACCACCAATGTTGTTAAAGAGTTTGAAAGTGAGGTATTTATGGGACGAGGGTCTTTCAGTAGAGTGGTAAAAGTGTTGTTTACGATGGCATGTGATGAAATTTGTATAATATTATTTTTGGTAGGTCTTGGCAATCAATAATTCATCTTATTACCTCTACCCTCCACCAATGTTTGAAATACATCATTTGAAAATTAAGTAGGAGTTGTTTGAAGCAACTAGAAAGTGTCAAGCGAATGTAATTTTGCTTGATTAGTTCAAAAACAAAAAATAACAATTATAGGGGTCGACTTCGGAGCCAGACGTTGTAGACGATCTGTACGACACCTAGAGCTCGGTAACACCTGATGAAAATATGGAAACTTAATTTTTTCTCGACGGTAAAATTTTGAAGATTGTCCTTCTACTATCATCATATATAAAAGATAGGTTGATATTTTTTTTATCGAAGAATCTATACATGTTCACTTGGTTTTAAGAATATGTGACATGAGTACGTGCAAATTTTATCTGTTATAAACTTACGATATGGCCTAACGCACGCTAGATAATTCAGAAAATGAGAACGTTCTCTGTTGAGAAATCTGAAGCGATTGTGGCTGAAGTAGACCAATTTTCGAAGGTATGTCATATCAAAGAATTCAAGTATCGGTTATAGACATCAAATAATTTCAGAACAATTATTTGATTGAGAATCATTTCTCCATACGTATTCATTTAATTTATCACGTCCATAACTCGATTGAAATAATATTTCAAGAGTTTGAAATTCTTCATCCTAGAGTTCTCGAACTCCTATGGTAACGATTGAGGATTTATGGTTTGCATTTTTTTATGTTTTTTTTAATTTGGTGGCATCACAAGTGACTTGTCATATTTTTTGTTTCTTCAAAACCTTCATTGTCATGCTTAAATAGATCTCGTGAGTTGAACAATATTCTTATCGTCTCACACGAAAATTTATAATTTTTTTCGTACTTTCCTCCATTCTAATTAGAAAATAATGAGATTTACTAGTGTTAGGGTGTCGACCAAAGTCCCACATCCCACATCGGTTAAACATGGGAAGGATCAGTGTTATATAAGTAAGAACATACCTCAACTAGTATGAGGCATTTTGGTAGTGGATCAAATGAAAAGTCTGAGGGCCTTCGGGTGCCAAAGCGGACAATATCATATTAGTGTTGAGATCGAGTTGTTCTTACTTATATACGAAGGCGGAATATGCGATACCCATATTCCTAACACGTGGTATCAGAGCGTCAGGCCCAGACGGAACGCATTGGTGGTGAAATTCTCGGAGGTCGAACATGAAAAAGTTAGACGCCATGCTCAATGTGATCTGTTCAAGAGATCCTAGTTCGGAGTGCCTGTGGCTCATCACGTAGTGTGGCTTGATTGGAGTGGCGCTAAGGAACAAGACAGAGTGGTCTAATAGGAGGTGAGTAGCAACATCTATAGTGCCTCTATGGTCAGGTCGTCTTCGAACCTGATTTGAGTGGGCGGATGAAAGTCAACTGAGAGGAGGCTAAGGTGGTACTTTGTTCGAGAGGAGGATTTGTTAGGGTGGTGACCAAAGTCCCACATCCCACATCGGTTAAACATGGAAAGGATCAGTGGCATATAAGTAAGAACATATCTCAACTAGTATGAGGCCTTTTGGTAGTGGACCAAATGCAAAGCCGTAAGGGCCTTCGGGTGCCAAAGCGGAAAATATCATACTAGTGTTGAGATCGTGTTGTTCTTACTTATATACAAAGGCAGAATATGCGGACCAGACCCGCATATTCACACCACCCATATTCCCAACACTCTGGTATCAGAGCCAGACCCAAACGGAACGCGATGGTGGTAATATTCTCGGACTTCGAACATAATGAGAACCAGTAGCCATGCTCAAGGTGGTCTTCTCTAGATATCCTAGTTCGGAGTGCATGTGGCTCATCAAGCAGTGTAGCTTGATTGGAGTGACGCTAATGAACAAGATAAAGTGGTCTAATAGGAGGTGAGCAGTAATATCTGTACTGCCTTTATGGTCAGGTAGTCTTCCAACCTGATTAGAGTGGGCGGATGAAAGTCAATTGAGAGGAGACTAAGTTGGTATTTTGTACGAGAGGAGGATTTGTTAGGGTGGCTACCAAAGTCCCACATCCCATATCGGTTAAACATAGGAAGGATCAATGGTATATAAGTAAGAACATATCTCAAATAGTATGAGGCCTTTTGGTAGTGGATCAAATAGAAAGCCGTGAGAGCCTTCGGGTGCCAAAGCGGACAATATCATACTAGTGTGGCGATCGTGTTGTTCTTACTTATATACGGAGGCGGAATATGCGGACCGGGCCCCTTATTCATAACACCCATATTCCCAACAACTAGGGCCACCACTAATGTTGTTAGAGAATTTGAAATGGAGGTATTTATTGGCCGACATTCTTTGAGTTAAATGGTAAAAGTGTTGTTTCCGATGAATTTGACTAAATTCGTATAATGTTATTTTTTGTAGGTATTGGCTATTAAAAATGCATCTTATTACCTCTACCGTTCATCAATATTTGAAGTACGTTATTTGGAATCAAGTGGAAGTTATCTGAAGCAACCAGAAAGTTTCAAGAGAATGTTATGTTGTTTCATAAGTATAAGACAACAAAATAGAAATTATAGGGGTTGACTTCGGAGTAAAATTTTGAAGATTGGCGCTCTACTATCGTCATATATAAAAGATATGATGATATATTTTTTATCGAGGAATCTACACATGTTCTCTTGATTTTAATAATATGTAACAAAAGTACCTGCAAACTATATTTGTTACAAACTTACGTTATGGCCTAAAGTTTATCCGGAAATTCAGAAAAATGAGAACGTTCTTGTTGAGAAATCTGAAGCGTTTGTGGCTGAAGTAGACCAGTTTTCGAAGGTATTTCATATTAGAGAATCCAAGTATTCATTATGGACATCAAATCCAGTAGTTGTGAAGAAGAACAATGAAAAATGAAGAATGTGTGTTGATTTTACCTATTCAAATAGAGTTTGTCTGAAAAACCCATTTGATGTTCCATGAAGTGGATTATACTTTTAATAATAAGTTCTTATGGTTTGTGTGGACTTTTTTTTCGGAATAATCAGATACAGATAAATATGAGGGACCAGGACAACATTATATTCATAACTAACAGAGGTTTAAAATGTTATAAAGCAATGCCTTTTTGTTTTAAAAATGCGGGATAACTTATTATAGATTAGTGAGCAAAGCTTTTTCTAGCCAAAATAGAATAAATATTGAGGTTTATATCGATGAAATATTGGTAAAAGGTACTAAATACTTTTATATTTGGAGGAAACTTTTCATAACTTGAAAGAAATAAATTTAAAGTCGAATTTTGTAAAAAATGTACCTTTGAGATGCGATCCATAAATGTTTTGGAATATGTAGTGGGAGAAAAAATATGGATCCTCCAAAATCAATCAAAGTAGTATAAACCTTATGACGTGTATGACTCTATTGAAATAATCTTTCAAGAATTTGAAATTCTCCATCTTCGAATTCTGAACTGTTTTAGTAAAGTTTATCAAACGAATTTTTAAACAGACACGCGGCCACGCTAGTGGTACAACAGTAAAACTTTCAAAACAAAGTAAAAGTTCAAAACAAATGACAAAGTCAATAGTTCAAAAACAAAGTAAAAGTTCAAAATAAATTCAGTGAAAATTCAAAAGTCATTATCCAGACCACTGAAGTAGAGCACAATGGTAACACTTCGCTGAAAATGAAAGAATTATTTTCAAAACAAAGTCTAATATATTAGTCTTGCAATAAAACAACAACATCAAATCAATTGACAATGAGTAATCCAGAAGTGTTGGTTAAAAGACCTGCCCAATTCACTTTGATACAAAAAAGTTCTGTCTCTAGTAATCCAGAAGTGTTGGTTAAAAGACCTGCCCAATTCACTTTGATACAAAAAAGTTCTGTCTCCAGTAATCCAGAAGTGTTGGTTAAAAGACCTGCCCAATTCACTTTGATACAAAAGAGTTCTGTCTCCAGCAATCCAGAAGTGTTGGTTAAAACACTTGCCCAACTCACTTTGACATAAAAGAGTTAGGTCTCCAGTATCCATGTCGAAAACATCAACATAATCTCCCACATTACTATATGTGCCATTGTTGTCGAAGTAAATTGAGTTTGCTTTCGCTCCATTTATACCTCTAGCTGCTAAAGATATGGAGCTATCACATTGCAAGAACAAAACACGATCGCCCAAAGAAAAAACTTTCTTTCACTCTTTCCTACTATCGTCCAACTTGTAAAAAACAAAAAATGATTTTAAGAAATCCCACTTATTACCATAACTAAGATAGTGATAACTTAAAACCATCAACAAGTCAGTCGTCGGATTTCACTAAGCGCACCGTGAATTTATGTTATACGATGTTTTAATAATTACCAAATCCTATCAATCTTTTGTTTTTCAATTATTATTATTATTATATTATTATTATAAATGTTGTCAACCATTTGGGTAACATTGATTTTATCTTATATTGATGTTCATATAATAATCTAATTTATAGTATAAAATAAAGCATTTAAATTTTTTATTTTAACATAGCAAAATAAACATACAATTTATGAGCTCATATGTAGATTGGTTTTTCCCAAATTTGAAAAATCTAAGGATTAAGGTTGTGAATCATTGAAATTATTATTAAGCTCTTCTAATTTGATGAATATATATGCATCAACGACCTATAAAATAAAAAATAAGTGACACAGAATTATGTATTAACTAGTTTTGAAAATACCAAGTGTTGATTGGATGTGTAATTATGTACAATCTTGTTTGAAATCACAAAAGAAAATTGGTTGTGAAATTAAGAGTAATTTGAGTACGTAAATGTAAACAAACTATGTTGTAAATAGGATTTTACAGTGTGAAATTACCTTGTAGTCGAGTTCCCCTTCATTTGCAATCTCCAACACATTTTCTAGCTGAACATAAAAATTTCTTGATGGAAATGACCATACAACATGATTGAGAACGAACTTAACTTCATAATTCTTCTTTAAAATGAACAAATGTTTGAAATCTTCTTATAATATTAAGTTATTTGCTGCATTCTCGATTGCCCAATCGTATTCCACGTCTATAATTTTATGTTCAAATGCTTTTGGATTATAATATAAAGATATATCATCTTCATTAATTGCAACTTTTTGAGGATCTTGTACAACTAGTTATACAATTGTGTATTGTGTAGAGGAGAATGATGAGTAGAATTTACACCTTGTTCAACCTATTCTGTCAAACGCATTACAACTCTTTTATTTTTTCGTGGTCGATTAGAATCTTGTATATGTTTTGTAACCTCGTTTTTTCTTTTCCAATGCACTAGCTAAAGCTTCTACAACTAGTGGAACCTCTTTTTCTTTTTGTTGTTCTTGCTCTTTTTTAGTCTTTTTTTTCGACATTCATTTTTTTATGAATTTAATGTCAATATGTGATATGTTTCCTTATTTGTATTGTTGTATCAACCAAATTATAATTTTCTTTAACTACAGAAAAATGTTGTAACTATAGAAACCTCTTTTTCTTTTTGTTGCTTTTTTTAGTCTCTTATTCAAAATTCATTTTTTTTATAAATTTAATGTAAATATGTGATATGTTTCCTTGTTTGTATCATTGTATCAACCAAATTATAATTTTCTTTAACTACACAAGAAGGTTGTAATTATAGGAACCTCTTTTCTTTTTGTTGCTTTTTTTAGTCTCTTTTTCAAAATTCATTTTTTATATAAATTTAATGTTAATATGTGATATTTTTCCTTGTTTGTATCATTGTATCAACCAAATTATAATTTTATTTAACTACCCAAGAAGGTTGTAGTATAGAGACTGTCAATGATGTTGATAGAATATATACAACAATTTCTACTTCGTGTATCTCCATAATATTATTATCATCATGTTTTATTAAACGATCTTATTGTATTCGTAGCATTGACCTTTTTTTATTTGATCATTCAAAGCAATAATATTTTTATTTGCATAATTCATTTCCTTTTCTATGTTTTGAACTTGATTGTAAGATTATTTGCATATTTATTTCCTTTTCTATGTTTTGAACTTGATTTGTAAGATTATTTGCATATTTATTTCCTAATCTATGTTTTGAACTTGATTTGTAAGAGTATCATTTGATAGTTTATATGAAAGTTTATTAATTAAACCTATATTTTAGTTGGGAATATGGATACTGCATATTCCATCTCCGTACATAAATAGGATAATTCAATCTTCACACTAGCATGATATTATCTGTTTTGGCCTCAAAACGGGGCACGACTTTGCTTTGGTCAATTTCCAAAAGGCCTCATTCTAGTTGAGATATGTTTTTACTTATATAGCATTGATCCTCCCATGTTAACCCATATGGGATGTGAGACTTTCGTCGTTATCCTAACGAATCCTCTTCTCGAACAAAGTACATATTTAGCTTCCTCTCAATTGACTTTCATCTTTTCATTCTAATCAGATTGGGGCTACCTGAACCATAGAGGCACTACGGATGTTACGACCATTGTCTTGTTCCTTAGAGCCACACTTTAATCAAGTATCACATCTTGATGAGCCACAGACACTCGAAACTAGGATCTCTAGAGCAGATCATTCACCTTGAGCATGGCTACTGGTTCATCATGTTCGATTTCTGAGAATTTCATCCACATCGCGTTTTGTATGAGCTCTGATACTATATGTTGGGAATATGGGTACCACATATTCCATTTATGTATATAAGTAAGGACAATCCAATCTTCACACTAGTATGATATTTTCCGCTTTGGCCCAGAAAAACCGCATGGTTTTGCTTTGCTCCATTTCCAGAAAGCCTCATTTTAGTTGAGATATGTTCTTATTTATATATCATTGATATTTCCTGTGTTAAACTGATGTGGGATATAGGACTTTGGTCGTCATCCTAACATATACGGAATTAGTATATGAATTGCTATTTTTATTATACTTTATTAAATACCTATATCTTAATTAGTATTTACCACAAGTAGTGTTACACAACCAATTATTGTTTCCAATTTACTTAGACAATACTGTTTTAGTGAACTTATTATTTTTTCTCTTATTATTTCTGGTCAATCATAGTCATTGATTTTTTTTTTTTAATCTTTAATTTATTTGACTATTAAATTAGTTCGTATTTCTCAAACTCTTGTGAAAATTAATGTTGCAGAAACATAAAAGTTAGGAGTATAACTACATTTTTTATATTATGTTCTCATGGTAAAACTACTATATCTTAATTGCATCATACAAAAATAGGTTTGTAATTGTTACTTTTGGTTGCGTAATTATATGTAACATGGGTACATAAATGCGTGTTTCAGTTGTAAAAAAGTTATTTGCATAGTTACCAGCAAAGTGGTTGCATAATAATTTTTTGATTGTTATAATAAACAAAAAAATAAACTTTATTCCCATTATTATTTTTATCAGCCAAGAATCTGGAAAATAAGTTGTGATGATTCTTAATTGTGGTATTCATTTAAACAACATTCAAGTCCTATTTTATTCATGTTAATCTTATTTTCCCGTGGATTGTCTCCCAAAATGAGCATTCATTATTTCTTGTCATTTTAGCAGGGTTTTTAACAAATATAAAAGCTTCTTTTGAAGGGTCAAAAGATTTTATTATATCTGTTGTAACCTCTGATATCTTTGAAGCATTAACAATATGATTACCTGTCATATGCATCTTTAATTAGATAATAGAAATATATGTTTTACATAGCATCTAGGTGAGCTTCTTCTATTGGTGATGAATTCAACAACTGGACTTCAAGTACAAATCCTGATCGGTAGTATATTTTTCTTTTTGTCATTATTTATCTCCATTGCAAAGTAAAAATATATGTAAATTAGTATTCAAACTACTGTAAGTGGGTGTAAAATTACATTCAAAGAGGTCGCTTAAAAGTTTTTTTAGGTTTAAAAAACAAGAAAGAAAGTTTATCTAGAAACTAATTGTGAGTTGGGTGCAAAATTACGTCTAAATAGGTTGTGTAAAAGCTTTTTATGTTTGAAAAACAAGAAATAAAATTTATCGAAACTTACGATAAGTTTTGGTGCATAGTTACGTTCAAATAGGTTGTTTAAAAGGTTTTTTATGTCTGAAAAAAGAAGAAATATAGTTATCTTGATTTTAATTGTAAATTGGGTGCAAAGTTACGTTCAAATAGGTTACGTAAAAGATTTTTTATGTTTAAAAAAATTGTCTGGAAACTAACGATAAGTTGGGTACAAAATTAAGTTCAAATAGGTTGTGTAAAAGATTTTTTATGTTTAAAAAACTAGAAAGAACATCTGTATGGAAACTTACTGTATTTGGGGTGTGAAATTACGTTGTAAGTGGTTGCGTTAAAGGTTTTTTAGGTTTGAAAAAAAATATTATCTGGAAATTTATCGTACATGGTTGCGTAAATACATTGTAAATGATCGTGAAAAATAAAAAAATCATCTAGAATATTTAAACATATACACAAGTTGTTCCTAGGTTACTAATTTAACTTTTGGTTGCGTAAAAAAGACATATGATTCATAAAATCTAGACGCGAATGATTCTTAGGTCAAGAATACAATAATACAAAAATTAAATATAAAAGAGACTAGTTTCATTTTGAAAACCTAATTTTATAGTTTTGTTGTGTTGAAATGCTTCAAGATTCACTAAAATTTGGAGAAGAAATCTATAATTTGAGAGATTTTGATCATTTCTATTTTAGAAAGACGGATGTGGGTTTTCATAAAGTGAATAAGATACTGAAAAAACGTTGAAGTTTTGTTTTTATTCCTTATGGGTATTCTATAAAGTTTTTATGTTGAAAGTGGTTTCTATTAAACTTGAAAATTCATGTGGTTATTGGTAATTTTATTCTTTCTCATGTGGTTATTGGTAACTTATCTAAATCTGTATAAACCATAAAAAAAATATAGAGTAAATAAAGAACTTATTCAAGAATCAAATTAAACATAAAAAGGGTAGGGTGTAAGTTTTTCTAACTTATCACACTAGCTATTGTTAATATAAAAAATCTCACTATAATATTTTGTTGGAATAAGTGTTTCAAAAATGAAGATGATGAAAGACTTAGATAATACCAACGTTTTAAATGCTTCCCCGAGAAAAAAAAATCCTCAAAGAAGAAATATAACACCAATGGCTCAAATCCTGCTTCCCAAGATAATGACCCTAACCAAATTATTATAAATACCTCATCTCGTCACGATAACGACAAGCTTGACAAAAAAAACACAAAATCAAAGCAACCAAGAACACCATCAGTTCACCAAAACCCATATTGATCTTACCAATTCCACCAATACGTTTTCTACCAAATCCAATACCAAGAATCTCATCAATAAGAATCCTGATAAAAAAATTACCCCATTTATCACTAATCTAGCTAAGAAACAAATAAACCAAAAACTCGTATGGCATATGTGAACCCTACATTGACCCAAATTCAGAACAAAGGTATTGGGCAATCATCAACTCAAGGACTCAACGCAAGTTTCACATCCACCAAAAGCCATAAGTACACCGAATATCGATATCGCATCCTATCATGTGAGCACCTATTAATCATTAACTGGAGAAATCTATTGATAAAATTATCCTTATAATTTTTTAATTTAAGTAGGTGAAATCAACCATCTAAAAGGTTTCACCGGTACTTTCCAAAATTAAATCAATCTTTGTATTTATTTTATTTAAGTAGGTGATACTTAAAAAAATAAAATAATGATCAATGGTAATTTTCTCAAACTCATAAATATGTTTTAGTCTGATTTTCCCTTGATATCCTATTATCATAGCATATTATGTTTTACGTGCATATGTCATGTTCAAAGACGTTAGTTGTTATATGGAAAACTTTCTTATGTGATGTGTAAGATATTTTTTCCAATCAAAATTATGGGTTATAATTCATTTAGGTAACAAAACCCCAATGTTTGATGGCTCAGATTTTACCCATTGGAAAGAGAATATGGACCAGTACTTGAATTTTTATTATTATGACCACGCATTAATAAAACCCCAAACCATGTGCTCTCACTCAAGAAAACACGTCAGAAAACCAAAGAGTATGAAAATTAGGAATGGTCTAATCGATTATGTTTGGCCATTATGCTTCAAGGAATACCAGTCGCATTCTCATGGGGTTGTCTCAACAGATTCCACCATTTTTTTTGGAATTTCTAAGGGAAGTTGAGATGACATTTTCTAAGAATAACTAATAAGAGGTGTTAAAGGAATTTCTCTCGAAAGACTTAGCCAAAATGATGAATTGAAATAAAGAAAGAAAATAGAAACTGCATAATATATTTTTCTTATTAAAATCTGTGATTAATCTTCATATGAACACTTTGGTCATTATTTATAGAAGTTACATTAGATGTTCCTCCAATCACTCAATTACACATGTATCTAATCACTAGTTTGCATGTGTCATTCTTATAACCGTCTAACAAACTTTCTTGACAACGTATTATATAATGACACATATAGATATGGTTTCCCTAACATACTCTTCACGTGCTCGTCTTAGTTCTTCATACAACCCTCGTCATAGCTCTAAATGCAAGACTCATCATAACTCTGAATGTGGCCCTCTTTATAACTCTGAATTTCACCTTTCCATGACCCTGCATATGGTCCTCATCATATCTCAGAATATGACATGCCTCATATTTTACTCCTTGGTTGCGTAAAAAAGACATATGATTTGTAGAATATAGCCTTATCGGAACTCTCCATAGTCTTTAAACAAAATTATTTTTCAAATAATTTATTCATAGGACTAAAATCAAAATTAGACGATGTCACAATATTTAAATAATATAAGATTGGGTGAACTTAGAATATCGAGGAGGGGCCCAAAGTGATCTGCAAGCGAATGATTAACATGATTGGGTGAACTTAGAATATCGAAGGAACCAGTTATTAGAGCAGATAACTGAGTTGGATGACTAACTTGTGCAGATGGAACACGTGGTTAGGCCATGTAGTGTACAATCCGAAATGCATAAAATTGAATGAAAAAGGAAATACAGAGGATCGTTCAATGATGTCCATGATACCTTACGATGAAGGGATAATCATTGTGAGGTGGATTTTCAAGCTAATCAAGGATGCCATTCTTCTAGAAATGAGAGAAAAGATAAACATTGATATATTTCTTCGGATACTAATGAATCCCTTTGGTTTGATTTCAATGGGTATTCTCAGAATTGTAGATGAGATGATGATTAAAGGAGAGAGAAAAGAGAAGTATTATCCGAAGAAGCATGATAGTCGGCGTCGGGAATATCGAAAGAAGCACAAATCCAAAAAGCCAGTTGAATCTATATTTGCGATTGAAAATCCAATCTCCGAATATAATATGGTTAATCAGTTTACTAGCCCTACAGATCAAGGTTTATACCCACTTGTGGTAGTGGTGTAGGAGGTAGCCAATACAGTCAATGAGTGGATTGGAGAACTTCTCTTTTATCAGCCGAGATAAGATCAATATTGCTTCTTAAAAGATTCGACGTCGTTAAATTGAAAAATTCGATAGAACACGAGTACCACAAGCTATCTCGATGACCACAATGGAATTTTTTTAAAATTACATGATGAATTTTGATGATGACAACAAGCTATTGTATAGGGAATTCTCATAGAATTTCAGTGGCACAGCCTTAAAGTGGTACAATATGATTTTGATAGGATCAATAACTAATTTTATGACATTCTAAACAGCTCTCCGAAGGCAATTCACGGGGAGCAAATAAATGCGGGCTAATGGGGACACTATAATTGAATGTAAGTAGACAATTGGAGAAAATTTAAAGAACTATACTAAACGGTTTTTGTTGACCAAAACTGAATTAGATGACTGTCACGAACATATAGCATGTGATACTTTTAGACAAGGGTTGATCCCCAGAGATTTAGCGAACAAAACTACAAAGAGAAGGGCACTTACTATTGGGGATCTAGTGGCTCAAGTAAGAGAGTAGATTAATGTGGATGAATCAACGAGAGTCTGGATAGGGCCTAGTTTGTCTTGGAGGCATTTAAGTCAAGTAAATGCTCCCACCAGTCAAGGTTATTAAGGTAGCACTTCAATTTTTCAAAGACCTTCTCGATTGAAAGTACCAACTAGTTTACCTCATCGGTCTGGACAGTCTCAAGTTTTGACTTCTAATTACCAACAACCCGCTACCATGTCGAACCAATGGGTGAGACCATATTATTTT
The DNA here is from genome assembly GCA_036936605.1 of Limnanthes douglasii subsp. nivea. NCBI lineage: Eukaryota > Viridiplantae > Streptophyta > Magnoliopsida > Brassicales > Limnanthaceae > Limnanthes > Limnanthes douglasii. The sequence continues at coordinate 40,845,541 of JAUPFV010000002.1, forward strand.
ACAGAGTTAACCGTAAATGTGGCAACAATTTTTGAAATAGCTAAATACATGTTTATTTTCGAAAACCTCCACTTATAACTAGACCCAAGGTGGAGCCAAGAACTAATTATAAAAACCACAACGATATCAGGCAAGACACAATAGATTTTCATAGCTCTAAAAAAATTATGTTCTGATAAAAAATGGTAAGATGACAACTTTTGTTAAAGGGCAAGGACGTGGTCGAAACAATTCAAAACTCTAACCCGAAGGTGCAACAAAATTGTAAATTTATCTTCAAAGCAAGAATAAACTTTTAATAACTGGGCCTACGAATGGAATCAATGTGTCTTTGGAGTATACATATCCCAATTTGGATTGGAGGATGGTGTTAGTTGTTAATGAACCAATGGTACAAGGAATAGTTTGGAGCTTATGTGATTAATTTAAGTCTTTGGAATTTTTTGGAGGAGACAATATGGTTGTAAACACTAATAATTTTAGAAAAAAACATGTGGTGAGTTTAACTACTCAGTTGGAAGGAGGAATCTCCACTCATCTTTATGGAAAGAATGTTATGCCTTTTATCTTGTTCGGTAAAGATAATTTAAGGGGTGTAGCTGGTCCTCATGAAGATGTAGTAGTGATTGGAGAATAGATAATAGGAAACGAGGTCCGAATGATACTCATTGATACTAGCAGTTCGTCCAATGTATTATTTTTTAATACACATGAAAAGATGCATAATCCTTCTGTAATTCTCCAATCCGAGAAAACAATAGTTGGGTTTACCGTGGTAATAACACAAGTTATTAGAGAATTCTAATATAAGGTTTTATTAGGTCGTGGTCCGTTTAACAAAAAAATACGAGTGTTGTTTATGGTAGTTGATTGTTCAATGAGCTACAATGCTATCTTGGGAAGATCTTGGCTATAAAAAATGCATGTCGTAGCTTCTAGAGTTCAGAAATGCATGAAGTATGTGATTGAGGATCATATAGGGGTAGTTTAAAGTAGTCAACAAGTGGTTCAGGAGTGTTATGCAAAGCTTTGCATACCAAAAAGGTATAAGTATTGATAGAATGATATAATAACAGTTAAAGGGGCCTCCTTTGTATGTGGAAATGATGGATGATCCAAGGGAGACACCAGCTTCAATGAGAATGTGAAGGTATATGTTTGATTGTCTAAGGTATGTCATATTTGAGAGGCGCACTATCCGAGAGACATAAGTGGATTGATTGTCTAAGGTATGTCCAAAACAATAGTAGGAGAAATGGATTGATTGTCTGAGGTGTGTCATATTCGAGAGGCGCACTATCCATTATGGACTGTGAATCTTGTTATTGTTCTTGTGAAGAAGAAGAATGGAAAATGGAAGATGTGTATCGACATTAATAATCTCAACCGTGCATGTCTGAAAGATCCATTTCCAATCCCAAGAATAGACCAGCTTGTTGATTTAACATCACACAATAAGCTTTCCATTCATGGATGCTTTCGCAGTGTATAATCAGATCCAAATGAATCTGATGGATAAAAAAAGTACAACGTTATTACTGATAGAGGAATATATTATTATCGATTTATGCATTTTGGTCTCAAGAATGCTGGATATGCATATCAAATATTATTGAACAAATCTTTTGCCACTCAAATTGGGAGGAATATGGAAGTCTACACAGACGATATGTTGGTAAATAGTATTGCGGATGAAGAACACCTCATGATTTAGAGGAAATTGTTTCTAATTTGAGAACTTTTCGTTTAAAATAAAAACTTGAGAAATATACCTTCAGATTTTGATCAGGAAAATTCTTAGGATATGTGATAAGTGGAAAAAGGATAGAAGCTAATCCAAACAGTTGAAAGCGTTGATAACCATGAACTTTCCTTGGTCACTTAAAGATGTGCAAATTTTGACGGGAAAATTGGTAGATCTAAATTGATTTATATTTAGACTTCAGACAAATGTGCTCCATTTTTCGAAGTGTTGAGATAGGAAAATGATTTTTCATAGACAACAGAGTGCGATGTAACGTTTTTAAAAAATAGAGAATATTTTTGCTCCTATTTAGTTTATGTCTTATCCATTTTTAGATGAGCAGTTGTTCTTGTATATCGTCATCTTGAATCTTGATGTAAGCACAGTCTTAGTAAGGAAAGTGTAGGGGTCCCTAACGACCGATATATTATGTGAGCAAAAGTTTACTTGCCTCGGAAAAAAAATTGAAGCTAGAAAAATTAGTCATCGCTTTGGTTGTAGCAGCTCGGAAAATGCGTCATTATTTCTAAGTTTATTCTATTATAGTATAAACATCTTTTCTATTGAATAATAGATTATAACGACCAGATGTTTTGGGGAGAATGACAAAGTGGTCTGTATAATTAGGGGATTATGACATTGACTTCACTCCTCGAAAAACTATCAAGGCAAGCCTTAGCATATTTTTTTCGTCAGATTCATTCAAAGCGCTATGATGAAGTTGAAACGATATACATGCATTAACGTCAACAGAAGAATAGTTTGTTAGTACTGATGGAGGTTCAAGTATTTTGGGATCAGAAGTAAAAATTCAGCTAATAAATTCATCTAGGGAGACTATATATTAAGCTATACGGTTCAGAGTTAGAGCATCGAACAACGAGGCAGAATACGAGGCGGGGTTGGCTGGATTGAGGCTAGAAAATATTTATGAAGTTAAGAAAGTATGTTTGGAAAATAATTCGTAGCTTGTATCAAACCGTTTGTCAGGAATATCTGAGGCCAAAGATGATTAGTTTATCAAATATTTGTGAGAATTGATGTGGTTGGCAGTCTTGTTTGATAACCTAATAACTGAACATATTAACTGAGGACAAAACATTACTACAGATTCTTTAGGAACAATTGCTTATTCCAAGGGATATTTTGGATTTTACCAAAATGAAATTCTATCTATCATGATAAAGTCCGAAGAATGTCAATATTATGAGGAGGTATTTGTGGTCACCGAGGAAGAACAAAAAGATTGGAGGTTTGATTTAACAGAATTGCTATTCAAAGGAACGTTACATATTGATAAAAAGTTAGCTCAAAAACCGCGGTTTAAGGAGCATGGATTTACAATTCTTCGGGGAGTTTTATATAAGAAATCTATGAGTTGGCCATTGTTGAGATGTTTAGGAAAAAAATAATCTCAAATAATCTTGTCTGAAGTGCATGACGAAGAGGGTTCCACTCATTTTGGCTTCAAAACTTTAACAAGAAGAGTATTGGTGACATGGTATCATTAGCCTACCAAAATGAGTCATGCTAATAATCTAGTTTGCAGCTGTGATAGTTGTCAAAGATTTTTGAATACTATTCATATGCCAGTTGTACCGCTAGATTTAACTTCTAAGGTTCTTCCCTTTGATAGATGGGATATATATTTAGTTGAACCGCTACTTATGGCTTCTGGAGGACGGGAAACTGATATTGTTGCGGTGGATTATTTCGAAGTGGGCAATAACATAACCTTTATCAGGAACAAGAGCTAAAGATGTCATCAAGTTTATTTTATCAAATATTTGTTATAGATTTGGGGTGTCTTGGATAATAACCATAGATAATAGAACTCAGTTATCAATAAAGAAATGACATCTTTTTGTTCTTGTAGGGGAATCAAACAGTGTTTTCTACACATTTTCATCCACAAGAAAACATCCAAGTGGAGGTCACTAATAGAACTATGGTGGATGGCCTTAAGAAATATTTGGAAGACACTACTGAAAAATGACCTAATTATCTTCACGAAGTGTTATAGGCCTATAGAACAACACATTGATTTGCAACTCAAGCGACTCATTTTTCTCTAGTATATGGGATGGACGAAGTGAGCCCAACAAAGTTAAATCTTCTGTCTTATGGAGTACTTAAATATTACGAGGATGATGCCAAAGAGGCTAGACAATTAGAACTCGATTTGGTAGAGGAAAAATGATAAGGGAACATTTGTATTCACTAAATTACGAATTTTTATGAGAAGCCGCTACGCTTCCAAGCTAAGATGAAAAGATTTTAAATTAGGTAATAAAACTTCGAGACATGTATTTTTGCATAATAAATATAAAATATTGGGTAAAATAGCTCTAAAGTAAGAAGAACCATATTCACTGGTCGAGAAGGTTAACCCAACGACATATCACTTGGAAGATAAAGAGAGGATACCATTACAACACCCTTGGAATATTGAACATTTGCGATTGTATTGTGAGTAATTTTGCGATTGTATTGTGAGTAATTTATTGAGCATCCATGAGGACATTATTTTTTTATGTGTATATTGACCGTTGGAATACTCTTTCCTTTCCTAGTGGCTCAGAAAAGTTTTAATGAGGTGCTTATACAGCAAAAATTTTAAATACAGTCTTTTCAATAAACCAAGCGTACGGTGAGCTATTTATAGAGAAAAAATTAATCTTATAAATGTGACTTTTTTCAACTTCAAATTAAATATTTATTATTACACGAATATAAGAAATATTTTGTAAATTAAACAATGACTGATCACCCTTGAGATAATTTACGAAGATATATTTTTTTACGTGCCAATATTTGTGGCGATTTTATTTGAAATGCCAATGTGTGTGGCAATATTATTCGAAATGCCACTGTGTGTGGTGATATTATTTGAAGTGCCAATATGTGTGGAAATGTTATTCGAGGTTTCAATTTGTGTGGCGATACTATCCGACTATATTTTTTAAGTATTTCGAGGTGTTTGTTATACCAAGACAAGTTATGAAATTTGCACAATAACATAACATTTGATACAAGAACATAAACAGTGACATATGATGGTCAATTACGAAAAACAAAAACAGTGACATTTGATGGTCACTTACAAAAATTCAAACAGTGACATGTAATGGTCACTTCAAACAAACACAAACAGTGACATGTGATGGTCACTAATAAAAAAACATGAAAATCTAGTCAAACACATAATTTGTACACACAAAATATGATGTATTCTTACTTACCTTCGTTGCCAATGGAATGTTCACCTGAGCTGCTTTCAGAGCAACTTCCCTTATTTTCGAGTTTTTGCTTCCAGACGAATTTAATTTGTTATTTTAATTGTCTTCGGATTCTAAGTCTTCTGAGTCACTTACAACAGTTTTAAAGGCATGTTAAGGATGATGGTCTTCTGAAACCAAATACTAATAATTTTCCATCTTTACATTCTGAATATTTTTATGAATCATGGAGATTTTAACTTCTTTTTCACGAGTTTTTAGAGCTTTAAGATAGTTATTTTCATACGTGGTCATAGCCGAAGTTATAGCATCATTCTCGTTCTCATCCTCAACTTTGAACAACTCTAAGTCTTTCAGGGATTTCTTTTTTCCCTCCTTACGTTCTTCGTACAAAGTATTGATTACTTCGATATTAACATGCTCTTGCTACAATTCTTCTTTGTGCTTGGCAGTCAGGCGTTGCAGTTCTTCTTTGTACTTCGTAGTCAGGTGGTCCTTCATTTGCATAGAAACATTATGTCATTCAGCTTTATCCATTTGAAATACTTGGAATTGATCAATAATACTTTTTTTCGTCACTTCATCCAACCTTTTGTTTTCAGCGACCTGTTTTTTTATAACTGAAGACATCTCTTTCCATGGCTTCAAACTAATCCTGAACAATTGTAGCTTCCTGGATCATATTGAGAAAAGTCGGCGATTGTTCCTCGGTGTGGTACGAATGAAAAGTTATTCAAAAAGAGATGTTTGGGAGGGGTTCATCAAAGTGCATGGTGATTGATTTTCTTGAGGGAGTATTATTTGATCTTTGGTAGGATTGATCTTTGGTAGGATTGATCATCAGTAGGATTCTCAACAATCTTATCTATGTTATCAAAAATATTTAAAAAAAAATATTAATTCAATTGTAAAAACATACATATACTGGGTCATTCCCTTGAAAGAAAAATTACAGAAATGCATATGAAACTACCGAATATAATAGCTTCCAAAAAAATAAAAAGATTACGAATAGATGCAGATATTACAGAGATTACAAATGAAATTGAAATACATGGAAATCATGCCAAAACATTAAATCATTAATTCCATCTTTTGAAAAACCCATATATCCCAACTTAACTACAACAGATTCACAAGAATTACCAAAATTACCTCAAAGAAGAATTCTTACGGATTTCATAAATCAAGTCCCAATACGACAAAAAAGACTTTAAAAGAACTGCGACTAATACAAAACCATATACCAAAGTCCACAAAACACCAAAGATATATTAGGGTGAACTCCAGCAAAGCGACCAGTTCAAAAATATTGGAGCCACCCAAAAACCATATGTAACAAACAAAATACTTCTTATACAATAAGTGGAGATATGAATGAATAACATATGCCAAGCCGCGAAACTGAAGATGTCTAGACGTCGGAAAAGAGTACTAAAACCCATAAGACTCAGACCAAATCTCATAAACTCAAGAACCTAGAGCCAAGACGGGTGCGGCTTAAGTCTCTAATAAAGATTAACAAGACAAATGATGAGAGCCACCGAAAGAGGTTATAATGCTCTTAATCAACTTGGCTAAAACCCACCCTACTTCATCTTCGTCAGAATATACTGAATCAGACCAGAAAAACAAAAAAAAAAGCAAAGAACCCGGGAGGAACCAACGCTAATGAAAAACAAGTACAAGCGAGTTGGAAAAAGAATATGGAAGGACTGCCTCGCCTAAGAGGAGCGATAAGAAGGCACAAAAAGAGCCATTGAACGATATAAAGCATGAGAAAAGCTAACATGAATGACCCCAGAGAAAATATAGAATTAGAAAAAGAGGCGGGGAAGGTGAAGAAAAGAACATGATATTAGGATTTCTAGAAAGATGAGATAGTTTCTCTCTCTAAAAATCTTAAATAACAAGTTGAGAGTTTATCATTATAAAAAAATTGATTTTCATTCTCTTGGAATTGTGGTTTAAAATCATTGAATTAATAGTCTTGATCTCCTTTCATTCCCATCAAACTCAAGTGTTGGATTTGGGGAGAAGATATTAATAACTTGTTCATAAACAACTTCAGTCAAGGTCTTTCGAGGAGCAGAGTTTCTTTTACTTTGAAGGAATTGATTTTTTTTCTTTTCAAATTTTTAGGGATGGAATTTTTTGTCTCAAGAGTGATAATTTATACAATATATCTCTTATATTTCTTTAACCTTGGTTTTCTTATTTTCCTTAGATAACTCAGCTTCAACACTCTTCTCTATATTCTTCTTCGGTTTGTGACTTAGGGCCATATTCCGAGCAAGAAGAACAACATGGACATCAGGGGTGTTTAATATGTTCACCACATCAGCTGTCGAATGAGGCTCCATTAGTTGATCGGCAACTACAACGGAATACAAAGATATTCTCCACAGATTACTTTGAACGAAGTTGATTGTGTCAAAACACTTGTGAAATTCGTTTGACCACTTCATTGTGGCACACTCACTTAGCTTAAAGATAATTTCCTCAATAGAATCAAGATGTATTTGATAGCGCTTCATAATTTCTACATAGGACAACTAAAATTAATAAATATAATAAAAAAACCAGATATGAAGAAGAATGAAACTTACTAGTGCTTTTCCACTTCAGTGACAACACTTGTGGGTTTTCCATGAAGATAATAATTTTTGCTTCAACGTTTTATTTGCCTCATGGAGGTCATCAATTATCTTTGACGTGGATGATATAGTAAAATGGAATTACTAGGTTCTTCGACACACCCGTCTTTTCTAATAAACCGCGTCATTGGAAGAGGAATTGTAGCAAGTTTTGAAGCCATAATGCAAAACAGAAGAGTGAACCAAAGGTTGGGACTTGTTTGGCTAAGGCATAGATCTATGATTTCAAAGTTGTCCATAATTTTTTAGATCTAACAGGAACCGAAAACCCTAGATCACAATTTTAGTGTAAGCAACTAACTTATTCTCATCACATGAGATATGAGTCCTTTCCTGCAAAAGTAAGTAAAAGATAAATGTTTTCTGGGAAGAGCTGGATTGTTTTCGAAGTGCTATAGATTCTAATTGATAAAATATTCATATTATACTTTATTTAGTGCAATAAGATATTTATGGATGACGTCTTTCAGGTTCACCCTGAGAGTGACAACAACTTCCGCATGAGTTGTGACAACCTATTTTGTATTCTTCTTCTTTTTTGCCTTAGACTTCTATTTTACAAAAAAAATTCTTCTTAGAATCAAGAGTATGTGTGTTGTTAACTACTTGAAATTCTAAATCACTATCAGTTCTCAATTCAGAGTCACACGCTTCCTCGGATGGTTCGACTTGAAGTAAAAAAGGAATATTTAAACTAGCAGGAATATCTTGATTTTGAGAAAATGCCTTCAAAACAGTGGGAACATCTTAAGGAATCACCTGCAACCTTTTGCTTGTCCCGACTGTTTCCTTCGAGGGATGAGGTTTTGAGTTACCTTGTTGGATAGTGGTACTATTTTTTGCTTTAGGATGTTAGGAGTTGTGTTTTCTTCAAGGTGGTTTTGCAAAACAATTGTGGGGGTCATGTCAGAAGGATTGTTAGAGGAAGATTCGAGATTGAGAGATGATGATTGTTTCTTGGTAGGTGGCATGGGATCGTAAGTGAATATTTGGGCAACTTGAAGGGGTTTATCGGAAAATATCTCAACAACTTCTCTCTCAGCGGATCTTTTTGCGATAGTAAGCTAGTCTGAAACGTTTTCTAGACCAAACGTAAACATAAAAGATGGTAGATTGAGAGTGAAACCATATTACACAGAGACATGGGGGAAAATGCAACGACGATGTTGGAAGAGCTAGTTTAACGGAAAAATTTCTCTCTTTATCTCTAGAATTGATGTGAGTTAGGTGAGTAGTGGTATGGAAATGAATTTATAGGAAATATTGTGAAAATAGGTAATGGGCTTTTTTAGGGGAGTTGTAGCGTCGAGCGAATGCCCATTGGTTGGTATTGATTTGACGTCTAACGGGTACCTAATGATATAGGCAGGCGTAGCTTGACAAATATAAGACGTGTTAGAATAAACGATACAAATTTCTATCAGCTCTATTAGTTTCTACAGTGTTCTTAAAATAAACTTTACCACTTCGAATAAAGTCTAATGAGATCAATGTTTTAAGTACTAGTTCAAACAAAATCCGAGGAACTGTGAAATTTTGAATGGTTTTAAGGAGAAGCCTTCTTCGCAAATCTAAGTTATCTAAGAAAAGTATTGTTAGTATCCATTCAGATTTATTCGCCCTGATAATTGTTTAGAGTGTTTCCGACTAGGAAACTAAAAATGACCCACAAGCAGCAATTTTAGTGCTTCCTCAAACATCTTTGCAAATACTAGTGAAAAGGATATAAGTACATGAGAATAATAATGATTATTTTACATTGGTTAAAAAAATAAATAAATAATGTATGATGGGAGTTTGATGTAAAATATAAATATAAAGAACTAGATGTGTAATTTGTAAGAAGTATGTTTATGCATATTAAAGTGGGTAGGATATCCACGAAACAAACAATAGTATGTTATTGTAACAAACCACCTATAAATTTGTATACTCTACTTAGAAAGGAATAAGATTTGTTATTTTTTACACTTGAGAACTTTATCTCTCTAAATATTCTCTAACCACTTTCTTTCTCTATATACTTCTTAAGAAAATCGTATTAGACATCTTGTTCCATGACCAAAATATTTAGACTCTTCACAATGGTCAAAACTTCTATACCATACCGACGAGTCAGCAACCACATCGTGTTAGAGAGCAATATTCATATAAGAAAAAGTAAAAGGAAAAATTATATTTTTCTTTATCTTTACATTTGTCATTGTGTACTTTGTTTAATTAATAATCTTGCAAGAGAGGTATTCAAAATGAACGACATGACCTTGTTCAAAAAGTTGTCCAACACTTAGGAAATTTTATACTAAGTTTAAAAATAGCAATAAATCTTGGATTTCTTTTCTTCCTTTGTTTCTTTATATAGTAATTGTTTCTTTTCTTTTTATATTAAGTGAGACACCATTCCTCTTCAAACATAAAGCATGTGATATTCAATAAATTGTGCTTGCTAATTTTCCATTAAGTTATAGTATTTTTATAGATGGTCTCTTGCACTTGTAAAATTATGGGTTATCTCAAAACCAACAGTCTTTCACGTCGTAACTATTTTTTTCACAAGTTCCACAACATGGTTTTGTGGATATTTTACCGATTTTTCTTCTAAAATTTTATCATGTTCTTCAATGATATTGTGTTTAGTGGCCTCTTCCTCTTATTGGTCATCTACGATGGAAGGATTCGTGAGTTGAGTTCTTCTCGTGATTTCTCAATAAACAATTGAATTTGAATTTGAAATGCACTCTTACTTGATTTTTTTAGCACAAATTCAGTCTTTTCTTAAATATTTTTAGAGAACTCATCAGTTCGCTACTTCTTTATTAACACAGAGAAAAGCTCCGCATCATTTTTTATGTTTTCTTTCAATTTAGCTGCATCAACACTAGATGGACATCTTGTTTTTTTGTTTCGTCAAAACTACATCGGCATGCTAAAAATATCTCCTGAGTTGAACTATATTCTCACTTTCACACACGAGAAAGAGTAAAACTTTACTGAAAATAAAAAAATTATAGAATTACTTTTAAAACAAATTTTAATAAATTAGTCGTGCAGTACAAGCAACAACATCAAATCAATTGACAGTGAGGTATGGGACAATCCAAAAGTGTTGTTTAAAACACCTGTCCAACTCACTTTGATACCAAAGAGGTCTGTAACCAGTATTCATGTCCAAAATACCAACATAATCTCCCACATTACTATTTGTGCCATTGTTGTCGAAGTAAATTGAGTTTGTATTCGCTCCAGCTGCTAAAGATATAGAGCTATCACATTGCAAGAACAAAACACGATTTTCCAAAGAGAAAACTTGTTGCCACTCTTTTCAACTATCGTCCAACTTGTAAACAACAAAAAATGATTTACTGAAATCTTACTTATTACCATAACGATAATATTGATAACTTAAAACCATCAACAAGTCTTCGTCGGATTTCACTAAACGCGCACCATTTATGAGCTGATATGTAGATACAATATATATATATATATATATCAAATTTATAGTATAAAATAAGGAATTTAAAACTTTTATTTTAACATAATAAATTTACATACAATTTATGAGCTGATATGTAGATTGTTTTTTTCTAATTTGAAAAATCTAAGCAATAAGGTTGTGAAACATTGACATTATTATTAAGCTCTTCCAATTTATTGAATATATATGCATCAATGGCCTATACAAAAAGGATACAAAATTAGGTATTAACTAGTTGTGAAAATACCAAGGGTTGATCGCGTTACGTAATTACGTACAATTTGGTTGTGAAATTCCAAAAACAAAATTGGATGTGAAATTAACAGTAGGATGGGTGCATAAATATTAATAAACTAGGCGCGTAAATAAGATTTTAGAGTGCAAAATTACCTTGTAGTACAGCTCCCCTTCATTTGCAATCTCCAACATGTTTTCTAATTGAACATAAAAATTTCTTGATGGAAATGGATTGAGAACGAACTCAACTTCCTAATCATTCTTCAAAATAAAAAAATGTTTGAAATATTCTTATAATATTAAGTTATTTGTTTTACTTTCTATGGCCCAATCATATTACACATCTATAATTTTATGTTCAAATGCTTTTGATTCATAATATAAACATATATCATCTTCATTAGTTGCAACTTTTTGAGGATCTTGTACAACTAGTTGTACAATTGTTTATTGTGTAGAGGAGAAGGATGAGTAGAATTTACACCTTCTTCAACCTCCTCTATCAAACACGTTACAACTCTTTTATTTTTTCCTGGTTGATTAAAATCTTTTATACGTTTTGTAACCTCGTTTTTTCTTTGCCAATACAGTAGCCGAAGCTTCTACAACTATTGGAACCTCTTTTTCTTTTTGTTACTATTTCTTTTTTTTCGTAGTTTTTCAACATTTATTCTTTTTTATGAATTTAATGCCAATATATCATATGTTTCCTTGTATTTATCGTTGTATCAACCAAACTATAATTTTCTTTAACTACCCAAGAAGGTTGTAATATAGAGAGTGTTAATCATCTTGATAGAATATATCCAACAATTTCTACTTCTTGTGTCTTCATAATATCATTATTATCTTTTATTAGACGATCTTTCTGAGTTCCTATCTATATTACGAATGTATTGGTAGCATTGACCTTTTTATTTGATCATTCAAAGCATGGAAATTTTATTTGCAGATTCATTTCCTTTTCTAGGTTTTGAACTTGGTTTGTAAGAATGTCATTTGATTTTTTTTGTTTCATTCACTTCATTTATAAATTGGAACCTCTCTTTGTCTCTTATTTCTATTTTGTATACGCTAGTTTATTAATATAATATGAAAGTTTATTAATTAAACTTATATTATAGTTTGATTTTTGTGAATCACATATCATTTGTAAACTTACATCTTGTAAAAATGAGTTGTAACCTTACTCTTTTCGTGTTATATTTTTGAATATTTTAAGTAGTTTTATATAACTTATCTCTGATACCATCCATTTCAAATATCTTGGAAATGTTTCTTTACATCTTGTGTAGAAATCTGTAATATATAAAAGAAATGGTTGCACAAAGATAATGTTGAGAATAGGGATACTGTATATTTTGTCTCCGTATATAAGTAAGGACAATCCAATCTTTACACTAGTATGAATTATCCTCTTTGGCCCCGAAATACCGCACGACTTTGCTTTGGTCAATTTTCAGAAGGCCTAATTCTAGTTGAGATATGTATTTACTTATATAGCATTGATCCTTCCCGTGTTAAACCCATGTGGGATGTGGGACTTTCGTCGCTATCATAACAAATCCTCTTCTCGAACAAAGTACATATTTAACCTCCTCTCAATTGAGTTTTATCTGCCCATCTTAATCATGTTGGGGCTACCTGAACCATAGATGCACTACAGATGTTACTACCATTTTCTTGTTCCTTAGAGCCACATTATAATCAAGTATCACCACTTGATGAAACACGGACACTCCGAACTAGGATCTCTAGAGCAGATCATTCACCTTGAGCATGACTATTGGTTCAGCATGTTTGATTTCTGAGAATTTCATCAACATCGCGTTTTGTACAAGCTTTGATAATATAAGTAAGGACAATCCAATCTTCGCACTAGTATGATATTGTCTGCTTTGGCCCTGAAAGGCTACATGATTTTTCTTTGGTCCATTTCCAGAAAGCATTATTCTAGTTGAGATATGTTCTTACTTATATACCATTGATCCTTTCTGTGTTAAACTGATGTGGGATGTGGGACTTTGGTCGCCATCCTAACAGATAAGGAATTACTATATGAATTACTATTTTTATTATACTTTATTAAATACATATATTTTAATTAGTACTTACCACAGGTAGTGTTACACAACCAATTCTTGTTTCCGATTTACTTACACAATACGTTTTTAGTAAACTTATTATTTTTTCTCTTATTGTTTCTGCTCAATAATAATCATTGATTTTTGAAAAATCTTCAATTTATTTGACTATTAAAGTAGTTCGTATTTCTCCAAATCTTGTGAAAATTAACATTGCAGAAACATAAAAGTTAGGAGTACAACTAAATATTTTATATCATGTTCTCATGGTAAAACTAATCTATCTTAATTGCATCCTACAAATATAAGTTTGTAATTGTTATTTTTGGTTGGGTAATTATGTGTAACATGGGTACATCAATACATATTTCAATTGTAAAAAAATTATTTACGTAATTACCAACAAAGTGGTTGTAAAATAATTTTTTAGTTGTTATGATAAATAAAAAAATAAACTTTATTCCCGATATTTTTTTTATCAGCCAAGAATCTGGAAAATAAGTTGTGACGATTCTTGATTGTGGTCTTCATTTGAACAAGATTCAAGTCCTATTTTATTCATATTAATCTTATTTTCCCCTCACTTGTCTCCCAAAATGAGCATTCATCATTTCTTGTCATTTTAGTAGGGTTTCTAACCAATATAATAGCTTCTTTCTATGGGTCAAAAGATATTATTATTTATGTTGTGACCTCCAATATATTCTTTGAAGCATTAACAATATGATTATTGTCATATTCACCTTTAATTAGATAATACAAAAAATATGTTTTACAAAGCATCTAGGTAAGCTTATTTTATTTGTGATGAATTCAGAAACTGGACTTCAAGTACAAATCCTGATCGGTAGTACATTTTTCTTTTTGTCATTATTTATCTGCATTGCAAAGTAAAAAAAGCATATGTAAATTAGAATTCAAACTATTGTAAGTTGGGTGTGAAATTACATTCAAAGAGGTTGCTTAAAAAAAAATTTAGGTTTGAAAAACAAGAAAGAAAGTTTATCTGGGAACTAACTGTAAGTTGGGTGCAAAATTGCGTCTAAATAAGTTGCGTAAAAGATGTTTTATGTTTGAAAAACAAGAAATAAAGTTTGTTGAAACTAACTATAAGTTTGGTGCAAAGTTAAGTTCAAATAGGTTGTGTAAAAGGTTTGTTATGTTTGAAAAGAAGAAAGATAGTTATCTTGAATGTAATTGTAAATTTGGTGCAAAGTTACGTTCAAATAGGTTGCGTAAAAGCTTTTTGTATGTTTGAAAAAAAAATGTATGCAAACTAACGATAATTTGGGTACGAAATTAAGTTCAAATAGGTTGTGCAAAAGATTTTTGATGTTTAAAAAAATAAGTAAGAAAGTTTATATGAAAACTTACTGTATTTGGGGTGCGAAATTACGTTGTAACTGGTTGCATAAAAAGGTTTTTTAGGGTTAAAAAAATATATTTGGAAAGTTATTGTACATAGTTGCTTAAATACGTTCTAAATGGTTGTGAAAAAAATAAAAAAATCATCTAGAAACTTTAAACATATACACAAGTTGTTCCTAAGTTACTAATTAAACTTCTGCTTGGATAAAAAGACATACGATTCATAAAATTTAGACGCGAACCATTCTTAGGTCAAGAACACAATAATCAAAAAATTAAAGTTGAAAGAGAGTAGTTTCTTTATGAAACATAATTTTGTAGTTTTGTTGTGTTGAAATGCTTCAGAATTCACTAAAATTTGGAGAAGAAATCTGTAATTTGAGAGATTTTGATAAATCCTATTTTAGAGAGAGATAGGGTTTTTGCGAAATGAATAAGAAACTGGAAAAAAAAACGTTGAGGTTTTGTTTTGATTCCTCATGGGTATTCAATAAAATTTTATGCTAAAGTGGTTTCTATTAAACTTGAACATCCATGTGGTTATTGGAAAATTCATATAAACCATACAAAATTTAGAGTAAATAAAGAACAAATTAAAGAATCAAATTAAACATAAAAAAGGTAGGGTGCAAGTGTTTCTAACTTATCAAACTGGCTATTAATAATATAAAAAATCTCACTATATTATTTTGTTTGAATAATTATGGATCGTGATGCTAAATATATACTTGGTTATTATAATAAGTAGTCCAATAAGAAGTAATCGGATTAAAAATATTATATATAAGTAAATAAGAATTGGACATATATCTAAAAAGACATTGTGAATGTATAAGTGTGGTTACCGGGTTGAATTTGGAAAATGTGAAGGATTGGACTCAAATCACACCAATAAAAGGCTTGATATGATAATTTATAGACTAAACTAATAAAA
The DNA here is from genome assembly GCA_036936605.1 of Limnanthes douglasii subsp. nivea. Taxonomy (NCBI): domain Eukaryota; kingdom Viridiplantae; phylum Streptophyta; class Magnoliopsida; order Brassicales; family Limnanthaceae; genus Limnanthes; species Limnanthes douglasii. The sequence continues at coordinate 40,861,282 of JAUPFV010000002.1, forward strand.
TAAATTTAGTGATTGTGGTCCTCGATCACAAATTAGACAAAGTCAATGGGCGTTATGCTACTAAGGTTACTAGTTATATTTTTCTATAAAATGAAGACTCAGGTTTAGTCATTTCTTTAACATACCCCCCAAAATATCAGTCGTCGCTTTGTTGAGATAAAAACTTACAACTATCTTTACTGTAACATGCACTGAAATAAAAATTCAAATCAGGGGTATGAATAGCAGTAGACAAAATCATGAATTATTTTTTCTATATTACGTGTTTGTGTTAAACTATATTATGACAATTCAATTAGTTACCGTTAAAAGTGCTCTCTCTATACTTCAATATCGAATACAAACTCAAAATCAACAAGGCGTTGGAATATATGTTTCAAAAAATAAGATGATGAAAGACTTAGACAATACCAATGTTTTAAATACTTCCCCAAGAAAACAAATCCTCAAAGAAGAAAAATATCACCAATGGCTCAAATCCTGCTTCCCAAGATAATGACCCTAACCAAATTATTTGAAGTACCTTTCTCGTCAAGATAACGGCAAGCTTGATGATATTGAAGGCATAAATCCTCTTTTAGACAATGAATCCTTACCAAAAAACACAAAATCAAAGAAATCAAGAACACCATCAATTCACCAAAACCCATATTGATCGTACCAATTCCATCAATATGTTTTCTACCAAATCCAATACTAAAAATCTCATCAACAAGAATGTTGATATAAAAATTACCCCTCTATTTTACTAATCTAGCCAAGAAACAAATAGAGCAAAAGCCCATATTGCATATATGAACCCTACCTTGACCCAAATTCAAAACAAATTCACTGGGCAATCATCAACTCAAGGACTCAACTCAAGTTTCACATCCACCAAAAACCCTAAGTACGCCGAGTATCGATATCCCATCCCATCAAATGAGCACCTATTAATCATAAACTGGAGAATTCTACTGATAAAATTATCATTATAATTTTTTTTAATTTAAGTAGGAGAAATCAACCATCTAAAGGGTTTCACCGGTACTTCGCAAAATTAAATCAATATTTGCGTTTATTTTATTTAAGTAGGTAATACTTAGAAAAATAAAATAATGATCAATGATAATTTTCTCATGTTCAAACATGTTAGTTATTATATGGAAAACTTTTTTATGTGATGGGTAAAATATGTTTCCCAGTCAAAATTATGGGTTATAATTCGTTGGGTAACAAAACCCCAATGTTTGACGGCTTACATTTTATCCAATGAAAAGAGAATATGGACCGGTACTTGAATTTTTATGACTATAACCACGCATTAATGAAACCCAAACCAAGTGCTCTCACTCAAGAAAACATGTGAGGAAACCAAAGAGTATGAAAACCGGGAATGGTGTAATCGACTATGTTTGACCTTTATGATTCAAGGAATACCAATTGCATTTTCATAGGGTTGTCCCAAAAGATTCCACCATTGCTTTGGAATTTCTAAGGGAAGTTGAGAATACATTTTCTAAGAATGACTAAGAAAAGGTGTTAAAGAAATTTCTCTCGAATAACTTAGCCAAAATGATGAACTGAAATAAAGAAAGAAAATAGATACTGTATAATATATTGTTCTTATTAAAATATGTGATTTGCCTCCAAATGAAGTCTTTGGTCATTATTTGTAGATGTTACATTAGATGTTATACCAATCACTCAATTACACATGTATCCAATCACTAGTTTACATGTGGCATTCTCTTATAACCATCTAACAAACTTTCTTGACAACCTCTTATATAGTGACACATGTAAATATGATTTCCCTAACATACTTTTCACGTGCTCGTCTTAGTTTTTCATACAACCCTCGTCATAACTCTAAATGCAAGACTCATCATAACTCTAAATGTGGCCCTCTTTATAACTCTGAATTTCACCATTTTCATGACTCTGCATATGGTCCTCATCATATCTCTAAATATGACCTTCCTTATATTTTACTTCATGTTTTCGCCTTAATCATTTCTCATATGGTCCTCTTTATATCTCCAAACATGAGCCTAGTCTTATTTCACTTCATGTTCTCATCTTAACCTCTCGACATACGACCATAGTCCTGTTATTTCATCTTATTCATTTATGAACTTTATTTACCTCTTTCAAATAAGGATCATATTTCATTTGTGGAATATATCCTTATTGGACATTCCCTAGTTTTTACATAAAATTATTTTTCAGATAATTTATTTATATGACTAAATCAAAATTGGACGACGTCGCAATTTTTTTAATTATTTTAGAATTCTTACCAACGATCATATTTCATTTTTGGAATACAGCCTTATCGTGACACTTCTTAATCTTTAAAGAAAATTATTTTTCAAATAATTTATTTAGAGGACTAAAATCAAAATTGGACAACGTCACAATAATTTAAATAATATAATAATTCTTACCAGTGTAACGTATGTCTAACTAAATTGACATTTGTTACAAATACTTCCACAATGCCAATCACTAACTTTAACATAAACTCAGCATTGTTGCACTTTCTCACTACTAGTCTACCATTAACTTTATTTTAATCTAATGAACCAAATCCTTTAATAACTAATAGTTCACCTTTTCACTCATAAACAAGTCATGTCTACTATTTACAACTCTTCTATATCATCATCTATTTTGATATAATTACTTTTATTATGCATACTACATTCTTTGGAATTTTAGAGATCCACTTTTTAAGCTCTTCCTTAAAACTATATTCATCATTTTATGTTTCTTAACCTAAATATTTAACTACATCAGAATTCACAATTATATACTTCATAACCATAGCGATGGTAATCTAATATGACTTCATCTTTATTTTCTTAAAACATTTCTTGATACAATCCCTTCTCTCTTAAAAAATGGATGATAATAAGAGAAAATACACCAAGAAAATATCTTCTCCATCAATTACCCCTTCAAAAAATCATATAGACCTAGATCCTGAAGAACTTCCGAAGGACGTGGGAGATGACCGAAGGTCCTTACAAGAATTATCCACTAACCAAACTAGACTATATAAACGTATGTCCTAAAATGATGATTAATACTTTAGGTTTGAATACAGTATCCCAGACTATATAGCAACCCGTCGTCCTAAAGTTGATGACTTATCACATCGTACTGAAAAAGACGAAGTTTTTTTCTTGCACCATTTCAATAGGATCTCCGATTACCTTTTCATCCTTACATTGTCAATTTTTTAAACATGTTCAAATTTGTCTCACTTAACTAATAACCAACTTAATGCAATACTAAGTTCAATACTTTGAGATATAAGTGTTCCCCTTCAATGTTTCCTTTATAGTGTCAAAACCGAAAAACTTCGAGATGACCTTTTCTATTTTTTACTTTAAAAAACTTCACTCAAATTATCAATCTACTCTCATCTAAACATAACTAGAAAATAAGTATTATCTATGTAATCGGAATTTTGGAGTATATAAATTTCACAAATGGATTTGGTCAGATATAAAGATTATGGATGCCAACACGTAAGATGTGGTCTACTCAAATTAATTTTTTTATCCAATTGATTTTTGAATATCCTTAAGAAACTCATTTAATTTGTTACTTGTTTTATAGACCCAGAAAAAATTCTGGAGAATCTTAATAAATTCTTCCACGATGACAGGCCTCTAGAGATTTTGTCTACTACTGTCTAAGTCATCTACCGAACGGACTTCCACTATTTTTTCACATAAAAAAAAATCATCCAAGTTAGAATTTGTCTCCTCTCTAAATCATCATGAATGTTAATGGTAAACTAATGATTTGCAAAAATGGACAACCAGTTACATTTGAAAGTGCTCTCTCTATACTTCAATATCGAATACAAACTCAAAATAAAAAAAGCGGTCGAATAGATGTTTCAAAAAAGAAGATAATGAAAGACCTAGCTAGCACCAATGTTGTCAATGGCCCTAACCAATTTATTTTAAGAGCATCCTCTCGTCAAGATAACGACAATCTTGACGATATTGAAGACATAAATCCTTTTTGAGACAATGAACCCCAAAGCAACCAAAAACACCATCAATTCCACCAAAACCAATACTGATCACACCAAGTCCACCAAAACCTCTGCTATAAAATCCAACATGAAAGGTCTCATCAACAAGAATACTGATTAAAATTTACCTCCTCTCTCTGCTCAATCCAGCCAAGAAACAAACAGAGCAAAAGCCAAGATGACATATGTGAACCTACCTTAACCCAATCATCAACGCAAGGCCTCAACACAAGTTTCACAACAACTGAAAATCTCAAGTTATGTCGAGTATCGGAAACCCATCCCATCAGAGAAGCGCCTATTTTTTATATATTCTATCTCCAACTTTAATAATATCTTGTCAACTTTCACATTGTTCTAACTTGGCCAATACAACAACATGAGCATACCTGATATCCTTCGGACGCAAATTGAAATCTAATTAGAGGTTCGCTTTCAACATTAAACTTCTCATCTTTTTTATAAAAAAAAATAAACTATATTTTTTAACATCTTTTGATCTATAGATATTATTATTTTTTCCAGAGTATTCACAATTTGGCAGCACTTGCCTATATGACAATGAATCATAATAACATGGATGTTATGACTGACTTCAAACTTGAAGACACTTTGATTAATTCTAGATAATAAAGAAGGGATCTGATAGCTTTTTAGTAAGAACTAAATAACTTTAAAGAAGCTCACATATAAATGAAAAAAAAACATTGATGACTATATTGCTACCCTTCAAGCTGAGAAGAATATCATTATTGCTGAAATGAATAAAATACTCACTCAAAATGCAAAATTAATGGAACAAGGTACCTTTTTTACCAATCTAAATACTAGTCTAATCTCTCGAAACACTACTCTCTCTAACCAAAATGAATATTTGAGCACCGAAATCAGAACACTAACTGATCAAATCTTTGTTTTCAACTCGGAAATTAAAGTACTTAAACAAAAATTCATTGATTTCGAGAAAATCAAATATGGAGAAATGAAAAAGATTGTAAAATATGTCGAGAATCACAAATTCAAGGCTATAACTAAGAGAGAAGAATTATTTTGCCGGTCTTCAAGTTGTTATAATGAATACATTTGTAGAAATTATCATCAAGGTCACATACTCTTTAAGACTAGTAAATGAATGAATTTGTGGAAACTAATTTCCACATCAAGTACAAACATTATATTATGACATTAAACTATCTAATAGTTCTTAATACATAGTAGATACAACACATAATTTAATGCTATAATTGGAACCATGATATATCACGGGTTCTACGGGATTAATTGATTATAAATGCACATATTTTGAATACACATACATGAATAAAAATCATATATTAATAACATTGTGTATGTTAATTAGAATTAAGTTCCTTATGAAATAATCAATTAAGTTTAGAATTCAGTTCCTTATGACATATTGGATATACATATATTGAACATATTTTGAACAAACACAATCAATTAAGTTTAGAATTCAGTTCCTTATGACATATTGGATGCTGAAAATCTCACACCTTGATGAACAATCACCATAAAGAAAACCTTTGGTGATGATTTAAATATGAATTGAAGAAAAACAATAAACGATATTAATTTGATTTCCTGACTCTTACCTCGTCTATATTAATTACCTTGATTCAATGTTCAATCTAAAAAAGACTCGACTTGATTTGTGCAATTCAGTTTAAATGAATTGATAATCTGACCTTGAACTTACTGATTCGCCTCTTTCTTGTTTCCATTCCAGGTTTTGAATTGGTTAACATCTTTATTTTTTATTTCCCTTAATTCTTGAAAATCTTTGTTTTTTATGTTTAATCCTACCTCACTATGTAGATTTTGGAGAAATTATTGGATGGGTATGACTCACGAACAAATGAAAAGCAAGAACAAATTTATTTTTGTTAATCTTGGATTTCTGTACTCAATCTTGAATCGTGATGTAGATTTTGATAATGGCTTATTTTTTCTCGCAAATAATAGCCTCAATATTTGATTCAAAGCGTGATTTTTGTTTGATTCTTAATTAAACTCAATTATTACCCAAATATTTCATCACTTTCTGATTCAAATCGATTATTGAGTATTTATTTAAGTTCTCTATGAATTTGCTTCACTGTTTGCTAAATAACTGGAGAAGATGCTCCAAAAAAATCAATTACATGATAAGGGAAACCGGTGCACTCTTAGAAAATTAAATACAACTTTATAACTCATATTAAAGTAGGATAGAAAGATAGAAGATCCTAAGAGATTAATACTGTTTACATTTCCCTAACAAATATAATTACCTGCTCCAGTTGACCAACAACAACAAGTTCAAAATTTTCAGCATTAATCTTTTACTTTTTCGTCCTTGGGGTCTAAACCAAATTACGACACCAGAATGAGTAACTCATGAAGATTTAAGAAGGATAGTTGAACCTCATGAAGATGCAGTGGTAATTAGTGCGATTATTGAATGACAAAAGATTCAGAAGATTCTCATTGCTACATGGAGTTCGATCAACATTATATATATGTCCACTTATAAACAGATAGAAAATCCTCTTACTACCATCCGTTTTGATAGGATGATAGTGGGATTCACCAGGGGTATCACAAATGTTATAGGAGAGTTCGAAGGGGAGGTATTTATGGGTTGAGGGTATGTAAGTAAAATAGTAAAAGTGTTGTTTATGATGACTTTGTATAATGTTATTTTTGATAGGTCTAGCTATCAAGAATGTGACTTATTAGCTCTACTACCCACCAATATTTGAAATACATTATTAGGAATCAAGTGAGAGTTTTCCGAAGTAACGAGAAAGTGTCAAGCGAATGTTATGTTGCTTCATTAGTTCAAAAACAAAATATTGCAATTATAGGGGTCGACTTCGGAGTCAGACGTTGTAGACAATCGGAGGGAGACCCACAACTTTAAAAAAACCTGATGATAATATTGAAACGTATTTCTTTTTTGAAGCTAAAGGTTTGAAGATTGGCACTCTATTATCTCCATAAATAAAAGATAGGTTGATATCTTTTCTATCAAGAAATATACCCATGTTCGCTAAGTTTTACGACGATGTAATAGTGGTACCTGTAAATTTTATATTTCATAAACTTACGTTATCGCTTAATGCATGTTTGATAATTCAGAAAAATAGAATGTTTTATGCTGAGAAATTTGAAGTGATTGTGGCTAAAGTGTACCGGTTTTTGAAGGTATGACATATAATAGGATCCTAGTATCCATGGTGGACACCAAATCCAATATTTCTAAACTATAAGAATGGAAATTGAAGGATGTGTTTTTATTTTACCTATCTAAATAAAGCTAGTTTGAAAGATCCATTTTTCGTTCCACGAATTGATCAGTTGGTGGATTTTACTTCCGATAATAAGCTTTTACAATTTATGGACATATATTCTGAGTATAATCAGATACAGATAGATCTGAGAGACCAAGATAACAATAGATTTATAACTGGAAAAGGTTTAAATTATTATAAGATAATGCATTTTGGTTTTAAAAATGTATGACGACTTACCAGAGATTAATAAACAAAGCTCTTGATAGCCAAATCGAAAGAAATGTTGAGGTTTATATCAACAACGTTGGTAAAGGGCACTAAAGACAATGATTGTTTTTCGATTGGAAGAAACTTTTTATAACTTGAAATAAATAAATTTAAAGTTCAATCTAGAAAAAATATACATCAGGGTGCGATCGAGAAAGTTCTTGGGGTATGTAGTGAGCCATAATAATCAAAGCTAATCAAGTACAGTTAAATTTTTTAACTGATATGGATCCTCAAAGATCAAGCATAAATCTTGACTGGAAGGTTGGATGCTTTAATCAGATTCATATCAAGTTCATCGGACAAATGTGCTCCATTTTTTCAAGTTTTGAGAAAATCAAACCATTTCAATTGGACACTAAATTTTGCCGACACTTTTATAAAAAAAAAGAACTTATCTTCTCCACAAATTTTAACTAAGTCAAGTGTAGGAACTATTCATCTACATTGCAATATTGGAATATGTAGTAAGCGTAGTGTTGGTCGGAGAAGTTGAAAATTATCTTCGTCCAGTATATTATACAAGTAAGAGTTTGTTGGATGCTTAAAGTAAGAAAAGCTAGGATTAACCTTAGTTGTAACATCCTGAACAACGAGACTGTACATTTAGGCGCATTTGGTTGTTGTTTGAACTTTCTTTCCACCGAAAAATATACAAACAACCCTAACGTCTCGGGTCAGATTGCTAAATGGTCAATGAAAATGGGAGACTTTGAATTTTGAACCTCAAATAACAATCAAAGTGGAGGATTTGGAAGATTAGTTAGTCGAATTTCACTCTGAACAATCACAACTAGAACTATATATTAAGGACAAGTGGGTTATTCAAACACAAAGATAGTTCAAACATCTCATGTTTTGGAGCATGATTCAGTTGGAATCTCCGACTGGAGAAGTAATATATCATGTGATATGTTTTGGCTTCAAGGCAAAGTACGAAGCGGCCTTGGCAGGGTTACAACTTGCACATATTTGCAGTGCCAAAAACATTTTCTTGGTAAGTGATTCACAAATCCTAATCAACCATGTGTCAGGGCTAGACGAGGTGAAAACACATTTGGTAACATATATATATATATGCTTTAAAGAATTGACAACTTTGTTTGAGAGAATTCCATTGTGGAATCTCTAGTCACTATAAAATACTCTGAAAGGTATCCCTGAATACTCAAATGGGAACATTCTTCGTTAACAACAGATTTTGAATTAGATTAAGAAAAAATGTTACATATTTCAACAAGTAATAAGAAATATCGGTGTCTGATCTTAGAGAATTTCTTGTTAATGGGGCATGATACACCATTGGCTAAAAAATAAGATTTAAGGCACATGAATTTATGGTTTTGAGATATGTTCTTTACAAACAAATAAGTTGGTGGAGGTCGAACCTCTGACTAGAACTAAACCGAATGATGTTATCAAGTTTATTATATCTAATACATGATTTATCTTTAAAGTTCCAACAACAATCATCGCAGATAATGGCCCTCAGTTCGATAACAATGACATACAAGATTTTTTATCTTCTAGAGGCATCCGATATTGCTTTTTAACACATTTCCACCTTCAAACCAATGGACAAGTGGAAGTCATCAACATACATATCCTTGATGTCTTAAGAAAGAACCTGGATGGGGTTTCTTGACAATGGACAAATTATCTTCAAGAAGTGTTATGGGCTTACTGAACGACCCTTTCGGGCAGTGGCCCAATAGTTACCTTTCGATTTGGTTTATGTGATGGATGTGGTGACCCCTTCCAAATCTACACTCATATCCTTCATGGTGAAAATTATTCTGAAGCTAGCAATGATAAAAGCAAAAGATCCAAACTTGACCTGATTGAAAATAAAAGAACGAAGACACATCTAAGAGCCCTTCATTATTATACTTTAATGAGAAATATATATGCATCTAAAGTTCGTCGAATGGAATATATTCTTAAACACTAACGATAAGATGTTTGGAAAGTTATGGCCAAATTAGGAGAGAGATTATTTGGTGACTGAGAGGGTAAAGCTAGGAACCTATCGTCTAATAGACCAAGAAGGAATACCAAATCAACATTCTTGGAACATTGAGCATTTAAAATTATATTTTGAACGAATCTGTAAAATTATACAACTCATTTGCCTTCTATATTTTCCGACTTCATTTTCCTACCCTGGTGATGCATTAAGGTTTAGGGAGGTGCCTACATAGCCAGCTCGTACATACAATTCATTCTCCTTCTATATTTTCCGACTTCATTTTTGAAAAGTCTAGAAACTTCTTACCTTAAGTCTTAATTTAAAAGGTTCAAACACTAGTTGGTCATACTTAAAAAGTTCCAAATTTGGTTGGTCATATTCAAAATGTTCCAACATTAGTTAGTAAATATTGAGAACTTAGTGTTGTTGAAACTATAAAAAGCGTAGTAACCAGTAAGGGACTGATCACCTTCGATTGGGTAGAATCCAAATACATGAATTTATATGAACATTTTATACAATAAACAAAGATATTTGCGTTCATAAAATCCAAAATAAGAACATAAAATTTCATGACTGTACAAGGACTTTTAATTCATAAATAAACCTACAAAAAGAGAGATAACATTGGAAACCCAAAAAGCATAGTTATTCGATGTCCTCTTGCTCTTCTTCAGACTCATTTTCTTTAGAGTCCCAACTAGCAGAATCACCACTATCACGGTTCTCTTCAAAATCCTCACCTTTTTCGGATACATCTTGGAATTCATCTTATTTATCTTCAAATGAAATATTGTCTGCACATTTATCTTTTGGAACCATATCCAAGAAAGAGCCAAGTCCAAATCTGGAAATATTTTGTGAAAACTCTAGATCATTACAAATTTGACCTCAGCAACCCACTGATTTAGGGTCGCCGTTCTTTTATCAGTATAAGTTGTAAGCGCAAATACTTTTTCTTTTTTAGCAAGGACTTTAAAGGCAGCCATATCCGTGGTAGAATTTTTCTTATATTCTTTAACATTTCAGATAAAAATTTTCAGTCTTCACATCTTCTTTCAATAGTAGATCGATCGTCATATCATTTTCCCTCAGGTTTGTATTTTACCTTGATTCTATTTTTAACATGGCAGTCGTTGTCTCATTCATATGAGTTTGGAACGTGGAGTTTTGTTCCACTAGCTGTTTTTTGACCGAGTGTGTCCATTGTTTATTTCGAACTGTTATACATAACTTATTCGAAGTACTCGGCCGCAGGTTATGAAGAAACTTAGATTCCTCTACTAGGTCCAAAGTGGTATTCTCAAGACGAGCAACTAACTTCTTAGCTTTGTCAAAATCTATTTTTTTTCTTTGTCTCATTATTCTCAAACTTTGTAATGGGGACAAGAAGATTCTATAATGTTATGGCAAACTAATATATTTCAAGAATTTAAAAAGACCTACATTTGGAATAATCCGACCCTTGTTGACTTTCTATCAATATAAGTGGTAAGTGAGTTCGTGGGAACTGATTTTCAGGATGGCCAACCAGCACGGTAAGCCTCAGATTGTCAGTTTTGGATTTTTGACCTTGATAGAGGCATTTAGTCTTCGTTATAACTTTAATAATTTGGTCTGAGGATGGGACGTCTTTCTTTCTAGTATATGCTCTCTGTTGAAACAACGACTTCTCTTTCCTTTCGATTTTTTTCCTTCTATTCTTCCCCTTTAAGGTGTGTATTGATTTTTTTCCTTGGGGGATGGGTTTGTCTTTTTTCTCAGTCGCCGTCAGATCAGAAATTTTGTTCGTTTGTTCATTGACCTTTGGGATGGCCACTACAACAATTCTCTCCTTAGTAACATTCAACTCAACCAAATAGTTTACTTCTTCCCTTCCTTCGGATATTTTATGGATCTATTTTTATTTGGAACACCATCTCTTTCCTTCTAATCTATTTTTCTAGGTGCCCTTTTTATGGTTGGAAGATACACATGAATGTTAGAGTCAGTCAATCGGTCTACAATCTCGTTTAGACTCATAGGAACTATCAATTGTTTCATCGAAAGGTTTATTTGTGTGTTTATCTTCCAGATGTGGCTCTGGATCAGGTTAACAAAAGTGAAACAATTGTAGAATCCGCTCGACTAATATTATTTGGCCCACTTGCTTAGATTGATGAAAAGCTTCTCAACAGTCACTAGATGCTATTGTTGGGACTTAGATATTACTGCAAAATAAAATTATATGAGAAAATAATTTACAAAAAAACTACAAGATGATAATAGTTTCAGACAACTTTGGTGGAATATCGAACTTACTTATACTCTTCCACTTCTTTCGATGTTGGAAATAATTTAGTCTTTACAAAATTTATTTACCATTATTTCAGCAACCAATAAAAAACATTGTTAATTCTAAGTCTTTTCCTGCTTCGAGAAGGTAATCCACCACCTTGTACCTGTTACCTAAGGTGATGAAATAAAAAGGTATAACATGGTTCCTTAAAAGGGAAATGGCCACAAATTGTTCCATGTGAAGTTTGATTTTATGAACCCTCAAAGGGATGATACATGACATCCGGGTAAATCATGTATTCAAACTGGCCTGACTATGGAAGAGGTCCATCAGTTGGAAGTACCAAATGATGGCACGGTCTAAAGGAAACCAAAGTCCCTAATTCAAGACATCATGATAAACCCCGACTTAACGACCCTTGGTAGAATCTGATGTCTCCCCAACCTTAGAAAAGTGAATATGAACCAAATATGAGATTCTCCATCTTGTTTGAAGCTCTGATTCTTCGGTTTCAAAGTAATAATTGTATTCGATTTAATATAAAACTATAAAGTACCGGTTGTTGACGTCATCCGCGGACAGTTGAACTTCAACATTTCTTGTATTCTTATTCTTTGGTTTTGGATTTTTTTTATCATTGAGCCTAAACCTTGTCATTAGAATCCTCTCGAGCTACTGATCCAGTGATTAGAGGAATTAAAGTCTTTGGTGCTGCTATTTTTGTTTTACTCTAAGTCTCTTCCACAATCTCGATGTCCAAAAAAATTTCATAAACTAATCACATCTGATTTTCAACAACTTTCTTTGGAGGTGTAGCTTGACTTGTAGAAATCCCCTTATATCTTATGAGAACCTATCCTTTAGACCCAACATATTCTTTCAAGGATGTAACATGGTTGAGATGAATCACTTTCGACCACTTATATGCTTTTTCACTAGAGTGGGGAGAGCGTTTTCTTTTCTCATAAAGCCGCAATAGGTTGTTCGCGAGATACTTTTCACCAGTATCAGATTCACCCATTGGAATAAGTTTTGATTGATGTTTGATTTCATGCGCACAAGTTATTCTAGAAGGATAAGTGATTTTCGTCGAAGTATGACGAATAGAGGGAGTCGGAGAAAGCAAAGGCTCGACCAGTTTGGCTTGTTCTTTCCCTGATGCGCTAAAATCAAATACTTTGGAAATAAAGCTAAATTCATCGTCTAAAATCTCAGTGGCTTTCCTCTACTCAACTTTCTTAGTTGTCGACAATCAGTCCAAAAGGAAGTTGTCAAAACAAAACATACGATAAACTAATTTGATGAATAAATAAATTACCTCGAACAAGTAGTCTGGATAACTCCGAAGGCAGGTGCGTGACAACAAAGATTTTCTAATTAAAGAAGAGAGGGGAAGGCAAAGATTTTTTCGAGGCAATCTCCCAAAAATTGGAGTTTACGGTGGTTAGAGAAAAATGAATCAACTCTCTCTATCTCTGGAATCAATGAAAAGTGAGAAAATGAGAGAATAACAACGAATTTATAGAAGTGGTTTTGAATGCCCAACTGGATACACATTGGAGAATAATGGAAATGGTTTTTTTTCACCAATCTTTCCCGCTTCATCATGACACGTGTGCGCAAGAATACCACGCGTAATTTAGATGTTTTTTGGGACTATTAATTCGCAAAAATAATTGAAGGAAAAGTAATCTGACTCATGTCGTTTTGTACCACACGACCAACTGCAGTAAATGGCACGGATAGAAATAAAACCGAATAAACATTGAAATTAGTCCTCCTTCAAATTTCTTTAAAGAGACTGCTTATAAGAGTATGATTTATCCTCCCCAAGTCGAACCGGTTAAATATTAGATCGTATTTATTTTATAATATAAAACCAACAATCACGGTGTTTTATGTAGATTTAAGTTTTTATGTTTTAATTTAGTTAGATAATGGGGTGAATTAACCAAATGGATCAATTATATAGGTCCAAATGTTCACCTTAAAATATAAGACAATATATTTTTTTTAAATGGTAAATAGTTATTTTATTACTACACAATTTCTATTTTTAGAATTTTCGTCCTAAATCTCTTTCTAAATTTTTATTATTTTTATATCTTCAGTCATCTAATGTGACACCGGTTAAATATGTTTTTGATTGCTGTTTGTTTTTTAATGTGTTTGGGATTAATATAAATAATTCTGTTATCTTTCTTTGTTTCCTTATTTAGTTGACTCGGTTTTGAAACCTAAATAATTTTATATTTTAGAATTAACATAATTAATTTTGTTATCTTCCAGTATTTTTCGGATTTATATAATTTTATATGCCTAAAGTGAACAACTACATATAATCACAAACATAATAAATATAGCTGAAATTATATTACTCATGCTATCCCTAACCGAAAAAATTTGAAATTTGAAATTGAATTTAAATTTAAATTTTAAATAGTTCTAAAAAATTAATTTTTGATATCCATGCTTTAGATATTTAATTAACTAATATAAAACTTTTTGCTATCCGGCTCATCCTTAATATAGAGTTTTCACTCCCATCTTTGGTATCTACTTCATTCTTTAAATATTTGACTTCCTACGTGAGACATTTGTTGCATCAAATTTTCATCCCAAAAACATTAACACTCCACTAACAGTTAAACTAATATAATTTATGTTAGTTAAACTAATATAATTTAAACATATACATACTTATTTTTATGACACATTGTTCATATGCATATTACAGATATATAATATATATTAAAGATAACTCAAATTACATATAAAACAAGTTTGTAGTATATGGAACGCTGAAGCTTGTTATTTATTTTAGTGTAATTGGATCGACTAGTCGACCAATTTAATTATGATATATTATCAAACAAGTCGTAGAGTGCGGAGTACACGCTTGTTAAATTATATCACGCTTGGTTAAATCGGCTATTGTTGTAAGTCAACAGAATTTCGAAATTGAAAATTTGACCGTTTTATTCAAATTTTAAATTATAGCCGTTTTATTACAAAACCAGTTAAGATACCCTAACTGCCCTAACTTCCAAACTGTTTTTGGTTGGTCGAATTTATAAATATGGGTTCTCTTGAAAAGAAGATATATCATTTTCATCCTCTCTGTTCAAAGTATATATCTCAGATTTTATCCAATTGAAATTTTTGGAGAACCCCAAAAATATTTCAATAAGAAATTGTTTACAAGACTTCAGAGATTATCCGGAAACGAAACACTATTCTCTACATTTTATTGAAATATTCTGGTCTTGTTGATGAAGATAGAGATGACGAACGGAGGAGAATCTGCGAAGGAGATGACAAGTAAATTCGCTAAGTTGGACAAGTTCGAAGGACATGATTTCAGACGATGGCAGAAAAAGATGCATTTTCTGTTGACTACACTCAAGGTTGTGTATGTCTTGAGTACCCCCTGGCCAGAGATCACTGAGAATGAAACATTGGAACAAACGAGGAGGCGCAGCAAGTGGGAGAATGATGACTACATTTGCCGAGGCCATATATTAAACGGTATGTCTGATACTTTGTTTAATGTATACCAAAATGTCGAATCTGCAAAAGAATTATGGGATTCTATAGAATCAAAATACATGGCATAAGATGCTTCTAGTAGGAAGTTCCTGGTTAGTAATTTTATAAATTACAAAATGGTTGACTCTAGACCTGTAATGGAACAGTATAATGAACTACTAAGAATTCTGGGTCAATTTGTTCAACACAATATGAAAATGGACGAATGTATTTCGGTTTCATCTGTTATTGACAAATTGCCTCCTTCGTGGAAGGATTTTAAACACACACTGAAACACAGCAAGGAAGAAATGACTCTAGTCGAACTTGGTAGTCATTTTAAGATTGAAGAGTCTCTAAGGGCTCAAGATGAATTAAGTAATCCCAAGGGTAAAAACCAAGTGGGAAACTCATCTGTAAATATGGCTGAAAGCAGCGGATTCTTTAAGAATGGAAATACAGATAAGGGGAATAAACGAAAGTTTAAAGGAAACAACAAAAACAATAATTTTAACAGCAAAAAACCTAAAATAGCATGCTGGAAATGTGGCAAACCTGGTCACTTTAGAAGGGATTGTCGAGTTGGAAAAGGCAAAAATAATGTTGGTCCAAGTGGGAACAATGCTGGTTCAAGTGGACACAATGCTGGTTCAAGTGGATCTAAGGATCCTGAAAAGCAACAAGGTCATATTTTATTTCAGAATTCTAATTCTGGTCAAAATTATATATCTCTAATATCTGAAGCATTTTATGTGCAGGATGATGATGTTGCTTGGTGGGTTGATTCGGGAGCAACAAGTCATGTATGTAAAGATCTTCGATGGTTTAGTAATTTTCAACCGATTGAAGATGGACCTTCACTTAAGATGGGAAATGTTGCTACCGAACCAATCAAAGGACTAGGAAATGTTAAATTACTATTTACTTCTGGAAAGTACATATTATTGAACAATGTATTGTATGTTCCTGGGATTCGAAAGAATCTTTTGTCTGGTGTTGTTTTAAACAATTGTGGTTTCAAACAAGTGTACGAAAATGGCAAATATGTTTTGTCAAAACATGGTGTATTTATGGGATTCAGATATTTATGTAATGGTATGTTTATGTTAAATATTAATGTTTTGTTCGAAAATGATTTTGTTTGCATGACTTCTACTAGTGTGTGTAGAAATATAAATAAAACAGAATTATGGCATGCTAGATTAGGACATGTTCATTATGAAAGAATAAAAGACATGTCTAAAATGAGCCTTATTCCTCCTGTTGATGCAACTAATGAAAAATGTAAAACTTGCATGTTAACTAAGATAACTAGAAAACCTTTTAATAATGTTAACCGAGTTTCCAAAATATTGGAACTAGTACATAGTGATTTATGTGATTTCCATGCTACACCTTCATTAGGAAATGAAAAGTATGTTATTACTTTTATTGATGATGCATCTAGATTTTGCTACATTTATTTGTTGCATGCTAAAAATGAAGCTCTTGATAAGTTTAAAATCTATAAGGAAGAAGTTGAGCTACATAAGAATGATTTGATTAAAAATCTACCTACGGATAGAGGAGGTGAATATTATGATCCTATATATTTTCAGTCTACGGGTATAATTCATCAAACCACGGCTCGTTATACACCACAACAAAATGGTATAGCTGAAAGGAAGAATAGGACTTTGAAAGAAATGGTTAATTCCATGTTGTCCTATTCGGGTTTGAGTGAAGGATTTTGGGGTGAGGCTATGTTAACAGCCTGTTATTTATTGAATGGTGTTCCTACTAAAAGGAATAAGATGACCTCGTATGAGCTTTGGTTTAAGAAGCCTCCAACACTAAATTATCTGAGAGTTTGGGGTTGTAGAGCTGTTGTAAGACTCACTGAACCTAAAAGGAAAAATTTGGGTGAAAGAGGTATAAATTGTATCTTCATTGGGTATGCTGAGCATTCCATTGCATATAGGTTCTATGTGTTAGAATCTAATGACTATGTGTCGGTGAACACATTTATCGAGTCAAGAGATGCAATATTTGATGAAGAGAGATTTACTTCTATACCTAGACCTAGAGATTTGATTCAAAACTCTTTGAATAGGAACTCAAGTGAAATTGAAAATATATCAAGTGGTACCAATTGTGTACCTGGACCTTCTGAACCAAGGAGAAGTACTAGAGCCAGAAAAGCTAAGTCGTACGGATCTGATTTTCAACTATATTTAGTTGAAGGGTCAAGAGATAAGATTGACTATCAATATCAATACTGTTTTGTTATTGAAGATGATCCAAGGACTTTTAGTGATGCTATGGCATCAAGGGATGCTGCATTCTGGAAAGAAGCTATCTAGGATGAAATAGAGTCTATCATGCATAATAATACATGGGAGTTGGCTGATTTACCTCGTGGGTGCAAATCATTGGGAAATAGATGGATATTTAAACGAAAAATGAAAGTAGATGGTACTATTGAAAGGTATAAAGCTAGATTGGTTATCCAGGGATTTAGACAAAGAGAAGGCATTGACTTCTTTGATACTTATGCTCCGGTTGCCAGGATTTCCACTATTAGATTGTTGATTGCACTTGCATCTGTATACAATCTTGTAATTCATCAAATGGATGTTAAAACAGCATTCTTGAATGGTGATTTGGATGAGGAGATTTATATGAAACAACCGGAAGGGTTTGTGATGCCTGGTTGTGAAAACAAGGTATGCAAGTTGAAAAAGTCTTTGTATGGTTTGAAACAAGCACCAAAAGATTGGCATCAAAAATTTGATAATGTGATATTGTCTAATGGATTTATTCTTAACCAAGCAGACAAGTGTGTATATAGCAAATTTGATAATTCTGGTGAAGGAGTTATGATTTGTCTATATGTGGATGATATGTTGATTTTTGATACTGACCAAAATCAGGTAAATGAAACGAAGAATTTTTTATCATCTAACTTTGAGATGAAGGATTTGGGGGAAGCTGAAATGATTCTTGGTATAAGAATCAAGCGAAAGAACAATAGTATATCGATTTCTCAATCTCACTATATTGAGAAGATATTAAATAAATTTAATTTTAAAGATTGTTCTCCGGTAAGCACACATATAGATCCTAGTCTTAAGCTTCTACCTAATAAAGGTATTGCTGTATCTCAACTTGAATACTCGAGAGCCATCGGGTGTCTTATGTATGCCATGACTAGCACTAGGCTGGATATTGCCTTTGCTGTTGGAAAACTTAGTAGGTACACTAGCAATCCTAGTTCGCATCATTGGCAAGCTTTAAATCGAGTATTCAAGTATTAGAAAGGAACCATGAATTATGGTTTAACTTATACCGGATTTCCTTCTGTACTTGAAGGATATTCAGACGCGAGTTATATTTCCAATATGGAAGATCATTCTTCCACAAGTGGATGGGTATTTCTACTTGGGGGAGGTGCTATCTCTTGGGCGTCTAAGAAACAAACTTGTATTACTGATTCAACAATGGAATCAGAGTTTGTGGCATTAGCAGCAGCGAGTAAAGAAGCTGAGTGGCTAAGAAATTTAATGTATGAAATTCCGTTGTGGCCCAAACCGATATCACCTATATCTATCAGATGTGATAGTGAGGCTGCCTTGGCCAATGTTTATAGACAATTTTACAAAGGCAGGTCTAGACACTTAGGTGTTAGACACAGTATGATTCGTGAACGTATCACGCATGATGTTAATTTCAGTAGAGTTTGTGAGAACTCAATATAACTTAGTTGATCATTTAACCAAGGGGTTAAATAGAGATCTTGTGCACAAATCGGCTATTGGGATGGGATTAAAGGTCATTTGAAATCTCTCATGTTGAGATACCCAATTCCCATCTAATATGACATTAGGTGTTGAATTCAATGTGGAAAGCTTAACATCAAGATATTGGAACACAATTGTATACCATCCCAAGGTATGTGTTCAGAACTGCAAGTTGTGAAGGTTGAAGATTATCTTCTTAATAGCTCTTTTGAAAAATTGCATATGCAGGTGCAAGATGAAAAGAACTACCTATTTGAGCATGAAGTTTAGCCGCTTCAAGAAGCTAGGACTTGGCTTTGATATGCTTAAGAAGGATAAGGACACAAGGCTAGTAAAATATAGTGTCAAGTAAGAACAAGTGAGAATGTAAATTTATGTGTATATTATCTTCATGTATTCATTGTGAATAGTAAAGGTTCAATCCTTAGTGATACCTTGATATTCGAATATTTGGAATGTGTAATATACTAATGTGAAATTCAATCGTTACGATATTTCATTTATGCATAAATTTGATATTTGATATGATTGTGTTTAGTAGATCATGAATTACACTAAAATGGGGGAAGATTGTTATTTATTTTAGTGTAATTGGATCGACTAGTCGACCAATTGTGCGGAGTGCACGCTTGTTAGATTATATCACGATTAGCGGGGTCAAGGGGCGGAGCCCCTGGCTGGGGTCGAGCTATTGACCGTTTTATTCAAATTTTAAATTATAGCCGTTTTATTACAAAACCAGTTAAGATACCCTAACTGCCCTAACTTCCAAACTGTTTTTGGTTGGTCGAATTTATAAATATGGGTTCTGTTGAAAAGAAGATATATCATTTTCATCCTCTCTGTTCAAAGTATATATCTCTGATTTTATCCAATTGAAATTTTTGGAGAACCCCAAAAATATTTCAATAAGAAATTGTTTACAAGACTTCAGAGATTATCCGGAAACGAAACACTATTCTCTACAAAGCTCACCCGTTTGATGTTAATAAAGCTGAAGCTCACGAGCTTTATACTAAAAAACCAATATTAATTGTATAAAAAAAACGAACAACGCACTGTAGAAGTGTTAAAATTGCAAAATTGTATTTCATGCGCTAGAGATTAGTAGTACCGACGGAAACAAAAAAGATAAGAAAACATAAAAGAAAAAACATATACGACACTAAAACAAAAAACCAGCATGCTAAGTAGTAATCACTTACTATATATTCCTATCACCCATATACGCAGCTACAAATCTGCCTATATTGCAGTCATTTTACTGTTAAGCAGAAGCCACGGCACAAATCAAATGAAAGTGAAGTCTGGGACAATCCAGAAGTGCTGGTTAAAACTCCTACCAAACTCATTTTGACACATAAGAGTTACGACTCCAGTTTCCATGTCCAAAACACCAACATATCCTACATCACTATCTCTTGTACTATTGTCAAAATAAATCGAATTTTCTTTCGCTCCATTTATATCTCTAGCTACTAAAGATAGCGAGTTATGACTTTGCAAGAACAAAACACGATCACCCAAAGAATCAACTCGCTTCCACTCATTCTTACTATCGTCCAACTTATAAACAAAGAACAATTTTCTACTAAAATCCAATTCATAACCATCACTATGATAATCGCAACTCAAAACCATCAACAAGTCATTGTCTGAGCTCACTAAGCGGGCACCGGCATACTTATAAGAGTTCACAACAGGTGGTCCTGTATTGTATGGAATTTCAAAATTGATCACCTTAGTTTTTGAAGGAACCGGACGGTTCATATCCCACATTTCGACATCACTATCAAGCAATGGAGCTATATAAAGCATATTATCCTTGTATAGCAAATCGCTGGATAAACGATATTTATTATCTAATTCGGTCCATCTCTTGTCACCTCTCCTACAAAAAGCAATAAAGGTTTCCTGGTACATTACCAATATAAATTTATATTTTAGAAATTTGAAATATACCAATGAGTGCGTACAGGGTAAACCCTCAGTCTGACGCGATAACCTGCAAACCAACGCCAGAAGGTAAACCACACAAGGTGACAGGTTCAGCCGAGAAAGCATATGTAGATGGACTCGAACTCATGACCTTTTGATCATAAGAATGTCATACTCAACCAACTCGGCTACCCCCTTGGGGACTAAAAACTTGCTTTAAGTAAGGTTCGAATCGAAGACCTCAAGTTTGAACGAGTCATGCTCTAACCAACCGAGATGGGAGAAACGTGCACTAATTCTTCTTCTTCTTCCAATGGATTTTTCTTCTCACCGAAAATCCTCTGAACAATAAAAAAATATTCTTAAAAACTTTAGTTACAAAAACTACAGCAATAAAATCTAATTTAAATAGAAAGATAGGAAGAAAAAAAAATTAAAACCCGCCGAATAGGTAAACATACAGACACTTGAACTCATAAGATTATTTTGAATTAATGAATAGGAAAAAAAAAATTAGAAGAACCAATATAAATTTGCTTTTTGAAGCAAACAACGGAATTAAAAAAGTAAAAGAACTTATATGAACATAAAAAAAAATTACTTTGTGGAAAGTTATCTTGCGGATGCCGAAACCAAAATGTTTGATTTATGAAATCTAAATCTGAAACAGAATTTGTAGAAAGAATTTAGTAAGTGAAGGTGTGAGAATGACATAAGATGACGTTCTATTGAGTTCTCATGTTAAATAAACGAGACATGCAAAATATACCATTGTTAACCTTGAAAACATTATATATACGCGTGTTACCCCCTTAAAACAGTTGGTGAAAAAGCACTTTTTAGTTGTTTATGGGCCTATAAACATTATAGGCTATGTAAATACTATGAATTTTGGGTTGTTAATATTTTGGTCCATATAAATGACGAATGGCTTAACATTATATATATCAATACAAGATAAAGCATTATATTAATAGAAGGGACAAAACATGAGCTAATTGAAACCTAGTTTTACTTTAGTATATATATAATTTTTTAAAATATATAAAATATATAAATCAAATGGTTAAGTTTTATGTCACTTTCTGTATTCACAAAATATATCTAATATCTTACTATTTTTATAACCTTTACTTAAATTTACGTTCTATTAATTTAAATTTGAAAATTTTATATTTTAGAAATTCGATTTTATTTTTATAGATTTGATTGGACTTTTATTTGTTGATAGATTATTGTTCGGAAGTAATAGTCATGTAAGTTGTGCGATTACGGTAGTGTTTATCGTGTAAGTTGTGCGATTACGGTAGTGTTGACAAATCGGTATTAGGATTACATGCAACTTTCCATATGAAAGATCTTGGCCAACTTACATACTTCTTAGGATTAGAAGTTCATCGTCGGGCTAATGGTATTTTTTTGAACCAACAAAAGTATATTCAAGATCTTATCATTTTGGCTGGTCTGGAGGATGCTTCTTCAGTTGATACTCCCATGGAGGTACATGTCAAATTTAGGAAAAATGAAGGGAACCTTTTGGATGATCCTACTCTTTATCGGCGCTTGGTTGGGAGTCTTATCTACTTGACAACTACGCGACCTGATATATCATATTTTGTTCATCAAGTCAACCAGTTTATGTTCTATCCTTGACATCTACACCTTGCTGCAGTTCGACGCATCATTCGCTATCTTCAAGGCTCGTCTACACGTGGTTTGTTCTTTCCAGCTGGCTCATCTCTTTAACTTGTTTCCTATAGTGATGCTGATTGGGTTGGATGTCCAGATATACGTCGATCTACTACAGGTTGGTGTATGTTTTTAGGGGACGCTCTAATTTCTTGAAGGTGTAAGAAACAAGATCGTGTTTCTAAATCCTCTACCGAAGCTGAATATCGTGCCATGTCTAGTGCTTGTTCCGAAATTGTATGGCTACGCGGTCTTCTTGAGGAGGTTGGATTTCCTCAAACAACTTATACCCCTCTTCATGCTGATAACACTAGTGCCATTCAGATTGCCACCAATCCTATTTTCCATGAGTGCACCAAACACATTGAAGTTGATTGTCATTCCATTCGAGATACTTTGGAAAAACGGGTGATATCTCTTCCTCACATCTCTTCTGATCTCCAAGTGGCTGATATTTTCACCAAAGCTATGACTCGTCAGCGACATCAATTTCTTATTGTCAAATTGTTGCTGGTTGACTTACCAGCATCAATTTGAGGGAGGGTGTTACAGGAAATAAACTAGATTAATATCTAATTTATTTAGTATAATATATATTTAGTATAATATATATTGTAGTATATTTATTTAGTCAAAGATTTTATAGTCAATAGTCTATGTAAACTTTAGGAAAATAAATATTCTAGTATTAATTGCTGTAACTGCTACAAAGTAGTATAAAAGGTGAACCAGACAGATAAATAAGATATACATTTTTTGAGAAACACAATACTTTTGACACTAATGATACTCATTGATACTAGCAATTCGTCCAATGTGTTATTTTTGACAATACATGAAAAAATGCATAATCCTTATGTAATTCTCCAATCCGAGCAAACAATAGTTGGGTTTACCATGGTAATAACACAAGTTATTAGAGAATTCTAATATAATGTTTTATTAGGTGTGATGAGGGAAGAATTTATTCGATTCGCAAGTCAGATTTTTGGAATTTTTAACCAATATGTACTTTGTAATAAGAAGCAAATATGTTTTTACTTAGCAAGTTTGTGGGATGAATTAGCGTCTGATCTTTTCTTAAAGGAGGAAGGAGATCATTTTTGCTAGGGTTTTAGTGAGGGTATTTTCTTGTGGATCTTTCTAACTTTTCCTTTTTTATATATTTTTCAATTATCTTTCTGTTCTTGATATTTTTCATCATCAAATGGCGTCGTCTGTGGGAAGATGATCGGTACCCGGATAACATATCCAAAACCGTTACGAGCATCGTTTTTATCAATCGAATCCTAAAGGATTACCCTCTGACTCGCTGCTATGTACTCAAACTCACCTTCGAGAGAGCCAAAGTTCCATCGGCCTCCTCGCCATGGCCATCGCCAACCACCACGACCTCTCCATTTCGAACCCAAGCTTTAACGACGATCATTCTTGCTATTCTCTCTGAACAATTTTGGACACAGCATTGCTCGCTATTCTCTCTTTGTTTATAATATTTCTTGATTCATCTAACAATTTTGCAGGATCTATTGTTTTGTTAATATCTTCATAGAATTTCGTATTACTGTTTGTGTTTTGTTTTTTTTTTTCTTTGTATTTTACAGATATGGATCCAGGTCCTTCACACATGATTCCCAGACACATGATTCCCAGATCTAGAAATCCACTTCAAGACCAACTCTTTCTCACCCGAAGGCCTTCGAAAGAGAACTTGGACAGTTTCATACCAAATCGAGTGGCTATGGATTTCGATTACGCGCACTACATGGTGACAAACGGTAGAAAAGATAAAGACGCAAACGTTAGAGATTTAAAATTGGAGAATTTTTTCAAATCACGAATGATCCTCGAACTCAAATGGCGTCGATTCACGCTCAATTTTCCATTCTCTCTCGAACACTCACTCATTTAGTCTCCAACCAAGAGATAACCATCTCTACGACACCCCTTCCCTACAATCAACGACAATCTTACATGGAAGTCTCTCAAAAGTTTTTCGAGTCCATGAAAGCATGTGGATATGTCAAATCGATACCCATCGCTCGAAAACTCCACGGTCAACTCGTTTCAGTCGGTTTGGATTCCTCAGTTTTCCTCCAAAACCATCTCCTGAACTTGTATTCAAAATGCGGATTGATCAACGACGCTTGTCGAGTTTTCGATGAAATTGGGTCTCCTAACGTTTGTAGTTGGAATACGATGATTAATGGGTTAGTTGACTCGGGTCGCATTAAAGATGCAGAAAAGGTGTTCAATGAAATGCCAGACAGAGACTCTATTTCCTGGAATTCAATGATGTCGGGTTATTTCCATAATGGGAAGCCGGGTGATACTATAAAGGTCTTTGTTTCAATGGTTCGTGATGGGGAATGTACCCCTAATTTGTTCTCCTTCTCTTGTGCAATGAAATCTTGTGGTAGCCTTGGGTTTTCTGATATGGAAGTTCAACTACATGGGCTTGTAAAGAAGTTTAATTTTGGAAGGGATGCACAGATTGATGTTTCAATCATGGATATGTATATAAAGTGTGGTGCGGTGAGTCTGGCGGGTCGTGTTTTTATAAGAATGCATAACTCGAGTTTGTGTTGTTGGAACAGCATGGTATATGGTTACTCTAAAACGCATGGTGTCCAAAAAGCTCTTTCTACCTTTAAAAGCTGAATGTGTTGCAGATGCTATTATTGACAACCGGGCAGAGTTGGTACACCTTCCATCCTCCATGAACCTAAATACACCATTACCTTCTAAAGAATGCCCAAGCTGCGATGGAACAGGTGTAATGGGCTGTCCTGAATGCAAGAAAAAACTGCAAGTCAGGATCTCTGCGGATGATATTATGGAACCTCCATGGAAAGCATACAATATCTTGAGAAAAATGGATTATCCTTACGAGCATATAGTTCAAAGCATGAAAGATCCCAGCATTGCAGCGTTTTGGTTATTCACTTTGCCTCAAGTTGTGGGTGTCAAGTAGAAAGTTTGGTGGCAATACAAGGAATTTATGCGATATGATCAGCTTCGGGATGTGGTGGCTAAGCGAAATCCTAGCTGGGAGTATTTACAGGAAGTAAGACAGTGCTTTGTCATAACTAGATATCTATACTTATTAAATTTCTGTATTTTAATGACTATTTATACTCAGTTCCATATTTATTCTTCTAGCAGTTTCGTCTTTAATTAACTAGCCACAGTTTTTGGTGCTTGTTCAAGTGAAGAGTATATTTATGCTGGAACTCAGCTGCATTCACATGCAATCAAAAAAGGAATGGATTGTTTAGTTGCGGTTGGAAATGCTATCATCACAATGTACTCGAAGTGTGGTGATACTCCGGCAGCAAATCATGCTTTTAATTTGATGCCAATTAAAGACATAATATCTTGGACAGCTTTAATTAGTGTTTTTTCTCAAAGTGGTGCAGTCGAAGGAGCTCGGAATTGTTTCAATCAGATGCCAGAGGAATGAATGGGAAGATCATAAACAACGATGTCAGAATCCGATCACACATCATCGAGACCTACAGAGGCCATACAAACCAAGTCGGTGGATTAAAATGGTCTGGTTCGGGTCAACAACTAGCGAGTGGAGGAAACGACAACCTCTTACACATATGGGACCGATCAATGGCCTCCTCAAATTCATCACCGTAACAGTATCTTCACCGTCTACAGGACCATACATCAGCAGTTAAATCCCTAGCTTGGTGTCTATTTCAAGGTAACTTGCTCACATCAGGAGGTGGGGGTGGAGACAAAACAATCAAGTTCTGGAATGCGCACACGGGTGCTTGTCTGAATTCAGTCGATATTGGTTCTCAAGTGTGTGCTTTGTTGTGGAATAACAATGAGAGAGAGTTACTTAGCTCACATACTCGTTGTTATCAGTCCAAGAAATTGGTTGATCATACTAGGAATTGGAGGCTCTTAGATTGCCCTGTTTGTGTTCCTGTAAAGGACTTTATACAGCGACAAGAAATGGAAAAAATCAATCGAAACTCTACATCAGCTATTCCTAGTTTAACTGGCAGTTCATGTAAATCCTATGATTCTGGGGACACATCTGATGTAAAGTTTTCTGACGTTCCATCAGGTGCTGATGTATCAGATGACCTGCAACCTTCTCTGAAACGCATGAAGATTGAGCAGATTTCTCATTCGCTTGCACCAGTGATTGAAAATTTTACAATTAATGAACCTCATGTAAATGTGCAGCGGAAAGCGTATCAACATGCTGATCTACGTACATCGGCAAGACCTCCAGTAATGCAAGTGAAATGGGAAGTGTCGGATATGCCTGGACAAAGAAGTACCCGGATTAGTGAGCTAAAGAATGATGCTGTAGAGGAGACTCCCAGACAAAGGCTTCAAGGGGAATCTGTTATGCATATTGAGTCTCTGGCTCCATCTAAACCGGAAGGAATTTCCCTAGAAAAAGATGTTGTGGCGACGCAAAATCTTGTAACAAAACCTGCTAAAAGTACAGCTGAAACAAAGTCCGGAAATCCAAACGTGAAGAGAGTATTATTAACCGAATTGTTCACTCCATATCAAGTCAGAGAGCATATTAATGGTCTTCAGAAGTGGGTTGGCCAGCGGCCCAAACAGATACATAATTTGCAGCCAGGCACTACCAAAGCATGCTATTAGTAAATTAACTGATAGCCAAACACTGTCACTCTCTTGATTTGTTAGGGCTACGGGATTTGCGAATTAGGTTGAAGACATCACATTCCTTGCTTCATTCAGGTATTGATTTCTACTGTTTCTAAATACCTAATTGCATTTGTTGCTTATTTGGTTTTGTTTGTATCTGCGCAATCGATGCCTTCCTATTCTTATTAAGTTCGTTAATTTTTAGCAGTAATTAGATACTCGTGTCGAGCTATGCTTGATATTCTCTATTAAAGGTGTTCAATCGATGCTAATACCAAATTTTGTGTCCATTCATGTCCATTTATGGTTGATATGCAACTGTCTCTTTACTGTATTGTTAAGTTTTTAAGATATCTCTGTCAAACTTTGCTAAACTGTATCCATCTATTGAATGAATTAGGTTTAAGCCAAGCCAAGTGTGCATTAAGATATTTTTAATTTTTATTAGAAGACTTGGTCTTCTTACATATTTGAAATTATTGGTAACTAACTAATGCTCGACTGTTGGTTTTCTTTTGCTACTACGTGTGTAATCTTACCTTGATTAGATGTGGGTACAACTTTTCATGAACGGAAAGGACTCTGTCACACCTTTAGTTCTGCCTGATTATTCTGCTGGTTAGTTTTTATTACCCTGGTACCTTCAGCTTCATGTCAAAATTAACTAAAGTGCTATGATTGTTCTGTATTGTTATAGTTTTAAGCTTAATTAATGATGGAATCCCACTATGCATTAAATTGTTCTAATTTCTTATTAATTAACTTTAGTTCGTTGCCAAAATATCTTGTCAGAAACAAAAGAATTGTTATGGATCATATTTTGTGGCATTTAGAGAATTGAAACCGCAACCCCTCTAGTGAATTCAAGTATCTAAGAAACGGTTGCATGCCTTTCTTTTATATTTGCTGCTATGCTATCTCTTATGGTCTGTTACTAAAGATTCACACATGCCTTGTATCCAATCTGGTATTGACTGCCATAAATATAGTACTTTTATATGTTGAAATTCATTATTATTTTGGATCTAAAGGATCTTCCAACAGTAGTTGGTCAACATTTGAAATCCATTATTATTTTGGATCTAAGGGATCTTCCAATTTTAATTGGTCAACAGTTGAAATTCATTATTATTTTGGATCCGAAGGATCTTCCAGCACTAGTTGGTCAACACTTGAAATTCATTATTATTTTGGATCCGAGGGATCTTCCAACACTAGTTGGTCAACACTTGAAACTCATTAGTATTTTGGATTCGAGGGATCTTCCAACAGTAGTTGGTCAACAATTAAAATTCACTATTATTTTGGATCTAATGGATCTTCCAATTTTAATTGGTCAAAATTCGAAGTTCATTATTTTAGATCAAAATGATCTTCCAACTATTAGTTGGTCAACATATGAGATTTGTTATTTTGGATCTGAACGATCTTCCAACATTAGTTGGTCAACACTCAAAATTTATTATTTTGGATCTGATGGATCTTCTAACATTTGTTGGTCTATATTTCCTACATCTATTGGTCTACAGCTTTCCAACTATTAGTTGGTCAAGATATGAGATTCGTTATTCCGAAGGATCTTCCAAAATTAGTTGGTCAACACTCAAAATTTATTATTTTGGATCTGATGGATCTTCTAACATCTGTTGGTCTACATCTGTTGGCCAAGACACTTTATGTTTTCACAGGTAACATTTGAAGCAGCGCCAAAATTACTCATCTCTCAGAATTCTTCGCAACGATTGGGGGGCTACAAATAAGGAACAAGTAAAATCTAAAGTAGTGACAAAACTAGTCCTTCCTTAGAATTCTTCGCAAGGACTAGGGGGGCTACTGATGAGGGAAGAATTTATTCGATTCACAAGTCAGATTTTTGGAATATTTAACCAATATGTAATTTGTAATAAGAAGCAAATATGTTTTTACTTAGTAAGTTTGTGGGATGAATTAGCCTCTGATCTTTTCCTAAAGGAGGAAGGAGATCATTTTTGCTAGGGTTTCAGTGAGAATATTTTCTTGTGGATCTTTCTAACTTTTCCTTTTTTATATATTTTTCAATTATCTTTCTGTTCTTGATATTTTTCATCATCAAGGTCGTGATCCGTTTAACAAAAAAATACGAGTGTTGCTTATGGTAGTTGATTGTTCAACGAGCTACAATGCTATCTTGGCTATAAAAATGCATGTCGTAGCTTCTACAGTTCAGAAATGCTTGAAGTATGTGATTGAGGATCATATAGGGGTAGTTTAAAGTAGTCAACAAGTGGCTCGAGAGTGTTATGCAAAGCTTTGCACACCAAAAAGGTATAAGTATTGATAGAATGACATAATAGCAGTTAAAGGAGCCTCCTTTGTATGTGGAAATGATGGATGATCCAAGGGAGACACCAGCTTCAATCAGAATGTGAAGGTATATGTTTGATTATCTAAGGTATGTCATATTCGAGAGGCGCACTATCCAAGAGACAGAAGTGGATTGATTGTCTAAGGTATGTCCAAAACAATAGTAGTAGAAATGGATTATTTATCTAAGGTGTGTCATATTCGAGAGGCGCACTATCCATTATGGATTGTGAATCTTGTTATTGTTCTTGTGAAGAAGAAGAATGTAAAATGGATGATGTGTATCGAATTTAATGATCTCAACCGTGCATATCCGAAAGATCCATTTCCTATCCCAAGAATATACCAGTTTGTTGATTCAACATCAAGTAATAAGCTTTCCATTCACGGATGCTTTCGCAGTGTATAATCAGATCCAAATGAATCTGATGGATAAAAAAAGTACAACGTTTATTAGTGATAGAGGAATATATTATTTTCTATTTATGCATTTTGGTCTCAAGAATGCTGGATATACATATAAAATATTATTGAACAAATCTTTTGCCACTCAAATTGGGAGGAATATGGAAGTCTACACAGACGATATGTTGGTAAATAGTATTGCGGATGAAGAACACCTACATGATTTAGAGGAAATTGTTTCTAATTTGAGAACTATTTGTTTAAAATTAAACCTTGAGAAATATACCTTCAGATTTTGATCAGGAAAAGTCTTAGGATATACGATAAGTGGAAAATGGATAGAAGTTGATCCAAATAGTTGAAAGCTTTGATAACCATGAACTTTCCTTGGTCACTTAAAGATATGCAAATTTTGACGGGAAAATTGGTAGATCTAAATTAATTTATATTTAGACTTCAGACAAATGTGCTCCATTTTTCGAAGTGTTGAGATAGGAAAATAATTTTTCATAGACAACAGAGTGCGATGTAACGTTTTTTAAAATTAGAGAATATTTGTGCTCCTATTTAGTTTATGTCTTATCAATTTTTAGGTGGGCATTTGTTCTTGTATATCGTCATCTTGAATATTGATGTAAGCACAGTCTTAGTAAGGAAAGTGTAGGGGCATCCACGACCGATATATTATGTGAGCAAAATTTTACTTCCCTCAGAAAAAATATTTGAAGCTAGAAAAAATAGTCATCTCTTTGGTTGTAATAGCTCGGAAAATGCGTCATTATTTCCAAGTCTAATCTATTATAGTATAAACATCTTTTCTGTTGAATAATAGATTATAACGACCAGATGTTTTGGGGAAAATGACAAAATGGTCTGTATAATTAGGGGATTATGACATTGACTTCACTCCTCGAACAACTATCAAGGCAAGCATTAACATATTTTTTTCGTCAGATTTCATTTAAAGCACTATGATGAAGTTGAAACGATATACATGCATTAACGTCAACAGAAGAATGATTTGTTAGTATTGATGGAGGTTCAAGTATTTTGGGATCAGAAGAAAAATTTCAGCTAATAAATTCATCTAGGGAAACTATATATTAAACTATACGGTTCGGAGTTAGAGCATCAAACAACGAGGCAGAATACGAGGCGGGGTTGGCTGGATTGAGGCAAAAAAAATATTTGTGAAGTTAAGAAAGTATGTTTGGAAAATGATTCGTAGCTTGTATCGAACCGTATGTCAGGAATATCTGAGGCCAAAAAATATTAGCTTAAGAATTGATGTGGTTGGCAGTCTTGTTTGATAACCTAATGACTGAACATATTAATTGAGGATAAAACATTATTATAGATTCTTTAGGAACCATTTTTTATTCCAAGAGATATATTTGGATTTAACTACATGAAATTCTATCTATCACGATAAAGTCCGAAGAATGTCAATATTCTGAGAAGGTGTATGTGGTCACCGAGGAAGAACAAAAAGATTGGAGGGTTGATTTAACAGAATTGCAACTCAAAGGAACGTTACATATT
Organism: Limnanthes douglasii subsp. nivea; assembly: GCA_036936605.1. Taxonomy (NCBI): domain Eukaryota; kingdom Viridiplantae; phylum Streptophyta; class Magnoliopsida; order Brassicales; family Limnanthaceae; genus Limnanthes; species Limnanthes douglasii. The sequence goes on from JAUPFV010000002.1 coordinate 40,893,002, forward strand.
GATAAAAAGTTAGCTAAAAAACCACGGTTTAGGGAGCATGGATTTACAATTCTTTGGGGAGTTTTATATAAGAAATCTTTGAGTTGGCCATTATTGAGATGTTTAGGAAAAAAAGAATCTCAAATAATCTTGTCTGAAGTGCATGACGAAGAGGGTTCCACTCATTGTGGCTTCAACAATTTAACAAGAAGAGTATTGGTGGCATGGTATCATTAGCTTACCATAATGATTCATGCTAAGAATCTAGTTTGCAGATATGATAGTTGTCAAAGATTTGTGAATACTATTCATATGTCAGTTGTACCGCTAGAGTTAACTTCTAAGGCTCTTCCCTTTGATAGATGGGATATATATTTAGTTGAACCGCTACTTATGGCTTCTGGAGGACGAGAAACTATTATTGTTGCGGTGGTTTATTTTGAAGTGGACAGAAACATAACCTTTATCAGGAACAAGAGCTAAAGATGCCATCAAGTTTATTTTATCAAATATTTTTTTATAGATTTGGGGTATCTCGGATAATAACCACAGATAATAGACCTTGATTATCAATAAAGAAATGACATCTTTTTGTTCTTTTAGGGAATCAAACAGTGTATCTACACATTTTCATCCACAAGCAAACATCCAAGTGGAGGTCACTAATAGAACTATGGTGGGCGGCCTTAAGAAATATTTGGAAGACACTACTAAAAAATTTCCTAATTATCTTCAAGAAGTGTTATAGGCCTATAGAACAACACCTCGATTTGCAACTCAAGAGACTCATTTTGCTCTAGTATATGGGATGGACGAAGTGAGCCCAACAAAGTTAAATCTTCTGTCTTATGGAGTACTTAAATATTACGAGGATGGTGACGAGGAGGCTAGACGAGTAGAACTCGATTTGGCAGAGGAAAATGATAAGGGAACATTTGTATTCACTAAATTACCAAATTTTGATAAGAAGCCGCTACACTTCCAATGTAAGATGAAAGGATTTTAAATTAGATGATAAAACTTTGAGACATGTATATTTGCATAATAAATATAAAAGGTTGGGTAAAATAGCTCTAAAATAAGAAGAACCATATTCAGTGCTCGAGAAGGTTAAGCCAGCGACATATCACTTGGAAGATAAAGAGGGGATACCATTACAACACCCTTGGAATATTGAACATTTGCGATTGTATTGTGAGTAATTTACTGAGCATCCATGAGGACATTATTTTCTTATGTGTATACTGACCGTTGGAATACTCTTTCCTTTCCTAGTGGCTCAGGAAACGTTTAATGAGGTGCTTATACAGCCAAAATTTTAAATACTATATTTTCAATAAACCAAGTGCACGGTGACCTATTTATAGAGAAATAATCAATCTTATAAATGTGACCTTTTTAAACTTCAAATTAAATATTTATTATTACACAAATATAAGAAATATTTTGTAAATTAAACAACGACTGATCACCCTTGAGATAATTTACGAAGATATATTTTTCTAAGTGCCAATATTTGTGGCGATTTTATTTGAAATGCCAATGTGTGTGGCAATATTATTCGAAATGCCACTGTGTGTGGTGATATTATTTGAAGTGCCAATATGTGTGGAAATGTTATTCGAGGTTTCAATTTGTGTGGCGATACTGTCTGACTATATTTTTTTAAGTATTTCAAGGTGTTTGGTATACAATTTCAAGTTATGAAATTTGCACAATAACATAACATTTGATACAAGAACATAAACAGTGACATATGATGGTCAATTACAAAAAAATACAAACAGTGACATGTGATGGTCACTTACAAAAATTTAAACAGTGACATGTAATGGTCACTTCCAACAAACACAAACAGTGACATGTGATGGTCACTAATAAAAAAACATAAAGATCTAGTCAAACACATAGTTTGTACACACAAAATATGATTTATTCTTACTTACCTTTGTTGCCAATGGAAGGTTTGCCTGAGCTGCTTTCAGATCAATTTCCTTTATTTTTGAGTTTTTGCTTCCAGACGAATTTAATTTGTTATTTTCACTGTCTTCGGATTCTAACTCTTCTGAGTCACTTACAACAGTTTTAAAGGCATGTTAAGAATGATGGTCTTCTGAAACCAAATACTAATAATCTTCCATCTTTACCTTCATAATATTTTTATGAATCATGGAGATTTTAACTTCCTTTTCACGAATCTTTAGAGCTTTAAGATAGCTGATTTCATGTGGTCATAGTCGAAGTTATAGCAACATCATTCTTGTTCTCATCCTCGAATTTGAACAAGTCTAAGTCTTTCAGAGATTTCTTTTGTCCCTCCTTACTTTCTTCGTACAAAGTATTGATTACTTCGATATTAACATGCTCTTACTGTAATTCTTCTTTGTGCTTGGCAGTCAGGCGTTGCAATTCTTCTTTGTACTTCGTAGTCAGGTGGTCCTTCATTTGCATAGAAACATTATGTCATTCAGCTTTATCCATTTGAAATACTTGGAATTGATCAATAATATTTTTTTACGTCACTTCATCCCACCTTTTGTTTTCAGCGACCTATTTTTTTTTATAACTGATGACATCTCTTGCCATGGCTTCAAACTAATCCTCAACAACTGTAGCTTCCTAGATCAGATTGAGAAAAGTCGGCGATTGTTCCTTGGTATGGTACGAAGGGAAAGGTTTTTTTCAAAAAGAGATGTTTTGGAGGGGTTCATCAAAGTGCATGGTGATTGGTTTTCTTAAGGGAGTATTATTTGATCTTCGATAGGATTCTCAACAGTTTTATCCATGTTATCAAAAATATTTACAAAAAAAATATTAATTCAATTGTAAAAATATACATGAATACTGGGTCATTCCCTAGAAATAAAAATTACAAAAGTAAATATGAAACTACCGAATACAATAGCTTTCAAAAAAAATAAAGAGATTACGAACATATGCATATATTACAGAGATTACAAATGTAATTGAAATACATGGAAATCATGCCAAAACATTAACTCATTGATTCCATATTTTGAAAAATCCATATATCCCAACTTAACTACAACAGATTCGCAAGAATTACCAAAAGAACCTCAAAGAAAAATTCTTAAGGATTTCATAAATCAAGTACAAATATGACAAAAAAGACATTAAAAGAAATACGACTAATGTCTAATACAAAACCATATACCAAAATCCACAAAACACCAAAGATATATTAGGGTGAACACCAGCAAAACGACCAACTTCAACGACATTGGAGCCACCCAAAAACCATATGTAACAAACAAAATAATTCTTATACAATAGGTGGAGATATGAATGACTAACATATGCCAAGCCGTGAAATAGAAGATGTCTAGACGTCAGAAAAGAGTACTAAAACCCATAAGGCTCAGACCAAATCTCATAAACTCAAGAACCTAGATCTGGTGCAACTCGAGTCTCTAATAACGATTAGCAAGACAAATGATGAGAGCCACCAAAAGAGGCTACAATGCTCTGAATAAACTTGGCTAAAACCCACCCTACTTCATCTACGTCAGAATATACTGAATCAGACCAAAAAAACAAAAAACAAAACAAAGAACCCAAGAGGAACCAACGCTAATGAAAACAAGTACTAGCGGGTTGGAGAAAGAATATGGAAGGACTGCATCGCCTAAGATGAGCGATAAGAAGGGAAACAAAGAGCCATTGAACGATACAAAGCATGAGAAAAGCTAATATGAATGAGCCCGGAGAAAATATAGAATTAGAAAAATATGCGGGGAAGTCGAAGAAAATAACAAGATATTAGGGTTTCTAGAAAGATGAGATAGTTTCTCTCTCTAAAAATCCTAGATACCAAGTTGAGAGTTTATCGTTATCAAAAAATTAATTTTCATTCTCTTGGAATTGTGGTTCGAAATCATTGAATTGATAGTCTTGATCTCCTTTTCATTCCCATCAAACTCAAGTGTTGGATTTGGGGAGAAGATATTAATAACTTGTTCATAAACAGCTTTAGTCAAGGTCTTTCGAGGAGCAAGGTTTCTTTTTATTTGAAGCAATTGACTTTTTTCTTTTCAAATATTTAGGGATGGAATTTTTTTGTGTCAAGAGTGATAATTTCTAAAATATATCTCTTATATATCTTTAACCTTGGTCTTCTTATTTTCCTTAGATGACTCAGCTTCAGTACTCTTCTTTGAATTATTCCTTGGTTTGTGACTTAGGGCCATATTCCGAGCAAGAGGAACAACATGGGCATCAGGGGTGGTTAATCTTTTCACCACATCAACTGTCGAATGAGGCTCCATTAGTTTATCAGCAACCAGAATGAAATACAAATATATTATCCACGTATGACTTTGAACGAAGTTGAGTGTGTTAAAATACTTGTGCAATTCGTTTGACCACTCCATTGTGGCACACTCACTTAGCTTAAAGATAATTTCCTCAATAGAATCAAGATGTATTTGATAGCGCTTCGTAATTTCTACATAGTACATCCAAAGTTAATAAATATAATAAAAAAACCAGACATGAAGAAGAATGGAACTTACTAGTGCTTTTCAACTTCAGTGACAACCCTTGTGTGTTTTCCATGAAGATCATTTTTTTCGTTTTCCCAATAACCAGATATGACAAATAACTTTTGCTCCAACATTTTATTTGCCTCATGGAGGTCATCAATTATATTTGACGTGTTTCTGAGGATGATATAGTAAAATGGAAGTACTGGGTTCTTCGACACACCCGTCTTTTCGAATAAACTGTGTTATTGGAAGAGGAATTGTAGTAAGTTTTGAAGCCATAATGCAAAACAGAATAGCGAACAAAAGGTTGGGACTTGTTTGGCTAAGGGATAGATCTATGATTTCAAAGTTGTCAATAATTTATTAGATCTAACAGGAACCGAAGACCCTAGATCAAAATTTTAGTGTAAGCAACTAACTCATTCTCAGCACATGAGATATGAGTGCTTTCCTGCAAAAGAAAGTCAAAGATAAATGTTTTCTTAGATGCGCTAGATTTTTTTGAAGTGCTATAGATTCTAATTGATCAAAATATTCATATTACACTTTATTTAGTGCAATAAGATATTTAGGGATGACGTCTTTCAGGTTCACGCTGAGAGTGAAAACAACTTCTGCATGAGATGTGACAACTTATTTTGTATTCTTATTCTTTTTTCCCTTAGAGTTTTGTTTTACAAAAACATTCTTCATAGAATCAGGAGTATGTGTGTTGTCAAATACTTGAAATTCTAAATCACTATCAGTTCTCAATTTAGAGTCACATGCTTCCTCGGATGGTTCGTCCTAAAGTTAAAAAGGAATATTTAAACTAGCACGAAGATCTTGATTTTGAGAAAATGCCTTCAAAACCGTGGGAACATCTTAAGGAATCACCTGCAACCTTTTGCTTGTCCCGACTGTTTCCTTAAAAACAACTGCAACCTTTTTCTTGTCCCGACCTCCACAATTTTTTTGCAAAACCACCTCGAAGAAAACACAATCTTGATTTTGCTTTAGGATGTTAGGAATTGTGTTTTCTTCGAGGTGGTTTTGCAAAAAAAATGTGGAGGTCATGTCAAAAGGATTGTTAGAGGAAGATTCGAGATCGGGAGATGATGATTGTTTCTTGGTAGGTGGCCTGGGATCGTAAGTGAATATTTGGACAACTTGAAGGGGTTTATGAGAAAATGTCTCAACAACTTCTCTCTCAGCGGCTCTTTTTGCGATAGTAAGCTAGTTTGAAACGTTTTTTAGACCAAACGTAAACATAAAAGATGGTAGATTGAGAGTGAAACCATATCACACAGAGACACGGGGAAAAAATGCAACGACGATGGGGGAAGAGCTAGTTCAACGGAAAACTTTCTCTTTTTATCTCTAGAATTGATTTGGGTTAGGTGAGCAGTGGTATGTAAATGAATTTATAGGAAATATTGTGAAAATAGGTAATGATATTTTTTAGGGGAATTGTAGCGTCAAGCGAATGCCCATTGGTTAGTATTGATTTGACGTCTAACAGGTACCTAATGATATAGGCATGCGTAGCTTGACAAATGTAAGACGTGTTAGAATAAATGATACAAATTTCTACCAACTTCTATTAGTTTCTAAAGTGTTCTTAAAATAAACTTTACCATTTCGAATGAAGTCCAATGAGATCAATGTTTTAATACTAGTTCAAATAAAATTCGAGGAACTGTGAAATTTGAAACGGTTTTAAGGAGAAGCCTTCTTCGCAAATCTAAGTTGTTTAAGAAAAGTATTGTTAGTATCCCTTAAAATGTATTCGTCCAGATAATTGTTTAGAGTGTTTCCGACTAATAAACTAAAAATGACCCACAAGCAACAATTTTAGTGCTTCCTCAAATATCTTTGCAAATATTAAGGGGCTAGTGATAAGGATATAAGTACATGAGAATAATAATGATTATTTTACATTGGTTAAAAATAAATAAATAATGTATGATGATAGTTTGATGTAAAATATAAATATAAATAATAAATATAAATAACTAGATGTGTAATTTGTAAGAAGTATGTTTATGCATATTAAAGTGGGTAGGATATCCACGAAACAAACAATAGTATTTTATTATAACAAACCACCTGTAAATTGGATACTCTACTTGGAAAGGAATAAGACTTGTCATTTTTTACACTTGACAACTTTATCTCTCTAAAGATTCTATAACCGCTTTCTTTTTCTATATACTTCTTAAGCAAATCGTATTAGACATTTTGTTCCATGACGAAAATATTTAGACTCATCACAATGGTCAAAACTTCTATACCATACCCACGAGTCAGCAACCACGCGTGTTAGAGAGCAATATTCCTATAAGAAAAAGTAAAAGGAAAACTTATATTTTTCTTTATCTTTACATTTGTCACTGTGTACTTTGTTTAATTAATAATCTTGCAAGAGAGGTATTCAAAATGAACGTCATAACCTTGTTCAAAAAGTTGTCAAACACTTAGGAAATTTTATACAAAGTTTAAAAATAACAATAAATATTGGATTTCTTTTCTTCCTTTGTTCGTTTATATAGTAATTGTTTCTTTTCTTTTTTACATTAAGTGAGACACCATTCCTTGTCAAACATAAAGCATGTGATATTCAATAAATTGTGCTTGCTAATTTTCCATTAAGTTATAGTATTTTTAAAGATGATCTCTTGCACTTGTAAAATTATGGTTTATCTCTTTCACGTCGTGACTAATTTTTTCACAAGTTCCACAACATGGTTTTATGGATATTTTAGCGATTTTCCTTGTAAAATTTCATCTTTTTCTTCAATGATATTGTGATTAGCGGCCTCTTCCTCTTATTGGTCCTCTACGATGGAAGGATTCGCGAGTTGAGTTCTTCTCGTGATTTCTCAATAAACAATTGAATTTGAATTTGAATTTGAAATGCATTCTTACTTGATTGTTTTTGCACAAATTCAGTCTTTTCTCAAATATTTTTAAAGAACTCATCATTTCGCTACTTCTTTTTAAACACAGAGAAGAGCTCCGCATCCTTTTTTATGTTTTCTTTCAATTTAGCTGCATCACCACTACATGGAAATCTTGTTTTTTTTGTTTCGTCAAAACTTCATCGGCATGCTAAAAATATCTCGTGAGTTGAACTATATTCTCATTTTCACACACGAGAAATAGTAAAACTTTACTGAAAATAAAAAATCATAGAATTACTTCCAAAACAAAGTCTAATACATTAGTCTTGCCATAAAAGAAACAACATCAAATCAATTGACAGTGAGGTATGGGACAATCCAGAAGTGCTGTTTAAAACACCTGCCCAACTCACTTTGATACAAAAGAGGGCTTTCACCATTATCCATGTCCAAACTACCAACATAATCTCCCACATTACTATTTGTGCTATTGTTGTCGAAGTAAATTGAGTTTGCATTCGCTCCAGCTGCTAAAGATATGGAGCTATCACATTGCAAGAACAACACACGATTTCCCAAAGAGAAAACTCGCTTCCACTCTTTTCAACTATCGTCCAACTTGTAAACAACAAAAAATGATTTACTGAAATCTCACTTAAAACCATCAACAAGTGGTCGTCGGATTTCACTAAGCGCGCACCATGATAGACAAGAGAGTTTAGTGTAAGAGCATCCCAACGGATACGCTATTAATTTGCTAATTTAGATAGGATTTTGATACTTTTAAATATATATATTACCGAATAATACAACATCATAGTTAAAATTAAGTTAGTTATTTGTTTTGTCTGTGGAGGAGAAAAATAAGGAGAGTTTTTGCAGATTGTGTAACTTCAACTACAAATATACCTACCGAAAATTATGGTACAGCACTATATATTATCTGTTAGAAGGACAAAATTTGTATATAAACACTGAATTTGCTATATACTCTTATATAAAGAGTCTGTTGGGGATGCTCAAATAAGACGTACTATAAGATACAGAAGTTGAAACTTGATGACCTTAGTTCTTGAAGGAACCGGACTGTCCACATCCCACATGTCGATACCAGACATATACAAAACATAGAGGACTAAAATTTATTATTTTATATGTTGTAATTATATTTTAAGACCATATATATATATATATATATAACTCCTACTTGCAAGTTATTCGCAAATATCTTTTTTAAAATTATTTTTATGTTAAATTTTATAAGTGATATTTCTCATGTAATTTTAACTATCTTTCATAAATTTTATTTATATTTATAAATAATTTGTATATATGTTCATAGTTTATAATTTTGGATAAATAATTTTATAGCTGATGATTCGTTCTTAAATATTTTTTTAAAAAAATATACTAATTTGATTTTGTAAATATTTTTTCATACTTTATTGTTGGCTCAGTTTTACTATGTAGCGTCGAGTCATATTTGTATATTAATGTTTTCGTCTAAATCAAATACAAATAATATCGAATGATTCGATAAATATTTTACTTTAGAGGTTGTAAAGATTGAAACGATGATATATCTTGATCCAATTTATCTTATCTGATAGATATTGTCAATCATTTGGGTAACATTGATTTTATCTTGTATTGATGTTCATGATATATATACATGTTTTATTATAACATTATACCTTAGCCTGGTGGTTGGACTTTCAACAAACTTCGTGGGCGGTATGGGTTCGAACCCCACCACCTACGAACATCAATATTTTTTTTTGTTTCCAACGTAACCCACACGGTGTTAGTAGTGTATATATATATATATTGGATAGTATTATTGAAGTGTTTTAGCTTGTTTATAATTTTGTTGTCAACTACCTGAAGTCCGTAAATTTGACAAACAATAAAGTAAGGAATCAAATTTATAGTATAAAATAAGGAATTTAAAACTTTTATTTTAACATAATAAATTAAAATACAATTTATGAGCTGATATGTAAGTTGATTTTTTCTAATTTAAAAAATCTAAGCAATAAAGTTGTGAACCATTGATATTATTATTAAGCTCTTTCAATTTGATGAATATATATATATACATCAATGGCCTATAAAAAAGGATTCAGAATTAGGTATTAACTAGTTGTGAAAATACCAAGGGTTGATCGCGTTACGTAATTACGTACAATCTGGTTGTGAAATTCCAAAAACAAAATTGGTTGTGAAATTAAAAGTAGTATGAGTGCATAAATATGAATAAACTAGGCGCGTAAATATGATTTTAGAGTGTGAAATTACCTTGTAGTCCAGCTCCTCTTCATTTGCAATCTCCAACAGGTTTTCTAATTGAACATAAAAATTTCTTGATGGAAATGACCATACAACATGATTGAGAACGAACTCAACTTCCTAATTCTTCTTCAAAATGAATAAATGTTTGAAATCTTCTTATAATATTAAGTTATTTGTTGCACTTTCAATTGCCCAATCATATTCCACATCTATAATTTTATGTTCAAATGCTTTTGATTCATAATAAAAACATATATCATCTTCATTAATTGCAACTTTTTGAGGATCTTTTACAACTAGTTCTATAATTTTTTATTGTGTAGAGGAGAAGGATGAGTAGAATTTACACCTTCTTCAACCTCCTCTATCAAACACATTACAACTCTTTTATTTTTTCTTGGTTGATTAGAATCTTGTATACGTTTTGTAACCTCGTTTTTTCTTTGCCAATGCAGTAGCTGAAGCTTCTACAACTATTGGAACCTCTTTTTATTTTTGTTACTATTTCTCTTTTTCGTCTTTTGTTAATATTCATTCTTTTTTTATGAATTTAATGCCAATATGTCATATGTTTCCTTGTATTTATCGTTGTATCAACCAAATTATAATTTTCTTTAACTACCCAAGAAGGTTGTAATATAGAGAGTGTTAATAATCTTGATAGAATATATCCAACAATTTCTACTTCTTGTGTCTTCATAATATCATTATTATCTTTTATTAGACGATTGTGCTCAGTTCCTCTCTATATAACGAATGTATTGGTAAAATTGACCTTTTTATTTGATCATTCAAAGCATGAAAATTTTATTTGCAGATTCATTTCCTTTTCTAGGTTTTGAACTTGATTTGTAAGAGTGTAATTTGATTTTTTTTTGTTTTATTCACTTCATTTATAAAGTATAACCTCTCTTTGTCTCTTATTTCTATTTTTTATATGATAATTTTTTAGTATAATATGGAAGTTTATTAATTAAACTTATATTATAGTTTGATTTTTGTGAATCACATATCATTTGTAAACTTACATCTTGTAAAAATGAGTTGTAATCTTACTTTTTTCGTGTTATATTGTTATATATTTTAAGTAGTTTTATATCACTTATCTCTGGTACCATCCATTTCAAATATCGTGGAAATGTTTATTTACATCTTGTGTAGAGTTCTGTAATATATATAAAAAATGGTTGCACAAAGATAATGTTGAGAATATGGATACTGTATATTCTGTCTCCGTATATAAGTAAGGACAATCCAATCTTTACACTAGTATGAATTATCCGCTTTGGCCCCGAAAGGTCGCACGACTTTGCTTTGGTCAATTTCCAAAAGGCCTCATTCTAGTTGAGATATGTATTTACTTATATAGTATTGATCCTTCCCGTGTTAAACCCATGTTGGATGTGGGACTTCGTCACTATCCTAACAAATCCTCTTCTCGAACAAAGTACATCTTTAACCTCCTCTCAATTAACTTTTATCTGCCCATCCTAATCACGTTGGGGCTACCTGAACCATAGAGGCACTACGAATGTTACTACCATTGTCTTGTTCCTTAGAGCCACACTTTAATCAAGTATCACCGCTTGATGAGCCACGGATACTCTGAACTAAGATCTCTAGAGCAGATCATTTACCTTGAGCATGATTATTGGTTCATCATGTTTGATTTCTGAGAATTTCATCAACATCGCGTTTTGTATAAGCTCTGATACCATTTGTTGGGAATATGGGTACCACATATTCCGTCTGCGTATATAAGTAATGACAATCCAATCTTGAGTATAATTATTGGTTCATCATGTTTGATTTCTGAGAATTTCATCAACATCGCGTTTTGTACAAGCTCTGATACCATTTGTTGGGAATATGGGTATCGCATATTCCGTCTGCGTATATAAGTAATGACAATCCAATCTTCACACTAGTATGATATTGTCTACTTTGGCCCCGAAAGGCCACATGATATTTCTTTGGTCCATTTCCAGAAAGTATCATTCTAGTTGAAATATGTTCTTACTTATATATCATTGATCATTTCCGTGTTAAACTGATGTGGGATGTGGGACTATGGTCGCCATCCTAATAGATAAGGAATTATTATATGAATTAATATTTTTATTATACTTTATTAAATACATATATTTTAACTAGTACTTACCACAGGTAGTGTTACACAACTAATTGTTGTTTCGATTTACTTACACAATACATTTTTAGTAAACTTATTATTTTTTCTCTTATTATTTCTACTCAATAATAGTCATTGTTTTTTGAAAAATCTTCAACTTATTTGACTATTAAAGTAGTTCATATTTCTCTAAATCTTGTGAAAATTAATATTGCAGAAACATAAAAGTTAGGAGTACAACTAAATTTTGTATATCATGTTCTCATGGTAAACTACTCTATCTAAATTGCATCCGATAAATATAGGTTTGTAATTGTTATTTTTGGTTGCGTAATTATGTGTAACATGGGTATATAACTACGTATTTCAGGTGTAAAAAATTTATTTACATATCTACCAACAAAGCGGTTGTCAAATAATTTTTTAATTGTTATAATAAACAAAAAAATAAACTTTATTCCCGATATTTTTTTTTATTAGCCAAGAATCTGGAAAATAAGTTGTGATGATTCTTGATTGTGGTCTTCATTTGAAAAAGATTCAAGTCCTATTTTATTCATGTTAATCTTATTTTCCCCTAGCTTGTCTCCCAGAATGAGCATTCATCATTTCTTGTCATTTTAGCAGGGATTCTAACCAATATAATAACTTCTTTCTATGGGTAAAAATATATTATTATTTATATTGTGACCTTTAATATATTCTTTGAAGCATTAACAATATGATTGCTGTCATATGCACCTTTAATTTGATAATACAAAAAATATGTTTTACGGGTGAGCTTCTTTTATTTGTGATGAATTCAGAAATTGGACTTCAAGTACAAATCCTTATGAGTAGTATATTTTTCTTTTTGTCATTATTTATCTGCATTGCAAAGTAAAAAGCATATATAAATTATAATTCAAACTACTATAAGTTTGGTGTGAAATCACATTAAAAAAGGTTGCTTAAAAGTTTTTTTAGGTTTGGAAAACAAGAAAGAAAGTTTATATGGGAACTAACTGTAAGTTGGGTGCAAAATTGCGTCTAAATAAGTTGCGTAAAAGCTTTTTTATGTTTGAAAACAAGAAATAAAGTTTGTCGAAACTAACTATAAGGTTGGTGCAAAGTTACATTCAAATAGGTTGTGTAAAATGTTTTTTATGTTTGAAAAAAAAATATCTGCAAACTAACGATAAGTTGGGTACGAAATTAAGTTCAAATAGGTTGTGCAAAAGATTTCTGATGTTTAAAAATAAGTAAGAAAGTCTATATGGAAACTTACTGTATTTGGGGAGCGAAATTACATTGTAACTGGTTGCATAAAAGGTTTTTTAGGATTGAAAAAAATATATTTGGAAAGTTATTGTACATGGTTGCGTAAATACGTTGTAAATGGTTGTGAAAAAATAAAAAAAAAAATCATCTAGAAACTTTAAACATATACACAAGTTGTTCCTAAGTTACTAATTGTAAAAACTAGAAAAGATTTATTATAACTTAGAATTTTAAGTACAAGTTAAAGCCATATATATAGGCTCTGAAAATATCTTATTATTATACTAGTCTACTATAATAAAATCTAATCTAATAATATCTATAATAGATTACGTTTGAATATTGACTATAATAAATTATTTAGTCAATGTATATTATTATTTCCTTTAACACTCCCCCTCAAGCTTGTGCGAAAGTGCTTGAAACTGTCGTAGCTTTGATAATAACGTTCTCTTTGAAACTTGAACTGAAGTACTTGAAGTGCAAGCTTGATCGAAAGGCTGAAACGAAATCACACTCCCCCTCAACCTGGAGCATATATATTAATCATACCCAACTTGTTACAAATATAAGTAATCTGTGATTCATTTAGCGCTTTTGTGAATATATCTCCTAGTTGTTCTCCTGTTTTGACATATCTCGTATGAATGAGATTTTGTTGAATCTTTTCGCGGATAAAATGACAATCAATTTCAATATGCTTTGTTCTTTTGTGAAAGACATGATTAGACGCAATGTGCAACGCCGCTTGATTATCACATCATAATTGCGCAGGCATGGTAGTCTTGATGCCAATATCATTTAACTATTGGAAAATCCAAATTATCTCACAAGTAGATTGAGCCATGGCTCTATATTCAGCTTCAGCACTTGATCGCGATACAACATTTTGTTTCTTACTCTTCCAAGATACCAAATTACCCTCTACAAAAACACAGTAACCAGTGGTCGATCTTCTATCAGTTTTAGATTCATCCCAATCTGCATCTGCAAAACACTCTATATTTGTATGACCAATACTGCCATACCACAATCCTAGTCCAGGAGCTAATTTGAGATAACACAAGATATGTTCTAGTGCTGCCCAGTGATTAACTGTTGGAGAAGACATAAACTGACTTATAACACTGACTGGATATGCAATATATGGTCGAGTTACTGTAAGGTAATTGAGTTTTCCTACTAATCGACGATACTTTTCTGGATCACTAAACAATTCTCCGTCATCTTTCAGTAATTGCGAATTATGAACCATTGGTGTATTACATGGTTTTGCTCCTAGCTTTCCTGTTTCCATCAACAAATCTAGAACATATTTTCTCTGCGATAAAAGAATACCTTTGTTGCTTCTTGTTATTTCAACCCCCAAAAAATACTTCAATGGTCCTAAATCTTTTGTTTGAAATCGCGAATGTAAAAATGTTTTAAGAAATAAAATGCCTTTAGTATCATTCCGAGTAATAATGATGTCATCTACATATACAACAACGAGTATAATTTCATTTGCATAACTTTTATAAAAGACAGAGTGATCACAACTTCTCTTCTTTAACCCAAATTCATTTAATGCATCACTAAACTTGTCGAACCAAGCACGGGGACTTTGTTTTAATCCGTACAATGATTTATACAAAAGACATACCTTTCCTCTCCCCCCCCCCCCCGAGCAACAAATCCAGGTGGTTGCTCCATATAGACTTCTTCTTGAAGGTCTTCGTGTAAAAATGCATTTGTAATATCTAACTGATGTAATGGCCAATCATTTGATGCTGCTAAGGAAATAAATAAACGAATAGAAGTAAACTTAGCTACCGGAGAAAAGGTTTCAGAGTAATCAACACCATAGGTTTGAGCATATCCTTTTGCAATAAGTCGTGCTTTGAGACGAGCTAGCGTCCCATCTGGATTGATTTTTACATTAAACACCCATCTACAACCGATAACTTTCTTTCCAGTGGGTAAATCAACCAACTTCCAAGTACCAGTGTATTCTAATGCTCTAATCTCTTCAAACATTGCAGCTTGCCAGCCAGAATGACTTAATGCTTTGTGGACAGTTTTTGGAATAGAAATAGAATCAAGAGATGCAATAAAAGCTCGGGTAGAAGAAGTTAATTGATCATATTTTATGAAAGAAGAAATTGAATAAGTACATTGTCTTTTACCTTTTCGAAGAGCAATAGGAAGATCAGGAGTGGACTCATTATCGTTTGTAGCAGGATCTGGAGACGAAGGAATTGGTAGTGGATATGATGAAGGAGGTGCTTTACGTCGAGAATAAACATATCTAATAGGAGGTCGATATGGTGGAGGTGGTACATCAGATCTTTGAACGGTGGTGTACATGAGTAAATCATCATCGACAGTAGTTGTTTCTGGATCGACATTAGACAAACCAGGAAAAAATGGAACATGTTCTAAAAATGTAACATCCTTAGATACTATGTAACGATCAAGAGATGGGGAAAAACACTTATAGCCTTTTTGAAACCTAGAATATCCAAGAAAAACACATTTTAAGGATTTGAGATCTAATTTTGTATGACTAGGACTTACATACCTAACAAAGCAAGTACAGCCAAAAATGCGTGGTTCAACAGGAAATAGAGGTTTAGATGGAAAAAGAACAGAATGTGAAATATTATTTGAAAGGATAGTAGATGGCATACGATTAATTAAAAAACATGCAGTGGAAACAACATCTGCCCAAAATAATTTCGGTACTTTCATTTGAAAAAGAAGTGCACGAGTAACCTCTAAAAGATGTCTATTTTTTCTTTCAGCAACACCATTTTGAGATGGCGTGTCCACACACGAAGTTTGATGAATCATTCCTTTTTGTTCCATAAATAATTGAAATGCATTTGAGCAATATTCTTTACCATTATCACTTCTTAAAATACGAATAGGACAATTAAATTGGGTATTTATTTCTGCAGTAAACGTGCAAAATATTGAAAATAACTCAGAACGATTTTTCATTAAATATAGCCATGTAACACGGGAATAATCATCAACAAAACTAACAAAATATTTAAAACCAGTTTTAGAAACAACGGTGACAAGGACCCCAAACATCTGAATGAACGATTTCAAAAAGAAATGTAGCCCGTTTATTGATACGAGGATATGATGGAAGACGATGATGTTTAGCAAATCTACACGACTCACACTCTAATGATGTCAAATGCCGAAATTTAGGATAAAGTTGTTTTAAACAGATTAAAGATGGATGACCCATACGAAAATGTGCTTCAAATGGAGATGTAATACTAGAACATGCAATAGATGTATGATATTCTTTATCAAGATTGTAGAGACCTCCACTCTCATGCCCTCTACCAATTATTTTATTCGTCGTAAGATCCTGAAACAAACAATGATCGGAATAAAAGGTAACAAAACAATTTAGTGTTTTAGTGAGTTGGCTAATAGAAATAAGGTTGAATGAAAACTGAGGGAGATGTAAAACAGATGTCAAAGAGATATTTTTGGTGGGATTGACAGTCCATGAACCTAAAACACGAGATGATGATCCATCTGCCAATGTGACATTAGAATGATGTGTATTTGAAAGAGAAGTAAAAACTTGTTTATTACCTGTCATATGTTCTGTGGCAGCAGAATCAATGACCCAATCAGAGGAAGAAGAAATAAGACATGTAGTTGAGTTACCTGACACACAAGCTGTACCTAACACACAAGCTGCACCTGACACACAAGCTGCAGGGTTTTTAAGATCTTGTGACTTTAGAGACTCTAGGTACTTGGAAAATTGAGCATATTCCTCGGCAGAAAGCACATGAGGTTCCTCGTTCGTTGCCATATTAGCAAATTGAACATTGTTTAGATCACCACCATGGTTACCGGAACTGTTATGTCTATTGTATCCATCTTGACTATTGTATACACCGCGACTACTGCGATTACTGTACACACCACGATTACCACGATAGTTTGATCTACCACAACTACCATAATCGTTTGATCTACCACAACTACCATAATCGTTATATCTACTATACCCACCATGATTACCACGATATTTTGATCTACCATGACTACCATAATCTTTATATCCACCACGAACACCACGAACCTCCATCTAGATTTTTTTATCTAGATTTTTTTATAGAAACCCTAATGGCTCTGATACCATGTAAAAACTAGAAAAGATTTATTATAACTTAGAATTTCAGTACAAGTTAAATCCATATATATAGGCTCTGAAAATATCTTATTATTATACTAGTCTACTGTAATAAAATCTAATCTAATAATATCTATAATAGATTACGTTTGAATATTGACTATAATAAATTATTTAGTAAATGTATATTATTATTATTTCCTTTAACACTAATTGAACTTCTGGTTGCGTAAAAAGACATACGATTCATAAAATCCAGACGTGAACCATTTTTAGGTCAAGAACACAATAATCAATAAATTAAAAATGAAAGAGAGTAGTTTCTTTATGAAACCTAATTTTTTAGTTTTGTTGTGTTGAAATGCTTTAGAATTCACTAAAATTTGGAGAAAAAAAATTTGTAATTTGAGAGATTATGATAAATTATATTTTAGAGAGAGAGAGAGATGGGGTTTTTGCGAAGTGAATAAGAAACTGAATAAATGTTGAGGTTTTGTTTTTATTCCTCATGGGTATTCTATAAAATTTTATGCTGAAAGTGGTTTATATTAAACTTGAAAATCCATGTGGTTATTGGAAAATCCATACAAAATCCATAAGTAGGTGATACTTAGAAAAATAAAATAATGATCAATGATAATTCTCTCAAACTCATAAATATGTTTTAGTATGATTTTCTATTGATATCCTATTAACATAGCATATTATATTTTACGTGCATATGTCATGTTCAAACATGTTAGTTATTATATCGAAAACTTTCTTATGTGATGTGTAAAATATGTTTCCCAGTCAAAATTATGGGATATAATTCGTTGGGTAACAAAACCCCAATGTTTGACGGCTCAGATTTTACCCAATTAAAATAGAATATGGAACGGTACTTGAATTTTTATGACTATAACCACGCATTAATGAAACCCAAAACAAGTGCTCTCACTCAAGAAAACACGTGAGGAAACCAAAGAGTATGAAAACTGGGAATGGTGTAATCGATTATGTTTGACTTTTATGATTCAAGGAATACCAATTGCATTTGCATAGGGTTGTCCCAGCAGATTCCACCATTGCTTTGGAATTTCTAAGGTAAGTTGAGAATACATTTTCTAAGAATGAATAAGAAGAGGTGTTAAAGAAATTTCTCTCGAATGACTTAGCCAAAATGATGAACTCAAATAAAGAAAGAAAATAGATATTGTATAATATATTTTTCTTATTAAAATATGTGATTTGCCTCCAAATGAAGTCTTTGGTCATTATTTATAGAAGTTACATTAGATGTTATACCAATCACTCAATTACACATGTATCCAATCACTAATTTACATGTGTCATTCTCTTATAACCATCTAACAAACTTTCTTGACAACCTCTTATATAGTGACACATGTAAATATGGTTTCCCTAACATACTTTTCACGTGCTCGTCTTAGTTCTTCATACAACCCTCGTCATAACTCTAAATGCAAGACTCATCGTAACTCTGAATGTGGCCCTCTTTATAACTCTGAATTTCACCCTTTTCATGACTCTGGATATGGTCCTCATCATATCTCTAAATATGACCTTCCTCATATTTTACTTCATGTTTTCGTCTTAATCATTTCTCATATGTTCCTCTTTATATTTCCAAACATGAGCCTAGTCTTATTTCACTTCATGTTCTCATCTTAACCTCTCGACATATGACCATAGTCATGTTTATTTCATCTTATTCATTTATGAACTTTATTTACCTCTTCCAGATAAGGATCATATTTCATTTGTGGAATATATCCTTATTAAGACTCTCCCTAGTTTTTACAGAAAATTATTTTTCAAATAATTTATTTATATGACTAAAATCAAAATTGGACGACGTCACAATAATTTAAATAATATAAGAATTCTTACCAAAGATCATATTTCATTTTCGGAATACAGCCTTATCGGGACACTTCCTAATCTTTAAAGAAAATTATTTTTCAAATAATTTATTTAGAGGACTAAAATCAAAATTAGACAGCGTCACAATAATTTAAATAGTATAATAATTCTTACCAATGTAACGTATGTCTAACTAAATTGACATTTGTTAAAAATACTTTCACAATGTCAATCACTAACTTTAACATAATCTCAGCATTGTTTCACTTTCTAAGTACTAGTCTACCATTAACTTTATTTTAATTTAATGACCCAAATCCTTTAATAACTAATAGTTCACATTTTCACTCATAAACAAGTCATGTCTACTATTTACCACTCTTCTATATCATCATCTCTTTTGATATAATTAATTTTATTATGCATACTACCTTCTTTGGAATTTTAGAGATCCACTTTTTAAGCTCTTCCTTAAAAATATATTCATCATTTTATGTTTCTTAACCTAAATATTTAACTACATCAGAATTCACAATTATATACATCATAACCATAGCGATGGAAATCTAATATGACTTCATCTTTATTTTCTTAAAACATTTCTTGATACCATCCCTTCTTTTTTAAAACATGGATGATAATAAGAGAAAATATACCAAGAAAATATCTTCCCCATCAATTACGTCTTCAAAAAACCATATAGACCTAGATCTTAAAGACCTTCCGAAGGACGTGGGAGATGACCGAAGTTCCTTACAAGAATTATCCACTAACCAAACTAGACTATATAAATGTATGTCCTAAAATGATGATTAATACTTTAGTTTTGAATACAGTATCCCAGACTATATAGCAACCCATCGTCCTAAAGTTGATGACTTATCACATCGTACCGAAAAGGACAAAGTTTTTTTCTTGCACCATTTCAATAAGGTCTTCGATTACCCTTTCATCCTTACATTGTAAAAAATTTAAACATGTTCAAATTTGTCACACTTAACTAATAACCAACTTAATGCACTACTAAGTTTAATACTTTTAGACATAAGTGTTCCCCTTCAATTTTTCCTTTCTAGTGTCAAAACTGAAAAACTTCGAGATGGCCTTTTCTATTTTTTCACTTTAAAAAACTTCACTCGAAGTATCAATCTACTCTCATCTAAACATAAATAGAAAATAAGTATTATCTATGTAACCAGAATTTTAGAGTATATAGATTCACAAACGGATTCGGTCAGATATAAAGATTGTGGATGCCAACACGTAAGATATGGTCTACTCAAATTAATTTTTTTATCTAATTGATTTTTGAATATCTTTAAGAAACTCATTTAATTTCTTACTTGTTCTATAGACCCAGAAAAAATTCTCGAGACTCTTAATAAATTCTTCCACAATGACAGACCTCTAGAGATTTTGGCTGCTACTGCCTAAGTCATCTACCAAACTGACTTCCACTATTTTTTTACATCAAAAAATTCAACCATGTTAGACTTTGGTCTCCTCTCTAAATCATCATGAATGTCAATGGTAAACTAATGATTTGCAAAAATGGACAACTAATTACAACTGAAAGCGCTCTCTATATACTTCAATATCGAATACAAACTCAAAATAAAAAAGGCGGTGGGATAGATGTTTCAAAAAAGAAGATAATAAAAGA